>CM070088.1:14435995-15035995 GCA_036178185.1 Liparis tanakae
TTAACACAAGCTAAAGAGATGTTTGTGTTATTCTGTGTCTTAAAAAGGAGGTTGCTCACAAGCCTCCAAATGAGGAGCCTCGAGGTCCTCACTGGAACACTCGTCCTCCATCGCCTGGTGGTGGTTCATCCCTCAGAGCCTGACGATGGCTTTTTACTTGTGGTTTCTGCATTCACGTCTGTTGGCCACAGAGTTTATTTCCTGCTATAATCCCAAAAGAGCAACCCCATTGGCTCTGAGTGGAGGGAACCCAGTGGTGACGCTGACTTCCTGCTTGGCCTGCTTCACTCTGATGTGATTGTAACTGTAGCAGCGCTGGTACAGACACACACTAACCCAACTAACCCAGTGAGTGAAGTGAGACGGGAAGGACTGATGACATGTACAGTGTAAATGCACAATGTAAATGCAATCCTCTTCCGCTTTTCGTTTATTTTCATGTCGTATATGATCTCCCTGTCTATAAATGTGGATTTTAATCATTTTATATATTCCTGTTTTACTTTGAATTAAAAGGGAGTAACTGAAAAATGCATCTTTTCTCTGTTGATTCTCATTTCCACAACCACAAGGTGATGGTCCGTGCCCCCAGGCTCAGTTCTTTCTTAGTTCTGTCATTTTAAATTCATAACATTTGCCTAAAGTCATTTGCTGGCATTGTGAATGTAAAAGCCTCATGATTGGCCCCAATAAAATGCCACAAGAAAAACAAAGGGAAAAAGCCACAGAATCCATGCAGTTATTCTGCCTGTGTGGAACAACGGTTGTCACTAGAGGGCAGGTTTGGATCAAATGAACTCCAGCTCTTCTGGAACAAGAAGGAAGTCATTGGTGCTGTAGAGGATGTTAATCAGATTTATTTAGAGGCAGGGTTCGTAGGTCATGGAAAACCTGGAAAAGTCATGGAATTTTAAAATGGTCATTTCCAGGCCTGGAAAAGTCATGGAAAAACTTAAATCATAAAAGTTTTGAAAAAGTCATTTATAATCACGTGTTCATTTACGCCAAGTTTGAAATAATTTATGTTTTTTAAAGAAAGACGCTCAAAATGTAAGCCCGGCGTACGCTCTCGATACGCCAAATTTTCTAAATTGTTCATGTTTTTACCAAGATTTCAGTTTTGTCATGGACATTTGGTTTAAAGTCATGGAAAAGTCATGGAAATCCACTGGTCAACATGTGTAAGAACCCTGTAGAGGGCAACTCCAGATTCAATACGTCTATATTCATTAATCCCCAATTGGTTAGGAGCAGCTTGTGCACAGAGAAACACTAACGCACAAAGCAACAAATACACAAAGGAGCCAGCTGAGTAGATGTGACGAGTGTGTCCTCCTCTCCGTAGCTCAGAAGAGAAAGAAAGGCAAGAAGGATGACAATATGCTCCTGATTGTATGCAGGGGGAGGCTAGAATCCCTTAATTGTATTCAGTTTATTTTGTATAGCCCAAAATTACAAATTTTCCTCAGATGGCTTTACAATCTGTAGACATAGATAGGAATCAGGAAAAACTCCCAAGAAATAGAAAAAATATTTCACAGGGAAAAAAAGGGAAGAAACCTTTAGGAGAGGAACAGAGAAGGATCTCTCTCCCCGAAGGACAGAAGCACGAGATGCCATGTGACCAGAAGGAATCATTACAGAGTTACAACACATTCAATGGAGATGACAACACATGATGAGAGGGAGTATATGGACTCTACAGAATGCCTTCAACGTGATGAGGGTCTGGGGCAACTCTTCCTCTGTCCCCACCACTGGGTCTCCCAGTGGAGTTTGGGCTCGCACTAGCAGGATCCCCTACAGCGGCGATAGACTTGTCTTACTAAGAGCCCACGGAGACAGGATCCAGCGACCTGCTTCTATGCCAGCATCAGCAACCATTTACACAGCAAGAAAATCATAAAACCAGGGATTCATTTTCTATCCTGATTAATTCACAACGCGACTAAAGCTCTAAACGTTCGACATCTAATGCTCTGAGATGCTCTCAAAATTCATTCAAATGAATTCAATGCCTTCAAGGTTGAATACATGGCCTATAAGTACGAAGATGTGATGTGTACATCTGTAAATAGGTTAAAACAGGCAACAAATATAGGTTTCTGTTCATTAATGCCCACTTAAAAAGTGTGGTGCAAATCCATCAGGCTCATATTAACATGAAACAAATAGAATATAAATGGTTTTCCGAGCCAAGTGCTTGAGATAGGGATCATTTGATTTGACCTTGCTTCATTATGTTTATGAGAGTCAAGAACCATGTTCCCCTCTCTGAATAACATTCTGTCCGTCTTCCTCTAACTGAGGGAATGTGGTGCTTAACACATGAGACGTGACTGACAGAATGTGCACACTGCACCATGTGCACTGTGTGTGTGCGCGTGTGCATTGTGTTATGTTTAAACGTGACTGTGGGATCATTTAAAAAAAGAGTGAAACAGCGAGCGAGCTTGTTATCGATCCCAGGAGTTGTTTTTTTTGTCGATCGTGCATCTTATGCGAGAGGCCGAGGTCGAGCCCACAGATGCAGGAATCCATCAGCTGCCGGTTTATTTGACCGCTGTCTTTCCACAGCTGGACGTTTCCCCTCTGGCCGACGGCACTGACAGCACTGACAGCCCTTGGCTGTGGCAGCAGTCTGTCAGTGGAGCCGAAGCACGATGGAAAGGAGCTAAAAGAGGCCTACTATAGTCTGTCAGAGAGAGAGAGAGGGAGGGGGAGAGAGGGGGAGAGAGGGAGACAGAGAGAGGGTGGGAAAGGGAGAGAGGAGACCAGATCAGGTGACCTCAGAGGTTTTGATTTCCTCCTCACTTCCTTAGACTCTCATTTAGCTCCTTCTCTTGCAACCGTGAGGGATGTTTATGAGCCTATTGTTGCATGAATGGCTTGTTTCAGGATGTTTGGGCCTTGCGACATATGAATTTTTATTATTTCAGGCACCGCTGTTGTAGATTTACCTCGATGCCTCGGGCCATTTTCTGTCTGTGACACAGCCTTGGCTCAGTTCCAGCTCCTTTTAAGTGCTGCTGTTTTAATACAAGACTTCCCAGTGGACACAGGGGCTGAACTTTAGTAACAACAGTGGTGGAAGAAGTACTCAGATGTTTTGCTCAAGTGTAAAAAAGAAAGAGTCCTGCATTCAAAAACGTATTTAGTGAAAGTGCAAAAGTATCAGCATCAAAGTACTAAAAGTAAAAGTACTTATAACGCAGAATGGCCCATTTCAGATAATATATAATTTATTACTGGGTTATAATTAGTGATGCAATAATGAATACTTTACACTTCTGGTTAGCGTAATTATTAACAATATATCATTATTTAATAATTAATTTATATTCTTTGTATTGTCAATTCGAATCTGCAAAGTAACTAAAGCTGTCAAATAAATGTCATGAAATAAAAAAAGTACAATATTGTGTAAAAGTGTAAATCAATGGATAATATAAATGACAAAGTAAGGTACAGGTCCTGCTTTTTGTTTGGAAGAAAAAGAAGAGCTTAATTCTTTAAAAAAATACATACAATTCAGCTTTTTGGGCATCTCTGGCACCTCAGAGGGACTTTCCCCCTTACAACCAAGATATAATTATTTCCTACTATTTTTCGAGGTGCTAAAGTCTGCATTTAGAGTGTATTGGTGTGATGTGTCTAGTTCTGGAGATGTCGGTCTTCTCTACACTAGAGTGTGACTGTAGGACAGCATATACTCCGTGTGTATCACGTCACAACGAAGAATACACGTGGTTTCTTTCTTTCTTTGCTCTATCTGATCATTGTTGACCGTCACTCCACCAAAAGAAGCGTCACCTCACGTCTCATGCCGAGTAGCTTTCAACCCGAAAGACTGAATTCAAATAAAAGATCATTTTAAAGATGCGTTCAGAGGCAACACGTAAATCCGTTGTGAGTCAAGACGTACGAGCTGGCATCAGACTCGTCATCCAGCCAGAGTTGTTTGGATATTTCAGAGCTAAAAGCCGGTTCGCTTATCCTGGCTTTAGTTGGCATAACGGACCCTCGTTCAAAGAAGTATAGTGTGACTGTGTCCTATTTGTAGGTGTTGAATTATCGTAAAATAGCGTATATTGTTGCATGCATGGGAAAACAAATGCTCTTCAGCTGGGCTATCTGAGAGATGTAAAATTAATTAATTGTGCAATAACCATTTGTCTATAACCATTTTAATTTTGCAGACAGCCAGACTGATCCCAAAGCCCTCGCGTCTGCATAACGACCGCACATTGTCCTATGTCGTCAGTCGTGCTTCTTCGTTTCCAACGTTTCCGACGGCCCGTGAACGCTGCACAGAGATAGCGCCGCTCTGGCTCCTGCGCTCCAGTCAGTATCCACTCCGCGGTGTGCTTCTCGGTTGAGTTGCTCACGGAGGACGAGCCGCTTGACAAGTTTTAGCCTGGAAATAGCGCCACGTAACTCCAGCGAAAGGCGAATTTAGTCTGCTTAGGTGACGAAGAGAAAGGGGATTCATGGAAGACCACAGCAGTATTTTCCTTCTCCCAGAACTGGACAGCAACTGACTGAACGCTTCCCGCGAGTCGTGTGGTCCCGGGGGAGCCGTTTTTGTGGTTTAGGGTCTTCCTAACTGGGAATACAACCGCTGGCGCGGTTTCTTCAGCCTGGAGAAAAAGAGAGACGTTGACAAATATTGTCAAATTATTTCTGCCTGGTGTATGAGAGTGCCGGTCTACGCTGGGATGAGGAGCGGATTGAACAGCGGCGGAGCGCCAGACGGAGACAGTGAAAGCTAAGCTCATCCCACCGGCCAACGGCGGCCAACGGACCAGCGCGAGCTCGGCTACACAGGTACTTTCTACTTTAACTGGGCACGTGCGTGCGACGTGCTCGCGGGGAGCGCCTTGCCTTCTTTCACGTTAGTCTGCTAGAATACGTTACGTATAGTTGTGGCCGGTGTTCGGTGGCCAGACAGTGGACGTTAGACGGCGGGCAAGAGTGTGTAGTGAATGTGTGTGTGCGTGCGTGTGTGTGGGTGTGTGCGTGCGCATGTGTGTGTGTGTGTGTGTGAAGGGCTACCGGGCCACAGCAAGAACACCGTCCCTCCAGCTCGGCACGGCTCGCGTTGAGTTGGCTAACTAATCCTCCCGTCGCAGGCAGCAGCCCATTCAAAAACAGGGCAATGCAGCGCTCGTCGTACAGCATGCAGTCAGCGGCGGCGGCTCAGTTTAACCTTTTGTTCTCGTACAACCAACTAACGTTGACTACCAAACTCGATAAAGAGTCCCTTAAACTAATGTGTTGAAGTTGCACTACAATGCAACAAAGAAAACAACCAATATAGCGTTAGACATTCAGTCTGGCTCGTGTGGTTCACCGCACACGAGAAGTGCATGCGAGAGTCTGGGATGAGGTCTGGACGGTTGTGACTCAGTCTGCCTGAAAACATTCAATTGTTGTCTAAAGTCACTGTTCCAGTGAAGACGCAGAGAACTGTTGATCAAATCTTAAATCCTAAATTAGGTGTGATCCGTGAGGGATCCCTGTCATGTCACTTGATCCACAGTTCCAACGGTCTTCTGACGCTTCACTCCCTATATTACATTACGTTTAATCACGGAGGCCTTTAATCCATGGCAATTTGGCAAACCAACGGCACTCGGGGAGGGTTGTACACACACCCACACACCACTCATAGCGATGCTGCTCAGTACTGCCACTGCACTCCTATCGTATTGAGCATCATCTCCAGTGGATCTTTTGGGCAGTAGATGCCTTGCTCAAAGGCACTACAGGGCATAGTTTTCATCTGGATGTTTTCCAATCATCATTTCCCGGTCATCCTTTCTAATTGCTTTTGATCAACACGCCACTAGAACCTATTACATTGCCACGGCCGCCGTGATTGGGGTGGAACAGTTTACAAGCCATGGTTCATTATGTATTTTGCTGTTGTGGGTCTCGGTTCAGTGCACTGTTTCCAGTGCAGCAGCATGGAAATATACCCGTTCCAGCGGGCTGTGTGTGTGTGTGTGTGTGTGTGTGTGTGTGTGTGTGTGTGTGTGTGTGTGTGTGTGTGTGTGTGTGTGTGTGTGTGTGTGTGTGTGTGTGTGTGTGTGTGTGTGTGTGTGTGTGTGTGTGTGTGTGTGTGTGTGTGTGTGTGTGTGTGTGTGTGTGTGTGTGTGTGTGTGTGTGTGTGTGTGTGTGTGTGTGTGTGTGTGTGTGTGTGTGTGTGTGTGTGTGTGTGTGTGTGTGTGTGTGTGTGTGTGTGTGTGTGTGTGTGTGTGTGTGTGTGTGTGTGTGTGTTAGGGAAACTAAGATGTTATCTGTTTTTGGTACAACTGTACTGGTATTCCTAGGATGTTCTTGCTTGGTGTGATCTTCGTCTCACCTTCTGTTCTTCTTATCTAAATAAATATCCCTGTTTGTATTTGACTGTCCCTACTTTTATTTCCCCAGCCCCTACTCTCTTTGGAGTACTATGTTCAATCTAAAATGTGCAGAGCCACCATGCAAAGAGGTGCTCCAAATTGCTCTTTTTTCCCCACCCGAAGGAGTCGTTTACAAAATGAGTGGTCAGAAAGAGCGTTGCACAGTGGAGTAACCTATTCTCGTTAAGTCAGGCTGAAATGTAATGATTGTTTTGGTATTTTTAATGTGAAAACAAATCTGACATGACACTGGTGAGGCCTGTGATTAAGTGGGACATGAGTAACCGATGGGATCAATATTGTACGAGGCCATGTGACACAGGGTTGCTCATCACACTAGACCCAATTATCATAACGATCCATTTCCGTGTCAATCGTAACTTTGTTTCTTATGCAGTGAGTTTTATAGACGCGTGCATTGGAGGCAATTTTGGGTCTGAGATTTACACCATTTAGTGTTAGTTTTTTAATTTCTTGTTGCAGTTTTGGAATAAGAGCTTTTCTTTGGACATTTAGACAATGAAGCTGTAATTGCTTTTTAAATAAGCATTGTGTTCTTTGCTGATGGGGCGTAAAAGCCAGATTTTTATATATATAACAAAGCAACATCCCCCCCTCCTCCAAAACATAAATAATCGTACTCCTTTGCTTCAAATCAGTTCTGAATAGTAAGCTTGGTAAGAGGGAAGAATAGTTAATAATACCACTTGGAGATGCCAGCATATACTGTATACATATTTGTGTAATTTGTGAAGATATCAGATTTCCCCCAACACCATTCACGATGCCTCGGGTAAGGGCTACGATGGAAACACATGACCACGACTACACTTCTTCGCTTTGGGACAGTCGGCTGCAGCTGAAATAACAACACGCTCTGCGGTGCAGCAGATAAGACCAAACTGATTTCAGATTTACTGCGGTGGTAACTTCAGGATTAGCCATAATTTAACAGACAGAGGGTACAAGCCGAGGAGGCAGGTCTCTGAGACTGCAGCGCATTTGTCTCCAAAATGTAAGCTGCTGTGTTGAAGTCTGAGAAGAGCTGAGGTGCACCAGTGGACAATTACAACCAATACATGATGAAGAAGGAGGAGGAGGAGGATATACAACCACTTTTAGCTTTAGTTTTGAAAAACTGAATTGTCCACAATGTAGGGAGCTAGTCTTTGGTTTCACCACAGTTGAAGTGAATGATATCGTTGAGTAGTAAAAAGACAATAAAGATCTTGGAGCTCATTCATCTACAATCAAATACAGTTCAGTAGGCAAGTGTACAATGTGCAGATTCTGCAAAACATGAAACAAATGTGTGAATTCAGCGCGGGTGGGTGTTTGGCCCTGTAGGCGACGATTGGCTACGTATTTAATAATTTAACTTTGCTTCAGGTTTCAGTGAAGAGGACAATAAGCGCAGCAGACTGTACGTTTAAAAGGAGTAACTAAACTCTCAAAGCTGAAAGCTTGCATATATGGGTATTTAATAATGTTGTTGATTGATTCACAACCTAATCTTGACATTCTAGTGCTAAGTATATGAATTTGACATATTTTAAAAACATTTTCATTGAGACAGGAGACTAACATGGAGGCAGCTTTCGTCCCCAAACAACCCCCCCCCCATTAAAATAAAGTCTCCCAACATGGTCTGTGGACAGAGGAGTTTTATATTATGTTCAAACAAAGGCGTGGCGAGTCCCTGTCAGTGCGTGTTGGTTTAGTTCTGTTGGTAAACAGCACTGGGTACTGGCTAACTGCTTCACTGCCTCCTTGGGGCTGTGAAAAAAGAAGTTGAGACCAGCTCCACCTCAATTTGTAGCGCGTCACGCCTGTCACACGGTGTCAAGTGTCGGGCGTCCTTTTGTAGCTTTGTGTCACCGGCTTCCATTGAAAATAAATTATAGCATGTTGCTGCGTAGCTGAAGGTGTGAAGACGGCATTAGTGAAGAATAGCCTTTGAATTGGCACTTACATCGGTTCTGCTAATTGCATGCTGATCTCGAGCACACACACATATTGCATGTAGACTCAACATGTTTGAGTTTAGTGTCTATTATTGCCATGATGGACTTTTTACAGCACTCTTACGTTGCCATAACAACAGTTGGCGTGCGGGCAATTGGCACAAATTAGTTGTTCGAACGGTAAAGTTTGGCTAACTGTTAATGCAACGTTCCAGGCCCAGAAGTTCATGTGGTGTTGTAATTCGATTCTGATATTTCAAAATACAATATCAATATTTTTTGTGTAATTTCTTTCCAAATATTGTTAAATAGGTGCACAATATGTCTGGGGTGTGATCGAAAAGGGTTAAAAAACACACTTGTCATTTCATCTGGACTTTAAGTGGTCTGAATTTGCGTACGGTCACTTCCACTGCAGTTTAATCTACTCTTCCTCCCCTCGGGATGCATTTTAATTACCAGAAGGATCACATTCCTGCTAAACTAATGGCATTCCCATCAGCTGTTCATTCATCCAGCTGTACTTTGTGTGGAGGGCACATTGGAGAAAGTTTCCATACTAACGTGCTAAACCAACATGTAAACGAAATACAATCCAAACATGTGTTCTCCTTTTAGACTTCACACCAATTATTGTCCTTTACATTTTTTAATATAACCAAACATCCGACTGTCCTCCGACTGGCGGTGATGATCGCAGAAACTGTTAATGGCCTTTTTGTTTCCGTTACCCTTTTCTAAAAACAGATGGAAGGCCGTTTTTTGTGCAGATCTTTCAGCGGTTGCGTCAGATGTGTCACGAGTTTCAGTCAATAGTCTGTCATCATCTTTCCTTTGAACAACGGGCCTGTGCATCATCTCAGGATTCGGCAAAGCATCTCGGCAGTTCAATAACATGATCCGAGCTCCCGTCTGTCTACAGATTGTATACCCTCTGAGGCAAATTTGTGATTTTGGTCCATACAAAATAAACTGAATTGAATCTCTTTGAAGATAAGATCTTTTCTATCTTATTATATTATGTTAACACATTTTGGTTAAGATAAATCTGTTGTGGATGTGTTCAGTAGCCTATTGTATGCAGTGTCGCGTTTCTATCCAAGTCGATACATATTTATGCATTTTCATTCCGTTATCCGAACCTCTTATCCTATTTGGGGTCGCGGTGGAGCCGATCCCAGCTGACATGGGGGGAAGGCGGCGTTCACCCTGGGCAGTCTCTCAGGGCACGTATACAGACGGGCAACCATCCACGCTCACATTCACAGCGATGGCCAATTTAGAGGCTCTTTTTAACCTGAGCTGCATGTCTTTGGACTGTGGGAGGAAGCCGGAGGACCCAGAGGGAACCCACGCCGCCCAGACCGCGAACCGAACCCGGGCCCCTCTTGCTTTAACGTAAAAGTGCTAGCAACTACACCATCGTGCGCAAACTTCTTTGCAGTTTATTTTTCACGTTAGGCAACCAACTGTTCCTTTTCTCTTCTTCTTGAGCTTGACAGGAAACCTCACGCACTCTCAAAGGTCCCCTTGTTTGTCTTCATCGGCAGGGGCCACGCACAAGGCCGGCCACGACCTGTGACCCCTGACGCATTGTGCGTGTAGCTGAGCATCCATTATGATTCCTCTCCACATGTTCATTAATCATACGTAATGCGTATATGCTTCTACTCTCAAGTCCTGTCCCACACATGCACCAAGCTGCAGACTCCTCCATTATTGCTGTGAAAAGGCATCTCATTACGTTCTTATTTTATAGCTAAACGGGTACAAAGTCAGGTTCAGCCAATCTCTCGCTCCCTCTCTCTCTCGCTCCCTCTCTCTCTTTCTCTCTCTCTCTTTCTCTCTTTCTCTCTTTTTTTAAGTGACTCCAAGATTTAATTCATGACATGACACGTTGCCCATGTCTGTGTAGCAAAAAGGACCATTCGACCGCAACCACAGTTTACATCCTAAGTTCGCCTACTTTTTAAGTCGTCCAATAAAATGCAAAGAATTGTTACAATGGAGAATACGTCACAGTACAGAAGGGAAATATACTTTAACTTCTGTTTCACTGGGACTTGAAGTTTATATATATATATATATATATATATATATATATATATATATATATATATATATTTAAAACAAATATTTATATATATCTTTATATCTAAAGAATAACTAAAAATACATGTATGTGTGTGTGTGTGTGTGTATATATATATATATATATATATATATATATATATATATATATTTTTTTTTTTTTCTTAATGAAGATTGTGTTGACCGTTTTAATTGCATATACAGTAGTTTAATGTCATTAATTTCCTCCCATTGTCCTTTGTTTCCTCCCAATGTCCTTTGTCCATGCGTATGCATTTAGCGCCTCTTGTTTTGTTTGTTCTGCTGTTGCCTGATTTCCAGGGTCGAGCTCCTGTGCTCTAGAATGCTCCAGAGCCCCGGGCGCTCAGACACCAAGGGCCCAGTGATGCAAAACCTCTCCTAAAGCAGAGTTGTCTAGTGGGTCACACTTGTGCGTTCACTCAGACCATTCATTGGACACCCACTTTCCATCACCCCCTATTCACCCCTTCCCCATTTTTCTAATTAGGTTGACGGGTGTCATGTTGTCTGGGTGCATTACGGTGAAAATCTACTATCGTGTCACAACAGGATCCCTGTAAACACCTTATATTTTAAATATATTTACTGAGTAGAGATGAAATGAAAACTACAGTGATCCTTGAGTCATAGCTACAAGAAAATAGGTTTTGTTTGTTGACGTTTATTTGTTGTGATGCTGCATCTCATTGTCCAACATGGACACTGTCCTGCTCTGTATTTCAGATCACCAGAATGTGATGTCTGTGATGTCCTCTGCTGCCCATTTATCAAAACAGAGCTTGTGAATGTAAAATCTTCAAAAGGCTTCTAAGAGACACAATACCACCTGCTTTATTTTGGTTGAGGAAGGGCTTAGATTTATGTCCAAAAGATATCAATCTCAGCAGCCTATTTAAATATTGGTCATTTAATATTAGAGCAGCATTAAAGTGTGTCTCCAGGGACCATTATTCAGAGCAAGCCTGAGTGTGCATGATGGATGGACCACTGTGGCAGACACATGTACTTAGTCTAGTGTTCATTGCACAGCAGTTCTTTCTTTTTTCTGGAGACGGTTACGTAATCCTTTTCTGGATATCAGTCTCCAAGACAGAAAATTTGGACTTTTCATAAGGCATATTGTTACTAATACTAATGTAATATTCTTAAAAGAAGACTGGGGAGAGTATTACAAGTTGTTGATGTTTTTGTTCTTTCATGTTCTTTAGTTTTTAAATGAATACTCTAATATTACAATTTACGTTGCTTGGTGTGAACTTTGATATAATGCTTTACTTCATGGCTCCTCCTTCACCAGCTGCAACAATAACACATTGATGCATCAATAATTAAAATCCAATCATATAAATTATGTAATTAAACTTGTTTATCAAAACAAGATGTCCTCATGTTGTGTTCTAATCTCAAAATCTATTTTACTCCAGAGTTTGCACAGTGAGAGTGCATTGCTGCATGTTCTAATCCTAATCTTGACCTGGTCAGCTCCCCTTCAAATAGCATTCGAAGGGGAGCATTTGTGGTACTTTGAATGTGTCAGATAAACATCTTTGACATTTTATGTTATTAGAGTACATGCTCAGCTGTTTTCCAGTTTCACATGAAAGTATTTATGATCGGATGTTTTATGACATTCAAGTAACTGGTAAATAACTTTTCCACGGTGTGAAAATCAATAAAGATATTCCATGATGTGCTTTATCATTTTGCCAGTATGACTGGGAAATTGGGATTCAATTTAATTCCAATTGCTATTAGAAATCTCTTAAAAAGTCTTAAATTTAACTTGGGGAACCCTGGGGTCTCCCAGTAGGGCAGCAGGACCCACCATTTATTTAGTAATGTACACCTGTGCCATCTTTGTTTCTGTGGAAAAGGTCTGCATGTGCTGCATCTGCTGAAGACTCACGAAGCTGGAACTTCAAACGAGTCTGACTCAGAACCAGCTGTCTGTTACTTTCTCAACCAGTGAACCGCGCCCTCTTTAGGCAGCAACTGGCACGGTCGACAGCAGGGTCAACTTCTCTCTGGCTTTTCTGAAGAAGAAAAAAGACACTCCTGTTTCCTTCACTTTACGTGAATACATTTTGAGAATGCACTGCCGCAAAATGGGTGTCGTTATCCTCTCTGGTGTCTCGCCCCTCTAGATAATGTCCCCTATAATATTCCCCCTCTCCCCCCTTTTTGAGTGTGGCCTTCGCACGAGTGAATTTCGATGAAACATACAAAGACCTGCGGGCCACGATCCCACTAACACGGTTCTGCTTTTTCATCATACGTACTTGTGCGCCTCAAAACATTAGCATACACGCACACAGTTTGCTGGTCAGTGTAAGAACAGAGCAGACTGATACCGCTGCTGGCCACAGGACATGCAAATCTCTCCATTAATGGTTTGCCTCCTGCACATGTGGCCAGTAGTTGCGTCATTAATTGCAGATATTGATTATGATATGTCAGCAACGCCCGATCGCCGATGCCACATTTTTCAAACTAAAAAGTTGTGTGGATGCATGGCTTGAACGTGGAAACCGTTTTGTGTTATTGTTTTTTAAAACGAAAACCTATTGATGGAGTGATGTAATCTGAGTTCATTGTCGAGGCTCTTTTATTTATTTCTGTTTCCAATGACGCGGTGTGCTAAACCAAGGTGCGTTGAATTACTTTCACTTACATTACCCCAGAGTTTGCGTGCTTGATCCGTCCACAGGGGTTGTATTGTTTTCTTCCGCTTGGATCTTTAATCTGAAATACCATGTAAGTCATATTTATCGAACAGACGGCTTTGGTGGACGCGCCGTTGGTTTCACAGAGCGACAGTCGTTGGAAGTCAGAGCTCATCTTCATCGCGTGGCGGACGGCATTGAACTGTCTGGTCAGCGAATCCCATTGTTTCTACCTTCCGTTCTGTTCGTCCTTCCCTTTTGAAAGAACTATGACTCATCATTACTATGCGCATGTAGCTCAGACATTTCTTATCAGGGTCCGAGCGACAGCGAAGCTGTCCGAGGTGACCCTATTGAAATTGTTAGTTCTTTTTATTTTTCTGGATTTTTATTTTTGAACATTGGGGGTACTTATCATATCCCAAAACTCACCAAATTTGGCAAGCGTGTCAGGATTGGTGAAAATAGCCAGATGACATAGACCTCGAAATGCGGCTTTCAAAAATTGCTCTCTAGCGCCACCTAGAAGTTTGACCGGTGACGCTCCTCACCCACAATATCCGATTAACATAAAAAACGGATTTTCTAGACCTCTAGGACCTGCTCTACAAAAAAGCCTCTCAGGACCCTAAGCTCCGCCTACTTTCATTTTCGGCCATTTTGAATAATGTGAAAAACACAAAAGTGACCACCGAACCTAAACGATAGGTCCGATATTAACAAATCCATTGAAGATAATGATAAGTGAAGTTATATCATCTGGGATATATCATCTTTTTTCAAAAAGATCATTGTGGTAAGCATCTATAGCCCGACGAACATTTTAGGGGCGTGTCCTGTTTTGTAATGCTTATAACTTCAACACTATTGGTCCAATAAAATAACAGACCATCAGGATGTGCAAAATGGCGTCTGGAACATTCGATGCAAATTTCGAGAAATTTGAACTTTAATTGGTGCCACAAATATTCACCAAAGTTGGCCGATTTTGGCCGTTTTTTTTGCGTTTTTGGCCATTTTCCACTTTTTTTCAAACAGCCATTAGACCCACAAAACGCTAACGGAATTCGTTAAAAATAGGTTTGTTAGAATCTCAAGACTTGAAAAAAAATGACTTTTCGTCCGTTTTTTGACCGCCAATATTTGTAATTTATTCATCTTAGAAACTATAGCTTACACTCATCAGATATGTTTTACAAAAATCAAGTGTAATTCCAGTCAAGGCCTGAACACATTCACCAATTTTGAGCCAATTCCGTTAGCGTTTTCTGGTAGAACTCGACAGTTGGAAAAAAGTGGAAAATGGCCAAATCGGCCAAAAACGCAAAAAAAAGTCAAAATGCCCAAAACTTCCAAATTTGGTAGGAACACCTATTCATGAAGTAAAAGAACCATAAATTATTCACTTTCACGATAGGCCTGAACACATTTACCAGAAAAAAACTCTAATTTGTCCCATCCCAAATAGTTGGGGCGCCTCCGCATGAATCGTACCAGCAAAGCCTCTAGCTCAGCATGATAAGTGACTGACCCTAATCCTGGAGAAGTGTGTTCAATTCCAATACACAACACCTTTTTTTCAATCCATTTTCTTTTTAACATTTAATTTAAATGACGCTGTATACACTTCACTTAGACATATAATTCATGGATATTTTCACAGACTCAAAGCGCCACCTACTGGCTCAACTAGACTTCCTTCAATCCGCCCCTAATTTGTCTCATCCCAAATAGTGTAAACGCCTCTGAGGGCAGTAAAACAGCAAAGCCTCTAGCTCATCATGATAAGTGACTGACTCTAAACTTGGAGATGCGGGTTTGATTCCAAGACAAGACACCTTTTTTTTTAATCCATTTTCTTTTTTACATTTAATTTACACGTCGTGGTCTACACTTCACGTAGGGACACACGACGCGTGAATATATTCACGTGGTTAAAGCGCAAGCTAGCGGCTAAACTGGACTTTGTCGAATCCGCCCCAAACTTACGTTACGAGTCGCGGCCCGAGTCGAGTCCGACCGGCGCACCCTCGGCCGAGCGGACCGGCGACTCGCCGGCGCCCCCGACCGGCGTGGGCGAGCGAGGACCCGTTCAACGCTGCTAGTAGCTTTAATTATTATCCTTTTTCAAGTTGATAGAAATATTCTTAACCTGTCTTTTCATGCTGAGACTCTTCCATTCGCTGTCCTCTGTTTTTCGCATGTGTCTTCATTTGTAACAAATTAATCCAGTGATGAGCTCCATTACAATCCATGTCCATAGAACATTCCAAATACTTTTTTTCCCAGAAGGGAAGGGATTATCCTCCCCAACCCAGGAATATTACTGTCCCCAGTATTTGTTTTTTTTATGAGACGGCATGAGATTATATGTTGTTGAACATTTTCCTTTTAAAAACTCAAACCAATAATTGAAGTTGAATGGTTTATAATTGGTAAATATTGCTGTACGTTTAATTGCCTGATAAGTTGTTGTATTCGACTCACTATGCTTTACCAAGAAACAAGTCTGCAGAAATATATACATGTTGATATTGTACTGAGCTACTTAAGAAAAAGCGCTGCTCTTCTTCTCTGGCTTTAAAAAGAGATGGGAGCGACATTTAGCCAGTTAACTTTGTGGACAAAAGGCTGAGAACGTTGTGATATATATGTACAGGCCTCTCATCTGTGAATAGGAATACAGGGGAACTTGATGCCAATCTAAGAGACCACATTGCGAGATAGAAGGTTGCTCCAACAGTATTGTGTTGTTGGGCCCAGTAGCTGCATCCCAGTTTGTCAAAGACTTCAGCGCACGACAATAACACACTGCGTTTGTAAGCAGAGGCGTTTTATTGTGAATTTAGCTTTAAATCAACAAAAGAAAAACCTGCAATAATTTTGTAGATTGTAGATGAAAAGTGCGATGGCAGAGAATCTCTTTGTGGATAAGAATGCAGCTGGACTGAAGGCCGTGTGATTGGCTCGCAACGCATGTTTTAATGATGATACGAATTAGCTACTCAAGATCCTCGGTACTCGGTAAGCTACAATTAGGTTTTTTGGGCCACAAACGCAGCAATTGCGCCACAATCGGTCATTAGAGCATTAGTGACCATATACAGAACAACATAAGGAATCGCATGAAAATCAATATATTATTCATAGTTTTCAACAAGTTACACTGCAAAACAATCGTTATTTCTTAAACATAAAACCTCATGTGCCATAGAACATTATTGTTATTATTATAACTACACAACTAAACCGTTTACAATGTATTGCTAATATTACGAACGGTATTTACATATCTTCTGCTCTTAAAGTTAGTTTAAATCAATTCAATTACAGTACATGAGTCATTTTTAAAGCTGTAAATAAGACAAGTCTAAATGAGCGACAATTGCCAAATACGAGACATAAGACTTGCAGAAATAACTATTTCTTAGATTGTTGTGAAAAATGTCCTCGCAACGCGAACATATCACACGCTTCTGATTGGTTGGGGAAAAACAAAAATAGCCATCAGCTAAAATGAGTGCAATCCCAGACTGAATGACTGACACAATATGAAATGACAATGCGGTGTGATTATTGTAGAACATATTTGGTGGTATTTTGTGTTCTAATATAGACGTTTGACTCTCTCCTTCAGCCAGGAGTTGTGTTTACATTGGCTCTGTGCCATTTTGTGCTGGGAAGTTGGCAAACAATCGGCATATTAATTATCCCGTGTGAGCTGAAATGGCTGCCCAGTGTTGTGTATTGGTAGTTGAGGGTGTGTGTTGGTGGGAGCTCCTGGGACTCAAACATATGGGCGTCCAACCTAAAACTACCAGCTGAAATTGGCAGAAAAGCTACATGAGCCGTGGTTCTCAGTGGGATCAGCTGAACCCTTTCACATTACAGGAGTCATTTAAAAGTTTAATCAATTTCTCAATGTTATTAACCTTTTAATGGCCGACTGACGCATAAAGCCCCCCGGCTTTTGTTTCTCACTGGAACCTTGAGGCGGAGAGCTGTTAAGTTGTCTGAAGTACCAGACGCGTCCCGACTCGTATATCCAACACCGTCCCCTGGCAGCCAGACTTTGTATTCATCTTACGAAGGTGAATTGAATTAACGAGGTCACTCTCCTGACGTCCAGTCTCCGGAGGCCGAGGACAGTAGTCTGTAGAGGAGGCGTCAGATGACAAGCAGGTGAAGGCAGAAACAAACACCGCGGTTAAAAAGATGCCCGCGTCACACATTGATTTTCGTCTTGAGTTTGTCCTGGGACAGCTAGCCGCAGACCGGCTGACTCCAGTGGCGCTGGGCAGACATCAATATGGGGTCATGGTCAAATGACCAGATCAGGATTGCATTAAAAATATAAAAGTATCACCTGGGACTGTTTATTCACCAGACTGATAAACGGCTGGGAATTATATTCATCCACAAGATTACAGTCGATCATTCCAGTTCACGCTCTCTCGACAAGTCTGGCGTTATCTTCAGCGATGTTTATATTTTATGTGGCAGCGTTTCTTAAACCTTCAGGGATGCGGCTCGTCTTGCGCTGCATCTCCGAGGGAACGGCAAAAGGTGCTAGTGTCACTCAAGAATGCTGAGCAGACGGCTTCGTCATGGCCTAATTCCTGTAAAGCTCCAAATTACCTCATGAATATGCACCACTGACAGAATTAGGGTCAGTGGCTGTCAGTGCGGTCAATATCATACCGGCTTGGTTCGTGCGTGAGCAGAACAACAGGAGGGAACCTTCAGAACAACACTGCAGGTTTCTAGTCTTTTAGTTGGCTGCTTTAAGTTTGTATCCAGTCTCTAACCATGTGCATGACTTATTCCATCACCATAAGACGTGACAGCACCATAGACCAATTGGCATTTCAACAAATTATAATTTATATAGGAGTCACTGTCGAATTGCATTATGGGAAATGTAGGATTCAGACTTTCTGTAGCTTGGCCCACGCTGTAACATCCTGTGTGCTTCCTGTGTAAAGCCGTTGATCAATTCCAAGTACAATGAATACAGACTTGTGTTCTTTTGGACTTAGGAGTCTGGACTTGGGAGTCCAGACTCCAAAGGACGGTCTTTCTGCGATTGGAACAGCAGCTGACTTGATGACATCACCACATCAGCTGTTCTTGCTCATGAGTTTACTCCATCTATTCACTGCAAATCATTTTTTACAGTCAAACAAAATATGACAACCCTGCTTATTTCGTTATCCTTTAAATATAATTATTTATTTGTAATTGTGTTTGAGGATATATATATATATATATATATATATATATATATACACAATTTAAAATTAAATAATCATCATATATTGACAAAAAAATAGAAACATGTGTATATACATATATTGTGTTTTATATATATACATATATATATATATATATATATATATATATATATATATATATATATATATATATATATATATATATATATATATATATATTAGGGGTGTCACAATACCAAAAATTCAGTAGTCGATACCGATACCAGTAAAATAACACGATTCTCGATACCAATTTCGATACCACGGTAAAAAAAAAAGATTCCATGTACAATATATGTTAAATATTTCAAAAATAGCAAGACATCAAAAACATGTGCAACAGAGCATATCACAACATAATAAAGTACAATTTGTTGGAAGCCTACGCAAGGTGCCTTATGTATGGCTTCATTTAGCTGGGTTAGCACATCCTGAGTTAATATTTCACTTTTCTTTGTGGCAGATGATGCTGACATGCGTATTTGCTTTATCTTATCACAAAGCTCTTATTTTGGTTTTCCATCAAGTAATGTTTCAGCAAAGACACTTTGACAAGCCCTCCATCAGTAAATGGCTTTTTGTGTTGCCCCAAAATCCAACAATTCTGAGGGAACACTCATGAGTTGTTGGGCAGTGAGCGTGTGTCTCAGGGTCCTGGTTGTTCATATTGGGCTGTGAGGCACTTCTGTGATCTCGCTTCGGATTTGAGTGAGTTTGTTTGTTCAAAACCTTTATGTTTTGTCTCATAATGGCTTTTCACATTGCCACTTTTAATAAGTGCCAGGGTTTCTGAACATATAAGACACACTGGTGTTGTGCTCCCTGTGGGAAGTATGAACAGAAAAGAGTCTGTCCATTCCGGAATAAATGCTCTATTTTCTCTGTCAACTTTTCTTTTTTGGAGAGCGACATTTGTTCCTTATGTGTCTCTCCCTTTCGCTGTCTCACGAGCATTTTTCTCAACTTTCTCCGGCGCAGTTGTCCGTTTCCCTCCCTTTGTTTTCTAAATGTATCGCTATCTTTCTTTTTCTTTCTACCGTCTCAATGTTTAACCTGCCTCTAACTTTCTCATCTGACTGCGGACTTGCGCAGCGCTGTCTGTCTGTTGAGACGTAATGTTTACCGCCGAGAATGCACAGATTTGATTGGCTGAGTGGTATCACGTGGGATGGCTTAACTCGCATGCAATTGGTCTGTGCATTTCCACATCTGCTAAACCACTACCGTAAAGACTGAAAAGGCTGCGTCGCGCCGCCGGTTACAAAAATATATATATATCTCTCCACTTGACAGCTTGCTAGCTAACGTTAGCTTCCGAGGAGCGCAGCGCGAGCCCCCATCAGTTCCAGAAGAGGCGCAGTGCCGATGCTCACGGTACTTGACATCCCTAATATATATGTATATATATATATATATATATATATATATATATATATATATATATATATATATATATATATATATTCTAGTTATATTTCACATGTAATTGGAAACAATTGGGTCCTAAGTAAAAAGACACTGCTATAGTTCAATTTTAAAGTTTAATTGAAAGATTAAATTATGAATTTTAACCTATTTAATGTATTTTTATTGGACTGAATCATAACAAACAGACAACAGATTTGATTTTTAAACCACTAACTTCTCGCATGTAGACATCCTAAAATTACATTCCGTGACTCAACAGTAGTTTTTGGAAATTTAGAGGATCAAGTCCCATCCGGGCAGTTTGACCGTGCTTTGCATGAAGGGGGCAACCGATGACGTTTCACAGAGAAGTGCAGACAAGAAGGCATATTGATAAACGCCGCCAGTCTCCCCTGTGTCCCCCCCTGTCCCCTGATTGTTCATTCCCTTCACCTGCCCTCAGCCACTCCTCTGCCTCCTGTGTGATTTCAATCGCCACCCTCATTGTTTTCACTTGTCTCGTTCCTCTGTGTATTTAGTCTGTGTCTACTTCTTGTTCTGCGCCAGATCGTCTTCATATTCCCTTTTGAGTTCCTCCTGTGACTTTTTTCAGTAAAGAGAGTTTCACCTTGAGTCTCTGCCCTCAGACATGTGACGCACACGAGGGACTACAAGTCAGACTAAAAGTCAGACTGTCAACTGGTTTAAGTTACGATGACATCACAAACGGACAGATTCTGGATAGGATACAGTCAGACGTCTGAGAGGACTACTCTATGTTGGCTTTCATGCTTTTAGGTAGGGATGCACCGATCTGATCGGCGCCGATCCATATCAGCCGATATTACCATTATCGGTTTTGATTGGCGTTCTCAAAACGGCCGATCAAACCGATCGATCAGATGACGTCACATCTGCGAGAAATATTATCAGAGACGTTTCAATCGCCGCCGCAACGGAGTAAATGCGCCAGCGAGTGCCGCAGAGTGAGAGTGAGAGTGAGAGTGAGAGTGAGAGTGAGAGTGAGAGTGAGAGTGAGAGTGAGAGTGAGAGTGAGAGGGGCGAGCGAGCTGCACCCCGTCCCCCGAGTTGAATCTCTGGGTCAACTCATCGACACTCACATGTCTGAGCCCCTACAGGCTGATGTTCCCGGACACGCATTCGATCGTGAGCGCGCAAGGCTTTTCATAAAGTTGCTAACTTTATGAAAAGCCTTGCGCGCTCCTGATCGAATACTAACTGTTGGCGGAAGGATTTAAGTGACACAACATCCGGTTTTGCAAAGTTAGCGGAAAGAGCCACATAAAACAACATCCGTTTTTCAAAATAAGATGTCGACAAATCATACACTAACATATACAAGTAAACAATTAACTGATTTTGTATCTTTATAGATCGTTTCTGAGATTTAGCTTAAATTATGCTAACATTAAAACATTTTTACTGTACCAAGGAAGAGTTTATAAAAATAAGTCAGACTTTTGTATGTTAAAAAAGTCCTGTATATAGATTTCCTCAAGAGTTCCAGGAAATTAATAACGCAGATGTGTTCCATACATATCTGAAATCAATCCCCTACAATAACAATCAAACAATTTTAATGTATCAATTAGGACAGTTTTCAAAATAAAAGTCCTAAATGTTTAAAGAAATCTGTAATTTCTTTAAAGCGACACTATGTAACTTTTCCCCTGTAGCGCCCCCTTCAGGTATTTAACGTCTGGCTCTCGAACCAGCTGGTCGATGCGCGCTACTGGCAGTGCTCTCTCGGCAGCTGCAGCGAGCTGTTCAGCCGCGGCATGTCATTCTGTCTACACGTTGCGTAGTGGAGCAAATAAAAACTCACCTGCGAGCGAGGACTGGCACTATAAGACGTTGCGTAAAGCTGCCAGACAGCAAGTTGAACTACTTCCGCCGGAAGCACCGGGTCGGTCCCAACCATCTTACATTCAGTAGTTTT
Organism: Liparis tanakae; assembly: GCA_036178185.1. Taxonomy (NCBI): domain Eukaryota; kingdom Metazoa; phylum Chordata; class Actinopteri; order Perciformes; family Liparidae; genus Liparis; species Liparis tanakae. The sequence continues at coordinate 14,457,782 of CM070088.1, forward strand.
CAGCCCCCAGACCCCCGATGGCAGTGGCGGAGGCGCAAATCAACATATTAAAAGTCATTGTAGCGGCACAATTTTTTTCAAGCTGTTATTTTAAGGTGGAAAAGTTACATAGTGGGGCTTTAATGTTTGAGGTGCTTTAGATGTGTATTTCCTCATAGTCCGAGGCAATAATGCTACACAATAAATAGAATGCCTTAATCGACACCGTGATCGGTATTATGGGATCAGCAGATACTATTTCAGTGATTGGTGATCGGTATTATCGGTGATCGGCTGACACTGATTTCAGTGATCGGTGATCGGTGATCGGCCCCAAAAACCTGATCGGTGCATCTCTACTTTTAGGATGTCGAAAGTCCTCTTTATAAATAGATGTTTTAAAGAAAGAGTTTGTTTTGTCAATGGTAAACAAAACGCTGTACAGTTTAACCAGACTGACGGCTGAAAGAGGAGAAGAGACAAAGATCCCTCTGAGCAACAGCTGAATATGAATAACAAATCAGCTGGCAAGAAAAAAAAATATCAGAAAATGTATGCAGATTTAAATAGAAACATCTTCCAGGGCTCCAGACTGCGACCAAATGGTCGCATTTTGCGCCTAAAATTAGACACAGTGCGAGTAAATTTGTCATCCACTCGCGCATGCGCGACCAGTAAATTAGCAGATTTTTTTTTGTTATTAAATATTTTTGTTGCTGACAAACTTCCGCCCACTATAGTTAATGGTAATGCCTGCATGACTGGTTTGCTAACCGACATTAACTCCAGAAGAAGAAGAAAGTAGACGAAAACGAAAGAAGAAGAAGGCTGGCCTGTGTGTGACCACGGCTATAGGCTGATGTGTGAGAAGAGGCGGGTCTTGGGGGTTATCGCGCGAATCCAAAGAGTCTAATAGCGGTGTCTCTGTAAACAATGGACCACGGGAAGCGGACTGTCAGTTCGTACTTTCTTCCTAAACCTCATGATAGAGAAGACAAATCCCCAGAATGAGTCCGACTCAGATCGTGAGGAAACGGTCGTGGCGATTGAGCGGCTGCGCGAGTTCACCTGGCTCAGGTGTACAGTCTGCTGTCAATTCCAACAACATGCGGGGAACACACGATTAAAACACGACACGCTGATCAGACACAACGCCGGGCTGAAACATAAAATGTGCCGCGACCTGTGCGATGAGAGCGCAGCTCCGAGCCTCCAGGGCTCTCAAGCCTCACGCATTGAGCGTGAGACTCACGCACTTCGGTCTTAACTCTATTTAATGTTTTAATGTGCCGCAGCGCCAACGTTAGCCGCGCTGCTGTTCACGGTAAACGCATTGCATCTGGAGCGCGGAGGGGTTTGATAAAGTTAGCGGAAGGATTTACGTGACACATCAGGTTTTAGCAAAGTTAGCGGAAATAACCACGTGAAACAACATCCGTTTTTCAAAATAAGATGTCGACAAATCATACACTAACATATACAAGTTAACAATTAACTGATTTTGTATCTTTATAGATCGTTTCTGAGATTTAGCTTAAATTATGCTAACATTAAAACATTTTTACTGTACCAAGGAAGAGTTTATTAAAAAAAGTCAGACTTTTGTATGTTAAAAAAGTACTGTAAATGGATTTCCCCAAGAGTTCCAGGAAATGAATAACGCAGACGTGTTCCATACATATCTGAAATTCCCTACAATAGCAATCAATCAATTTTAATGTCTCAATTAGTCCTACATTTTTAAAGACATCTGTAATTTCTTTAATGTTGAGGTGCTTTAGATGTGTATTTCCTCATAGTCCTAGGCAATAATGCCACACAATAAATAGATTGCTTCAATTGACACCGTGATCGGTATTATCGGTGATCGGTATTATCGGTGATCGGCAGCAGTGATTTCAGTGATCGGCACCAAAAAAACTGATCGGTGCATCTCTACTTATCAGCCAATCAAAAAAAGAGCTACACAATAGCCAATCAGAAAAACCCTGTCTCTGTTGCGGCTGATATCCTAAAGTTTCGTTCTGCGCGGGGGGGGGGGGGTGCTGATGATGATGATGATGGATATCGATTTATAGTGTGCGCCCCTAAATTTTCTGCTTGCGCCCCTAAAATTTTAAGTTAGGGGCCACTGTGCTCCTAGTAAAAAAAGTTAGTCTGGAGCCCTGTCTTCCTGTTTCAGTGTCGGATGTTGCCTCTAACAGTTAACAAGCAGACTGTTTCTGTTGGAGAGCTCCTCTTCTAACTTCACTATAGACATGTAAGATTAGTCTTGGGTTGGCACTATTGCAATATCAGCTTAAAAACAATCTAGTTTAAACCATTTCACTCTGACTACTGAGCAGAAAGCCCAACATATTTCAAACTAATTGGAAGTTTGAATCTAAAGGAATCGAGTAGGAGTGGTGTGCTTCTGGAGTGCTTTTCGACTCGTTCTAATGAAACCGTTGATTGTTGTTAGCTGTTATGAATACTAGGAAGGAATATTAAGAAGGTTATCGCCAATGCTGATGCCAGCACGTTTCATTCACACTGGTCTCTAATTTAATATGGCTACTTGTCTAGAATGACAAGTCCCACATTCTTGACGTTTGCTAGTCTTATGAATGAGAAGTGTTTATGTATTTTGTAATTAAAACTCTTAAGTTTGTCACACTGATTTGTGTGTTATTGAAAGGAGAAGCATTTTTTTGTCCTTGCCTTTTTCTAAAGGTCTGAGCGGTGGGTGGCCACGCGCAGCACATGGATACATTATTCATGTTGAGAAAATGTATTAAAAAACCTGTTAATGGAGCTTGTCTTTGATGCATACCAAATAGGGCATTTATTAGAAATAGGTTTGATTAAGCGAACAGAGGCCCTCAAACAGCACAGTCATATTTGTCTTCACGACTCACCGAGTTTACAACATTTCTATTCCTCCCTTAAAGTGATGTGGTCTGAAAAACTATTATTACAAATTTTGCCGGCTTTGATAACAATAGCAATAAGGGAATGTCTTGGACTGTTGCCTGTTGCCCGATGAAGGAATGCTGTGACGAGGATACTATCTTTAGGATCGTTTCTTATCCAAAATGGAACATCTCTTGCCCTGTTTGTCAACAGAGGGCAAGAGATGTTCATAAACTTTGCGGGCTAGTTATTCAAAGCAGTCAAAAGTCAAAAACCCAAGTTGTTATGGCTAAGCGGCATGGTCGGTCTGACAGTCAACACACCTAGTGTTGGCTTTGCTCACATGACTTCAGAACACTTGAAATATTCAGCTCTGATGATACATATTGATATTCTTCTCTTAACAGGGTGTCATGGCAGCAAATTTCTTCCCTTTTATTTTTCTACTAGTTCTTCCTTGCTAAGTGAAGTGAAAATGAAACTCATCAAGGAAATGTTTGACTCGATCCACAAACTATTCGCTCGGGGGGGAAGAGGCTTCGGTAGACAAGAGGACAGTAACGTATCGGCTTTTGATTCGCAAAACTGAAAATACATCTGCCATTTTTAAGATACTTTAAAGTTCTACGTGTGCTTAGTGATAACAATGTGACCTGTAAACATGCCAACTGTATGTTGGACATTCTTGGCTCTATATTTTCTGTCTACTAAAAAAAGACAGGATGTTTCGCCTTCCAAAGTAAATTGACTGTTTGTTGTCTGTTTATTCAATTTGCACATTAGTTTGTGATGTTGAGGGGTTAGCTGAACAGTCAAATAGCCTGACTCGCTTCACCATTGTCTCTGAAACAAATGCTGGGTAAATACACCAATGCACATGCAGCGTTCTGACTGGAATTGCAATATTAACCATTAATCACTTGTGCAACAAATATTGTATAAAATGTCTCTAAAATAGTGTTTCTGTTGATATGTTGATGCATCTGCCTCAGCTATGGTGGGAGGCATTGCATGTGTGGGTTGTCCGCCTGTCCATCCAGTCCATTCCTGTGAATGCAAATTTGGCAAAAAAATGTTGTCCAACCTTAATCCGAGGATGATCTGATTTTGCTTTTGCTGGTCGAAGGTCACTTCACAAACACAATAATTGTTTGTCAATTTCTCAAAGCGGTTGCCGATGGCAACTATTAGCTCTGAACATGGAGGGCACAGTTAAATAAAGATGTAGCACCAGTGGAGTTTATGGAGAGGAAGGTGTGGTTTTTTCGACAGATAAAACAGCTGCGCCCCCTTCAACAGCTGTGCAAGTGAAAGCACCACCTGCCAGTTTTATACCCACTGCTCAACTTTGACCTCTGAAGGCGGACCTCTATGAGCCGTGTCCAACAGCGTTCTGGCACATAGGGGGGTAAACTCCTTGGTTTCTACTTCGACCCCGTCGAACAATGGATTGACAAAGTAGTAAAATGACATGTAGCGATCAAAGTGTGGCTTTCTTGGGAGGAAGACTCAGGAGCAAATAAGAAGCAAGATGTGGCTACGAGGTATGGATTCATATCGTCGGTTCAACATTATACATTCTCATTTAATTACCTTGCAGAAACATATTGGCACCACTGGCTGTGCAATAAAAGCTGTTCGGCAGAGCAGAAGCTTCAGTGTCCACACAGGATGCGCTTAGGCAGCGATCGATTATAGGTCACATGACTGCACTCTGAGCCAGAGACAGTCACTGCAGTTCCAACATCATTCCAGGATAACAGATTTGAAAAGCGCTTCAAGTTGTGGTTTCATGTCTAACACGAGAAAATGCAGACACTCCCTATGTGGACAAGTCTCACAATCTAAAAACATTTGGAACAACTACCATAATCAGACACCTGGAATTATGGTAATTCCATCATGCCTCTCAGTGTAATCTCAGGGACGGCATGCAGCCAACAGTACGGTAACGGAGGTTGCATTAACTTGCATTATGAAGTGGTCAGGCTCACTACTGAGTAATGGCAAAGGCGCAGAGTGATGCTATCATGTTTTTTTGGGGTCAGAAAGGGAGAGCGGCATATGTGAGAGCCTGTGAAGACACAGAGAGCCACACAGTTTGAGAACCACTGCCATGCCACAATCTGGATTTAATTAATTTCTGATTCTGATTTGCTTGTAGCTCTTTAAAAAACGTCTGCAATGGGATATGTGATCCAGCCAACATAGATACAGTGAGTGGATTTGTATGTTCATTTGAAATGACAAGTGGAGATGGAGCTTGACGTTGAACGATTGAGCTGTTTTCTTTGATGTTTATTGTTCACGTCATTAGTAAATCTATACAAATGGACTACAGCTTAATGGACTCCGACATACTCTCGGCTCAAACTGTTTCATACTCCCGGTCAGTGATGCACTTTTGTTGACGGAGAGCAGCACTGGCGAGCCACCCATGCATCATTAATCAGAGTAGGTGGAGGGACGGTAATGAAGACGGGACATGCAGGGAAGCATCCAATCAGGGAGCCGCCGGTTTGCGCTAGCGTGTCTATCTGTTGTTACGAATGCTGTCAATGATAATTGACAGGAAAGATGCCACACTTGGCCCCGAGGATTAGTTTGAGCTGAACCCGCCGGTGTTTCAGCACGGCTTTTCCAGGAGATTTATGTTGAAAGGATCCCAGATAAATCACTCATTTATTAGTGTTTGTCACAGTGCGTCAGCGTGCCGTGCTGGGGACGACGATGGCGACAACGTTTTCCCGGCCCACCTCTCTCCACGCTCACTCAGCCAGGCAGAATTATTCCGTGGCAAGCCGTGGTGCAGACGCACTGCAGAGGCCACGGAGAGATGATGAAGCCCCAAAGCCTTATGAAGTTAGCCCGCTCCTCTCGCTGCGTCTTATCTGCCTTGTTTCTGGAGTACCAAGTGACTAGAATGTACAGCTGCTGCCAAGCCTACGTTGCAATTAAAATAATAGTTTCCAGCCAAGCAGTCAAGTGGTCTCGGGATGAGAAAATCGTTCTGAATAATTCAAACTGCAAATGCAGAAAGCGGTCCTTACAATCATTAACTGTCATTCTAACACGAGTTGTTTGTCAACTTCTCTTTGCTAGTGCTGATTCCATTCATTTAGATTCACGTCGAAACCAGAAATGCTTTTGATAAAACTTTATTTATTCTTATTGTTTTAATTTGACATCTAACACTTTCTATGACACTTTGAGTGGAATGCATTACAAATATTCAGTTTATTTTATATCAATATTACAAATTGGCCTCAGAGGGCTTTACAATCTGTACACAAACAACATCCCTGTCCCAGGACCTCACATCGGATCAGGAAAAAGTCCCAAAAACTAGAAGAAAAAAACCTACACGTATGCTACTGTTTAAAAGTTCGGGGTCACCCAGACAATTTCTTGTTCTCCATGAAAACTCACACTTTTATTTATCAAATAAATTGCAAAATTAATAGAAAATATAGTCAAGATATTGACACTGGAGTAATAGTTGCTGTAAATGGGCCTCTATATACCTATGGAGCCATTTTTTATTTAAAAAACTAGACGTTTCCACCTAGAATAATCATTTACCACATTAACAATGTATAGAGTGTAGTTCTAATTAATCTACAGTTCTCTGTAAAAATAAAGCTTTTCTTTAATAAATTAGGACATTTCTAAGTGACCCAAAACTTTTAAACGGTAGTGTATATAAATATACTGAATTGTATGAAAAACATGCCCTTATTATGTCAGTGTTGGAAGAAATGTTAAATATTTAACTACAAAGTAGAAAATCTTGTTTGATATTTCTTTTGCGTTTCGATTAATCTGTTAATTATTTTTTCGATTAATCAGATTAAAAAACTAAAACTTAGATTTTCAACCCTTTATTCAAAACGGGGTTCGTACGGTCATGGAAAACCTGGAAAAGTCATGACATTTTTAAATGGCTATTTCCAGGCCTAATCAATAGAAATATATTTTATTGATTCATTGTTGCAGCCCTAGAATGATTATATTTGTAGAATTAGATGCCAGTGGTGGCTGTGTTCGATTGTTTTCAACTCGCACAATCCATCTGTTCTCCCACGTGCTGCACACAATTGCATGCACCCACTGACAAGTATATTCATTTGAGAAGGTTGATTTAATACAAAAACACACATTTTACTAATTGTACTCATTTAATCCAAGAATCGCTCAAATGGAGGATTTCTTTTTTGTGTGTGTTATGACGTCGTTCAAAGCTTCTTTCAAAACCCTCTATAGAAGCTTTGAATACGAAGTCTTATTGACTTTGGAATCTTTTGAAATTTGACACCCAACACTCAACCCAACCCTCTGCTGGTGAAGGCAGGTGTGTGGGCCTGTTTCCCATGCAGCGTTGCTCTTCGGTCCGTCACACCTGAGATGGAGCTTCATTTCCATAGGCGGGAGGTTGTGTGACATCAGGGTTTTCCCATGGTCTCATCCCCTAGTCCCCTTTAGTCCTGTTGCACACACGTAAAAGCTGGTTGATATACCCAGGTTACGGGAACACCTTACTTACGCTCACTTGTTTGCAATAACTTGATTACACCTCCTCTAAATTGAGTTTACACGTTGAGGTGTTGGCACATGTGTGGCTGAAGGGTAATGGGAATATAACCAGATAAACCGATGCGTTCACTGACCACTGGGATTCAATTCTCCTTTCTTGTGGTCTTTGTTTTAACATGAAGGAGATTTTACTGTTGCCTTATCAAAACATGTTTAACTTTTCCACTGCCGTGTGTGTGTGTGTGTGTGTGTGTGTGTGTGTGTGTGTGTGTGTGTGTGTGTGTGTGTGTGTGTGTGTGTGTGTGTGTGTGTGTGTGTGTGTGTGTGTGTGTGTGTGTGTGTGTGTGTGTGTGTGTGTGTGTGTGTGTGTGTGTGTGTGTGTGTGTGTGTGTGTGTGTGTGTGTGGTGTGTGTGTTCTAATCGAGCAGAGCAGTGGACCAGGCAGAAGTCACTTAAAACACTGAGAAGTATCCCGTGTCAATTGAGTTACGCTCATTCTGATGAGGTAAAGATGTGGTCACGGCAATTGAAATAACCACTATTACATACTATTAAAGCTGCATCATTAGAATACATAGACCTGCACTCTCTGTCTTTTTTGCTTCTCCGGTCTGCTCATTTTTCAACTTGGTAATTTAGATCCACATCTCGCCTTCTATTGCATTATCTCCTCTGGTAATTCACTAAGCGTGGTCCCCCGTGCTGAGCCGCTGTTAAAAGGTGGCTGAACAGATTTCAGCCTGCTAATTATCAGGAGAAGTTTGATTACCCAAAGCTTCCAAATCAACGACAAGGTCATTGAGTTTCTTTACTTGGATACATTTAGTCACTAGTAGCTTGTAACTTGGAAAAAGGGAGAACAGCCTGTTTTTAGGCTTCCACTGCATACTTGTTGTCACTGTTGTGCTAACCGTTTTTTACTGCACACACATATTGTTTCAATAAACTTAAGCAGGCATCATTGAAAGGTCTTAAAAGGAAAGGACTTAAATTCCAGATACCAGGGCCAATCTAATGTGACAAATAAATACATGGACTAAATTGCTGTCTATGCGATCGCACATTGGCCCATTGTCACTATACCCGCTCACGCTATTTGAGGTAGCATCTGACCAATATCTGATATCAGTAACGGTGCATTACAAGATAACATCCCCCCCCGGTTTGCCCCATCACACTGGTGTTTTGATCATCCAAAATAGGATTTATGGATTACTTTATTGGTTGATTTTAGAAGCTCTCTTACAGAGTCCTGTTTTCTGCACCATGGCGTGCTCATGGTAGAGTGGGTTTGCTCTGTCTATAGTTGGCAACCTCACGTATTCCGCTGCCTGTGAGTTTAGCTTTCCTGCTGCTGACCAACTGTAGCGGCGTTCATCAAATCCTCCGCCTCGTTTCCTGAGTCCCAACCACATGGCAGTGTATTCAACAGGCGACTGTGACCAAACACCAGCATGGCAGTCAACAGAGTGACGGCCTACATTTGTATCCTGGTCGTATGCTGATTATATTTATATAATTGATATATTATTGTTAATTAAATTCAACTCTACCGTATGCAAACTATCTACTTCCTTGTGTTGAGTGTGACAGTCTGGTAAACACAACAATGACTGGTAGAAGGACCATGTGCTAAGAGTCAGCTTTCAGCAAAGGGTCCTGCCTGGGCTGAGAATCTGAGCTCATACATATCTGGAAACTGTCTAGACTTTGTTTGCTTTGTAAGGATAGAGTGGAGTTATGTCTACCTGAGCAGAGGATGAAGTCACCTGTGTGTGAGCTCACACTTTTTTACTGCTGACGATGCCATCCTGACTAATGGTGTCATCGCGTAAGCGTTGCACCCAACCTTCGGCTAGCGTTGTGACTGTGATTTAGCAGTGTGAGATGTGAGCCACTGGCTGGCTCAGCAGGAACCATATTAAGAGACGTCATATTCTCTGAATTTAATAACTCACTATTTCCAAACCAGCATAAAGTAGTTATTTAGATATAATTTAGAAAAAGCTGTGATAAGAGTGAGCATTGTTATTTGCTGCAGTCGTGTTGTTCCTGTACTGGTGTTCTTTGCAGTCATTTGTAGGATACATCCCAGCAGCGGTCACTTCCTCTACCAAGGCGCGTTCTAGAGGTTTTGCAAAAGTCGGGGGTCTTTTTGAGGGACTGTTCGGACGAGCCTCGCTACCTATTCCAGTGTGAGTGTGGCTGGCCGCTGATCACAGGCAAACATTTACATGGATTGTGTGAGGAGTCTACTAACGGATGCAAACAGAGACGTTTCTCCATTGCCTTTACGTTGTTGCTGACAGGGTTAAAGGTTGATTCATCAAAGAAAAGGTGGAGGAAGAAGTTTGACATGACCAGTGGGATTTTAAAAGGTCTCTATTGTCACTTCAAACCGACTGCTCGGTCTGAATCATTAAGGAAAAGGTGTTTGGGGCATATATATATATATATATATATATATATATATATATATATATATATATATATATATTCAAAATGTTGAACTAAATATTTTAAACATTTTGCTGTCATTCTTCAATGATGATGTGAACAATTGATGTTTTTCCTGCTGAATTACACCTTAAGAGTTGCCGTTTTTAAGTGCACATCCACATACCTGTTTCATCCTGCAGCTGTAGGGCTCCAACTGAGTCACAGAACATCGCCTATGAGATGAATACATGGGACTTTCACTCCTGGAAACGGCACACAGCAGCATTTTTACGGTATTGTATATACAAAAATAATCACAAATACAATCAATTCTTCAAACAGCGTTCATACCAGGCTGATCTGGAAATTCATAAAAAAATGAAGAAAAGAACCTGGGACAAAGGATATGTGGCCAGATGTGACATGAAAGCAGCAAAACAGATGTTTAAAGATTTGTGCTACTGCATTGTGGTAATAACTGTAAAAATAAGTTGTAATCATTGTAGACAACGTGAATGTAGTCGAGGACCCAGGAAAATGAAGTTGTGACACTGTCACAGCCCAATTTCAGTGCATTCTGACAGCACTGCTATGATGGAGCTGCATGCTGCTCGGGTGGTGAATACATTTTGTAGCGCAGAAACTCGGTATTGATTTAATGCCCTCTTGATATGTCTGCTGAACAAGCTTTACAAATTGCTATTCTGCTGTCCGTATCCGAAGCCATGACACGGCTACACACTGCTGCCATTCAGCGAGGCAGTCGGACACACTGCTGAGGAGTGTTGCAAAGTCCATGGGAAGTTGAATCCTGTTGCTGGGAGCCCAGAGAACTGGCTCTGAAGGGCCAATGAGACCGGATTGTCTTATTTGCATCTCAATATGCTTGAATAGCTTGGTCTTTCAATTGGGCGAGTATGGGGAAGCAGGGGGCTACCCTGGAGGGGCTGTGTTCATCAGACATTCTTTGAAGGGGTAGGTGAAACAATCTGTACTGCTAATGCCTCTTTGCCACCGCAGGGGACAGTTCCACTCACCTTTGGTACCAGGTACGTTACTAGATGTCCTTTTCCACTTCAGATATTACCCCATCTCATCATCTGATTGTCATAGTGGTGCGGCGCAAAACTGCCGTGACACCATTATCAACGCAACACACTGGGTCCTTTCATCGGCAACTGAACAGAGGAATGTCTGTGCCTCCATAAATTGACGGTAGCGTGGCAATTTCCAACTCTCCAGGGTTCTGAGATGTGCGCCGTTCTCACGCAAGTGACAATTCAGTTGGAGGTTTTCTCCCGAGTGGTCTGTGGTGTTTTAACTCCACTCTCTAGTATCGCCACAGCTCACTTGGCGGTACCAATGAGTTACCGGGTTTTATCCACAATTCTTGCCAGTAGAAAACCAAAAGAGTATGGTGGAAACACAGCAATATATCCTGTTTAGTGTTTCAGCACCTATGAGATGAATGGCCATTGGGTAGACATGCATTGTCCCCACAGGATGAAGCTGCTGAGCCCTTTAACACCAAGTGACTGGGCGATCACGTCTTTTGCCTCCTTAAGGCAGGGTTCTACAGTTCTGGATCTTCCGTCAGCTTTTCACCACAAGCTGCTTCTGGGGTTTTCCCCAACCATCAAATAGTCTGAATAGTGGATTATTTTGTTCACCCATCACCAACTACATACTCACATGGAACCACATCAAGTTTGAATCATTCCAAAAATGTGGATTTAAGTCAGCCGCTCTCACCAACGTCAGCGTACTGGAACGACAGTTTCCTCCGGCAGTGGTAAGCACCGAGGATTCCTGTTTGCACCGAAAGTTCAGGCCTGGCAGTCTGCCACGACTGGCTGAACGTGGTAGACGCACTCCTTTGTGTTTGATAAGCAAGTAGTACAAATTGCTACTAGTTGAGTTGAGATGAGTTTATTTCGATCAGCAAAATATACAACAATCAGAATTAAACAAAGGAAGAAAGTGGCTGACCGAAAGCTGTAATAGTTTAGACAATAAGTTCTGGTTATTTGTTTTTTCGGCTTATCATGTTTGAGTCATGGTGTTGTATGACACATTACTGCACTGGACTAACAACATTCAGTGCATGACCATGTCCAGCCTGCTGGTAATGATAGCAGGAATTAAGAAAGGTCACTCAACCTTTTCACAAACGATCTGCTGTTTGGATCCAGTGACATTTCTCAGTCTCGAACCGCTTCTGCCTTTGTGATGACATCGTCATCGATGAGGATGAGGACAATCCCTGGCACCAATAGGCCTGGTTATGGCTGCATTTTCTCTTTACATCGTATCTGCGCTGTTTTAAACAGTAAGAGGTCATGTGAGTGAACTTGGTCATCCTAGCATTGATTTCATGCTCAGGGGTTTGTGTGCATTCTCATGGCTCTATCTCAGAGCTGCTCCTTTTCCCAGAGGGTTTGACATAAGATGCAATCTGCTAGCAGAGAAAATGCAGCAACAGTAGCGAAACACAAAACTGCGACTAACGGTAATATGCACTTCATGGGGTATAACTCCATCTTTTATGTTTGTGCATCTTCGGTGTTCATATTTGCACCTGTTTTTTATTTTGTTTTCTTCTGGACAAAAATGTACTTTTCATTAAATGTTATTGTTTTTTTTTTGGTCAGCAAAAAACGTTTTAGTGTTCCTTTCCTTGTGCAATTAATTGAATGTGCGCTGACCCTACTGAGGCTACAGCTGTCGCCATCTTCCTTTGATGTGTACAGTTACCATGGTAACTGCTCGCTGAAAGCGTGACCGTCAGGTTCATCCTCCCATTATACAGAGGACGGACGCTCCTCGTCCAGGTGTGATTACAGATCAATGTTTTTCTTGCTCGCCTTGCAACTTTGAAGTGAACCCACGTACAGTATGGCTCTTAAAAAAGTTACTTTATCTGTAGCGTAGCTTTTTTATATATGTCGGCGGGCTGCATGGAGGTTTCCGTAGCTACAATTTTGCCGCTTCTTGTCAAATTGTTGTCATTGTAGATTAGTTTTTGCTTTTGTTGATGGGTCTATAAATATTTTTTAAGCCCAGTTATTTTAGCTAGGAATACTGGCAGAGACTGTTGTACTGATGTACAGGATGTCAGAGGAAATATTTATTAATGTTGTTCTTTTATATCTTTTGAAACTTATTTTGCACTAAAGGTCTAAATAAATCGAGAAATGTCTCAAGTATTTAATTCTCACGGGATTAATGAAAACCATGCATTTTTTTTTAATATATATATCCTATATATATATGTATTGAATTACAAGACAACATGCTGCCTAGGGATAAACACTGAAGCTTCTGCACTGCTGAAGAGACAAAGAAAGCGTTTCCTCATCGCTCCACACAGATCTGACCTAACCTTCCTCACATCAGTCCATAGAACAAACACAAATGTCATATTTATATTCAATGTTCTCCTGTGCTTTGCACTGCTCTTATGTTTGCGCCCATTTGGTCTGCAATGGTGCGATGGTTCTCCGACTCGACGGCCCAACTCCTCATAATCACACAACGGTAGTGGATTGAAACGTGACTACAGATGCTACTGGCTGTAATACACTCATTATTGGCTCAAAACTGTGATGAGATGGCATCTTGGATACTAATGAGAATGAAGGATCTCTACTATGCAGAAACGACTCTAGTCCTGATTTGTTATCTCCTCCAAGCCCAGACTCTGCCCTCTCTCAAGGTCGGCCATTTTATGTGTTTTCTGCTGCATCAGGTATCTTGTGGGAAGCTCAGCCGGCTCTGCCTGGTATACACCAACTTGTGTCCTTTCTTCTTCTTCTTTTACACACTTGTTTTCCTCTGCGCACAATAAGAAAATAGATGCGTATCGTCACGCCCACGCCATATGCATGCAGGCGCCCCCACCCAAAAGCACATGCTTAATGTCAGGTGGGTTGAGCTCATGTCCTTCCTGTGTGACCTGGGAGCATTTTGCAGGTGATTTAAAGGCTGAGGTTTCCAGTAGCCCGGGACAAGAGAGAGATAGATGGATAGATACATGGAGACATACTTTATTCATTCCCAGAGGGAATGTGTTTGTAGCTGCAGCAATCGAGGTTACAGACAGTGGCACCTGGCCCATAGAGGGCCACGGGGCAGGCCCCACCCACCTTGAGTAACAAAAAAATGGATTATAATAATTTTATTTTTATTTAAAAATTGTCAATATTTGTGTTTTGGAGATATGATATATATATATATATATATATATATATATATATATATATATATATATATATATATATAAAAAAAATAAGATATGCGTAAAACAAGTTTTTCTGCACGTCCTCTCCGCCTTTCTGGTTGCAACAGCTGAGCTGGGGTCTGATCGTTATGGCCCACAGGAGATGGCTCTAAGAAGCAGTTTAGCCAATCACAGATTAAAGATATACAGTCAATGAGCCATATACAATTTAGCCAATCAGTGCGCTAAAATAGGTTCAGCTTGGGGCTAAAGCAATCCGGCCCAAAAGATTTCAGAATTTCGTTAGGGATGTCTCGCGAAACTTCGTAAGTCGCCATTTTAACAACATGACCATGGCGTGCGCAAGAAGACTCAACCCTAACTCGTTAAAATCCCTCCTCCATGACCCGTTGGAGAGAAGAACTTCGGCGGAGAGGATACATGTAAAACAGCTGGAACCGGACCAACCGGACCTCACAATAAGTCAACGGAGAGGCTAAAAGGGAAGCGGCACTCACAAAGCTTCTGCACAGACCGGGGCACCCGAAGGGTTGCCTAGATGGATGCTGTCGCGCTAATGCAGTGTTTTGTTTTCCGTGCTTGCTTTTTAAATCAACAGGGACTGATCCTGCATGGACAGATACGGGAGTAAGGGACATGTAGCACTTGTCGGAAGAATTAAGAAAACACAAGAACACCAGGACACATATGGATAACTCAGTCAAGCAGCCATATTGGGCAAAGTGAACGTCGCTACCAGCTGGACAACGGACACAGGATTGCGGTGAGAAAACACAACGAGGAGGTGGATAAAAACACGCACATTTTATCCAACATAATTGATTGTGAGAAGTCAAAGACGGTTGGACTGCATGCTGTTGGTTATAAGGAATTCTATTCTGGAGGAAGTCACAAACGCTGATTTTATTGTCATTCAAGCAGACGACACGACTGACATTTCTACTCACTGTCAGCTGGTGCTCACGCTACATTGAAGGGAACAGTTACGTACAAGAGCATGCACCATCGTCCCGAACGGACAAAAGAACAAACTTATCGCCCAAGTTTACAGCGGGGCTCCTGAAATGAGGGGAGCCACCGCCGGAGTCCAGCGTAAGATATTGGATGTCTACGACAATGCACACTATGTCCATCATTTATATTTATATTTATATATATATATTTACTGAATTGTATCAGTAAAATGTCCTTATTATGTAAAAGTGTTGAAATAAATGTTAAATATTTAACTGCACAGTAGTAATGCTTATTTGATATATTTTTTGCATTGAATCACTGGAATGTTGCTGAAATTAATTGGATCTCCCCACCAGAAAAAAAATCCACCAGCCGCCACTGCTTGGAGACTAAATATAGAAATATTGATATTAAGTATGAACAAATGCACTAATAAATACAATAAAATAGCAGAGCAGGACAATACATTTAAGATTAAGAACATTAAATAATAATGAAAATGAACAAATTAAAATGATATAATAGTGTATAAAAAAGTATATAAACTGAAAGTAGTGCAAGGGTTAATCTGGCTAGAGGTGCACTTCACACTCACATCACACCATTCAGTTTGCTCTTCGCAGTCGATGTCACAATGTCCTGTAGTTGTCTGGTCCACAATGTCGGTTTGGCCTGATTGACCATCTTTCCACCCAGACGGGTCAAAACAAGGTGGCACATTAGTTTCTGATTGGTCAAGAGGGAGGCTCATGCTCCTGATTCATGCCGTTGTCTTGTTATTTTTAGAACAAAGCTCCCTAAATCACATAGAATGAAAAACGTCCTTAAATTAGCTTATCTTAAAGGACTTCTTGTTGCAGTAAATGAAAAGATAGTCTTTGTAATCCACTTGTTTCTATGTCTATTATTATTATTATTATTATTATTATTATTATTATTATTATTATTATTATTATTATATGTTCTATGTACGGCCTGTGAGTTGCGTGTGCCCAGCAAGTCTTTGTCAGATGTAGAAGCAGCTGCTTCGGCGTGTCTTGTGAGAATCCTCTCCTCCCACGCTCCTGCGCCCCCTCCCACCTCCCCTCTTTCTCTCCTCTCGCGTCATTCTCTCGGGATTCACAGTGAACAGCCATTCACCGCCACAGAGAAATGGTCCGTATGGACTTCTTGTCTCCTCCCCTTGTTTCTGCCGTTTTTCTCTCGCTGGGTTCCTGTTGTCTATTTTCGTCGGGGCGATGATGCTGGATTTCATTGAGAGGTCCTTATGCGGTGGGTCGTATTCTAGCAATAATACCCAGCAGGGCGTTCTCTGCAGGGATTATGGGTACTCTGATGACTCAGTGGGTAGGAGCACTTTTGATAACCCCAAACAGGGAGCGACGACTCCGGTTGCAAAAGGAGAACGATTGTTTAGAAGTCTGAGAAAATGACTACTTCTCTCTCGAATAATTCCCTGTGTGTAAACATGAGTTTATGGTCTCTATCTCTATTCTTCTTCAATACAGCATGATGTTCATTTAGTACGTTATGGTGCATTTAGAGTCAAATGGACCATAACATGTATGCTTAAGGGTGTAGCCATCACTCCTTCGCTGTCCAAATATAGTCACTTCCTCTCACTGGTTGCTAAAAAACATCATGGTGACAAGCCCAATACGATCAGATATATAGTTCAGTCCATTCACCAGTACGACTCTGCTCTGGGGTCCGATAGTAACTTTAAAGGTGCAATGTTTAAGTTGTGGCCAGAATCTTATTTTCAAAACACTGAAGTTCATCTACGTATTGAGTTGCAGTGACTTGAGCTAACCAGCAGGAACCAGTTGACTAGAGCGCCCTGGTTTTTGCCGGCTGAATCCGAGCTGCCACAACCACGAAATGAAGCTCCAGACCCCCAAGCCGCCGCACTGTCCCCTCCCGGCAAAGCTGTCCACCCGACATGAAGCGGGTAGGCCGTACATAAAAAAAAAAAAAAAAGCCGTCTCTTCTCGTAGTCATGGGGGTGAAAACGGTTGACGAAAATAATTCTAGATGAACCAAATCGACACGGAACAAAAGAGCATTCAGACCCCTGAGGGGATCCACAAAGCGATACAGGAGATCATTCCTTCCAGTGACCATCAAACCCTTTAACTCGCCCCACAGTCTCCCCATTCAGTCTGGACATTAGTGGACTGGACGGCCCAGAGGTCATACTGGACTTGATTACCAGACTTCTAATTGCATTGCGATGTCAAGCCGTCCAATTAACTGCAGCCTGTATGTATAGTTCTGATACTTGTGTTCGTGCTTGTGATTGACGTTTGTTTTTGTGCTTTTCTTTACACCGTGCGGTTAGTTTGTAGGACCGCTGTTCCCCTTGGGGATAAATAAAGTGTCTTTCCAGAATGGGACAGCGTCCACTGTCTCACTGCCAGTATGACTTTAATTTGCATTTCCAAAGTTGCTTGTATTTGCAGTAATTTTACAATAAGCTTGCTATTGGATACATATTTGGGATGTGTGATTGTGTTGGATTTATGAATCTCAATTAGACAGTTTACATCCTTGAAACCAGCATTGAGCTCATCTTCTTGGTGTGAAAGCTGGACCAGAGGGTAACCGCTGAGTGAAGCCACGCCGTGCTTTGAAACCTGCATTCTCTCTACTGACCTTCAGGGGGCAACTACTCTGGTTCTAAAGAAGTCTAAGAGAAAATAACTTTACTTCTTTCTTGATTTATTCCCATGAGTTTCTGGTCTCAATGTCTAGTTTTAAGTCTTCTTCAATCAAGCATGTCAAATAATTTTGTAAAAATATGAAAGTTCCATTGATATTCTGGGTTGAAATGGAGACCGGAGGATTACAGGGCGGCCGATGTTGATGTCTGACTGTTAACTCACACAGCGCTGTGCGTGCCAGCATCTCCAGCATGAATTATTTGATCAATAGACTACACACACAATTAAGGATTTGTTTTGTGTTCTTTCTCCCTGTCCTTTTATCCCTCTCACACCACAGCCCTTCCTCCCTTTTCACTATTCCTCACTTTCCCCTCATCCTCCCTCTCTCTACATGTGATTTCATTCTTATTTCTCCCTCCCGATCTACCTCTTTACTTCTTCCCCCTCCCTCCCTCCCTCCCCCCTCCCCCCTCCCTCCCTCTCTCTGCTCCTCTGGCAGGCTGCTCATTGCAGTGAGTCAGTATCATGGAGGCAGGCAGCGGGGCTGCCGCAGCGGTGGGGAGTGCAGTGCTAGGACTGCTGGGAGCCGCAGCCACGTCCGGCCATGACATCTTGGACAGGTAAGAGCGAGGGACGAGGCTGACGCGCGCCCTCGAGGGGACGGACGAGCCCGCCCCCGTCAGAGTGAGGCGAGGAGGAAGAGTATGTGTCTGTGGAGAGAAGGACCACACCTCAGGTTGTAGTTTTGGTGAGCATGCTAGTTTGTTTATAGTCAGAGCAGTCGGGGTATGGAGTGTGTGTGTGTGTGTGTGTGTGTGTGTGTGTGTGTGTGTGTGTGTGTGTGTGTGAAAAGACACACACACACACACACACACACACACACACACACACGTGTGTGTCTCTTCTATTATGCCCTTTGTGCATGTGTGTGTCTTCCGCTGTGTCATTACTTTTGCTGTATGGGAAGCAAACGCTAATTTTTTGACAGTTGGAGAATCTGGTTTGGCTTCCTCCATGCCTCAAGGAGAAATGACACCAGGGCATGTGCATGCGGGGGGGGGGGGGGGGGGGAGGAGGGAGGAGGAGAAGGGAGGGAGGCATTAGAGACTTGCCTTAGCACCGTAGCGCAACCCTGAGTTTGCACTGTCACCACCCCACCCTCTATTTAAACCCCCCCACATCAGCCCATAGCAATTGGGGCGGCGGCCATCACTATCCGTTGCCGCCGGAAACCCCTCATTCAGATTTCCCGTAACTGAACGGCTCCAAAAACCACTGCCTCCACCGGGGGGGCCAAATGGATCAACTTTCAGCCAGTTACGACATCAGTACAGCTGTACACCCACACGCCCCGTGCACTGTCATCACACACACACACACACACGCACACGCTTGCACATACTTTCTCAAGCATTCACACACTAATGGAATCGCCTCCCGGGGATGTTTTAGGACAAATATTACCATCACACACGTGCGGACGATAAATGCACACACATTACAAAACAACGTTAATCTTTGCCGGAGGGGAGGGGGGGCTTCTCTACACTTCAGCCTTCTCATTGGCTATCAGGTGCTGTTGGGGGGGCTCGGTCATC
The DNA here is from genome assembly GCA_036178185.1 of Liparis tanakae. NCBI lineage: Eukaryota > Metazoa > Chordata > Actinopteri > Perciformes > Liparidae > Liparis > Liparis tanakae. The sequence continues at coordinate 14,477,086 of CM070088.1, forward strand.
AAATCAATCACAGTGGTTATGTTCTCTGCCAAACTAATCTCCCAACACGTCCCGGGGATCTCCTTTGAAACATGGGAAATTAAGGCTGTGACTCATTCAATAATTCCTCTACAATTTCTGTTAGTCACCGCTCGCAATCCGACTCCCCCCCTCCTTCCCAACATGTACATCTACTTTTCAATCTGTTCCCATGCCACTGAACCAGGTAGCCAATAGCTTGCTTCTCTTGCGTTATTGCCATAGCGGCTTGATGTGTTTTCTCCCCACCGCTGGATTAGTTGTGTGTGTGTGTGTGTGTGTGTGTGTGTGTGTGTGTGTGTGTGTGTGTGTGTGTGTGTGTGTGTGTGTGTGTGTGTGTGTGTGTGTGTGTGTGTGTGTGTGTGTGTGTGTGTGTGTGTGTGTGTGTGTGTGTGTGTGTCTGTTTGTTTTTTGCAAATGTGTGCTGATGTCTATCTTTTTTGGAGGTTGATGGGGAGGGGGGATTACAGTTGAGGCTGCTCAGCCCCTCCACTTGTACACCCCCCTCCAGTCCTGAACTGGGTCTAATTCCTGCACTGGGGTTACCATGGCAGCAGCAGCTTAGCATACATTAGACAGCAGTCCAATGTTACTACTCACTGAGTGAAAAGATGAGAAAGGAGGACAGAAAAGAGAGAGGAGGGAGAGAGATAAAGAGAAGAGAAAAGGGATGTTCCTCTTCTGCTAAATTAATTTGAGATGATGTCACGTACAATATATGTGAGGGTGCTCAGTCTGTTGACCATTGCAGCAGATTATTTCTTTCATCAGGGTTGCCAGGGATGGCTGTTGGTCAGGGCTAGTGTATTATTAAAGTTGTCTGATAAGTCCTGGTAGAAAGGTTCTGCGGGGGGGGGGGGGGGTATTTGGGGAAACCAGGACCCCTTGTTGGTGACGCAGAGAAAAAGAGAAGGAAGATGCTGTAAAACTGTAACTGTTTGAGATTCCCTGACTCAGTCAGACGACAGAGCCGTACGAGCTGGAAGGGATGTGTAGCATTCCATGTCTTTGTGCAGGCAGTCCATCTAGAGGTGCTAAATTTCATATTCAGAACATTGATTTAGCATCAAACAGCTATTATCTCTGTAAAGACATAGTGGATGTCTGTGAGTGAAGCTCATGTTGAGAGCCGTTCAGAGGCAATACAAACGCTCCTAATCTCATACATATATATATATATATATATATACATAGTATGTGTTGTTTGTATTCAATAAATTGGCATTCAGCTAAATAAGTTGCACTTTTTATTTAACTTTAGATAAGATTCATAGGATGAGTGAATAATGTCTATTTTTATCTTTTTACATAGGCCTTCTCATCAAACCTTCAGGACGCGCTACCATTTTCTTAGTTAGTGCTGCTCGGCATGTGCGAACAGTTGTCTAATGTCATCTGTGACTCTGTCAAGTCTCAGAAAATAAGTCTGATGAAGTAATCATGACATTGTATGGAAAGATGCTGGTAACCAGACAAGAGTAGCCCTCTTCAAAAATGCTATAGATATAAAATCCTATTGGCATGTTTTCCTTACATGCGTATTACCCAGCTTCTTTATTTACTGCATTTGTTTTCAGGAGAGCAATTGGGTTGTTGGTCTTCCAGGTTTTGGCCCAGAAACCGCGGAAACGTCCAGGTTTATCTGCACATTTCTCACAACAGCAGAGGAATATTTATAGAGACATGAGGGAATATTTTAGTTTAGCATGGCTGGTGCAGTGCTGATTTTAAATGGAACACCACAGGAATCCACAGATCACATTGCTTGGGAAATGTAAGATGATACAGGTTCATTAAGCTGCTGGTGTAAATATGCATGGCAGAACCCAATGGAAGGAGGAACAGATAGCCCATTGACGTATTGTCTGTGCTGCCATATGCAGGACAGATGAAGGGCCTCAGTGGGAATGGAGCTAAACTGTTGGCCGACTGGAGAGACTTCCAGCCAGTGGACGAGATCCAGAACACGCATACGGTGGGATGGTCTGCGCTGCCTGCTAATCGCTCCCTCCGTGTGTATTGTTGCGTGGTGCTTCCTAAGGCTTCTCCTTCACACACAGCGGAAATAAACCCGTATAGGGTCTGCATTAGCTCTGAGTCTCTATTATTTACTCAGGACAAGCTACAATGAATGAGCTCAGCTCTGTAATGAGTCATATCTGATTTACTCAGACTCTCAGCCCGTTCACCGGGGTGTGATTTTCAGATGTTCTCAACCCCTGCGGTTTGAATTGTGATCAGATTGATATGATTTCAAGAAAGGATCGTCCTAAACATAGTCTCTTCTGCATTGTTAAAATCAGATAATGTTATACGGAGGCTTGATATCCCCAAAATATTTACCAATTTAGTTTAGATTGATAACTTTAGATTGATAACACTCGCTAATGTTGCGCCCCACATCGCTGTGCTCGACAATACATCATATCATCTGAGTTTTGGGGAAATTGTAGCCTCTTATTTCTGACGAGATTTTTAATTTCTAAATATCCTAGATTTCCATGATAGTAATGTAATACATACGTTGGTCTTGGCGAGGTGTTTTGCCGCTCCCCAGACATAGACTAAATATTATAAGTGGACGTAGTCAATGTGACGTCACCAACTGTTTTGGGGGGTTGCTATTTCGAAGCCTCTATTTTGCCAATTTTGGCGTGGCCATTATGTATTACGGACGTTGCCATGTTGCAACTATTGATCGCAATTCAATCGCAGTATATTCTTCTTTCTGTTCTATTAGACTCTAAATAGACCATCCTTTACTAAATGAAAATCACGCTATATTGAGGAATTCAATTCAATTCAGTTTATTTGTATAGCCCAGTTTCACAAATTACAAATTTGTCTCAGAGTGCTTTACAATCTACAAAGGAAGACTTGAAACATAGATATTGAGACAATAAACTCATGTCTACAATGTTTACTGAGGGAATAAATCAAGAGAGGAGTCATTTTCTCATTGACCTCTTTTCAATCACAGTTTTTTTTCTTTTTTTTAAACGATTTGGTCAGTGGAGAGAATGCAAGTTTTAAAACACTTTGTCTTCACTCCGCTGAGGTTGCTGATGGCTCTGGAGAGAGGTTTCACTGTGGCCACTTAGGTTGTAATCTCTCTCTGGTGTGGAGACCCTTCAGGCATTGTGGTCCGTGTATCTCTGCTGCACTCCTACTTATTCGCATATTCTGGTCAACATTGTGGAACATCTTCTTAGCAAAGTGCTTCATGTCGGTTAGCAGGTGGATTTTATTATGTGGATTTGTACAGCTTAATGCTGGCCTGTTCCATATAGGCTGAAGTGAGGCTCCTGTTACCCTGTCTCTAAGCAACCGGTGCTATCATTTTCTCTTAATAAAATCATATCATATACGTCATATTTTTATTTTTTTATTTAACCTTTATTTAGCCAGGCGAGACAGATTAAGAACAATTTTTTTTTTTACAACTGTGGCCTGACAAGAAGCAAAACCTCTTGAAAACCTCTTGAACTCATATCAGTGGTATGTGGGTATTACCGTGAATTCCGAACTATAGAACGCACCTATATATAGGCCGCACCTGCACAATTGTAAAAGAAAAACTAAATTGTACACAAATAAGCCACAGGTGTCCCCGTTGAAACATGAGATATATGAACAAGATGTTACAAGAAAGAGTTTTTCAAACTTTTAATTAATTAAATTTTGTTTTTAATGGTTTTATGTGAAGCACTTTGAATCGCCTTGTTGTTGAAATGTGCTATGCAAATAAACTTGCCTTGCCTAAATGCCGGTAACATCCACAACTACATACATACTGCACCAGGGTTTTTCCTTGGTCACAATGGGTCTTCGTTGCTCCCGAACGCGTGCAAAGAAGAGTTGTTGACGGGGGTGCTAGTGAGAGTGTGCTCAACCGTGTGTGCGGATGTGTCTAATCGCAGCACGGCAGAGCTCCGATACCGGCGCGAAACGTACAGCTGGCCGCTCTGTCTATTCCAACATCAGTTTTTTATTTTATTTTTTTCATCGCAGACTTTTTTTTGCCTTAGGCGCTCGGGAAAACGTCTAAGGCGCGCGCCCACATTTTCTCTATGCAGGAAAAACCCTGCGCAAATGCTTTTTTTCTGAACAGTGCTTTTAAAGTTGTTTTCTTCAGTATCAGAATTGAACAGCACACATTTTCTCTGCGAAAATATAGGAACCTACCAGCAAAAGTCATTGATCACTCTCACCATCGTCCTCCTGTGCATAAAACCATCGAGGTCTTCTTCTTCAGTGTCTGAATCAAACAGCCTCAGAATTGCTTCGTGCACTTAGTCTCTCTTTCGTTTGCGCTCTCAATGTCACTTTCCTCCCGAGGCAAATCCGCCCTTGAGCTTGCGCTGTCCTCCTCCTCACGCAGCAGTCCAGCCTTTCGAAGCCGTTGATGATGGTGGATTCTTTGACGCTGCTCCACACTGCTAGAATCCACCAGCAGACTGGAGAAAAAGTTGCTCTTTGCATACGGACAGTTTTTGTAAAGGATTTCTCGCCGCTCGTCATACAAGCCTACCACTGAACTCGGAATGCCACCTTAAATGAAAGGTTCACACTAATGTCAAGGGGCTGCAAATACATTGTTTTCCACCCAGAAACCACAGCTGGAATTTAGTGTGTCGTCTTCTATGGACCCTCATGTTGTCCAAAACGAGCAATGTGAAATAATCCCCCCGGTAGCATTCATTCAGCCATTCCTTCATTATACTTTCTATCATCCACCCTTTCTTGTTGACTTTCACGGTGATTCCTTTCGGGAATATTTCTTTTGGCATTGTCATCTGCTTAAAAAACACCATGGCTGGAACCTTTAGTCCGGATGCTGTGCAGCTCAGAACACGAGGGAAATGCGTTCTCTCATTGCCAGTTGTTTTCAGCGTGATGGATGATCCATCTTGTTGTTAACAGCCCTAGTGAGAGGTAGGTCAAACGTCAAAGTACTTTATCCATATTTAGGACGTTGTCTGGTCCATTGGAATCTTCGGCTATCTTTCTTTGATTGAATTCTCTGAAGTTTGTAATTGTTTCCTTGAAGTCGGGAGGGAGTTGCTGACACACAGTCGTCCTTGCCCTCATTGACAGGTTGCATAAATCTGAAACACCAAGATGGTTCACCTGTGAAATCTTCAATATTCTTTTCGGTGGAGATTGTTTTAGCTTTCAGTCGCTGCTCGGTGGAAGCACCTCGGCCGTCTGCTCTGTGTCCTCACCCAGTCTTCAAGAACGTTTTGAAGTTCGGGCCATCTGCTTTTCTTCTGAAAGCTTTTGTTTCTCTTTGCAATGAGTCAGTTCTCCATGCTGCCGTCTCCAGCGTCTCACCAACGATTCATTGATGCCGAGCGTACGTGCAGCAGCTCTATTTTCTTCTTTGACAGCCAGACGGATCGCTTGAAAGCCGCATCATGTGCAATTCTTTGTGTTTTTTCCATGATGAGGATGCGTGCACGAAGAATTATCTGAAGAATTAAGTTTGAGTTAGTTTGCCGAAACAGTTTCATTGGTCCACTGTGAACTGTCCGGTAATTTCCATGGTCAGATTAGCCGCATCGTTGTAAAAGCCGTAGTCTCAAAGCATGTGAAAAAAAGGAGGGGTTTATATGCCGGAATTTACGGTATATCACGAAATGAACCAATCAGATTTCCCGTTTCATCATGTCCATTTCTCAAAAATATAATCATGAATGTTTTAAGTTTCTGTCGCTGCATAAACTAATGCTAACTTTCCCAGACTGACCCTTATTCTTTGAGGTTTCATTTCAGTATCGGATTTTATTTGATGAGATAAGAATAATGGTGTCATGTGCTTTAAATTCTTAATTTCTTACATTGTACAACTGCAGAGCCAGCTGTCGGTCACGGACGGGCGTGAGGCGATTGATGAAACTGCTCATCTAAAAAAAAGATGACCAGCAGAAATGCAGCCAACTCCTTAATCGAAGTCGAATAATTTGGCATTTCTAACCACAATAAGAAATAGGGTCAACTTTTTATCCAAACTGGCAGCATTTGTTGCCTGGGTTTAGTTGGTTTTATTCTTTTCATGCATCCAAAATGGATTTGTGCTGTTTATTAGGTTTCAACTGTCAACATGACCGTCAAATGTCAATTATCTTAATCGCTTTCAGCTGCCATTCTGGACTCATTTGTTCTCTCAACATTATGTCACCATTCTGGCACACATCTTATAAGTACAATATAAAACCTGACCAGGTATTGATAGGATTTAGGAAGCTCAGTTGCCAACCAGTAAAAAGTATGTCTAGATGAGACTGGCAAGGGAGTTTGCCCGTCCAGTCTACATGTGCTCCATGAACTTGGAGACGGCTACGGAACCTTTCCCCTTGGGTCACCTGTGGAGGGCACTGCAGAAGTATGGAGGAGCCCGATGTCACGAGCCATCCGATCCCCAATGAAGTGAGAGTTGTGTTCATAGCATGAGCACAAAGTCGAGGGTTGCGCTCCAACCGGGTTGTTCCGTGTCACTGACTCTGTTTGTGTTCTTACTGGATAATATCTCAAGCTGCAGCCGGGGGAGGAGAGCTTCTGGTTTGTGAGCCCCAACCTTTGCTGCTCTTCTGCAGATGATGTGGTTCTGTTGCCTTCTCCGGACTGTGACCTTCGGCATGCACTGGGGTGTGGTTTTGCTGTTGAGTGTGAAGCCGTGAGCATGACCGTCAACATCTCCAAGTCTGAGGCCACGGTCCCCTGCATGAAGACAGTGGATCGCTCCCTCCGGGTTGGGAGTGACCCGCTGCCCCCAAGTAAAGGAGTTCAAGTATCTTGGTATCTTGTTCACGAGTGAGAGTGAAATCGAGCATGAGGCGGTTCGGCTAGTCAAATATGATATGATGTCCAATGCATTGGTTCATGCATGGCAGAAATACATTCATATGACCCCAACAGCATCTTTTTTTGATAGGCTACAACAATGTGGTGAATCAGAATCAGCTTGATTGGCCATCTATGCATATAAAAGGAATTGAAGCATACATCCTGAATATAACGGCAAATTCACAACAGCTGGTGCATAGTTGAGGATCATTCTGTTATTGTGACACGTAATCTCGTCATATTCAACAAGCCACTTGCAATATAGTAATATTTCATTTAACCATTAACGTTTGTTCATGTTGATTTGGATATCTCCATTAATTGTTCATCCGTGAAAACGTTTCTCATGTCCCCTTCGTCTCTGATGACATCGCTTCCCACCACTCTTGCTCTCTTTGCCGGTGGCTTGGTGTTGGTGCCTTCTCCAGCAAGGCTATTACTCCAATGCTGTCGTTCATTTAGATTTGGTGCCCAGTAGCTTTGAAGGGAGCTTTTGGATTTATGTCTACTCACGGCCATGATTTCTCTTGCGTCCAACCCAGCATTAGAAAGAGTTTGCACCGAGGTGCTGCGCAGGCAGTGATTGGTGGTGGATGTTTGTGCCCACCGCTTTGCACATCCTGGGCAACCTCGTTGACAATGTACGGCCATAGGCTCCATTCTGTACCTGCGACAGAGAAAAAAACATATTACTATTAATGTGTGTTAGGGTTGTTTGACTAAAGCGCGTAAAGATTACCCGACTAAAGCCAAGACTTATTAAATGTCATACGAGGCAGCAGCGCTCTTCTTTGAGTGCAGATAACATGCACAGCATTTGGTTTGTGGGAGTGACAGATACTTTTCCAAAATGTCATTGCCCCCAAAATATCAAACTTCACATGAAACATGTTTGGTAACTGTCGAGCTTGAAATGAAAATTAACTGTCACGCAAAAAAATCTATGTGCTATATAGAGTGCACACTGGAACACAAATATAAACGGGTTTACAAGGACATCATCGCTCCATGAAGTACACCCCATGACTCACACTCAACCAATCAGAATGCTTGATTTCATCTACCCTTATTCTGAATATGTATATATGTGTATGTATATATACACATAGAATTCCCGAAGATCAATAGCACATCCATATCTGTGTACAACATGGGAAGCTGACCAGCAGCCAGCATAAAGACAGGCAGCATGAACAAAAAACTCTTCTGGCTCTGTCCAAAAGGAAACAAATCCTTTGCTGTAGTGTTTTCCTTTCCGTGAGCGATTAAGTTGCTAACGGTAACTGCGCCGCTAAGCATTTCCCAATAGAATGTCATGTGACGGTGGTATGCCAGCTTTCTAGCGTGCGTCTTGCCCACCCTCAAACCTGTCCGCCTTTGTGAGTAAAACATCTTGTGTTTAATCGGCTACGGGAACGGTGATGAAATATCAGCGCATCAAACTCACAGGATTTCCGTTCAGGGTCGTGAGCGTATGTCGAGTCAGACATTTAGTGGCGAGGCAGCCGAATAGCAGAGACATCAGGGTTTTTCCTGCATAGAGAAAATTTTGGCGCGCGCCTAAGTCTTTTTGCCGAGCGCCTATGAAAAATCCTGAGCGCCTAAGGCAAAAAAAAATAATCCGGAAAAAAAAGAAGGTGCGCGAATGGACGGAGCGGCCAGCTGTTGATACGGCGATGCGAGAGCCGACATAGGAGCTCAGCCGTGCTGCGCGCACGAGTGAGTTCATGCTCACTAGCACCCCCCCCCCCTCCCCGTCAACAATTTTTCTTCGGAGCACCTAAGACCCATTTTGACCCAGGAAAAACCCTGGACATGAGAAAGTGATAGCTGAGAGTTTAAGAGGACGAGAGAGGCTTGGCTTTTATTCACAGCTGAGAGGTTGGGAAAGATTGGAAGATGGTCAATATTTAAAAATTAGTTTTTTCTTACAGGGTTGGAGAGAGACACATTTGACTGGGCAGGTCAGGAGGTGAGGAAGTCTTCGTCCTCTTACATAGGTCGAAAAAGAGGAGAGGGTCAGGCTGAAAGCAAGCCCGAGTGCTACCAGACACAAAGTTAAAGCAAGGACTTCAGTCGGCCGTGTTATTCAGAGTGTTGGGAGCAGGTGCTGGATGGACGGAGCAGTTACTTTCTCCTTTCATGCCTTCTCATCGAGGAATGCAGGGAATGCTCCGCACTCCTGAAAGGAGAAGGTGCTACTTGGCGAGTAGAATGCTCCGTTGAAGCTCGGCCTTTATCTCTGGCTTCTGAAAGTGGCTCGCACCGTCTCATTACTTCTCAAGCCTTCCCTTGTTGGGGGTGCTTAAAGCATGTCGTTGGGGTTATTGGGGTCATTGTGGCTGTGGGATGTCGCTCGGTAGCCTTATCATTGTTATTTCTCATCACTGAGCAATCTAACTCAATCAAGATTTAAATAACAAAATCCGCTAAGTCTGTTTCCATTTAGTTGCTATTGATATTTATCCGCCTCAGTGAAGCATAAAACATTTCAAATTAATTTCAGGGCAATTTGAAAATGCACATACAACTGGTGGATGGAAACATACCCATGGTTACAAGGGAATCAAGGAAACAATGGTTTATGACTTAAGCCACAAGTTTTACAGTTTGGGTCAAATACCCAGTTTATGAACCCTTCATTCAATTCCATTTGTAGTCGGTCTGTTCTGAAATGTGAGAGATGGGCATTTTAATTGCTTTGACGGCTCGCCACATGGGTTGAGCTGGTGGCTCACAGCTAACGGGTCTAACAGCGTTAATCTGAGGTAAAAGTACTAAGAGCTAAGAGAGCTAACCTTAGGGGAAACAGGGTATTTACATAGTTGTTTGCTGCTCTGAATATCTTTTTTTAACATTACAATTTTTTTTTAAATGATACATTAATGACTATCATGCCACAGCTGTGTAAGTTGCAAATATCCGATATGTTAGCCAAATGGCACTCGGCCCCTGCTCCGTACCGAGTCGCCCCTCAGGTAAACTCTGACCGCACGGGTGACGTTATTTTCCCTGTTAGCACTGTGAGCTGCTAGCCATCGACTCAGCAATTGCCAGGTTGAGCGCCATTTGGAGGCACTTGATATGTTCTGGATTGGTGTTGAGCACCTTTCACACACCATTACTATTCTCCGAGTGCCTCCACTAGTAACTGCTAATCCTTATTGTCATGGATTGGCTCGAAAAAGGAAATGTACGCTGTGCTCGGAGCAAAGTGGCAGAAGTGTCCCCACAGATATCGGTTCAGTCGAAGCCCAATAACCACTTTATGAAGCTATAATACATCACTCCTTCGTCCAATTGCTAAATATTCATTAAATATTAAGAGAGTATAGGTGATGTTTTTTTTAAAGGAATGCTGTGTGTAGACTTGCGATAAAAGTACTAGCATGCTGCAGAGATGTGGATTCTAATCTTCCAGTTTGAATCATGATTAAAACAAACTGTGAATGTAGGTTAAGTTTTATGTCTGATACTTGATAAGATTTTGATTAGAGTATATTAGACTATTTATGAATGTGTTTCTCTGAGGACATTGATGTTGTAGCACTTTCTTTGCTCTCACTTATTGTTTTCCTGACCTCCTGTCAAATCATTTCTAATCGAGGTTATGTTAATAACCTTTCGTGTCCCAGAGCAGTGACTGTCTGCTCCATTTCTAAAGAATCTCAGTGATCCTTTTCAGCCTCACTGGCTTTAACAAGGTCCATTGGGGGGGGGGGGGGGGGCTATAAGCAGTGTGTGTGTGTGTGTGTCTTCGTTCAGTACCTTGTTCAGGATTTGGTGCAGTGGGCTGAACTACAATAATAAGAATGAAGGCATTTGTTACCTTTTTAATGGGCTTTGAGTTTATTATTATGTTTACTGTTATCCTTTAATTCAGGTTCATTTGGCAAAAGCAAAGTGTCTGTCTTTTGCGATCTGTAATTATCAACAATGGTATTTTATCATAACTGCACTTTTTTTCCCTGCACTTTTTGAGTTGGCGTCACAAATATTCTGTTCACTTTCTGAATTGTAAATGCATAATTACAACAGCTGTATCTATATATATCTATATATCCAGCATATCTTATTTACCCAACAACAATGAACCGTTCTATCAGAAAAGCTCTGAAATCGCACCAGTAGAGGGTTACTAATGAAGGAGGGGTGGACTGGATATAAGTGGACGTAGTCTTCGTGACATCACCCTTTGGTTTGTCTCCTTTGCGTTGGCTGTGGACATCTTGGATTACGATCATCGCCTTCATGGCTTTATTTGCGAGTTAACGGAAGTGATTTAGGTGGCTCTGGTAGGGCTGTCAGTCACAAGTTCATTTTGCCAGAACCATAGATTAGTCAACAAGGACACACAGCGTTGACTCCTGGTTTTGATGGTCCTTGCGGGGTACGCACTATTACTCTAAAGAACTCAAGACGGAGACGTTCTTTCGGAGTTTGTCACGGCTGCATTCAGGATGATGCTTCAAAATCATCGTTGACGGTGTGTGTCTGTGTGTAAGTCAAGTCTGTGAAACTGCTGCTATGCAAATCTGTTTCCCTTCCATCTGTTCTCCTCTCATCCTCTCTGGAAACAGTAGTGGTCTTTGAAGTGGACGAGACGTCTCATCCGCTTCAAGTTGTCCCGTTAAGGAAAACGCTAATTCAATTAGACCTTCATCAGATCTGATAATGTTCTGTCCGTTTTCATTTGCTTTGTTGGACCTCTGAATACTGACCACATTATGTTCCTCGCACCACACTAGTCCCCCTCGCCAAACCTAAAACTCTTGCGTTAAACTCCAAAAAGGTGGTTAGACCTGCCCTCTTTGAGCAGAAAGGCCACTCAGGGTGCAACTGACCATTATTTTTTATTAGTAATCCATTCTTTACTTCCTCTTAAAAGGTGTCCAAACTATGGTGACAAATACCCTTACACAGCTGCTCAAAGCCCAACAAAAGTGTCCAGATTTCTTATTTCATCTAAATTGCAGTCTGAATTCCGAAGATATCCCATTAAGTAATTAAGTATTTCTGTATGAAGCAAGTGATACTCCTGAAACTTTAGACAGTGGTTAGTAAAAACAAGTAATTTCAAGTCATCACTATGAGGTCCGTGAAAATGGTCTGACAAGTTGTGGACTAATCAATGTTTAATGGACAAATCGGTGTGTTACTCATCAGGTTGATGTGTGTGTTTTGGCTGCAGGGGCCTGAGGCCGGGACGTCACCTGGAGGACGACGACATTGTGCCTGAACTGGCTAACATTCACCCGAGAGAGAGACCCGACTGGGAGGAGACCATCAGTGCCATGGTGAGACACACACACACACACACACACACACACACACACACACACACACACACACACACACACACACACACACACACACACACACACACACACACACACACACACACACACACACACACACAGAGCGTCTCTTTTGTATATACACAAACATTTGCATACGTGAAACTGTTGCGGTTTGGAATACATACATCGAAATCAGAAACTGCTTTTTTGCCCATTGTACTTCTCTTCTCTCAGGGCATTCCCAAATCTTGTTGTCTCTCCGGTTAGACATTTTCCTTAGCTGTTCTGAAGGTCAGCATAAACTGGAAACAATTCAAGGGATTAGGAAACAAATCATCCAGCATCAGTAGTTTTTATTCTGTACTAAAAGACTTAAGAAGATAAGCAGATCAGAATTCCCTCTTTAATATCTTTTTTTGTATTGCTACGAAAACATTTGTATCTGTTTTTATTCAGGTTTCTCGCAATCTTTACACGATAACATTTGAACAGGGTGAATTCTGTTAATGCAGTTGTGACAAATGGTAACAAACCATCATGCGGCGGCAGCCAAGTGTGTAAACGTGACCTGTGGCCTGTCACGTTCTTATCAGCATTCCCTTTCAACGCGCTGGATTGATTAGTTCTGTATCTCTCTCCTATCCACACTGTGTCTCCTCCATTGTCAGATATTGGTGATTAATGCCGACCCTATAGTGTCCCAACTGCTTTAAAATCGGTGCACAGATTCCTGGCTCCTCATCCTGCTCTTCTGCGTGTTGCCGTGTCATCGGTTTATTTCATCCCGTCTCTCTCCGAAGGCTGCATTCCATTCACCCGGCGGTGGCATTCGTTATTTCCTTCCCTCCCATCTTTGGTTCGGGTCTCGCTTCTTCAGCATCGACAGCACGTTGAAAAATGAGGCCGTCTCCATGGTAACGTGCCGAGCCACCCGTGGTCGGCGCGTGGTTGGAGCCCTATCGCGAAGTGCTCACTTCGATCGGGCAACACCCAGAGAGAGCGAGGGAGAGAGACAACAATCTCACCAGACTAATAAATATTGATCACAGGAGGCGGGGCTTGTGATACTGCAAGTCTGCTATTCTTTGTTCAATATTTGATACAAGAGCGATTCTGTGCCGGAGCGGCTTGCATTATGCACGTCTCCCTTGGTTGGCGCTGAGCAACTTGGCGTAAACTGTCACACGACGCCCTGTTGCATCGTGTGGGATAGATCCGTACAGTCTGGACTGCAGAGCGGCGCATTAAAGGAACTAAACTCTCTGGATCCCTGCAACACAATGATGACAATCTTTTTCCGTGGTTATAGATCTGCTATGACACACGCAGCATTTAGATTGGGCAAGATGTGTGCACAAGTTCAAAGCTTCACGTTGTTCTTAAAACATCACACAGTCACACAGTCGAGGAATATGCCAACAAGCTGGTAGAAAGCAGCTCAAGCTGAATACTTAGTTGATACAGTTGTGGAAGGCAACACAGTTTGCTGGAGTCTAAAGGGATGGCCCGTTTGATGAGTCTACTTGCTCTTGATTTTATCCTGAATTACATATTTCTAAGAAACAAATGAGAGCACATCTCTGGTAAACGCATGATTTGAAAGGGATGCTTTTGTGTGATTCTTTGTGGCGAGACTGCAGATCCATGGATTAAATCAACTAATCGATCAGTCGACAAAGTTGTCGGAACATTAATCGTCAACAAATCTCTTTTGTGGCGGTTGGACAAACGTTAAACGGAATGAGGCAGCGAATCCACTCATATGAGAACCTGGAACCAGAGAATGATTTACATCTTTTGCTTAAACGTTTCTTTTGGACGATTCATCGGCTTTCGGCAGGTAAAAAGAGCCGCAATGCACTGGCAGAAATGCAATCTGGGATCCCACTGGATACTGCCGATGATTTAGATGTTCATTAGCTGAGACATGAACCGTTAACTGAGTTTAAACTAATTACGAGCTGTTTAAAAAGAAAGAAGAAAGACATGGAAGATTTGATCGACCAAAAGTTCTCTATGGAGTTGTACCTTCACCTCTGACTGGCGTCCAGTTGGGGACAGAGAAAATGAAAATGTGCCTCAATAACCTCAACAACACGTTGTTGTTGTGTGTGTGTGTGTATATATATATATATATCTGCATTTCTAGCGAAATGTTTAAGGTTTTCATTTATGATAATAGTGGGACCCACTGTTAGCTGTTAGCTGTTAGCTTTGGCTACATAACTCTCCTGATAATTTACACAAAATGTACCACTTGACCCAAGCAACCTAGCGCTTCTCTCGATTCTAACATTTGTAAACTTCTATGTTCTGAATTTCATTCGTTCACTTGCTGGCCTTATTCTGAACGATGTTATTGATTTTAATCCTCTAAACTGGACTGTAACACTTCACCGTCTCACATTCTGTCGGCTATTTGGATGAGCTTATGAAGCTTTTCTCCACCAACACGACAAACTGCAGAGATATGTCGTATTTGTGTGCTCCAGCAGCATCCGCTGACGGCCCTGTGTTTGTGCGTTCTAGGCAAGGAGCGCCGAGATTCCCGAGCTGAGGTCGGAGCCCCTCATGCGCTCGTGCAGCAGCAGCACGGCCAGCATGAAGGTCAAGAATGTCAAGAAGTGAGCCCCCCCGCACGCACGCACGCACGCACACACACACACACACACACACACACACACACACACACACACACACACACACACACACACACACACACACACCCCTACCTGTCTCCTCTGCCTCTCTCACATCTCCCCATCCCTCCGTCCATCTCGATGCTTCACTCTCAACTGGCTGTGTATCGCCTCTGTTTCCATCTCCTTCTAATACCACTCGTACACACACTTAGCACTGAGCTGTTATCATGAGCACAGGACAAAGTGGCCAACCAAAGTGTGTGTGTGTGTTGTTTACAGACTTTGCTTCACCAAGGGCCACTTCCCGAAGCTGGCAGAGTGCGCTCACTTCCACTACGAAAACGTGGACTTTGGCACGATTCAGGTAAAAGGCAGTGAAGCTTTTCCTTCTGTTACATCACTACGTTAATGGATCGTTTCATCCCATGTGTGATGATGGAGCGATCGTTCTCTCATGGGCTCTCCAGCACAACCACATCCATTCCAGCTCCACACACATCAGCTGGCTAAGGTTTTTGTGTTTAGGAATAGTCGCTGTCTGATAGGTTGAAATATTAAGAGTCTCCATTCAAATCAGACAAGGAGCTGATGTAGCCTCTTTGGATTCGTATTCGTATTAAAGTTCCATTCTGATATCAAAGTACAGAAGATTTTTACACTTTTCCCACTGCTGACTATCTGAACTTGCTTCCAACTTTGGTACACAGCATTGCATTGTATCACATCGAGCGACGTTTCCCATTGCTGACGGTACACAAAACAAAATGTTGTTGGGTTAGCCATGCTAGGAACAACACAACTGGATATCAAGGCCTCAGTCGCCCTGATTTTGAACCTTATGTTTAGGCCGATGAACAAAACTTTCTGTCGGTGCTGTACTAAGTTGCTCCCTAATGTGTGAGGGTTCACAGGGCTGTGGACTACGCTCCATTAGCGGTTTCAAAGCAGCTTTTACTCCTTTTCCACAAATGTAGCAGTTTGGGCATCTCGTCGTGAAGAAAGCCCCTTTCCTCCCCCGGACAGCCTTGTCATAGTGTAAAGTGACCAGCAGGGGTCAGCAGTTTGCTACATTTATGACAGGAGGCGGGGAAAGAGTTTGCTAAAATGCTTACCACTGTCTAGCATGCTTTAGCCTGCAGGCTATTTGTTGATGTAGCTCAGGTTTCACCACAGAAACCAGCCATTCATCCACCACGTGCACAATAGCAAGTCCTCAGCTAAAGGCTGTCGGCGTGCAGGCAGGAGATTGGTTCTCCCTTAGTTGTCCCAGCTGTGTGTGAGCTGGCTGGTCATACTGCCCAGAGCAGCACAACTCTCTGAGCCTTTGTGGATTCTCACAACACTTGTACAGTCGCCCTGTCTTTTTGTTTTGCCCTCTGTGGTTTTTAGTATTCAGCGGAGCGCTCCTGCTGCCCCCTTCCAACCCTCCAAGTGAAAAAAGTTGTGTCTCCTTTGTTTGAGGGATTTATTGTTCTTTATTGTTCTTTATGTGTTCGCTGTGTCGATCTGTATATTTGAGTCCAGCCTCAGCCAAACATTTTTCCCATTTTATGAATCCTTTCATTTGGCCTACGTCATGTTCTACTTTTTGATGAGTGAAAAGAGTTTCCTCAAATCAACCTTTTCCGTTTATCCTTGTGGTTGTTTGATTGTCGTGTCGCGTGGACATGAAAAGCTGTGTGTAGCGCTGCCAACGTTCATCTGTGATGGCTGTAGTTATCATTGTAATGGTGTCTCCCAGTTTATCAATGTTATTTTAGTTAAAACTCCAGCACCAGTAGTTCCCCTTCAAGCCTCCCGGGTCGTGTGAGCAGAATACTGGACTGAGCCAGGGCGCCGGTCGGCGTTGGGCCTTCTGCTTGGAGACATGTTCCCTAGTTTCCATAGTAAAGAGCCTCGCCAAAGGAGAGTTTGAGTCAGGCAAGGTTTTGTTGTGGAAACATTAGGCTGTCATCTCAGAGAAGGCCAAAGAGAAGGGCGCCTGCATTCAGAGCAGCAGTTGCGTGGCAGTGTTTCCGGCTGCATTGGCCTGTTTTGGAAAAGCAGAGTTGTTTTTCTCCAGCCGTTTGGTGATTGACACCAAGTGGATTCATTTCTCAATTTGTTGAGCTGCATTTGTTAGATTCTAATGTTGTCTTTGTGCGTCATGTGCTCCGATTCCATCGGTAGACCCAACCGAGCCAACAGGTACAGACACTTTCCATCTCAGTGTAGTTTTGTAAAGAATCTGCCAAATGAATGCTTGTTTCCATCCACTGATGAGGGATAATCAAGAGCTGGTTCATCGAGATAAACAAAGTGGCACCATTGCTCTCAGAGAGTTTCCTCAAATCCACCTTTTCCATTCATCATGTGGTTGTTTGATTGTCGTGTCGCGTGGACACACGCCCGTGACACGCTGTGTGTAGCGCTGCCAACTGTCGTCTGTGATAGCTGTAGTTATCAGGGAAATGGTGTCGTCTCGTTAGGCTTCACTAGTAGTTCTCCTTCGAGCCTGCCAGGTCCAGTGTGCAGAATACTGGACTGCATTAACGTGACGAAGGTTTTATCAGATCCGTGTGCAGCGATGAAGTCACACGCTTCAACGGGGCCAAGATGCCCTTCCAAGAATGTGTCATTGTTTAGAGTCCAATTAACGACTGGAGACGGCGGAGAATTGAGTCAAGAATTCCGACCCGATTGATTCGTGTTTCACTGTATAAATAAAAGATTCAATAATCATAATGAAAAGCGAAAATCATCGTCCATATTGCCTTCATATTGCTTTCGGTGATTAGTCAATGCTACTTAGACTACAACTAGAAACCAGAACTTCCTCTACTAACATTCTGTCCCTGAGCTTTGTGGCCCTCTGGACATTTTCTTGGATTTAAATACTCCAGGTTGTCTGCACCTTTTAAATTACTTTGTGGCTCCAAAAGATACAGCTGGAATCTGACTTTATACCTACATACAGGCTTTGACATTAGAGGCACACTGAGCCTGACCCTTTTGCAATGTGCATTTCTACATCACGTTCATAATCCGTTTGAGGATTCGAGGCCTCTTGCATGACGGCGATATAATGGTAAAATGTAGTAGGCCTGTAGTTGCCATCCTCCATTGTGGATAGAGCCTCCTAAAGGATAAAAACAATGGAAGTTGTGCCCTCAGACACAATTGTTTTGTCAGGTTGCTGGCACAACGTAAGGACCATCAAGGTCATGCATGACAACAACCTGCCCGTCATCTTCAAGCTCTGTAGTTCTCAGATCCCATTCATCGTTAAAGCACACGTAATGCAGCGTTGCGTCCCAAAGTGCTGATCAGCAAAACAACAACAACCCAATGCAACCGTAATGCAGCGAAGCGTCACCAATACTAACTCTGAAGTAACCCGATTTAAAAGCCAAATTCGATTGATGGCTCAAGCTAGAATTTTTAAAATACACGAAAGAATGTTTTTCTTGGGGTTTTTTTTTGCTCATAAAACTGCTTTGGGCTGCATTTTTTCTTAATGTTTTTCTTATTTACTTGCTGGATCATTCTCTGTGTTACATCAAATTTGCCAGGGGGAAGGTATTTACGATATGACGGAACCACTTTGCTAAACAATACCACCGTTGAAGTAGTAGATGTTAGAATGTAGGCGAACCCTTTGACCCGGTCCACATGCTGTTTATATTGAGTTCCAGCCGCACAGTGTTCTGTTGAAAGAGATGGCTGTATGCCGTAACTAGCATGTGTATTTAATAAAGTGAGACCTCCTTCCTCCCCTTTATAACATTTAGTGTTTCTCAGTGTAAATACTATCTACTGGTATCTTCCCAACAGTCTCCGCTCCACTTGATGTCTGTATTGAACGGCCTCAGCTTCCCCTCTTCTCCGCTCTGCTCCCAGCACTGCAGGCCGGTAACTACATGATACAGTCTGCAGCCACACACCAGGAAAACAACTTCATTGACTGGGAAACCACCGTCCGCCGCTGCGCCCGTCTGTCCTGCTCCTTCATATGGTTTATCTGCACCCTAGCATTTGGTCCCGTCTCACGTGCAACGCCCTGAGGTTGGAGATCCTACACACTTTACTATTGATGGAGAGAACCGCGCAAGCCGGCGCCATCCAAAAAATGTGGCACAGTTTTCAACTACCGTTTAGTATGCAGTGATTAACAGTGTCTGAAGCTATAAGAGGGAACTCCAGTCAAAAATAGGTTTTTATTTCAAGTCCCTTCCCATCACTGTGCAGAATGCAGTGTTTGTTTTCACATTCACCCGCTGCAGCTATATAGTTCAACACAGTTTTTATAAGTAATAATAAAAAGATATAATGACTAAAGGCAAATAATAGAACAGCTATATCAATCTGGAAAAAAGTCATTTACTGTAATGCAAACTTTAAAACCAAGAAAAGACAACATATTACTCTATTATTATATCCAAAACTTGACTATCTTATCTTGTATCACAATATCAATATTTTATATATATATATATATATATATATATATATATATATATATATATATATAAATGGCCCTACCCTACACTACCAGCAGGGTTTATGAAATCTCCGTTTGGCAGCCAATCCCAGTCCAGAATGGAAGTTGGACAAATGCGATGTGGAAGCTTGAAGCCTCCAGTGCACAGAGCTGTGAACCTGCTCTTACTCAACATTTCACAAACCGGCCTGCGATTGGATAGAGCACAGCAGTCCCATGCTGCCATTTGTTTTCAGGGCTCTTACTATGTGGCGCTAAGGTCACAGCCAACCTTCTCTCCTCACACATATCGAACAGGAACAGGACATATCAAAGGAAGGGGAATGCACCAATGGAATCCATATCGTAGTTCTGACAAATGTTACTGCCCTGCACACTTGAAGTTGAGCAGATATCGATTCATGATGAAACGTGGTGATGAGCGGCACCTTTTGTGTGCGTGAGAAAGACGGAGCAGGGCGCCCTGCTCGGCCTCTGACAATAATCACGGCGATCAATCTGAGTTTAACAGCTGTGAAGGACTGCCCCCTTCCCACCCAGCCCCCGTCTCGACACCAGTGACAAAGGCTGTGTGGGATAATGAGAGCAGTAGGCCGTATGTATGCATGCGGTCACGCATGTGATGGAGATTGACGGGCCGTCCTCCTGGCCAGCGCACTGTGCTGCTGTACGGCTGATGTGTCTCAGCTGCTCCCGCCATCAGACTGTGACGTGATGCCAAACCGTCTGTATGGGTCCGCCCTGTGAGCTGAGCATCGTGACACAATATGCTCCGGCTGCCCACTCACTCCTTTCACTCACAAAGGGGCGAGAAAGAGAGAGAGAGAGAGAGAGAGAGATGGAGTTGAACTCCCCCCTCCAGCGAGACCCAATCCATCAACCGCAGCGCCGCTCTGAAGACGCAGCAGGCTGCACACACCCAAGAGGCAGTGACCGACGGCGGGGTCGAGAGAATATTCCGGGTCGACGTTGGATTAGCTGTAGCTGTGGAATAGCTCAGGAACATATGTTTGTCTGGACAATGCAACGATATAATGTGATGAAACCCCCTCTGTCACACATTCAGAGGACCGCTTTCCACTCCCTGTGAGCAGGGGATGATGTAACGGTTGGACTCATGCTGCCCTTGTTAGAGGAAACAAAAGACCAGCTAGGCCACACACAAGTACTCTCTCTTTCTCTGTGGCTCTCAAGGCCGTTATTGGAGGACAACACGAAGGGGTTGGAAATGTTTGTCCTCAAAGCCGGAATGCACATGATGAAGTGGACAAAATCCCCTCCGCTATGGAAAAGCAGCTCGATTGGTCACGACACTGTTAGAATGTTTCATAAATACTTAAAATTTAATTTAAACGTGACACTTTATCAGCTTAAGATTGCGCCAGCTGCAGTTTGACATAAAGACTGAGTAATTGAATCCAGTAGACTGCAGATATAAAGCAAGTGGGCCGTGGGAGTAGCCCAGCAGTAATTAGGCTGAGCGTCTCTCCATCCCAAATTCCAGGTGATCATTTACAAAAGTAATGCCCACTTGTATCAAAGCAATGACTCCCATCTGCATACGGGTGTTGACCGAAGACTGTTAGTTCCCACGAATGCGTTCATTTGAGGGTGGCTAGAGTTGAGACCGGAAGATTCCCCCATCGAGGCAATGTTGTGTGCACCGGTTGCAAACCCACGTTTTGATGGGCCTCGCATCCTGGTGACTTATTGAAAGCGAAAGTGTGTTTATTTATATATATTAATATTTTGTACATGTCATTGCCGAAAGACAATCACTCGCTCGTACATCCGAGTGATATTCATTTTCACTTTCATTAAACTGACATTCAGCCAGTTAGCAGCCGTCTCGTATACTCAGCTTTGCAGCTCGACAGATTAATTTCCCATCTCCACCTTCACACTTGACAAACCGTCCTCTCCTACCCTCTGAAGGGCCCTCCAGAGGGTAGAGGTGGGGTGTGGATGGGACGTGGGAACATTTGAACTGCTAAGCCGGCTGCTGTAACCGCTTCACTCCAGGAGCGCTGGAAGCATGCTCGGTAGGCTTGGCCTTCGGGAAATGAAAAGGGGGGGATCGAAAAGTTGTAATTTCTTCTTAGCATCGAGATGCTCCTGACGCTTCTGTATTCAAGGCTTTTCTCCGCAAAACTGGAATGTTGAAGTTCCTTGAGCAGAGGCCATTTTGCTTCACACATAACGAACCACCGGCATTACCAGAGTAGCCTGAATTGGTACGATGCACATATTGACTATACACCATTTTTAGCTCGGTGCCTTTTCTCACGAGGGTGACTTTTTGAGGTCACCGCTCCTTAGCTTGTACTCGTGTGTCCAATGAAGTCTGTGTGAGCGCATCCCCACTGCAGTAGACCACTTCTCCTAATGGGATTTGTTTTGTTTCCAAGTCTCGATCTCATCCCCTCGCAGCAATCGCTCTCTTGGGTTTAACTCCCAGAACTCCTCACGGCTTCAGTAATGATTTTTAGAGTTGGCGCCCTCACACCTTTGAGCTCGGGAGGAGCTCCAAACCCTTCCGGTGGACAGGAATCCCACAGCGTGGAAACGGCGTTACAAAAGACCGGACGTTATTTTTGATCACAACTTTGCTCTCCTGTTTTCCTTCCACCCCCCTTTCCTTCATGATTTCCCTTCACCGAGGACGATGTTGTTCCTTTCGTGTTACTTGCAGAGTGAGATCTGTTGCGTGCATTTAAATCGGAATTCGTTAAACACAGTTTGGCTGCCACGGCCTGCCGTGCTTTTTGTGTCACGATCGCTGTAGCCGTGAGGAGAAGAGAAGGAGACGCAAAAGGAGTTCTGGTTTTGATCTCGGTAAGCACAGGGGGTGTCCTCTCATCCTCCGGCCCTGAACAGGTTGCACAATGTCAGCATGCACTTGTTTGCTGCCCAGCAGCCGGCCTGTGGTTTGGAGAGTCGCTCTGGGCGAGTCGGCCTGGCCAGCCGACTTACGCCCGGGCACGGTGGTCCGGGGGGAGACACGCAGGAAATAAGAGCACATAGAAAGTGTCTTTTTTTTAAGGCAGAATCAGTCTGATTTTTTGGGCTGCGTGGGCGAGGGTGCTCCGCAGCGGGGGAAAGCCTCTCATTTTGAATCGAGCGTTGTCCGCCTGGTGTTTTCCTCGCTGTATTTGTGTTTTTTTAGTCTGCCCTGCTCTTCGTAGCATCCTCTTCATGCGTGCTTGCGGTCTGGCATCCGATCACTTTGTTTTTATAGAGGTTGATGCCCAGAAACATTCCGAATGGAGAAGAGAAAATCCAGGCACTTGCACCACCCAATTCTAGTGCGTCATATGGGAGAAGGAGAACCTGAGTTCATGCATTATTTTTTAGGAAAAACCTACTCTTCTAATGTTGGGGTTTTAATAAAAAAAAGAGGATGAACTGATTATAATTTAGTGATCAAAGGCTAACAATCAAATCGCATTACAAAATAATTAATATGCAAATTTTTGATGGGATAATGGTGATGTCTTTTTGGACAGATGAGGACATGAACTGCTGCCTGATTGGTTGAGTTGAGTCTTTACGACCACGCGATAGGTTATTCTAGTTTGGACTCCCATGTCAAGTGGGTTGCTAATCGCTGCCATGTCTAATGCAGTAAAACACACTCACTATAGTCCTACTCTTCAATTTTATATACAACAATGATATCATTTCATGAGGGTTTTTAAGCTTCTTTCTTCTTTTTGCATTGGAGGCTTGAACTCCCACTGCCGCTCCATTTCCTGTAAACCGTCTGTCCTCCCCACATGTGATGTGTGATCAGCCAGTCCAGCCGTTCACGAGGGAACTGGGTCATCATTGGATTATCATTTGATATTCATCAGGCAGACTTGGTGGATCTGCTGCTCCGTCCGGCCAGACATCCGGTGCCAACTGAGGAGCGGCTCACCTTGAACACAGAACTGTGCGGCGGCTATTCTAGCTCGCCGTGACTGTTTGATCGTCACACTTTTGCTGTAAATGTTTGGAGATCAGCAGGTGTTGTTAGGGGGGAATAAAATGTTTTGAAGTTTTGGGCATCTGAAATGAAGTTCTCATCAATACAAGTAAGTCAATGAGTTTGTTGAAAGTTGAATTGAAGTATGTATGATGTCTTTTTGCTTCACACAAACACTTGCGCGCTCCTTCAAGCAGCCCGTTTGGGGATCTCGTGAGCTCTGCAGGTCCCATGCAGCTCTGAATCCTTGTGGCCTCTCTTGGCTCCCACATGTCCTCTTCACTGAGGCCGGCTGTTCGCTTGTATTTCCATTCTCCTCTCCAGTAACGGGTCTTTTTGAACAAATCTGTGGATGGCACAAGTGAGGTCATCGCAGCTGATGAAACCTCTACTGTTCTTTCCAGTTGGGTGTCGAGGTATTTGGCTGCAGGTCATTCAACAGAAGGGGCGTTAAGGTTGTATCTTTTGTGACTTTATTTCTACTGTACTACCACACTCCAGTATTGAAATGCAGAGTTTGGTCCCTTGTTTATTTATTCTTGCAGCATCTGCAAAGCTTAGCTATTGACACATTGATTAAGGCGCTCTGCGGTGTGATGCATTGATGTCCTTGACCAATGATTTGCAAGGTCTGCTGATTTTCAAAATGCCCCTGTGCAAAAGAACAGCAGTATGAGGACTGCGCATGTGGAAGGAAAGACCCCCCCCATTCCCCATTCCCCATCTTACCGCCTGCTCCCTCTCCACTATTTCTTTTTCAATCCCTCCATCCCTACTCTTTGTCCTGGGAACGTACCAACCAGAAAGGGGAAGAGGAGGAGAGAAGGGGGAGGGGTGAGCCAGCATGTCAGGCAGGGGGGGAGTGGAGGGAGCAGGGAGAGAATAGCATGTGGCGGAGGGACAGAGAAAAAGCAGACGGTGAGGCCGGCAGAAGAACGAGATTGAAAGAAAAAAGCTTTTTTTTCCTGGTTTCTTTGTAGGAGGAGGGGGAGATCTGGTCATTCCCTCCCGTTATTTCCTGCTGCCAATATAATTGGGTATTAAAGTTCTGCTAAGTGCCCGCAATCAGAGAAAAGAAGTAAACAAGAGAAAGAAGACATGGATGGTAAGATGGGAGAGGGAGCAAAATGGAGGAGAAGAAAGCGGTCCTGTTGAGGAATCCACCAAATGACCACCGCTCATCCTCCAGCAACACCACCAGCACTGCTGCCTCCCGCCCCCCGTCTCTGTGTCCCGCCCGGGGGGAGCTCACCCTGTAGGTGAAAGAAAGTGAAGAGCTGACATTTCCGTCCCGCTTACGGAAAAGGACTCTGCCAGAACGGGATGTGCGTTCTCCCACGCACTCGCACAGAGAAATAGACGGGACAGGTGTCGGAGTGTCAGCCAGGGGCAGACTTGGCGCTGCACGGCATGAAGGGAGCGGAGAGCGTGTAGGGGACAGAAAGGAGGAGTGAAGCCCAGACGTGAACTGCTGTGAGTACAAAGTGTCTCTGTGTCTTTTGGACTGTACCCTTCGGGTCCGTCCTCTGGTCCTTCTGTTCTGCTGCTGCTCTGCTGGCGTAAGAGCAATGTTTCCTCTTTGTCCTTGTGTGCCTGCAGGACTCGCTTGTGTCCAAAATATGGCTGTTGGGATTTAGCTTTTCCTCTCTACAGGAACCTTGGGTCGAGTGACAGAGCCAAGTCCCCATGGATGGGATTTATTTTGCTTTCACAATACAAAACGAAAAGAAATCCCAGATCCCACAGTGTATGTGTCATTTTTCCAATATGACCGTATACAGCTTGAGCACAGAGAGAAAGTCATATATTTTTTCCCAGAGTGAACTTTGCTGAGGCGTTTGTGTAGTTTAACAATGGGAATGCAATATAAAATATAATGAGGTATTGTTGGAACCTGAACCCAGTTCATGCATAACAACTTGTGTGTGTGTGTGTGTGTGTGTGTGTGTGTGTGTGTGTGTGTGTGTGTGTGTGTGTGTGTGTTTTAAAAGGTCGTATGATTGCTTTGGTAGTATTCAAGGGGATGGGGTACTGATTAAATGCCCCATGTTTGTGGAGACGGACAGGAGTACCAGTACGCAAGCAAAGCAATGTCCCTGCTGTGGTTGTATTTTAGACGCATAAATACATCCATATCCGTTTCAGCGTACGCTATATTTGTATTATCCAATCCAGACTTGACCCTGTGAAACACCAAAGTCCGACAATATCACCAACTGAGTGTCTGAGGCCGGCCAGCAGCTCCCATGTTCTGCAAGGTAAATGACTGTTTGTCAAAGGAGACTTGTGGCTTTGAAGGAGCAGAGCTGGTTATGCTTGTTACTCTAAATATAGCCCACACATTAACTGATTTGTGTAGGTTTCTAAAATACATGTTGCTGACCCCCTCCAGCGCCGTCTGTTGCGTTCCTCTGTGCTGGTACTGCCGACCGCCGTCTACAGGAGGTCAAACACCAAATTGTTCCTTTTCTTACGCTTATCATCCAGGATGGTTCCCCAAATACGAACTGCAGTCACATTGGCCCACTTAGTGATGAGACTGTAGGAGCAAGAGGAAAGTACGTGAACTGTTTGCCTGTCAGTTGACGGAAAGACTGACCACACCAACTGACCCATTGTTCCGCCGCCGGGCCTCGACTGATGGAAAGGAAGACGGTTGTTGAATGTTAGCCGTGCTCATCTTCAGTCCTTAATGGACACGACTAATAACAGCCGGGGCAGGACGCAAGGAGACGCATCTAAAAGTCGACCGCCATGCTAGCTGCTCCCCTGGGCGCTTGAGCTAAATGCTAGCTTGGTAACATGCAGATGTTTACCAGGTAGACCGTGGTCACATCTTAGTTTAGCACGTTAGCATGCTAACCTTTGCCTGTGACGGGAATGTCGTTAATTTTGCAGGTGTTGGGGGAGGGATTTAGTTCTGACCCGATGATGAGGGGAACAAGGTTGAGGGATTACCAACGTTATTACCCTGAGGGCAGCGTGAGCGTCTGAGCCACATTCCACGGCATTCCATACAATGAATAGTTATCGAGCCATTTGAGTCTGGACTAACAGATGAAATGACAGTCCAACAAACAATGTGGAAATCTGCACCTAAACTTGACAGCAGCCCAAGTGTAAGGGCGCTGAAGAGGCGTGATCCATCGTTCCAAAAGCAGTCCAGGTTATCAACACGCTGCTGCCGGCCTGCCAGCCAGGAGGGTTCGCTTCATTCTACTTTAAAACTGCAATGTTTGGGTGTTTTAAGTTTTAATTTGTTGCAAGAGTTGTGATTCTGGTCAGTCAAAACTATTAGCTCGTCTCCCCAGTCCCCATTGGTGTTTGGGCCGCTGTCCTTTTCACTACGATATACTGTATACTGGATACACACCCTGAAGCCCTTCCAGGGGAATGTCCTGGTATCTGCCTCGGTGAGCTCCCAGCTCACGTCTCTTTTTTCTCGGGCTCCGAATGCGAAACATTTCTCAGTTGCTCGGCACGGCCACTGACCAACAGCAGCGGGGTAATTAGGTCATTTGATGTCGTACGAGTTTGCCTCTGAAAAGAAACCGCAGCCACAGAAACGGGCATTGTTGTTCCGTGGAGGCTGCTCCTCCGCTAACAACCGTCTTTAAATCAAGCGCGCTCTGAAACAAAAACACTTCCATGTGTTTTCCTCCCCTCACTGGCACCATGACATTGCTTCGACAATATAGTTCAGTGGACCGTGGGGGCACATAAACAGTTCTTATGCTCGCTGCACCACCATGGGGGCACAACCAGTTTCTTTCAGCTGAACGAATCCTGATTTAACCTAAAAAGCTGTATGTATGGCGCTGTGAGAGAGAGAGGTGACACCAATTATGTAGAAACCTAAGGAGCCCAGAGAGCAACTCACTCAGAGATGGACCAATCAGGAAGAGCCGAGACGGCCAGGCCAGGTTTCAGTGGCATTGAACAGCATTAGCATTGTTCCTGACGGGGACTGACCAGCGTGGCCGTGTGATGCACTACCTCGTATCTTTATAGTGTCTTCTGGGCTCAGAACACTCTGCCAAGGAGGTTCTTCTGCAGGATATTAATGACCTATTACGTGAACTTTTAGCATCCCGTGCAGCTTTGCTTGGAGGTTCTGCCTCGTGGTACCAACCAGAACATTTGGGGATGTGCTCCGTTGACTTCACATAGCAGCACCCACACCCTCACTTTGGTAGTGGAGTGCAGCTCACTGAGACACTGACTACAATGGTATGAAATGGCGCCACTGTAGAATTTCATTCACAATGATGCATACTATCTCTAGATCTCATGCACCTTTTTAATTATTTTTATCCAGGTACATTGTTATGTACTTAATGTGGAATGTTAACAACAATTAAATGTGTTTGCCTCATTCTTAACATTACTTTTGTTTGTTTGTTTATTTTCTCATTTGATCCAGGTGTATTTCAGGGTAGCAGGGATATATGTTTTTGGTTTTGTATATACATAATAAGGATTATTACAACCATTGCTAATTCCAAGTTGTATTTTCCTCTGTCCTATGTAGGGCCCCCTAAATAAGATCTGCGTCCTAAAACATACGAATAGTAACGAAGACAGCGGCGTCTTCCCTCACACAGCTGTTCATAATTCTGAGTCGTGCTCTGTACTTAGCAGATGGCTGTGCCAGCGCTCCAGCATCGTGCTCGTTTCCTCATCTATATTTCATCAATATGTGGGCAGCCCACACACTCATTGCTAAATCACCATCTTACACACTTCTTGTCAGACACTTCCTGGTGCTGCACCATGTTTAAATGTGTCCCCCTTTTCTTTCACTTAAGCCCCTTTCCCACGGAGCAAAAAAACCCACTTACACCCACAAACATCTGGCTTTTGTCTTCAGTGGACAATCAGCATTAACTACCGGGACAAACGACTCTCCAGCAGCTAGTGAGGGAAACGTGACACCCAGGTGGTGTCGCTCGTTTCCGTTCCTTTTCCCGAGTGATGCTATGGGACTCGTGTTGTAGTGAATACAATGAATACAAATTGGGGAAAAAAACATGGATTTGGAGCATTGTTATATTCTATTAAGGTGCAAAACATACATTTGATATACTGTCCTGAAAGCCACAAGACTTGAGTTAGAAAACGCTGATCATTGAAAAACATCATTTGAACCGGACAGAAACAAAACAAAACAAAACATATATACACCTTCTTTTAGTCTTTCCACTTTTCCAGCAATCACCAGCTCTGGTTTGTGACTTGGAGAATAAATGAGTAACCAAAAAAAGAAGGAACCAAAGTGGCCTGTTTTTAACAGACTTTCCCATGTTAAAAAAAAAACCCTGCATGCAATTTGGTGGGAAAAAGGGTATTATTCAGTCCTGCTCCAGCCTTTTTCTCATGCAGTATCGGTCAGAACTGTGATTAAAAAGCTGCCTGCCTCATCCTCATGTTGTCTCTATGGGTTTTGGAAAGCAATGTCAGAAAATGAAATGTAATATCTTGGACACCTGAAGTAAAAAGCAATACTGAAACCTAATGTTGCTTTGAAAGTACCTTAGCAGTTAATGAAATACGTCTTCTCCCCTGTGCCGGCTCTTCTTTAAAGCTACAGCATATTACACTTATTATGCAACAGTCATGGCTGTATCAGTAAATAAAAGGTGAAAATATCTTCTCCTGCACGGTTCCCTGCCTGGTCATGAGCAGAATTTAAATAGAAGATATCTGCCGTCCACCCATGAGTCCCCAATAATGGACCCGTCCCAGGGTTTGGGGAGATTTTGATGTCTGTTTTCTCAATCAGCACCTCTGTCTGATTCAACTTCCTTTCTAGGAATAACCAAAGCTCTCTTTGTCTCTGTCTTTCCAGCTGTCCCTGGGGGATGAACAGTATGAAGTGACGCGGAACGGCTATGAGACGAAGGAGCTGGTGTACTTGGTGCACATATACTGCCAGGTAAGACCCCAGAGGGCGTGATGGTGCAGTCATGCAGAAGTACAGATGCTATACATACCCCAACCAACACACGCACGCTTGGATATAATCATATACAAACGCCCACACTGACTCATAAAGATGTTTTCATGCTTTCAACTTCAAACATGCTGGGAAATGAGGGTTCTGAAGGACCCGGTCTCGTATCCAGCAGTGCTCCCTGTGTGACGGCGTACGCTCAAATTCCGACATTTCTGAAACGCTTAGACATCCAAGTTCTGTGGGAAGTTGGGATCTGAATCAAAAAAGAGCGACACAAATGCCCGAATGGGTGAGAGATTCTTAGGAATGTCTGACGGGAAGAATGACATCTTCAAACCCTGAACTTTCACAAAGTACTGTATACATGTGTTTTTTTGTATTGCTTTATTTTTTTGTATTTTTTTTATCACGGTTTCAGTGTTCCCTGTTGAGATGTCTCAGTATTCGAAAAACTCAATGATTCATGACAACAGCTGTTTGTGCCAGCAGCCACCAAGTATCATTTTTAAAAATGTTCCCATAAAGTTGGAGTTCTGTGCACATGGGAGTCTACTTCTCCCAGCTAGCTGTGCATTCCTTAATTTGTGTCATTGCAGAGGTTCTCGTCAACATAAAAAGAAAAGTTGTCTTAAAAAGTTTGTCATCTTTAAAAAATCTTTTTGAAGTAGGGATGTCAAAGTAAAGTAAAAGCCACATTATGTATGATTACATCATATCGTTTTGGAAGAACTCTGATTCACCCTAAATATTGCGTTGCCTTAATGTAGAGCACACATGCACACCAGCTGCTCAGAAGCTTTGCCCTGGCCTCCACTGACACTTTTGATTCTGGTTCCATGCATTTCCCTCTACAGATCATATTCCTTTTGAACGACCTTGGCAATGCCACTAAAGTATGTGGCCGTCTACGTGGAAAACACTAGTTCTTTTAGGAAGGGCGGTGGAGTTTACACAGGGAAAGTAGCACAGAGAAGTGAGATTAGTTCCTAGACCGCAAAAGGAGTGAGGGGGTGGGGGGGTACCCAGAAGCACTGTTTGAAAGTGGGGCAGGAGTTCCCGAGCGCTCGGGCTGGTGGAGCACAGCGGTCCCAGTCGCACAAGCCCTGGCCTCGGTACTGACGAGCTTTCCAGGCCAAATCAAAGCCGTGGACTTTTTCCACCACTGGTCTTTCTCTGTGGGTTTGGAGGTTTGAAGCCCCGTCTTACTAGATAAAAGAGACTCCATGAATCCATCGACGGAGTCTTAGAAATCCTATTTCAAGAAAAGGTACATTTAATGTTGTGAATTAATCGGTTTGCTCCTGCACTGTTGACTTTTAATCTTTGCATTTCACGATTACGGGCCCAGTAAGCTGTTGATGTTCTTCATTTTAGAAAGCATTTCCAGTATCAAAGTATACAAGTCCACGAGAGACTTGATTGACTTAAAAGAAATAGATTTTGAGAGACAAGAAGAGTGACATGTCTGGTGTCCATGTTTGACCCTGGGTTTTCAACCAAAACCGACAACCCAAGAAGCCTGCCTTTGGGAGGCTACACCTGATAATGACATGACAGCAGGTGTAAGGTAATTGTTTTATAATGGTAATAACATTGAAGTCAGCAGAAAGGAGCTGTATGGACCTATAGACCTAAACCAGGGGTGCTCAATACGTCGATCGCGATCGACCGGTCGATCGCGGCGTAGTGTTGGTAGATCGCATCACAGAAAAATAAATGTGCCCGCCCCCAAGTAACTTCCTCTATAGCGCCAGATTACAGCAGAAGCGTGTTATTTCTGTCACTCCGTGTCGCGTTAACAGTCCTCCGCTCGCGATCTCGCGCGCAGCAAAAGCTGCTGGCTTATGCGCATCGTCGGCGGAGTAGAAAAAGTCCCGTCGGTCGATCGCCTTGACTTGGTCACATTATAAGTAGCTCGCATGCTGAAAAAGTGTGACCACCCCTGACCTAAACCATAGAGTGCTGCAGAGATGTTATATTATTTTAAGCCACCTGAAATATAGCTTTGCCCTGGTTGCCTTTGAAAAAAGTCAATGGGATTGATCCATTGTTGGCTATAAAGGAACAGTCAACATTGGCATGAGAGTGAGTACACACAACGTGACTACTGCTGTGTCATGACGTTTAATATCACGGGCAACTTCTGTAGTTAGTAATTGAAGAAAACCGCATGGTCTTTGTATCGCGTCACTTGGGTGAAGCATGCCAGTTGAAAACAAGATTGTGCCGAGAGAAAACCCTTGGGAAACACCACAAGAAATCTGACTTCCAGAAGAGCATGCGGCGGCCAGAGAAGGTTCTATTAGACCGGTGGCCGCCAACCCGTCGATCGCGATTTTCCGAAGTGTCTTCTGAAATGTTTTCCTACGGACTTCGGCAGGCCAACGTCAGAAAAGATCTCTGCCTAATTCATGAACACCTGCAAATGGGTTCTTCCACAGCCGTGATCTCAGCTGTGCTCCCCAACTACCAATCTCATGCACCTAGATCTGCATATGGAAACGCCCAATTAGCTCCTTATAAGAGGATGCAACTGAAGGGACGTGTGCACAATCCACAAACTCCTTCAGACCGATTTAAAATCATGTCGAAGTGAAAAGTGAGCACCGGTCGAGTAAACTGAGACCTACCTTCACCGGTCAGAGGTGCAGATACTGTTGTAGAATGTACATTTGTCTATTCTATTCCACTGTGCCTATATAGTGCTTATTGATTTATTCACCTACATTTGCAGTGTTCGTGTAGTGCGTTTGTTTATTTTATAATATCACGATACCTCGTGGGAAACATAATTGTTAATACAAATATTATCGAATTTATTATAATTATAATGATTCAAATCTGAAGATGTCTGTAGAGTTGATGTGAACGTAACCACCAACGGCTCACAGACCGCCTCAGGACTACAAGGCACTCAGTGTTCAGTCACAGCCTTGAATGGGGTCACATGACTTCTGAAGGCATTGTGATGGACACACAGCTGAACTGAACCTACATGTTGTCAGTATTGTATTGTAACTTATAACAACAGTTAATAATCGGTAGTTCATCCAGGCTGATCATTGCAGATGTTTTTTTCAAGTCATTTAGTGTGTTCTTGAACACATCAATTTGAAAGCCGGACCAGAGTGTTTGATTTAATTCAATTCGGCCACATAGAGAGCCTCTTGTTGTGAGTACAGTCTGGACATCTTACCTGTCACCAAGGCAGAAGTCAGGGGTCTTGGCCTTTAAAAAGGTTGGCCGCCACTGTAAAGACTACAATCACAACATGTTCTTCTTCCAGTTTAATCAGTTACTCTAATTTCATCTTTTTTTGACTCGTGAAACAGAGGCCCGTTTCACACCTGAAAGCTCAGCTGATGGAAAAACAAACATAATCGCTCCCATGCCGACTCAACATTGACGAGACAGTTGAGGCAATGGGGCTCTGTATAATGGGGCTTTTTGAACAAGAGCAAAGCAGTGGGTAGTTGCAGTGATATACATTTCACAATACAATCCACTTTTTCCTTCCAAGCGAAAGAAGGTTGTAAAACCGGAGCCAGAGGACAAACGTTGAGTGCACATCGCTGTTGTACAAAGCATCTTCTACATGTGAAAGCTTCTTGTGTTGACGGAGTTGCTGTAGTGCAGGCTGCCCTGAGATAAATGTCAGACCCACCGACCCAGAAGAGCCCTTAAAACGATCCACACAGATTCAACTAGTTGATTATCATATTGTACGGAAACGTGTGGAAACCAAGTACCAAGTTATGAATAATGAGTCTGTTTAGAAACACAATGTAAAGGTGCCGGTTGCGTTTCTACAGTCACTGTGTATTACTTATTGTGAAGGGCCAGTCCGATGTGTAATGCTTGTTTCTATTTTTCTGTTTAGCTCTGAGTGATAGACCCAATAAAAAATGATGATACTTCTAACCAAATGCCTCAATATTGATATTGGGATGATATTGTTGGGTTGACTATTGGAGCTTTTACTAAATCTTTACATATTGAGATCCGTTATGTCAGTATTGTTAATATGATGAAGTTAAAGAACAGAACAGCTAGGATAATCTGGTAAAGCCTTCAAGGCAGCCTTACTGGGAGAAAAGAACAGTGAAACGTGATCAGTTATTAATATATTTCCCGCTCTGTTATAATTCTATGGATTTATACTGGTTAGTTCAATTTAAGGGAGGTCTCTTTTTTCATCAATTAATCCTTTTTATATGTGTGATTTTGATCATGTTAATTAGTGGGAGAACTTTCCACTTCTACCTAGCGGCAGCTGTGTGGAACCATTCGTCACATGACCGCTGGTGTGTTCTCGTGTCCGTTTCCTCGCTGGTAACACGCGTGTGTGTTTCTGCTGTCGTCTTGAAGGGTCGGAGTTGGATTGTGAAGCGCAGCTATGAAGATTTCCGGGTCCTGGACAAGCACCTGCACCTCTGCATCTACGACCGACGCTTCTCACAGCTGCCTGAGCTGCCTCGACTGGACAGTCTGACCGACCAGCCAGAGGTCAGCGCTGAAAACACACCTCCACACACACACGGTCACCAACAATAACACACATTCACTAAACACACACACGCACACATGCACACACACACACACACACACACACACACACACACAGCAAGCACACACACTTACTTGGTGTGTGTTTAACTGCAAACTGAAGCATTCAGGGCTGCAAGAAAACATAATCCAATGTGGATTTAGTTTGGTGGATTAACGTATTTAGATCCCTTTTTCTTCACATTTTATCTTGAAATAAATCCTGGCCACAGGTAAAGGCTTATTGATGGACCTTTTTTTATTCACATAATATGCCGCATTAAATATCACACTGCTTTGTTTCTGCTCTAACTGATCAGTATCGGTTATCCAGATGAAACCTGTCACTGTCCTTTGATATCCAATATTATCCACGTTGCTTTTGTCTATGGAATGAACAGTTCCCCCTCCCCCTCCCCCTCCCCCTCAGCCCGCCTGTGAAATGTGTTCTGATCTGGACTAAAACCTTTATGGTCAGATTGAGGCTCTGAAAGGAATGCAGAGGTTAGGTATCAAATCCAAACTGGTACAACCAGTTCATCACGGGGAGAGGGGGAGGGGGGGGGCTCTTACCTGGCTGTCTGCTCTGGGAGTCGTACCATCCAAAGTAACTGGCCTGTGTGTGTTTTCTGCCTTGTTAGTCTGTTTCCCAGATGTTGTTGGCTTACCTCTCCCGGCTCTCAGCCGTCGCCGACAACAAGATCAACTGTGGGCCGGCGCTCACGTGGATGGAGGTGAGAGCGCAGTGTCGTTATGGGGGGCCGATTTCACTAAAAGGCCTTAGCAGTCGCTGAACCTGCACGAAGAATAAAACATTTAAAAATAAACCATGTAATTCTCAAAGTACCCACAACCCCGTTGCCGAGTGAGCACCAACACTCCAGTTTTATTTACATCTATTTTTGTTGGGTCGTAGACATTCACTACGAAATTGGCCACTTTCGATGCAAATGAGCCTCATTGCAAAACCAATTTAATTCACAATCTGAATTTAAAATGTTTTAAAGAGTTTTAAATCATGGCTAAAAGAGAACCAACATTGTTCTCACTCCTTATGCATTATGTATCTTGTATTTTTGGACATGTGTTAGCCTGAGTGCCCCTGGACCTCGTCGGCCTAAACTTTTCATTTTATTTGTTCTCTGCCGTTGTTCTGTCCGGTGTTTTTGGAGCAAAGGGAACATTTACTCACCATGCCATATAGCTGCAATCAAATAAAATCAAAACAAAAGGACAAACGTCACTCGGCTGCAAACATGTATGTCAGTGTTTTGCACAGCTGTTGAGTTATGCAGCAAAATCAAAATGACATGTGATCCTAACTGCATGGATCATGTAAGGGAGACGTTGCCGGGTCTTTTCTCAGTCATTTGCGAGCTAATGGCTGCCACCGTTACATTGAAGTGTAAGTCTTGTCTGCTTGTGTATTAGGTCGACAATAAGGGAAATCATCTGTTGGTCCACGAAGAGTCGTCCATCAACGTGCCAGCTATTGCTGCTGCCCACGTCATCAAGCGCTACATCGCCCAGGCCTCAGACGAGCTTTCCTTCGAGGTGACAACAACAACAACAACAACAACAACAACAACGGTTCTCACACACACTCAATTAGATTCCAACAGAATAACTCCAAGATAAATATCTACAGACAACCAAATTGGTCGGTTAAATTCAAACTGTTAAAACTGCTCGGCTCCTTTTTTTTAAAGAGATGCATTGTTCATTTATAGTTTATTCTTTTTATATTCTGTTTATTTATTTTATTTAAGCTTCTTGACTGTTTGGAGAACATACTTTTGTTGTTGTATTATCTCTAACATGTTCAGAGACTTGATCTATACACACTTGGAAATAAACCTAATTCTGTTCTGCCACTAAATAGGTCTAGCTTTAGACATGTGCAAAGAAACTATTCCTAAAGCTGCAATAGGTTCCTTTAATATAGATGACTCGGATCTCTACATGAGACGGATCTCTGCCTCCTTTTATTGCTCCTGAAGGTGTTAGCCAGATCCCATCTCACCTCAAATGTTTTCAGAAACCTATTTTAGTTTCTGTTCAGCTGGAAAATGAGAGTTTTCTCCAGCTGGTTGGCGGTGCTGCTTTAAAGAGCAGAGCAATCTTTCTCTTTTTACAGCTTAACAATACATTGATATAAGTTTCTGTGTTATAGTTTCAGAGTTCAAAAGCTCCCCGACCACGTATTGACAGCTGTGTTCCTCGTCTCTGATTGGTTGTTTTCCTTGTGCAAACGGAGGGAGAGCAACCCAATACTTTCTCACAGGTTATCTGTCTCATGTACTTCTGTCAGGGTCTAGTGACAGTTTGAGCGAATATAAAGAAGTTATTTTTAAGTTAGCAGCTGCCGCTTTTACAAAAAGATGCTCTCTCAATTGAAAATGTAAAACCTCGTTAAATAATTCATTTTATTTGAGCAATCACTGATGTGACTGAGGTGAATGTCTCTCCTCTGCGGCAGGTTGGCGACATCGTCTCGGTGATTGACATGCCCCCGAAAGAAGACACCACCTGGTGGAGAGGCAAGCATGGCTTCCAGGTACATAGCTCACACAACACTTTGCATGCTGGGAGCAGAAAACAAACCAGATCACACACACACACACACACACACACACACACGTTTTATCTTTCTCTGTCTTTTCCTCCGTGGCTGTGAGCTTTTGATGAGGTTTATACTCGAGGTGTTTCAAGGACGAGGAGAGAACAATTCAATCACTCCCAGAGTTTGTCTGAAGACAAAGAGAGATCCGAATCCTCTTTCATGAGAAGCTTCTGAGCAGATTACGGGGTGTGTGCCGCCGCCTGCAACGCCGGACTGATTCATATTCAGTCTTCACTACAATCTGCAGCACGTTGGAACTTTTGATGTTCAGGGCCTTTGTTCCAATCCTCCTGGTTTCCCCCCCTTAGAATCATGTGGTTGTTTATGTCCTCACGGTACTTTTCACACACAATCTTACTTTTGACTAGAAGAAAACAAACTGTTACTTTGTCTCTTAGTTATTTTACAGTGGAGGTCTATAATATTGGTGCGTTTTAAAGGCTTTTCCATCTCTGTAAAGCCAATACGTTATCAATCGATCGCGAGATCCGTCGCGGGAATTCGTTTTTTCTTTTGGCACAAACATCTCATCTTCTATCGAGGATGGTCTGATTATAATTGGGTTTTCTTTTTGGGCCATAACTCAAGAAAACCTCAAATAATCTCGACAATTGAACACAAATATCTAATAATAGAATAAGATCATCGGGACGGACATGGAGGTTAAGGACAACTTGGCTGTTTGGCTGAGACGTTCCACCATGAGGCTGTCGTTCTCATCTTGCTGGGGCTTGTTGGCATCCATTAGAACAATTCTATTCAAATAAATGAGAGGGCCGGGTTTTTTAACCACACAACCAGAGCCCCCCTGAACCTGGCTTTAATCTTTTGGGGTCGGAGTCAACGCATTCTGCCCCAGAGTTTATCTGAAGACGATAAGAGGCGTCGGCATGCAGTCAGAAAAGTCAAGGGAGCGTGTTACTGTGCGCCCTCCTCCTCCTCCTCCTCCTCCTCCTCCTCCTCCTCCTCCTCCTCCTCCTCCTCCTCCTCCTCCTCCTCACTGTAGCTCAAGTGGTCTTGGTGTCCAGAGAAACCAAAAGAGGAACTAAGTGCTACTATTAATTTGGATGTTGTTCTATCAGACATCCGTCATTTTTGTTCTCTGTGAATCGTGCTGCATTAATAATTAAACATAAGCATTAGATATTTATGTGGAATATTCTTGTGTGGTAGTAACACTGTCGGGTTGATTTTTAAACCGTCACTAAAGTGTGCATCGAGGCGCGAAGCTGTGGTTGGCGTTCTGCCTACAAGAAGTAGTGCTGCCAGTAGGGCTCTCTGGCGGGGGGGCGCCAGCAGGCACTTACTGAGCAGAGCAGCCATATTTGAAGAAGAGTAGATTGCAGAGCTTCTCCCTCTGATGGACGTTAACCATGAGCCCACATCCCCCTTAGTATTTAGAACATGTCAATGTTTACAATAACAACATGAAAGTAATGCAACAACGCAGAGGCCGCAGTAAGCAAGCTCAAAAGCAATGCTTACGCAACTACAAAGAAAGATTAGAGCCACTCTAAGAAATAATCAATAATGATCTAGGATTGAGAGGGTTAAGTCATGATAGACAAAGTTGCATAAAGTCATATCTGTATGTTTTACAAATTATCAGAATTATTGTGAAAAGTTAGGACAGCAACATGGCGTCTTTTCCGCACCGTCTCTGCGTTGTCCCCCGCCCTTTTCAATCAGTTTGGGTTGTCCACCTCTGAAGAAGAGCAAGGCTCGTCCGCCACCTTCAACTTTCTCATGCAGAGAATCCTGAACAGATTCTTAGTCTGACGGTCTGGAGGGGATACGCCCCGATCAGCAGGGCAATAACCTAACGCCCAGCCGGTTATAGCAGAGGTCCATTTGTTCTTCACACATTTTGACTTGTTCTACTGAATTTACAACTTTATTATAGTAAAAGTACGACATCTAAGAGAACACAGATATGCGGGACATGTTTTAAACAGGAGCATAAATCTTTCTTTAACCCACCTTATTAATGAATTAAAAACTTGAAATGGTGCCACATGCACAATTAACGTGGTTACTTCCCCTAAAGTTAAAGAGGAAGTAAACCATGCCTAGATGTGTGTCGACTCTATAGAGATAATATTCAATGAGGAAACTCAGAATGCCTGAGAACAGCTTCCTATTCATTATGTTTTCACATGTCAACTGCTGCCTCAATTATGTGTTTTCCTTTACGTGAAAATAAACTATCACCATAAATTGGTGCATACGGATGTATGCTTCACACGGGTCTCATTTGGGGATGTAACTGAGCAACACCAAACCGGCCTGCAGTACCACGCGTGTCCATTGGGAGGTAGTCAGTACACTCATCATGTGTGATGTGGTCATCCTCACATAGTCGATCAGATCTCTTCTTCCAACAACAGAGTCTCTCTTTGTCTTCATTTTATGATCTAGATGTGATTGTACTTCCTCACACTGCCTGTCTCTCTCCCCCCGTCCTCCCCCCGTCCTCCCCCCTTCGCTCCCAGGTTGGCTTCTTCCCCAGCGAGTGTGTGGAGCTCATAAACGATAAAGTGCCGCAGTCCATGACCAACACGGCGCCGAAGCCAGGTATTCCTCCTCTCTTAAACCCTTCACAGAATATGTGTTGGAGGGAAGTGTGTGTGTGTGTGTGTGTGTGTGGGGGGGGGCGGGGGGGGGGGGGGGTAGCGCTCTAGTTCTCGTTTAACAACTTTTCACAAATGAGAGTTTCAGTTGGTGAAGATATAGCCCCGTTAAAGAATCAATTCATGTTATTCCCATAAGAGTAAAGAATGTATAACGACACAACTAGATGGTATGAGCATGTTACAGTGAAAGGAAACGCATAATTCTGACCCCAGATATAACCGGCTTATCGCGTTATGATGA
The DNA here is from genome assembly GCA_036178185.1 of Liparis tanakae. Taxonomy (NCBI): domain Eukaryota; kingdom Metazoa; phylum Chordata; class Actinopteri; order Perciformes; family Liparidae; genus Liparis; species Liparis tanakae. The sequence goes on from CM070088.1 coordinate 14,516,337, forward strand.
CTCGGCGGCGCGACGCAAATCCACTGCAAACAACGGTGCTAATCTATTAATGTCCAGAGCAAACGGATAATCTCCTCGGCACGCGCCCGAGAGTGTCAAAGAAACATAAATAACAGAAAACCTTCTGGACTCAAAGACAACCCGTAGCAACATGCGGCGGCTTCGGCCTTGAGACTAAGTTGAACTTTGCCCTCATTTTTTCACGCAAACTGCAGTGGGAAAAGAAATAGCAGCTGGCGTCCTGTTGCTATGACTGAAACCTCAAATCTAAAGATCGATCTAACTAATAAGACTCACTGACACAACTGCCCGCAGCCTCCTGACGAGCTCCTAACCATCGCAATTACTTCACAATAAATCGAAGGGTCTACATGAAGGGATGACGCAGCGAAAAAAAAGAGGTGGAAAAAACCCCAAACCACCAGATCCACAACTACGAGGGGAAGGGGTGTCATTATAGGCAGGGGGCATCCGGCCACGTGCCAATCAAGGGTTCAAACCCAACAGATTTCTTTAGCCTTTCCGACTGTGTGGCTGAACATGAATGCATCTTGCGGCGTAGAGTCAACTGTCTCCGTGCACGCTCAGATCGTCCCCCACGCGGCCCGCGACTCGGCCTGCCTGCTTGCAACGATTTAATGCTTGTTGCTGTTTGTTTTTGCATGTGTCCTCGTTTGTCAATCATGCTTTTTCTTTCTGTTCCCTCTTCATTACCCGCAGGTCAAGCATATTATTCTAATATCCTGAATGTAATGTAAAAAAGATTTTCACCTTGCTAATTTCTGTTATTTATTAGGTATGTTTATTCAATAAGAAATATGTCTTTTAAATATGTGTATATCTGTATCCTGCGGCTGCCCCGTTGTCGGTATTTAACATGATTTCAAATGAGCAGATCCTGGATCAGGTTCATTGCCGGCAGTGCGCTCATTAACGCCGTTTGTGGATGTGCAGTAGCGTTAGCATGTGTCTTGATTTGTTGCGTCTGACTGTGACTCCTCTGCCTCAGCCTCCCCCTGCTCTGGCCTGCAACCTGCTTCTTGGAGTCTCTTCCCTCCCTGTGCGTGCTGGTACACGCACCTCATCCACCTGTCCACTCACCACGCATTCACTTAGCTCGCTCACACACACAAAAACATGCATTTTGTTTGGATGTAATCCTTAAGACTTCCTGGTCCCGAGGTGAATTGATTTCTGCGGTTTGGTTTAATGCTACAGGTCGGCGAATCCTGGGGCCAGCAAACCCTCCTGGAACATTAGTCAGAAATACAACTGAAGAGCAACTAGTGCGTCTTTATTTTACAGTTGTGAATTACACATTTCTATTGTTTTAACACAGAAGATTTTCAATAATTGGCCGTGAGTAGTTTTTCTGATCTATTCCACACAGCAGCAGAGAAAAGCTCAACATTGTGAGTTAGCTTGCTGAGGAGTTGGATGTGTGCAGCCTGTCACCTGCAGCTATTCCACAGCCCCCCTGAAATATTCCAAACTGATCCAAAATATGCCAAATATGTTGACAAACCTGCATTTCCTGTGACTGCTTCACAGGTGCAGGGTGTTTTTAAAGTGGCAGCAGCTGCAGGAAATGTTGGGACTTAGTGGGAGAGTTGGGCTGTTTTGATGTGGGGTTGTGAGGTTTACCTGCAGCAGATGTGAGGTTCAATTCAGTTCAGTTTATTTTGTAAAACCCAATATTCCAAATTACTAATTTGCCTCAGAGGGCTTTACAACCTGTACACATACGAGGTTGGAGAGGCAGACATTAGTGCCCCTGTGGACGGGGCAGCAGCAACACGCAGTCTAGATGCCTGAAGAAGTCGTTCTACAAGCCTATTGAGAATGTGTTCAGCTGGCACGCAGCCCTTTCCCACGGAGAACTGACGGCTCTGGTATCTTTGATTTTGTCAAAGTCAAGTCACGAGACTCCATTGACAAAATACATAATTACATCTCCCAAAATACAGGAGTTGCTTGTCTACTGTCTGTTTGTGTTGTTGTCACACAATATCACAAAGCAGCTGTACACCACCAACTCCAACCAAAAATGATTGATTTTGTGTTGTCTGATGGCGAGGTAAAGCGTGAAGTATTCTAAATATAGCCTCTTGAACTGCTGTACGGTCTATGGACAAGTACCTCATTTAACCTCACGTCAAAACATCAAAAACCATAATTAGTTGCAGAAATGGGGTGTATTTTCAAGAAAGTCTTAAGGATTATAAACTCTAGAGTTAGAGTACTTGTTTTAGTGATGTATGCAACGTTTTTTTAATTGAGTGTACCTTGTGACTAAGCATTTAACTTTTATCTGCACACTGTCATAGAGCGGTTTATTGCCTCAGCCTCAAAGTGTCATTCATTCCTATGCAAAGCCACCGAGCTCACAGGTCCAGAGTCCACCGATGCCCTGTTCTCTAACTTGAAGTGCTTCTCTCCCTCTGTCGGCGCTCTCACGTCTCTCGTCATCCATCCAATCCATCTGTCTGTGGGTCCATCTGTCCATCGGCTGCATGCAGACTTGGAGATGGAGAGTGTAATACAGGACAGTGCATGGGTGGCCGACCCGCTAAACCACTACAACCTAAGTTCAGGTAGACAACGATCCTTTGGTTGTGTTTCCCCGACACTCCCTAACCAAATACTAACTCCACAACCCATAGATGTGTTTGCACTGCTTCTATGTCTCCTCTGTACCTGTGACAGCAGCTTGCCATGTGTGTTATAGCGTCACTCTTTACGCAGGGAAATGTTGTCTACTTCTTCTGTGTTGCATTACAAGATTATACGACCCGATAGATGGTGCTGTCCGTGACCTTTAACACACTTCTCCACATTATCTCAACCCTGTCGGTGGACCTCTAAGACATCTATCTGAGCGTGTGTGGAAATGAGTCTTTTTTAATCTCCAGTGTTTCTGTGAACTTTCTTTCACTTTGATTGCTCCAATCTCACTCAAGAAAAAGGGTGATGCAACAGTTGCCATATTTCTCTGTTAAGTGTGTTTCCTAAACTCTTGGAGATTCCTTTGACAAAAGACTGTTTTTCATCGTTCTGTATTTTGGATGTGTTTTCACAGCATATCAATATTATTTTGGGATGAGATGAAGTGGAGTGACATTTAAATCCCACCCTTTTCGTGCGTTCCTCTCAAAAAGAGAACAATCTCATCCTTCCTCTTTCCAGTTTTTTTTTTTTGTTGAAAATGAGTCCAGGGGTTACTTCAGCACTTCTCCATGCAGCTAAATGTACACTGTGGCTGGGCGGGGGGGCGGGGGGCGGGGGGCAGCTGTTTTTGTTGTGTGCGTCTGTTTGGTCGGAACTGAAAGACCGCGGCACCCCTGCCTCGACCGGCCTTGATTTATTTTAATCCTTTTACAATGAGGGGGCCTGTAAACCCATCCATTGAGCGCCAAGCTTTGTCCCGCAACAGTAAGAATCTCTGTCTCGCTCTCCATGGTGACGGAAAGAGCACATTCCTGCAGGGAGCCGCGCAGCATTGGCAAAATATGTTTGCTTCTGCTTCTGGATCCACTCTGCTCCACCACTAACCTTTACTGTTCTTCAGCAAAGCCTTGGAAATGGCTGACCCGCTGTGCCGCTCCAGTTAAAACGGAGACCACAGAAGCTAGTTATTAGTCGTCTATGTGCTTGTGATGTTTCTCAGTGGAATCGAGGAACAGAGATTGCTCTCTTCAAAGTAAACATGAAAAAAGACTCTTTTGTTGACATCAATGTGAAGATAAAGAGTTTGGGATGGAGAATATATTTCCTCCCCAGACAGCCCGATACACCGACGAGTACCTGACCCAGATGTAGAGCCCTGATCCTCTGCTCAGCGCAGCCCTTCGGCGTGTCTGGGGGCCCGTGATTTGGGCAGCTGTGAAGACAGCTGGTGATATGAGGGGGAGAGAGGACGGAGGAAACCGGAGAGAGAATGCGTGAGACAGAGTACGATTTGTCCTCCTGTCATTTCCTGGCGCTCAGGGCCGTGAAACTATGCGAGGCCCCTTGTGGAACGTTTTACTCTAGTTTCAATAAGAGACTGTCGAGACTATCGTCATATTCTGCACCTTGTGTTTGTGGGGGAGGAGGGCTGCTTCTGATTACATACCAACAACTCGGACTGTGTTGTAAACAGTAAGTGCGTGAAGCACAAATAAATATATAAATTCACACCGTTGCTCCCTTCAGTGGACTCAAAGTCTGCAGCTGCATCACAATGAGTTGTATTGCATCATTATTGGGTGTATTGGCGTCTCGTTTCAAAGACAAATTGTGTTGTTGCAAAGCTTCATCGCTCACCGCCGTTTAACAAACAGGTGTAACATTCAGATTTACAGCAGGGCTCGTGTTTCAGGCAGACCTGCGTTCCACTGCTTTAAAACTCAAAAGAACACTTCCTCGTCCTTGTCACCTCCCAGGAGGGACATCGATCATTCAAACCCAAGCGGAATAGCAGCTTTACGACACCTGGCGTAACACAAAGCTCTCACCATGTCTCGTGGTATCTGGCATCGGGGCAGGAGCTTCCTAGACAGGTGACTGGTGTTTTAGTCTTCTGGCCTCAAATCAAACTCCACTTGTTGCTTTACTGTTTCCACCATGTCTCTGACAACCAATCTGCCTCCCGCTGTTCTAACAATGAACAATAAAGCTCAAGGTATCAAGACAAACATGTCACGGTAGAAATAACTTTACAAAGTGGACAAATGAATGAGAGATGAGTTTCAGGGAGATGATCAGAGGTCTCACTCTGTAGGTAAAGTTGTATCCTGCTATCTGTGAGGAATAGTGTGGGACACATAGTCTGAATATCTAATCGCTGCTGCACACGACAAACTTGTACGAGTTGAACCTAGTTTGACTTCATGACAGTCATTCCCCCCAGTGGGTTCAACTAGTCCTGGCTGACATTAGAGGAATACTAATGTTATAGAGCACGGCATTACATGCATGTAGGAAGAAATATTCTGTTTTTTTTACTTGAAGCTGGGGTCGGCAGCACTGGAGAAACCAGCAGAAGAAAAAAATGATCAAAACTGGAAAAGTCGCTAAAACTAATGAGAAAGTTACCAAGTTAGAATCGCTGACATCGCCTTCATGTCCTCCCTCAAGACACACTCGCCCCAAATTAGCCATATGAACGTAAAATTCCAGCTGAATGCAATGATTGAATGCGTTTGTAATGCGCATATGGAATTTTTTGTCAAAGCATCAAAATCTATTGGTTGCTGTCACAATGTTTAATTAAGTAAAAAGTTCAAATAAAACAATGTCAAATGCAAATACTCCATTACTAGTAAAAATACTATTATTATCAAAAGTCTTTAAGTCAGAAGTAAAAATGTGTATGTATTATTTTGACTTTGGACTGAGTCGTTGTTCTTTCGTGAAACTGTGGATACATCTATCTCTAATGGCATAAGGTGTACCGTACTTGAATAAATATACTGAGTACTGATCACTATGGCAAATATCAGAAACTACATGCAAAGAGAGATTTGAGGATCAGCCCATAGACATGTTTGTCTTTGTGTCACTTGTCAAAATGATATCGAGCTGAAGATCCCATGACGCAGTGGCGTCGGCTGACCCCAGTCTTGTGATTCCGGACCAACAACAAATTAGTGTGACTTTATTTTGACTCGACATGCCTGCTAAGGGACTAAGCTAGTTAAAGAGTTAATAACATAAAGCTTTCAGGGGGCCAGGAGGCCCCTCAGAGGGAGTGCTGATCTCAAGTTGAGGCGAGGCCGTCCTCTACATGTTGGGAAGAAACACAGGGATGCTGCTGCTGCTCGGCTTGTGTGCAGAGGGGTGTTTGCTTCTCTCTGACCCACCAGCAGTTGCCACTTGGTTGCCTGTCGTCCATGCTGCATTCACATACAGTCGGGAATATTACAACCAAGCACATGTGCATGTCAGCATGGTATCAAGTATCCTTGATTTATTATACCAACTCAAAGTTGGCAATTGGCCCCACCCGCTCCTTTGCATTTATTCAGAATATAATGTGCTTCAATAATACTCGCAGCTTTGTAGGAGTGTTATAAACGTTCGGTAATTACCATTTGTCCGGAGAGCACCTGAATGCAGCATATGTGGGCTGGTGCACCCGTCTGTTGAAGGCCGTCCTGAGAGGAGAGCGGCTGACGGAGCGTGAGGAGAGCCGCCGCTACTCTCGTGCTCGTTGGGTCTGAACTCTCACTCGGTCCAAGTGACCTCGTCGTGTTTGCGCTATTGAGCGGAGGTTCTCAGCGCTACTTTATACAGGTTTGCGGTTCAAAAGACAAGATAAGTAGTTACTTAGTTGTTTTTTGGAACTTGTTTGAAACCCTGTCATAAAGCCACACATCGAGTCCAGCGACATGGAGCGAAGGTAAGAAATGCGTTTATATCTGGAGAGAGTTTGTATTCGCTCCGTTATCACTCACAGGACGCTTCTACTTCTCCTTTCTAAACGGACCGGTGAGGTTCAGCTCCACGTACTACTGGGGAGAAACGATGTGCGTTTGGAAAGATGGAAGGGATTTCCTGGCTTCCAAGAAGGGTGGAAAATATGTCTCCTTCCTCATTTTCCTTCCATTAGGAACACATTATGTCTGTCCGGCTGCCTGTTCTTTTGAAATGTAGCTCTGGAGTAATGAATTAATTTAGCAAAGCAAACATTTGACATTTATAGTTCACAAAATGTAAATTTGATGAGCATCTAAATAAACATGTGTCTCTATATGACAAAGCAGTGCCATAGAGGATTAGTGACGTAACCCTTCAAGAATATTTTTTACTTTTTGTTTGATATTTTCTAATGTAATTTTTTCTCTCCAGAAAGAGTATTTTGGGGGGTCTGTGGTTTGTACATTTCTCAAAGCTGATACTGATCCTTTGTGACACTTTAGTATGATTTCTGTTTTCCTTTATCTGACGTTGGTCACAGTTGAAGCAGCATCATCATCGACACCGCCATGCAGGTCTTCTCCTCCGTCTGCTGAAGTTGTAGTCCCGTGCTGCATTCAGAGTTTGAACAATACGGCATTTTTATACGAGACACTTAAAGAATTTCCAAACAGAGGTCCCTGTCGGCCATGACAGCCTTCCTATTGGCAGACACTTGCTGTGGTGTTTACACACTCGACGGCCATCCAGAAACACCCACGAGAGATTGTAAGGATGAGTTAATGGGTGTCAACACATTGTTAGTATTCTGTTCTTCAGTTAGATAAGCAATGCAAACACTATCTCTATGGCAGTCACCTCTCGAAAGACACATATCCTTCTTTTTCAACGAGGTCATATAGATGACTTGTTGAATTGCTTAACTGGCTGTAAAGGATACACTACTTACTACATTCATCTGGTCTTTTCTGTATTGTAAATGTATTACGATGATTTAGTTGTCTGGCTTCTTGCGTCCTCTTAATCTTAATTGGTAATAGCCCTCTCGCTCTTAGCTCATGCTTGATTTACTCTCAACGCCTAGTGTTCTTTCAACTTTAACTGGATACCGTGTCGCTCACGCCGCTCCCTCTGATTGCGTTTCTCTATTTTGCTCTCGTTTGTGAAGTTTCTAACGAGATCATAACTCAGACTGTCGCCCGTGATACGTAACTCCTCCCCACACCAAACCAAGGAAAATATTCTACGCCGTGTCTGCAGAACCAGGAACATGCGGCCCTGTTCTATATGTGGCATTGCATGCCCTGTATGACCCCAAGTCCTTTTATTTATCCTGAAAGGACTCACACACCTCGCTATTCAACCTTTCATTAACAATCTAGATTTCTGCGTTAAGTTGCGGTTCTATGATACTTCCCCATACTACCTGTTCCAGTGTGGGCGGAACTCATCTGATGCTGAGGTCAACAAGACAGGTGCAGGTGCAGGATGAAGGTCGGTGATGGAGAGGCAAATAAAGCTGAGGATGAAAGAGATGCTCTCCAGTCCGGGCTTCTGGCTGAAAGTTAGGGTGTTTGACTTGGAAAAGTGTACATGTTTATACCAGTTATTTGTTATTTTTGCTTTCACAGTTTTACTTTCTATATCACCTGATTACATCAAAATAGCTATGAGGTGGTGAATAGAGCAATGCCCTGTCTGGATCTTGTTCATTCAGTCCACTGTCGGAAAATACCAGCACTATCATCAATTGCTGGTCCTCTCATGTCAGAGCTGTGGAAATCTCTTTCTTGCTCAAATGCCTAGATTAGTTTCTGGGGGAAACAAAACTGTTGCCCCTAGTGATTCAGGTAATGGCAAGCCTGACATAGTGAGCAGTGCGAGTCTGTGTCTTTTGCCAACATATTTCTCTGTGTTGCGGTCCTAACTCTTGCTCCAATGTTTCACTGCTGCTGCTCCTCCCACAAAATAAAAGGAAATGCTAAAATATGGTAACAAATATTGTGCCTACGCAGGTTTGAGTGGCAGTAACATTCCATCTTTTACTCTTCAAGCCGTTGGTTGTGATTCTTTGTCAGGCAGATCCAGTCACCACTAATGGCACTCATCAGCTGGCTCTGGTGGGCTAATTTCACGGAGGGTCTTTGAAATATGTCAAGTCTCCTGACTCTCTGTAGACCCCGCATGGGTCTCCCTTGTTAATAACTTACGGGAAGAGAAAAATGTTCTCCCTCCTTTTGAGGATATTTGAGCCGTTTTAGATGTAATTGTTTGATTAGCTCTCTGTGACTGGGGTGCCGTCTTTCGATCTTCTGGAAATGTCCTTTCCATGACTCTGGCTCTATTTAAGGAAATGTGAATGTCGAATGAAGAAGAATAAAATATTTTTTAAATAACATAAGTGTCTAAACGTGCAAGTGTGGTGCAATTGGAAGAAATAGTTAGTTAGGTAGGGTGACCAAATTTGAGTTTGTGAAAAAGAGGACACCTCGGCATAACTCCTTCATGATGCCCCCCCTTAGATAGGAAAGGGCTCCCATGGCGAGTGGAGATACCATTTACAAAACTTGTAAAGGGGTAAAAACTTGTGAAAGACCCAGAGAAACGGAAATATCCGACGAAGCAAAATCCCGGGCCTTTTTGGAAATCCTGCCGGACGCTTTTTTTGGGTCTCAAAAAGAGGACATGTCCGGGGAAAACCGGACGTCTGGCCACCCAAAGTTAGGGGGAAAAGGAAAAGAAAAGTTATACACTTCATAGACAGTCACTGCACTTTAGCTCTTTTTGTTATGATCATCAACATAATGAAAAACAATCTATTACCAATAAAACAATAAGTATGGGAAACAAAGTTATGTCACTATGATCATCAACATATTAATATAACCAATACATCAACAACATTAATACTCTGGCCAAACTTTATTTACATGTGCAAGTATATAAAGAAAACATTTCAACTCCACACATTCCAGCAAAAACCTGTCCTCACGGCCTGCAGATTTCTGAGATGGATGATGTAATCGTGTCCAACCCATTCACATCTTGATTTAATGAAATGGTAAAGAGGAGGGCAGTTGGGTTTTCCCACTCTGCTGCCTACATGGGCGTGGGTGTCTGTGGATTTGTTAGGGGGGTCTGGTGTTGGCTGTGATGTGATGAGAGTGTTGTGATGCCCCAAGGAGCCGCGGTCACGCCTGCTGGTGGTATATTTATGGGACACTGGCACACACTGAACACCCCCCATAATTAAAAACCTGCATTAGAAACAGAAAGTGTGGACTTTGAAAGACATAGCTGTTATCCAGTCAGAGAGGGTGTTCCATTATGGGAAAGTAGGGGGGGGGGGGGGGGAGTCTTTTAGTTCATGGTGTCTCAGGCTACATCCACACATAAGTTTTTGTTTGAAAAACAAAACCGATCTCCGTCCACACGGTCATTTCATCATTGTTTTCAAAATGATTTCCCTCCACACTTCAAAATCACATGACCATTCACATACACTGGGCTTGTGTGTGACTGTGTAAACAGGAAGTAGATTGCAAAAATGTTACTGCACTACACTAGCTACTAATATAGACATAAAGCAACTAACACCTGAAATGTGTCAATCTTGATGAAACCACTCACTGGTAGAAATGGAAAGGTATCATGTGATCGGGGAATCAGGGAAGGACACGTCGTGACTGCTAAGACACAATCAAGTAGTAGTATCTGTGTGTGTCCACACGAGGACGTAACTCTGGCGTAGGGTGGACGCTCGGTGTCAAGTAGCAAAAGATATGCCTTTTTCAAATGGAAACGTTGTTGTGTGCACATGGCCTCAGCCTTGCTGCACAGATTCTTTCATAAATGTGTCCCCCGCAGGACTTCCAGCGCTGAAGAGAGCTATAACTCTTTTAATTAATTGTAAAGGCTTTATAAGTCCCACAAGCCTTGTATTGACTGCCTTAGGATCTCAGGCTGTGTCAGTGCTGAGCGTGCTCCATCTGCTGACTGTCAAGGCAGATGGGAGCCTCCGTCCGTCCTCCGGAGTCACACTTGCACTCCTCTTCGTCGCGTCTGACAGTCAGTCTGGTGACGTGTCAGTGAAGCCAACACAGTGGCAGTCGGCCCCCACCCCTTCCCCTACATGACACTGACGGCCCTTCTTGAGGTCTCGACAGTGAGTAAACAAAGCTGCCTCAGCAATTTAGGGTTACGTGTCTGGCCCAAGGGCATAGGCTAGCACAGCCGGGGATGAAACCCCCGATCCTCTAATTCAGTGGTCACCAACCTGTTTAAGGCCAAGACCCCTGACCTCTGCCTTGGTGACAGGTAAGATCTACCCATTGAGAGGAAAAGGCTGTCCAGACTGTACTCACAACAAGAGGCTCTTTATGTGGCCCGAATTGAATTAAATCAAACACTCTGGTCCGGCTTTTAAATTGATGTAACCGTTCTTACTCACTAAATTACTTCATTTCAGAGCACCATGAAAAGGAAATCATTTTTTAAACCCACACAATATGAACAAGAACAAAAACATCTGCAATGATCAGCCTGGATGAACTACCGATTATTAACTGTTGTTATAAGTTACAATACAATACTGACAACATGTAGGTTCAGTTCAGCTGTGTGTCCATCACAATGCCTTCAGAAGTCATGTGACCCCATTCAAGGCTGTGACTGAACACTGAGTGCCTTGTAGTCCTGAGGCGGTCTGTGAGCCGTTGGTGGTTACGTTCACATCAACTCTACAGACATCTTCAGATTTTAATCATTATTACCTTCGCATTGAAAATGCAGAAGGTAATGTTTTCGCCGGCGTTTGTGAATATGTCCGTCCGTCCGTCAGTTATTCGTCTAAATCAGACAAAACTGAGCCGATTCTTATGAAACTTGGTGGGATGATTGGTCATGACCCAAGGAACAATTGATTAGTTTTTGGGAGTGATTGGGTCAAAGGTCAAGGTCAAGGTCACGAAAAGGTGAAAACCGTAAATTTGCGATATCTCGGTTAATTGGCATCCGATTTGCGTGAAACTAGTGCCAAATTGTTCATAATTCAATCTTGTGATATGCGAAGGTATGCGCTCTACCGAGTGCCCATTTTAGTAATTATAATAAATTTGTATTAACAATTATGTTTCCCATGTATACTCACGATTCTACGAGGTATCGTGATATTATAAAATAAACAAAAGCACTACACGAACACTGCAAATGTAGGTGAATAAATCAATAAGCACTATATAGCCACAGTGGAATAGAATAGACAAATGTACATTCTGCAACAGTATCTGCACCTCTGACCGGTGATGGTAGGTCTCAGTTTACTCGACCAGTGCTCACTTTCTGCTTTGACATGATTTTAAATCTGAAGTTGCATGTCCTTATAAGGAGCTAATTGGACGTTTCACTTATGCAAATCTAGGTGCATGAGATTCTCAGTTGGGGAGCACAGCTGAGATCACGGCTGTGTAAGAACCCATTTGCAGGTGTTCATGAATCAGGCGGAGATCTTTTCTGATGTTGGCCTTCAGAAGTCCGTAAGAAAACATTTCAGAAGACACTTCGGAAAACGTTCGAGAATGAGGCCAACAGGGAAAGTCTCCGAGATTGACGGGTTGGCGACCACTGCAGTCGCCCTTTTAACATGTCCGGCTGTTGATGTTGAATTGATTGCGCTGCTTCGTTAAAACAGCCGACAACAGAGACTTAGGACCCAACGGTGTGTTTCTGCCGTTAGTTACTTACTCTGAGAAGTGACGTAGTCATAAATCTCTGTGGGCGATGGTGTTTTCGGGTACGAGAGCCTTTTGAGCCAAAAGCACTCAATTTAAGAAAACTCAGATTGGTAGATTAGACTTTATTATCATCTGCAAAGAAACTGAAATGAGAAAAGGTATCGCACAGACATGCAAAGGATCAAAATCCATTTACACATTCTACCCCTTTGTCAAAACCAAATGCCACAAACATTACCCACAATGCAAAAGAGAAGAGAGCCACTGCACAGAGTTGCCTGACCATGACTAATGTATGAGACGTTTCCCTGTGCACATCTTTTTGTTTGTATTCTGCCCGTGCAAAGAGAAGATGTTAAATTAATTCTGCTAGAAAGTGACTTTCCATTCCCATCAGCTCATTAGCTTTACTCCGCTCTTGATGTTCGTGTTCTAAATGTACGCGGCAGACTGTCAATTACGTGTGCCGCACTCTGTTTGCTCCATCTTGTACGTTTAGCATGCCAGACCGGCAGCCTCATTAGTTTTTACCTAATGGTCTCTGGGCATTAGAGCCAATCCTCTGTGTGTGTGTGTGTGTGTGTGTGTGTGTGTGTGTGTGTGTGTGTGTGTGTGTGTGTGTGTGTGTGTGTGTGTGTGTGTGTGTGTGTGTGTGTGTGTGTGTGTGTGTGTGTGTGTGTGTGTGTGTGTGTGTGTGTGTGTGTGTGTGTGTGTGCGTGTGTGTGTGTCGTAAAGACACTACCATCACTGTTTTATTGCATGTTGTTGTAGTTGTCCTGCAAACACACAACAGTAGTTCTCTCTTGTTTTTTTCTTTGGTAAGCAGTGGCCTACTTTCTGTTGTTCTGAGACGGAGAGGAGCTCAGATTGGCACAGCCAATTAGTTATTTATTTAGATTGAATTCTCGATGCTTTCTTTAGCGTGTGTGAAGTTTTCAGCAGGAGATGTCAGGTCTGTGAAACACATAAAGGATGTGGAAGGAGTGTGACAGTTTTGATCAGTAAATAAATATATATATAAATAAATACATATTTAAAAAAATATATAAAAATATAAAACTGAACACATAATCTTCTCCACTTAGATGTTGTGCAGGCTCTTTTCAAAGATTTTGTGAAGTTCCGGATGGCTGAGAGAACACAATGATCACAGATCGGACAGGTGATGGATGTTTTTAATACTGTGCTCAGTGGAAAACAAATTTCATCACGGCCTCCTGAGCTGCTGTTGGGTTATTTTACTAAAACCGCTTTGCAGTTTACGTGGTTCAGAGCGTTGGCCGCGTTAGTGCTGAGAGCTTCACCTTCTTTTATCGCGCTCTGGGATTAAGAAAGGATAGTTTTGCTGTGGAATGCGAGAGTATTAAACTGCAGAGTAATAAATGGGAAGAGTTGTTGGTCAAAGTCGGTGTAGCACGATGTAAGAGGATCAAAGAGAGGCGACTAGCGGCCGGAGCCGAGGGCAGACCACTGGCAGCGAGAGAACAGAGGCAAGGAAAGATGAGTAGAGTGGAAGATGTGTTGGGTCTGAAAGGAAAGCTTTACCGGGCAGTGACGGTATGAAGGTCACGGAGAAAAGGGCAGTTGACCTGGGAAAGATCCTGTTGAGACCCGGGTTATTAGGATCCTCTTCTTCAGTCAAAGGATATACGTTTCAATGTGAATAAAGGCATCAACCAATCGCACAAGTTGAGTTGCGCCCATATTTAAGAAACCACAAGCCGTGACATAATGCGTGTAGTTTATTCATCACACCACCGGCGTGGAACGGTCTTCACCATGTGGGAAATAGTTTGCAGTCAAAATGATTTGATCAATAATCTACTTTGACATTTGATTGATTTGCATCCGTGCATTAGATGTGTTCTTCTGTCAGCAGAAAAGTGTTTATACTGTTATATTATAATTTTAATTTTTGTGTCTGTTTAGCCGAAGCTGATAGACGACTTAAACCAAACGCCATTCTCATCAAACAATCACGTTCTCGTCAGACAAGTTCATTTTATCTGTATCGCTGAGTAAAGTAAAAAATAGACCCAAGAGTGGAAAAAGTCTCAAATTTTCACTCACAAGATGTTTTTGAACAGACTCCATTGTCCCCCTGAAACCCTCCAAAAACATGCAGATTGCTTGGTTCACTTGATAGCCTTTCACATCTCCCTAAAGCAGAGGGAAAAAAACCTGGTGTATAGTTTAAGAAGCTTACCAGCCTTTCCCAGACATAGTATCTGATTAATGCGGGTTGGGTTTCTAAGTAGCTCTGCTCCTTCTTCTTTTACTGGATACCAGGATACTGGTATTGGATGTGGAGGATTCCTTTGTAGTTGCCTGGGAGGTGGCATTTGAGAACGAAGCCTTTGCCTCAAGGAAACTACACATGCATAAAGGAGGGGTTTTCATTAGAATGAAGCCGACATGCACAATGGGACGAGTCTGAGCAGCCTGTGTGGAGTTTCACTCCAGTCTACTATAACCAGCGTCAAACTCACACGTACAGTACAGAAGTAAACAGCTGTTTACGACATCTAAGATCTGTCCTTCCTTCCTTCCCTCCTTCCTCAGTATCTAAAAAGCACGGGAAGCTGATCACCTTCTTACGCACCTTCATGAAGTCCCGGCCCACCAAGCAGAAGCTGAAGCAGAGAGGCATCCTCCGGGAGAGGGTGTTCGGCTGCGACCTGGGAGAGCACCTCCTCAACTCGGGACACGATGGTGAGATTCATTCAGACGCACCTGAGAGCGCTCGGGTTTCCTCGGTCCCTTTAGGCTTGTGCTTTTTTAAATACCCTACATTCTCAAATAGTCGCCAGGGCCGTAACCAGGACCTTTTAGAGCGGTGGTTCTCAGATAGGGGTATGTGGAGGCAGTTCTGGTGGGACATGAGATTTCTTTCAAAAAAAAGTTATTTAAGAAATATTCAATAAAAAAATAAGTTTATGTTCCTAGACAGAATTGTTTTAGATTTTATTTTAAAACACACAGATTTATTTAATTGTTTTTTATAGGCAGTTGAGAGGTACATTTCCCAGGGGGTACATTACTGTAAAACGTTTGAGAAGCACTGCTTTAGAGACATTAGAAACAGGCTTTGATTCTTAATTTCTGCTCCCTGATTAATTCAAAACCTCCATGTTTACCTTCCAGTCATGTCATACTCACTGCTATACTCTGCTGCTATGACTTTCCTATTTGTTTTAACAGAAGTGCTTTTTTTCATTTCCTCAACATGTTTTAAAGATTGTGTCTGGGTGCAGTGACTTATTGAAGTCTCTGCTGACTGGCATCACAGTGCTGAGACGTTCATGATGCTGGGTGAGCCCAGACAAGAAGCAGACATTATGAATACCAGCTTGGAGTTGAGTAACGATGGGATTCAGAAGGGCAAGAAGCAGTCGGGTTGTTTAGATTAGATGTATTGTCCCAGAGGAAGATTTGTTTTCACACCCAGTACAACACAGAGGCACACAGATATACACAATAGATAAAATCACCATGAATACATTCATGCTGCTCTGCACATTTATTCACACACCAGTGTGTCTGTGAATGTGTCCCGGGCCACGTTGAAGCCCCGCCCACTCAACGATGTGTATGTGCATTACTCAAAGAAAGAGGTGTTCCACGACACTTTATTACTTCCACGCTCACCGTCGACATCTGCTCCGTGAGCGAAGCGCCAGCTTTAAATGTCAGAATAGCAATTGATGATATTTATTTAACTGAGGGAAGCCAAGTTCATGATCACAATTAATATTTGATGAATTGTGATCATGTTTACTTGCATATAGTGAGTAAGGGAAATCCGATCCCGAGTGTTCACTCGAGACACATGCGGAGACGCATTATTAAAGCCAGGTGTGAACGGGGCCTTGTTCTGCGTCTGGATATTAATGGTTCTCATCGTATCGGCTCCCAGCAATCAGTCCTGTCCTTTTTAAACAAGCGTCTGGTCACAGGTCAGCGTTGCATTGCGGTCAGACATGTCATGGGTGATGGAGTTGATCCTTGACCTCTGTAAACCCGGCCTTACCTTGACACGGAGATAAAGCCACTGCGCCGCGCCGGGTCAAACGGTCGGAGTGTTCTGACCGACATGGAGGAAATGAAAGCCCTCGTGGGGCAAGAGAAACACAATTTAAGGTTTAGTAAAAAAGAAAACATAGAGCAAAAAAAGCCTATGCTCCATGAAGTTTTATGAACATGTTTCTTTCATAAATCTCCATCAAAACCTCTAGTATTGAGTGGCATGCTCCGCTAAAGACAGAGACATGCCGACTCCCCCCTTCATCGATCCAGCTCACTAGCAAAGGATATTCAGTGTTTCAGTTTTTTATTATTTTTATTATTATTTCTACGGATTACAAAACAAGAAAACATGAAGTTTGATGATTTAAAGCACATGGTTTGTCCCCAAAGCCTGAGTCAGAAGCAATTTCAGGAGGGATTTAAAGCAGAATAATCCTCCATATTCTCAGTCATCGATTCAATCAGTTGAAGGCTCTCTTGCTTTGAATGCGGTTGGTCAATTCTCACTGTGTCCAATCCCGACTCCATATTCAAAGCTTGTGTTGTGTATCTTCTGTGATATCGCAACAAAATCTCCCTGTGTGAAGAACTTGGAAAGGATTCAGCCGTCCTCTGCCGCAGAATGTGGCTCCCTCCAACCTCGGCCTCGTTGTTTTTTTCTCTTTTGCTATGTGTGGAATTCGTCTGAACAGCTGCTTCGCTGAGTGTCCCACTCGCTGTCACCCTCTGAATGATGTGTGAGCTGTGGGAGGCCTGGGAGCCTCCTCATTCACATACACACTATCCTTATCTCACACACACACACACACACACTGATAAATAGCATGTCTGCATGATTCATGGTTGGCTGAAGGGTAATTAGGAAGTTGTATTTTCCCGAGGTTTGTCTTGTTTTTTTGGTCTGTCCCCGCTCTATCGCTGACGTTGTGTGTCGCCGTGTAGGCTGCCTCATTCCAACACGCAGAGCTGCTTCCCTGTATGAAATAGGTTAACGGGAAAACACAAGACAAACAGTTTTATATAGCTCTTCAGGATATATTGAACTCTCCTTTACATGGCTCAAACGTGTCTGCCCTCAGCTTTTCCTTCTGAAAGCACTAGAAATGTATTCACACTCAGAGTCCCCGAGCTCTGGCCTGACCGCTCTGGCCTGACCGCTCTGTACTCGGCTCTCCAGAAAGGAAAAGAAAGTCCCGTTGCCGACCTCGAAGCGGTCAGTGAAGACCGGACCGAGATAGACCGAAGTGCTAAGTGATGACACGCTGGTTCTCCTCTGTTTCGCAGTGCCCCAGGTCCTCAAGAGCTGCACCGAGTTCCTCGAGAAGCACGGCGTGGTGGACGGCATCTACCGCCTCTCTGGCATCGCCTCAAACATCCAGAAGTTGCGGTAGGAGTTGCTGCCTGTTCATTCGCAGCGTTGTATTCGGTTTACTGGCTGATGACACGTGAATTCCATCTGATTATTGCATCTGTAAAAGAACATACGGCGTCAGGTTGACGTGCAGCGTTGATCCTCCTCAACAGATTTTACTATCGTCAAAGCAGGATAAGAATTTGGACTTTAGTGATTTACAAGCTTTGTGGCTCGTAAAAGGCAACGTATGTTGAGTTCTTGTGTTATTTCTAAAATGCTGTGAGGTGTGTGTAGGGACAATGCTTTGTTTGCGTGTGCATATGTAGGGGCGACCATATGCATGGGTGTCAGTTCTTTACCAAACACTCAGTGAAACTCCTGATTGTGGTGCTGCCAACATCTCAAATGTGAGAGAGGCTCATTGAAATGTTGGTACGTTCTCCAGGTCGCATTTCAATTATTAGTGTAAGCCAAGTAATATTAACTCTAAAAATACTTGCGATACTTGACCTCCTCCCTCCCGTTCAGTGCTCCTTCAGAACAGATTGACCGTCCCTCTTCACCCCACTGCCTCGCTCTTTATACACCCGTGTCCTTCCCCCTGTCCTTTGGAGAAGCTTATGTAAAAAGGCGTTGCATAGATTTTACCTTCACATGTTTTGGTATTACCTCAGTGTCGTCTCACTTCTGAAACCAAACACAACGTTCATGTGCACCCTGAGGTGGCAGGGTTCCTGTAGAGCCTTACAAAATCTTAAAAGGCATAAATTCACTCATCAAAAAAACAAAAACAAAAAATCAGTCCTTTTAAAAAAAATCTTAACTCACTGAAACGTTGTGTAGGCAGCCATCAATCATCTGTGAAACGTATCGCTCTTCCAGCCACAGCGGTCGCCTGTTGATGCTCCGTGTGTTTAGAAGGAAATCGTTTGTTGACTCGACCTTTGCCCTCTTTCTCTTTTGCCAGGCACGAGTTTGACTCTGAGCAGATCCCCGACCTGACCAAAGATGTTTACATCCAGGACATCCACTGTGTTGGCTCGCTGTGTAAGCTGTACTTCAGAGAGCTGCCCAACCCACTGCTCACCTACCAGCTCTACGAGAAGTTCTCCGTAAGCCAAGCCTCAGACTCTCCGTCACAACAATGTCTTGCAGCGCTGGATTGTTAGTGTGTTGTGCCAGTGTTTATTTTGTGTTTATTTTGGCTGCCACTATATATTTAGTCTTGAGATTAGTCTTAGTCATTTTGATCCCTTATAGTTTGTGTCTAGTTTTAGTCGAGGAACAGTTATTATATTGTTGTAAACAAAATGTTTTCTCTATTATTTTCATGAACTTCTTTTGAATGTATTAAAATATGAACAAAACTTTCTTCACATTAGATTTTATTCTATTATCTGATGGAGAACTACCGTGCGAGTCGCTCCCATCACACCAAGCTGTTCAATCAAATATCAATCTGCACCACCCGACATGCAGTAGTGTTAATCAACCAGTTAAAAAACAACTCTTGTCTTGTATTCCTCAACACGGTGGCATGTTTCACATCATTACCTTTGGTTTTAATTGGCATTGGGCTCGGCCACAGACATAGAGGTGGCTGATGATCATATTGCATCCTTGTTCAAGAAGGAAGTTAACACTGTTCACTGGTTACCGATGCCCCAAAATGACACCGATCGGGTGTCACTTAACTGCTCGGCCTCCAAGCAAAGAAAGACATTCCTCTGATTTCTCTGAAAGGAATTCTGCTAATTTATTTTGCTGTTATGATTCATGGACACCCTCAAATAATAGCATTGCACCCGACACACCCTACCATTACAAATGCTCTCTGTCACTTGGAATTAAGACCTTCTCCAAGCACAACAGATGTTCCCTTAGGATGGAGTAAATGTTTGCTGGTTGTTATGGCAGCTGGGGAGAGGCTGCAGACTGATGTCCCCTTCAGACTCCATGTAGTGGCGTGAACCAGGGCTGACGAATGAATGAGCTTAGGTTGATACATCCCACTATTTATCTCTCCCTTTTGTTTTCACCCTGAAGGATGCTGTATCAGCAGCGACGGACGAAGAGCGACTCATCAAAATCCATGATGTCATCCAGCAGCTCCCGCCACCGCATTACCGGTCAGTGTAGAGGCACACTGCCCCCCTGTGTCAGGCCCGGGAACTGCAGTGCAGACGTGTCACGCAGTCACGTCAGCTGGGTGTCTGTTGATGTTAGAATCAAGTGTTTTTCTGCTGCCACACAGCATTGAGTGGAATCATTTAACAGGTCCCAGCTGGTCGGCGCTGATGATGATGAATGGAATTTCCCATCCATTTGTGAAAGCATACAAATGCAGATTTCTAAGTGACATTCCTCTGGGGCTTTAGCACATAGTGAAATATTGATGCTCGGAAGAAGGAGCTCTATCGCAGCCATTAGTCTGCACATCACTAGTGGGAGCCAATTAAATCTGAATAAATGAATATTTGATTTCTAGGACCCTGGAGTTCCTCATGAGACACCTTTCCCACCTGGCAGCGTTCAGCTACATCACCAACATGCACAGCAAGAACCTGGCCATCGTCTGGGCGCCCAACCTGCTGAGGTGAGCTGCTGACCCGCTCAAATAGAATGTCCTTCACCTGCATGTTTTTTGATGTGGTCAATACACCGTCAATCATGCCCATCAACCCGTCTCCATGGGCTGTTCTCCCCTTCTGAGTGTTTTTTATTATCTTCACATCTTTACATAATGTAGGGGGCGATTGTCCGTTCTTTTTTCTTCAGGCCACTCGCATTAAGGATTTCTCAGACTTGGATTAGCTGCCATAATTTTACCTGAATGAAAAATATTTAAGTAGCTGTTTGTGGGAGGATGCTGATCAACACTTTAACTTAGTACCTCCCAAAATATTTATATTAACTTAAACTCTTTAACCAATTTACAAGTTTAACTTTCTTAAAAATGTAACGCTGATTTAAAGTGGAGCACTTTACTAAATTAAACAATTGTTCAGGTCCAAACAGATAGAGTCTGCCTGCTTCAGCGGCACAGCGGCCTTCATGGAAGTCCGGATCCAGTCGGTGGTGGTGGAGTTCATCCTCAACCACGTGGATGTTCTCTTCAGCACCAAACTCAGCTCACTAATACGAGAGGGCGCTGGTACGTACTGCTCATGTAGGCATTCCTCTGCCCACTGCTGCTTTCTCCAATAAACACCGCCCACGTCACCAGGTCACAACTCGTTGTCGCGGCCCAAATCGCTGCTGGTTTCATCGCCCTCCACTAAGCTTCTGACTCTGGAGGAGGCCCAGGCCAGGACCCAGGCTCAGATCAACTCCCCAGTCACTGAGGACAGCAAATACATCGAAGTGGGCGAAGGACCGGCCGCCCTACAGGGAAAGTTCCACACTGTCATCGAGTTTCCCACCGAGAGGTTTGTTACCTCCTCTTACTGACGTGTAATTTGATGACTATCTTCAAAATGTCACTTTAAATCAAATCTAATTCAGACACACAGAGACATCTATTTATCTTAGTCTTAACCCTACTGTAGGTTAAGTTGCCATGTCAGTTGAGATGGAATGTGTCTCCATCTGGTGGCTGGTGTTAAGACTGCAGGCAGTTGTTTCCCTCCTGGACCGTGTTGTCGCTCTCACAGGAATGTGTCTCAAGCTTCAAACTTGAGCAGATATCCCAAAAATTGGAGATGGCGTTCAAAACAGATAAATGTCTTGAATATTTGTGTCCCTGCGTCTGAGTCTGTCATTGAGTTGTATTCTGTGTATGGGAGTCAGGTTAACTAACTATTTCTTCCTGCATTTTCCTTTACCTTTTAATTATTCATAGGAAGAGGCCTCCTATTAAATCCAAGAAGTCTCCTGTGGGTAGTTGGCGTTCTTTCTTCAACCTTGGCAAGTCTTCCTCCATGTCCAAGCGCAAGCTGCACCGGAACCCCAGTGAGCCCAATGAACTGAAGGCCATGGCTCTCGCTGGTGAGTCCTTCCTCCACAATTGGAATGAAACTTGTACAACTTTGACCACACAACAGAGCGTGACTCAACGAGGCGTAAACCTTTTCATCACTCTGTTTCAGGAGGCAGAGGAGACACTGCAACATTAAGATCAGCCAAAAGTGAAGAGTCCCTGAGTTCCTTGCACAATGTTGACGGTAATCATTTGTGTCTGTACTCAGCACAATCATTTAAATCAGTCAGGGCTGCCAATAACACATTTGTGAATATTGCTTTTCCAAATTCTCTACAGTGCAGCCAAATGTTATCCTTAGAGCCTGATAAAAGAAATAGTTTCTGAATATCTTCTGTTCCTCCTGCAGGAGAGTCCAAGGTGTACCGTCCTCGGCGGCCACGCTCCAGCAGCGACGCCCTGTCGGCCTCCTTTAACGGCGAGCTGCTGGACAGCCGGCAGCACTGCACCTCCTACGACAACCTGGGCGCCACAGAGGACAGCGAAGGAGACGACGGCCCCATCTGTGTGCCCGCCCTCATCTCGCCCCCCCGCTCGGCGGGCGAAGACGTGGACCTCAGCCCGCCGGACATCGGCATGGCCTCCTTGGACTTTGACCCCATGTCTTTCCAGTGCAGTCTTCCCGACACCTCTTACGCCTTCCCCCTCGACCACTTACCCGCCGGGGCGGAGGGGTCCACGTTGAAGAGGATCCCCGGCAGCGCCTGCGGCAAGACCAAAGGCGCTGACCTCGTCTCCGCCACCTTCCTGGGCGGCTTGACGTCCCCTTTGTCGTCCGCAGACTTTAGTCCAGCTGCTGGAGAGAAGTTGGCAAACAAAAAACTGACCACTTCCTATTCTTACACCGATAAACCCACGCAGGCCGTGTCGCCTATTAAATGTGGGAAGAGCACTAGCTTGACGCCGTTTGCCACTTCGGAGCTTTTCTCTCCAGAAATGCCAGACAAGAGCGCGGCGGCACAGTTGGCCTCTTCGGAATCCGTGTCCGCTCCCTCGGCAGCCAAAGACTCTCCTCCCCCGATGGGCGGCGTGCTGCCGGGGGCGGCCGAGCCGTCGCCGAGTGACACTTTCCAAACGGAGCTGCACTCGAAGCTGGCGGCCTTTGACGGCGTGGACGGCCGAGAGCTGAAGGGAGAGGGCGGCGTGCAGCAGGAGCACCACGGTAGGGAGCCGAGGACGACCTTTGTGCAGTGTTGGGCACATTTTGTTTCCATGATTTAGATTTAGAAGAATAAGGTCATATATTGTGCCATTCATTTTGATTTAAATTTTGTTTTAGTTTTCCAGCATTGCATGCATTTGATCCTAAACAAACCTTTTCATGTGGCGCACCAGGCTTAACGTTTCCCCTCCTTCCCGTTCCCGAAGCGCCCTAAAGCCAGCCGCCTGCCTGTCGTTTCTTTTCTTCGCCTGCTGCTCTCTTGCCTCATTCTTCAACTCTAGACCCCTTGTGTTTTTGTGTCTGTGCTAGGAGTCGTAGCTCGGGACTCTTCGAAGGACCTCACCCCTCGTTCCCTCAGCTCTGCAGCTCCCAGTACTGCCCCTCCTCCTCCTCCCCCTCCTAAAAAGGCTGCCCGCATGTTGGCCCTGGCCCTGGCCGAGTCTGCTCAGCAGGTCTCCGTTCAGTCTCAGTCGCGGTCCTCTGAGCCCTCCACGCCGGCGTCCCCTCTGCATCCCCAAGAGACCTCTGACGTCCAGGACTCCACTCTTCCACCATTCCCACATTTCCGGACTCTTCCCGAGGAGGGAGCAGGCAGAGGGAGTTCTCCGCCACCCAACAGCGGGGCCCCGGCTTCAGCTCACCCCTCCGCCTCGAGTCCTACGTCCAGGCAGCAGCCTCTCGAGGCGACCAGCACGACTACCAAGCCATCGGACAGCACCGAGTCCTCTACCACCCCGCCTGGAACGTGGCGTGGAACAGACTCCTCCCCACCAGACACTTCTGTTTACAAGTGTGCCCCACTCCCCGGTTCCCCCAGCCTGACTTCTCCAATCAGGAAAGTCCAGAACGGCCGCCGCCTGTGGCGGGACAGCTCCCAGTCCGGACCAGCTCATCCAACACCACTTTGGCCCAAGACACTGGAGTGTTGCCACAGCTTGTTGCTGAGGTAAGTGTCCAATCATTTTCATATAGAGACTAGTACCACTTATACATTATTAAGAGTTGTGATATTAAGCTGCCGTAAGCACGATCCAAATTGATTCATATTTAATGCACGGTATGACACGAGCAAGTTATCGTGAAGAACGAGGCAGCATTCTGAAGTTCACGGTGAAAGGGTAAATATCACTTTCATCTCTGTACATTTAATATTCAGATACAGCCAGCAGACTGTTGGTTTAGCATACGGCTGGACGGGGAAACAGATAGCCCTGTGCAAAGGTTGAAAAGACGACAGACACTTTTACACATTTAGTTTTTGTACAGACTAAAACAACCGGAAACAATTGTCAACACTTTAGCCCTATAGGTTATTTAAAGCTTTGATATTCTGTAGTGTTCTGGCCTGCATAGGTATGGAGGGATAATAACAAACAGACATCAGCGTGCCGTGCTGCTGCTGTTACCTGTAGCTATGGAGCGCATGAGATCATAACCTCTTGTTCCACTGCAGCAACACCTGACTAAGTGTTCTGTTGTTTCATCTCAGGTCAAACTACAGGAGACTGCGCCCCCCCCAGTCCTAACAAAACCATCAGAACAGCCACCTCCGAAGCCGAAGAGGCTTAGCATAAAGGCCGTCTCACTGTCCAAGCATCAAACACACACTCAGCAGCAAAGCCAAGCTCAGATACAGCCTCATCTTCCACCACAGCCTCACACACACACTCAGACACAGGTCCAGCCCCATGCTCAGCCTCACACACACACTCAGACACAGGTCCAGCCCCATGCTCAGCCTCACACATGCACTCAGACACAGGTCCAGCCCCATGCTCAGCCTCACACACACACTCAGACACAGGTCCAGCCCCATGCTCAGCCTCAGCTCCCCTCGAAGGCCAGTGCTAGAGTGGCCCCCACCTCTGCTGAGCCTGTTGAGAAGCCTTGGGAGGCCATAAAGCCGGTCCCGCCCTGTCCAGAGCCTGCAAAGCTCCCAGAGGCGTACGTACCCAAACCTCCGGCCCCTCCCGTCCGCACCATGGAGAGCAAACTGGCCACAGCGGCTCTCAGCCAAAGTGAAGCCTCCTACCATCTCCTGGGGGAAGGCCCTGGCCATCAGCAGGATGCTCTGCCTCACTATCCTCCTTCTCCTCGCAAGTCTTCCACACACCAGCCAGCCTACCAGTACCACACTAAAGGAGAGCCTGTCTTAATTGAGCCCCCCGGAGCTGCGTACTACCACCAGAAACCTGTTCCGGCGGGTCCCCAGTCGCTGCTACACCACTTCCGGCCCGACGGCATCCCCCCACACCTTTCCTACGTGTCCAAGTCGGAGCCTCAGATCCCCTACAGCGCCCGACTGGACAATAGATACAGCACTTTAGGCCCCCGGTCCTACCACCACTCGATGAAGTCCAGAGGAAACTCCCACAGTGTGTACGTGTCTCCGGGGTCAGGGCATCAAGTTTACAACCATGACAGAAACCAAGGCTATCCCACCATCCGCAGAGTGCACTCGCTGCATGTCCCTTCCACTATCCGCTCGGTGCCCATCCAAAGGACCGAAGTTCCTCCGGATGATGAAATGTACTTCTACCAGCGTCCCGTGTATCAGTGCAAAGCCTACCAGCAGCCCCCGCCGCAGCAGCAGCCCCCCCCCCCACCACCGCAGCAGCAGCAGCAGCAGCAGCAGCAGCAGCAGCAGCAGTCCTCCTCACAAGCCGACTACCACGTCACCCAGCTGCAGCCTTACTTTGAGAACGGCCGGGTCCAGTACCGCTACAGCCCCTACTCTGGTTCGAGCCCTTTGGAGGCGCCTTTCTACGACATCGACCCGTACGGCACCATCCGAGTCCGCCACGTCCACGGCGGTCGTGACCCCGGGGCCGCTGCCGGACGACCGGGCGGGAAGGCGACCGGGTACCACTACCTCGCTCGCCATGTTCTCCCGCCTGGGAAGGAGCACAGCTTTGTGAGCAGGGACATGCCCCCCGGTTACGGCACCAAGGAGGCTGCTGCGTACCTGGCTTGGGACCCCGAGGAGTTGGAAAGGCTCCGCATGCACTCCATCCGCAGGGAAAGCAGGGCCAGGCAGAAGGTCAAAGGCCCCGTGCTCTCCCAGTACGACAACGTGGGCTTGTTCACGCCGTCTGACGCGTCGGGCTACGAAACCCTGCACCTGCGCAGCAAATCCGACCCCGGCAAAGCTGTGCTGGTTGCAGCCGAGAGCAAAGACGGGCGCTACCTCCCCAGATACGTGGTGACCGACCCCGACGTCCTCATGTACATGGAGACCGACGGGCACGTCCAGGGCGGCGCGGTGGGCGACAAGTCCGACGGGCTGACCAAGCAGAGCGGCTCCAAGAAGTGCCAGTCCTCCCACTCCCTGCAGCAGGAGGCGGCAGACGACAGCCGGTCCCCACACTGGCAGCAGGACTATCCCGGCAGGAGGAGCTTCACGCCGCGCTACGAGTGTGCCGATTTCGACCACCACCAGGGTAACGTGAACACGCCCAGCGGCTACCACGGCACGGAGGAGCAGCCGTCGGCCCCGAGGGAACAGCTCGCCCGCTCCAAGCTGGAGCGGGCGCACAGCGTCCGGAGCAGCAGCAGCAGCAGCACTACGGCCAGGGAAACCCCGAGCTGGACAGAGACTTCTCGTACCAGAAGCACGGCCCCAAGCCGGTGCAGTCCCACTACGATAACTTGGACGATTACCACCCGGTACCTCAGCCTCAGGCCCCCGTTCAGAAACGGGCGGGGTCCGGCCCCTATCCCGCCGCGGGGTTCTCAGTGAGCCACGGCAACAGAGGGTACACCACGGCGCTCGGCCAGGGGGCGTTCCTCCAGACTGACCTCCTCATGCCGAGGCCAGACACCGAGATACGTACCGAATGAAGCGTGGCGTTCTCGTCAGCCGTGGACAAGAAAGACTATCGAGCTCTGGGCGCAGCCTCTGCAGGACAGTGGACTGTCATAGCACCATATTTTTTGCTCCTCTGTATTTTTAATGAATTGTAAAGAAAATCGTAAGACTTTTTACTGGAAGTACTGAATGTACCTGAATTAACTGTCCAAAGGATCATATTATTGTGATTGAGACAGCAGTCATACATGTTTATGATATTAAAGATGTGCGGTACTTTTAACAGGATGACAAATATATACTATATTTATACTATATATATATAGTGTATATATGTGTGTGTGTGTGTGTGTGTGTGTGTATATATATATATATATATATATATATATATATATATATATATATATATATATGTGTGTATATATATATATATATATGTGTTTATGTATGTATGTATGTATACATATATATATATATATGAAAGTTAATAAATAGAATCACTAGTTTGAAAAATAAAAGGGATTTAGTTGTATTTAGTTTTTTGTTTGTGGCGCTGGGTATGAGCATCAGCTGGGTTACGGTTTGCATTTGACAAAATGCATGCACTCTCTTACAGAACAGTTCTGTGTACTTAACGATCCATCGCGTTCCTTCTGGATGTTGCAGCACAAGTTATTGGAGGAGGGCAAACCTGTCGGTCGGGTTGGTGTTCAGTCTCTCCCGGATCCAGCCGGGTGGGAGCTGTGTGAGGAGCTGTGATGGTTTCTCTCATGGTTGATATCGTGGTTTATCAAAGTCTTATTTTCTGTGTGACGGTGCCATTTTTTATGTAACTTTGCTATCAACCGATTTCAATGACTTCTCACGGGAGGTGTTGGTACTTGTGCTGTTCTTCATCCGTAGAGGGACCAAGCGACTCTGGGCAGTTGTTGCACATACAGAATAAAAGAGGGGGAGATGGATTAATGCCTGTTGTACCTTTCTAGATGTTGTCGAGGTTCTATTTTTATTTCCCTTCTGTTTGTTTCCCTTCTGTTCACGGTACTTTCATGAACTGGACTAACTGAATAAAGCTGAAAACAATGTGTGGACAAACATGTCGCAGCCGCTTTGTGGAGGAAAAGTAACTTCTTGGTGATGAGCCTTACATTTTGTTCCAACAGACCATTTTTATCATGATGCACAAACATTGTGATACCTAGATTGTAGAGCAACTTTGATTCTTGACAGTTGACCTACTGGGGTTATTTAATTTTGTATCAGTGGTTCTGAATTTAAAACAATAAGGGGGATTCATTTATATTCAGACTGGAAATCCATGTGGAGTACAATCACCTGGTATACTTCATGCAATGTGTGGATTACAATACGTTTCCATCCATCTCCGTCCAGGCTGTACTCGCCTGTTTATCTTCTCGCCTACAGGTTCCTCTCCTCTTGCCTTATTTAAGCCTCTCCCTTTTCAGATGGGGAACTTAAGTAAGGCTCTGTGTACTTGAATGTGAAAACACTCTTCTCTCGAACGAGAGGCATCTCCACTTAGACATGAAATAAATAAAACTGTTCAGGAAAAGCTATAACCCACGTCTTCTAATGTGTGTGTGATGTTACTCGTTCACCTCTGCTCGGTTCAGTCTGACTAAATGATTCAGTTCAGAGGGAGAAGAGCACACACATACGTAACACAATGGTTGTGTGACGGTTCATCTCATGATAACTTACAAATCAGCTGTAAAGCACAACGGTGATTATTACCAGTTTTTCTTTGTTGTTCTAAGTCGTTAATGACTAGTTGCAGTCAACTGACAAGCTGCGTTTAGAAAATGAGCTCAACACGTTTCCTGAAGGAAACTGGATTACAGATGTAAACGAGCCACGCTCAGATACATCCTCATCGTCCACCACGGCCTCACACACACACTCAGACACAGGTCCAGCCCCATGCTCAGCCTCAGCTCCCCTCGAAGGCCAGTGCTAGAGTGGCCCCCACCTCTGCTGAGCCTGTTGAGAAGCCTTGGGAGGCCATAAAGCCGGTCCCGCCCTGTCCAGAGCCTGCAAAGCTCCCAGAGGCGTACGTACCCAACAGACCCATTACAGACGTAAACACTTTCCCTAAATCAGCTTAATGGTGTCTATATCAAATAAAAAAATACCTAATGTATTGTGGGTCAAAATATTCAATAAAAGGCCATAATATATTATGTCAAAATAAGAATTCATAGTCAAATAAAATTCATGTAGAGAATGTCAACGGCCATTGTAGTCTGTCACGAATTGTCATGTCACACTAAATGAGTTTATTCTTGTCAAAAAGTCACACCAAGTTCATAGTATAGTATTTCAAAAAGTAATATAGTTTTATAGTATGTGTAAAAAAGGTCATATGACGGTATATTAAAGCCTGCCGCCCTGCTCTGGTTGTCTTCATCCTAAAGAATGCATTCTTCCCAAAGCACCTCGACGCCCCGATCCCACCACGTCCCTCAATCAAACACAGAGTAAAAATAAAGTTGATCGTATTATGGAAATTCATAACAGCTTTATTGCATGTCAACAATATCATGAAAAAACATATTCATAGTCATAACAAGGTGTTCAAAAGGTAAAAATACTTGGTTTTGCCAAAAAACATTAAAAGGTCATGTGTCAAGCCATGTCATTATGTAGGATGTCAGAGAAATTCAGAAGAAAGTAACGGCATGGTATAAAAAAATACCATAAGATAATATGTCAAAGTAATTTTATCGTATATAAAGAATAATCCTAGTATAAAATACCATAAACTTCAAGAAATAAACATGATACAGTCATAAACAGCCACGGTATAGTATTCTAAAATACAGTATAGTATGTCAGAATAGGTCATCATGTTAAAAGTCTTAACGCATTATCAGATGTATGTATGGCCTTCTTCTCTCCCCATGAGGGCTGTTTCTGGACCAACTCTGAGGACGGAGGAGCTCCTGCACTCGTCATCTCCTGGCTGAATGTCCACGGTTAAATGTGCCGGTGGGTCATTCAGTCATGTCTGCTGCTTTATCAATAAATCATGTTCAATAACAATTAGAACATTGTTGATGTTGTGTTCCACAAATCCTTCTTTTGGTCTTGAAATATTGGGAGGAGCCATGTATCATCCACGTCTACCTCCACAGAAAGACTGGTGACCTCTCAAACCAGGCGGACGAGGCAGAACGAGGTTCATCGTATTCATTCATGGAAACTGATTTACGGAGAGCGTTGGTGGGGGAGAAAAGGATCTCTATCCTCGAGCTGCTCAAACAAAACTATCCCAAAAACATGTGTCCTCTGCATGTTAAACTGAGTTTGTCCTTTATGCGTTACTGTCATGATGGAACTCTCCCGTTCCACTGTTGATTTAATACATATTGAAGGTCTGTATTTGTGTAGCTTCGTTTGTAGGATTTTGTATAAGTGAGTTGTTTGGATATTAATCAGGACAATATTTTTTTAATAAGATGTATTGCATTTACAATTATTTGGCAAAATTATGAAGTAAACAGTTCTCAAGTACATTTTAAAGAAGTAAACTCATATTACATTCATTTTAACTGACACTTTTATCCTAAGTGACTTGTCAGCCATGTTTATTAATTATTGATGTCCTATTCTAATTCTACATTTTAAAACATTTAAAGGCTTAATATACGATGACATTTGTATGGCATAGCTAGCAACAGACGCAATTTAACCTCGGAATAACCGCATAACAAGGAACTCTTCTTCTGGTCCTCTGGGGTGGTGCAGCTGTTGGAATCCTTGACTTTAACTTGTATTACTGCCCCCTAGTGGAGGGACCACCAGCCTTATTCTTACCCCACCTGCTTTATTTGGTATTTCCTGTCTGCTTTTGTCACAACACTGTCGCCAACGTTTGCTTTTTTTCCCTCCGAACACTAAAACAGTTGCTCCAAAGGTAAAATATAACACATATTACAATAATAGGAATAAGTATGATAAAGTATAATATGTGAAGTACGTTATACGTTACATGATAAGTTTAGAATCTTATTAACTACAAATGATTGTCGAAACAAATTGGTCATTACATTCATAATAAGATGTTAATGGGACATCAAACTAAAGCATAAATCAGCGGTGGAAGAAGTACTTTCATATTTTACTTAAGTTACAGTTGCAGTGCATTACAGTTTTAAAATTGCTGTTACAAAGTAATGCATTAAAAATACAAAAAGTAGAATAGTAAATCTGAACATGGCAGTGTATGTCACTTTCCAAACTGGTCAAAATATATTGTATCGTTTTTATTGATTAAACTCCTGTTCATTATTACATTGTACGTTATGTTTTTTAGGTGTTTTTTTCTCTGGTATTATTATGCACATATATTGAGCCCCATTTCAAATTAAATGTCATTAAGTTGTGTTCCTATTGTGTTCAATCATTTGTATTGCATGCTATAGACCTAGAAACGAAGGTGACATACTACGAGTCGTTTCTGTTCTAGTGCCGGCTGCTGTCGCATGTTTTAACTAAACTAAACACGGGTTGAAACCAAAGTCACAGCCGAGGAACCGAAGCGAGGCGCCAATGTTTACAAACGTTGGCTGTTGCATTGTGGGAGACGGATGATTGACGCCGCCGCCATTTTGCTCCAGCGCTCCGCTCCCATTGTGTGAGAGATAGTAAATATCTGACACTGCCAGACAACCACAACTCACTTGTGTCCTCGCGGAGAAAAAGCGCTAAATTCAGCCTCTGTAAGTCACATTTCTGTCATACTTTTTGCTTCATAGAGTAAAAGTCGCCGTTTTGTAGCGAAAACGAGACGGATAAAGTTGTTTTTGTGCTGAAATGGCGAGTTATTTCGACGCGGCGGAGAAGAAAAAGCAGCTCCCGATGCCCAGAGAGAAGGACGACTCAGTTCTTCCTCTGCCGAAATAGCTGCTCCACTTTCATGTGCGTCTTCTACTTCGCCGTTTCGCTTTAATACCCCGTCGCTTCGCACACCGTGACGCTTATTTGATAGCTACACTTGTCTGCTACGTTTTCTTGGTCGTCTTGTGTGTTCACGTTGTTTAGTTGTTCGGGGAATAATCAAAGTTTACGTCTCTTGCATCGCTCTGTGTCGGTAGGTTCAGTTGGGTCTGCGGCCATAATCTTGCGGATTGAGGCGGGGCTAAAGCCGCTCGTCCCGCCCTAAACCCAGCAGGCTGAAACACCATTGGCCAAAATAAACGACAAAGACGCGGCGGATTGGTGCATTTCAGAATAGGAGCGGTGCGGCCGTGTGATTGGTGTAGTCTGGAGCCGAAGTGTTGACCGTGGTTTGGGACGGGGTGTCCGTGCAGCTGCCAAACCCGGGAGGAAAAAGTTTTCCCAGGCGGCCAAGTTTAATTGTCCATCACAGACTCTGAGCTAAATCCTCTGCGACCTGCTAGTGCAGGAGAACTTCAAAACAAGATGTTCTGCTGACCCTCATTTAGTTATGTGGGTGAAGATAATAAACAGCTAACAAAGCTCTTTAAATTCATGCATCACTAAAATGTTGATGATTGTAACTATTTAGCTGACAATATGATGATTTATTCAGTATTCAGCTATATTTCTCTATAGATTTTTCCTGGTTTTTGGGAGTGTCAAGCCTCCAACATATAGCCATTTGCACTTGTACTGAAACTTTACTAGACGGTTGGCTTAGAAGCAAAAAGTGGATTTAACTTACATTATTATCTTCACTAGGGTGTTCAAATAGCAGCTCTAAATAAACATGTTCGGGGGGAGTAGAAGTAGAAAATATAGAATGAACAACACTCATCATCCTGTTATATTTGTGATATTCCCTTCAGGTGACACTTCGTCGTAATGGCTCGTACCAAGCAGACCGCTCGTAAATCCACTGGAGGAAAGGCTCCTCGCAAGCAGCTGGCCACCAAGGCTGCCCGCAAGAGTGCCCCCTCCACTGGTGGCGTCAAGAAGCCCCATCGTTACAGGTGACGTCTTTCCTTCTTATACTTTTATCACTAAAACCTCTATTTACTAAATCTACTTGCATACCATAGGTTGCACAGTGTCAACACAGAGACTTTATTTTCCTAAGTTACAACATGTCTTTATTTGTGCAGAGGGTAGCGGGTAACATTAACCTGTGTGAGCTCTGTTGCATGTTTCAGGCCCGGCACCGTGGCTTTGAGAGAGATCCGTCGGTACCAGAAGTCCACTGAGCTGCTGATCCGTAAGCTGCCCTTCCAGCGCCTGGTGAGGGAGATTGCTCAGGACTTCAAGACCGACCTGCGTTTTCAGAGCGCTGCCATTGGGGCCCTGCAGGTGTGTGTGTGTGTGTGTGTGTGTGTGTGTGTGTGTGTGTGTGTGTGTGTGTGTGTGTGTGTGTGTGTGTGTGTGTGTGTGTGTGTGTGTGTGTGTGTGTGTGTGTGTGTGTGTGTGTGTGTGTGTGTGTGTGTGTGTGTGTGTGTGTGTGTGTGTGTGTGTGTGTGTGTGTGTGTGTGTGTGTGTGTGTGTGTGTGTGTAACATATAGTGACACAGCTACATCAGTGTAATCCGTAAAGCTGACACACTTCTCCTGCTAACATGTGTTGCCCCCTCCCTGCAGGAAGCCAGCGAGGCGTACCTGGTGGGTCTGTTTGAGGACACCAACCTGTGTGCCATCCATGCCAAGCGGGTCACCATCATGCCCAAAGACATCCAGCTGGCACGCCGTATTCGCGGGGAGCGCGCTTAGACGGCCCTCTCCGGTGTTTCACCTCTGTCCTGTTTTTTTTTAACCCGTCCTCACTCCTTTATTCTACCCCAATCCTTCTCCCTCCCCGGCCTGCCCAGCTTCTCAGTAGACTTTAGAGGAATCTGAAGAGATATAAATATGTTGAAGTCTGGTCTCATAGGTTGTTTATTTTGTCTTCACCAAATGTGTGTTCTTTTATTTTTTTAGGGTACCTTTGTCGTGCATGTGAAAGGTTTAGCAGATCAGACGCACGCGTGCACACACACAACTCCAACATGGGTCGCTGGCTTTGGGACGCCCCCTCTACAGTCGTGTAGTCGTAGTCTGGGTGAGGTCAGGGAGGCCGAGGCAGAGGGACGTGGCCGAGGGGCTAGTCTGCTGAAGGGGAGCTGCAACTTCCACAGCAGGGTGCTATAGAGCTAGTCCCGAGGCCTCGGCCCCGATGAGCAGCTCCTCTACGCCCGGCAGCTCGCTGCACCTCTTCAGGCCGCCTCGGCCCCTCTACCCCGCAGTGGGAAGCCGGTTTGGGGCGGTTTGCGTGGACGAGTGAGCTCTGATCTTTCAAACCATTTGTACTCAACAAAAATAATATTACACTTAAAAATATTGATTATCGTTGTGGATATGGTGTATTTTTTTTGTATGCATATAATTCACAGATTTCACTCTTTACCACTTCAAAAATCATCAAATTAAGAGAGAAAAACAATTAATATTGCCAACATGGAGTTCAAGAAGGGCTTCTCTATTTTCAAAGGCAACTTCTATTCTGATGGCGGCCACACAGGGGCGATGGTTTACCGCCTCCTCTTCAATGGCTCATGGTTGTGGTGTCCACAGACCGGCTGTAGTATGGATTATCATCATAGTGAAAGTTACCCTCTGCATGTTTAGGGTCTGTGTCTCCTGTAGCTCTCATCATGTAATCTGTCCCTTTCTCAGAATTTGTGATACACAATATAACCTCATATTTGTTTTTTTTAATACGTTTCTTATTCCTCGAGATTTTCAGACTTATAAATAAGACTTTGTATTTTCCAAATTTCTCATATTATGGTGGTAATAAATAGGTGTTAAAACAAACTGATGCTTGTTGGTGTGATTTATTTGCTTCACCGTGTTTAATAAATAATGTACTGTAGTTAGTGTAGATTAGATTAGTGATACTGTACTATATGACTAGATTAGGAGTACTGCACCATATTGCTATAGATTAGTGATACTGTACTATATCACTAGATTAGGAGTACTGTACTATATTACTGTAGATTAGTGATACTGTACTATATCACTAGATTAGGAGTACTGCACTATATTACTGTAGATTAGTGATACTGTACTATATCACTAGATTACGAGTACTGCACTATATTACTGTAGATTAGTGATACTGTACTATATCACTAGATTAGGAGTACTGCTTGTCCCCTTTCGGCGAAATTCGCTGTTTTGAAATCAAAATTGGTCATCCACGTGAATAGTGTAGATCCGAAGAGTTTTGGTTTTGGGTAGTGGGGGCGTTTATGAGATTGGAGTGAGACACGGAGAACATGCGATGTGGTGATCTTCGCAATAAAACATCTTTGATGGGACACGTCGAAGGAACAGGCTCCTCGAACAGACTCTGGAACAGACTCTGGAACAGAATCATGGAACAGACTCTGGAACAGACTCTGGAACAGAATCATGGAACAGACTCTGGAACAGAATCACTAGATTAGGAGTACTGCACTATATAACTGTAGATTAGCGATATTGTACTATATTACTGTAGATTAGCGATACTGCACTACATCAGTAGATTAGGAGTGCTGTGCTATATTGCGGTAGATGAACGATACCCACTAGTAATCAAAAACTGATCACGGGTCAGTTCTGCTTGTTTGATAACACGATGTGACATTACGCTGATTTTGAAGAGGCATCTCCCGTAACACAGTTACTCACCACTTCCTCAGGATGATCTCAGCTGCTGGATTTCTACTAGGTTCTTACCACCGCTTTGAGATCAAATCTTTGAGCGGTAACAATTACAACCAGCCAGTGTTTTAATCCGTTAACACACCATTATATTATGTAAAACAGTGCCTGTAAATGGGAGTGGTGAAATGTAACATTTCAATCAAGCATTATTTTTACTAAACTACACCAGCGGCTGCTCTCAGGGGGCCAGCACGGAAACCTCATCCAGACCCTTCTCATCATCGGACTCCACCTGTTTCTCCTTCTCCTTCTAGGGGGCGCTACAGAACCCTGGAGGCACAACAACCAGCCACATGCAGCTTCACTTTGATGAACAGTTGACACCAGTCATATATAAAAGTGTCAATAACCCTCAAACAACAAACATCCATGACTGTTTATTAACATGTTAATATCATCTCTATCAATTTAAATATTGCAGTATATATTATACCGTCCACTCCTGTCACATGAATATACCTCATGTACTTAAATATACGTACACTAAACGTTCCCTCAGGACCTTCCAAATTTGAAATTACCTTTTTATCTATATCTTTACTGCAGCTTCAGTGGATGGATACACAATAATGTGTCACTAAATATATTTCACTGACGTAATGTATATATTATTCTGTATATAATGAGTACATTTACTTTTGGTCTATTGTGAAGATAGTGATTCTGAGCAGGACTTTTTAATTGTAACAGAGCCCCTTCACACTGGGGTGTTGCTGCCTTTAGGGGGCAGGAAACCGGCCCGAGGGTTTCTTCTTTGGGCCGCGTGCCGGCTTTTTCTTTTCCGGGCATTAACCTTCCTCAAGGTCTGCCCGGTGCCCTCCATCCCCCATCACATCTGCTGCTCCCTGGGATTACAGCACAAATGTCTGTCTGAAACTCTCAGTGCTGAGGGAGAAGATTACAAGTGCACTGCACCCTGCGAAGGAGGTTAACCAATCAGGGTGGTCAGACGAAGGGATTAACCAATCACACCACGGAGAGGGAGGGCAGAGGGATTACAGCGGCACAGAGTGGGATTAGGGCTGCGTTGAGTGCAGAAAAATGCTTTGAAATGTCTCTCAGTGCAGTAGATCTAAATGTAGGATCTAAATTATGTGACATTGTACATGGCTGATGACCAGAGGATCAGATATAATTTACATAGCAACCAAAAGAAAATGAGTTTTTATAATTTTTATCAATATTACACTAGAAACCTCTCAGGAGTCATATTTTTGATTGAATTAAAACCATACTTTAAACCCTTAGGTTAGACATGTTTGTAATATTATGGTCACTGTTGTAGAATAACAAACCTGCAATTCAATTTAGCTTTAAAAAAGAAGACAATTAATGTGATGGAGAGAGTTTTGGAAGGATGGCGTTTTATTAAGGAGCAGAGGATCAATCCTCTCTTACTGCCCTACACACACCTCCAGATAACACTTCACATGTTCAATATCAGAGTTGAGTTTGCGTGGTAGTAAATCGAGTCATGTGGAGATGACCAAATTGTCGGAGGAGTTGGTGAGATTGGTAGGGGGTCCAGGAGGGGAGGAAAGCAAGGGAACCGTTTATCTGATAGAGGCGTATCTCAGTACCAGAGAGATTGATCAAAACAACCGTAGTAATAACGAAAAGCTTTATTAAACTGCATTGTTGTCAATGATTTTGAGATGAGTATATGAGTGGGATACACATAGACTGAAGCGAAAGGCAAAGACTACCTGGGAGAAAACAGACAGGTAAAAAAATAAAAGGGGGGGCGGGGCCAAGGAAGGAAGAGGAGGAAGAGAAGGCCGAGGCGGGTGAGGTGGGTGAGAGGCAGAGAGAGACAGAGGGGGATAGGGTAATAATCCTAACTAATTCACTTAGGGCATTGCAGAGGGAGGCTAAGAGGATTGGAACACTCCCAGAATCAGATAAACAAAAATAACCAAGATGGACCAGTGAGAACCAACGCAGGCTGGATGACGAGCATGACGGGCCAGACCACAACACGGCCTCTTCACAGCCACCGGGTCCAGTCTCACGCGTGGAACTCATTTCCAAGAATCTGAATGATTGTCAGTGCATAAAGTTTAAAGAATAGATCACTTTAATATGTCACAAAACCTTTTTATCCTCCATCAAACAGATTGTGACGATAAACACTGAAGGCTAACAATGCTAACACTGCACGCAACACAAATGCTAAGCTCTAAACGCAAACCAATGACATTTAAATGTAGTTTAAATAACAATTAATAGCTTAAAATGATTAAACCCGGAAATAGCAGGTGACCTCTCCGGACTTCAGAGCTCTGTCTCGCCACAGCAGCTTTCCCTCTATGACGATGCAAGTTTCAAACATAATGCGTGTGCGTCGGAGTCGGCCATGTTGGGAGCAGACGGCTCAGTGTGTTTCCCTACCAACGACTCCGGTACTTTACGACTAACTCTCGAAAGGCTTTTGTTTCCTATACGAATGTTTGCAGTCAGGCAGCATTGATGACGGTCACTGATCCTTTCCTCTCCAAAGTCATTCACATTAAAATCATTCCTACAGAGGTTACCTTGAGAAAATAAAACCAAAAACTTACAGACAAAAAACATGAAATCAAAGATAACAAGTCCTCCAGCAGACGTGGCTCACACTATCTCACGCGGGACCCTTTGACACACACAGGCGACGCCCCTCTCTAGAGGACCTGGAACTTCCAGGAGTTTTGGTCCTTGTGATCCAGGCAGTCCATTGTGGTGAAGCCCAGTTTCCAGGCCTGCTGGTCCTTGTAGTCCAGGCAGTCGACAGAGGTGAAGCCCAGGGAGGAGGCCGTGCTGTAGCCCTGCGAGGACAGCGAGGCCGGGGACTGGCTCAGGGAGCCCCCCATCGAGGGCACGGCGATGGGGCTGAGGGCGCCCACGGTGCCCGACAGCTGCGAGTGCATGGGGGACAGATAGGCGCTGCAGTCCAGACCGGTGAAGTAGGAGGTGGTGCTGGCGTAGCCTTGGGTGTAGGCTGACGGCTGGCCGTAGCTCATGGGGTAGGGTGAGGGCCGCTGCATGCAGGGGGCCGAGGAGGAGGCCAGGGGGTCGGGCAGGGGCGAGATGGCCGGGCTCCAGATGGACACGCCGGTGTTCCCGGTGCTGGAGCTCGGAACCAGGCCGGGGCCGGACTGGACAGAGGAGGGGCTGTAGGAACCAGACGGGTTAGGGACGGGATCAGGGATGCTGGGTTCCTGCAACGGGGAGGCCTTCTTTTTGGGAGGGCGGGGCTTGGACTGGCCACTGCTCTGCTGCTGCTGCTGACGGCACTTGGCACGCCGGTTCTTAAACCAGACCTGGAGTCGCGGAGAGGAAGATGTTAGGAAAGACAAAACAAATATCTTGAGTGACATAAGATTTGAGCTGCATGGCACCGAAGGTAAGAAAGGATAAGTATGACTTATGTAACCAAAGAGTTGAGTATTGTAAAAAAGATGCCGGATACAGAATAAACATCTTGGATTGTATTGAGATGCCTAATCCCATTGTCAGTGAGCCACAAAGGACAGCACGGCCTCCATCTTGGCGGTGGCCTATTTCTCCGGTACCTGCACACGTGACTCGGGCAGGTTGATCTTGAGGGCCACCTCCTCCCTCATGAAGATGTCCGGGTAGCGGGTCTTGGAGAACAACGCCTCCAGGATGTCCAGCTGTGTACGAGTGAAGGTGGTGCGCTCCCTGCGCTGCTTCCGGGGAGTGGCTGCCCCCCCAAGAGTCAGAAAAGGGGATTATTATTCTAGCAGCAGCGTAGAGAGATGACCTGAATTATGAGCACAACTCAGACCCATGATTTATTTTATTTTTACTGGCGGCCATCTAACTGATTATTCTGTTTGTTTTCTGCATCTATGTGAATGAGGATGACAACAATTACAAATATAAATGGAAACCTCAGTCCATCATGATGCTGTTCATAATCCTTAGTTGTTTTCTCTGCTTTTAACACACAAAAAAGACAACATGTATTTGCTGCTTACATATATTTGCCAGTTCTTTGAATAGTTATATTATGTTTAGTTATTACAGTTAAAGATATAAACTGACAAATAGGCGCATTTGTTTCAGGAGAAATAAAGTGAGAAATTATTATATTCATCAGTGTGAGAACGTTTATGAATCCTCGAGGGGGAAGAGTAAAATATAAATTAAATAAATGTCGAATTCTTGACCGATACTGAATTCAGGAGTGCGCGCCGATTGTCCTTGTATCTGCATATTAATGTCGTGTATCTGTAATAAAACATCATATCTACGTCAGCAGACTCGTGCATAAATTAAGAGTCACTTTTACTTTAAATTCTCAATTTATCAGAACGAAAAGTTGACATTAATTTGTTAATACATGTAGTAATGATACTTTTATAGCACATTGGAATCCTTCATTTTTATTTTCCAGACCTTTTGTCAATACCCTTTTGTTTATCCTCTCAGTTCTCTCGCTGCGCGCGTCCTGCGCGTCTTTACGCATCATTTTGGGTAAATAAGACTCGAAATGACAAGAGCAGCAAAGGAGACAAATACTATCAAGTAAAAGAACAAACAATAACAGTTTATACTCACATGGATAAGCGATGGTTGTATGCAGCACATCCATTCCGGGGCCAGGCAAATTTAACCCGTTCATGGTGTAATGGGGTTGCTTTATGTAGGACATCATCCTCGCAGCCGGCTTTTAAGTCCTGTCTCTGACTTGTATGTCGGACCCGCAACACAACGACCAATGGCCCCTCAGAGCTCCGCGGGCCAACAGGTCGGAACAGACAGACGCAGCACGCGCCGGACTTCACCAGAGAAAAGTCAAACTTTTCTTTCTTTCTTCTTCTTCTTCTTCTTCTTCTTCTTCTTCTTCTTCTTCTTCTTCTTCTTCTTCTTCTTCTTCTTCTTCTTCTTCTTCTTCTTCTTCTTCTTCTTCTTCTTCTTCTTCTTCTTCTTCTTGTAACTGCGGACTCGGCTGGTCAGCTGACAGCAGAGCACACTGCCGCACGCTGCGCACTGAACTGCCTCTGCGAGTCGGATTTCACGCACTTAAGTCATCACGCAGGTGAGGTGGCGCCTGGATGCCTTTGCGCCTTGGTGAGGTCGCTCTACTGAGTTTCTTCCCCGGCACACGCTGCTAATTAGAGGCAGCAAGTGGCTTCAGCAAACCCCTCCCACCACGCACGCACACACACACACACACACACACACACACACACACACACACACACACACACACACACGTACACGCACACACACACACGCACACACACACGCACACAAGTGTAGGCACGCGCATACGCACACACATGCACTAACGCACGCACAAGCAAACCAAAGCAACAGGCTACACAATAAGACAAACAACTCGGAGTGTATTCTCATTTCATTGATGCCTCATTATTTGTTGATCAATGTTTTTTTCACTGTAGAGTCTTCAAAGATAAAGTCATTTTACAAAACTTATCTTTTCTCTCAGTTTGTCGAGACATCTCATAAATCATCCATAACAATGCAGATTAACACACATTTTAATGATTACAACAACGAGGCACAACACAATATTGTTTTAGCTGTTGACAGTATTTTCTGATTTGATAAGTAATACAAATGTGTATCTTAAATTCCCTTTGTCAAAACTTTTGACACAATAAAACAATATTTTTTAACCTGGCTTTATCCAATGTTCAGATTTCTGTAGCACATACATTATTTAATAACACTAATTTGCATATGTATACATACATTTTCGAAAAACTTAAATAGTTAATTGTCTTGATGTGAGTAATCAACAGGGGAGTTTCGTGATGATGTACTAATTCATCTTTTTAAACTTATTTAACGGTTGTTGTGGTTTAAGTATGAATAATGTACTATGATAATTAACATTAGTGAAAAAGGTCAAATTATATGACAACAAATTTGTTGAATGTTGATTTGGAAAATAGTGAAATGTCCATGGCTAATCTCACATTCTGCAGGGTATAATAAACAATAATACACAGCATTATGCATGTTATGTTTATGTAACTCTGTAATCATTCCTTCTGTCCACATGACATATATTGGTCTGTCCATCCTGGAGAGGGATCCTCCTCTGTTGCTCTCCTGAAGATTTCTTCCCTTTTTCCTGATCCGATGTGAGGTCCTGGGACAGAGATGTCTATGTGTACAGACTGTAAAGCCCGCTGAGGCAAATTTGTAATTTGTGATATTGGGGTTTATAAAATAAACTGAATTGAAATGTATGTTATGTATTATACGAGGACTTTGAGCCAATAGCATTCATCGCCGTGTTTTACATTCACTGGTGTGTTTTACATTCACTGGTGTGTTTTACATTCACTGGTGCGCTGCCTCTATTGCTTTATGTTAGTTTTTTTTTACCATGGAGCATCTATTTATCACCTATAGATTTACACATTTTTGTAAAACTTTTTTTTTAATTTTCATTCAATCACACAAAACAACAGTTAAAACACACCTGGTAGAAATCTGCACACTATTGAGTGCACCTATATATATATATATACATATATATACATATATATATATATATATATATATATATATATATATATATATATATATATGTATATATA
The DNA here is from genome assembly GCA_036178185.1 of Liparis tanakae. NCBI lineage: Eukaryota > Metazoa > Chordata > Actinopteri > Perciformes > Liparidae > Liparis > Liparis tanakae. The sequence goes on from CM070088.1 coordinate 14,558,083, forward strand.
TGTGTGTGTGTGTTTTAGTAAAAATAAACAGCAATAACTTTCTATTTCAGAAAGATTACATCATAGTTTCAGTTCTCCTTCTTTCCTGCTGATCAATAACCTGCTGCCGCAGTTCATACTTCACACATAATTGACAGATTACATTTATCACCAAACACATGCTGCATTCAATCACCTCTCCACCACACACACACTCACACACACACACACACACACACACACACACACACACACACACACACACACACACACACACACACACTCAGACACCCAGATGCACAAAACCGACAAAGCTCATTTGATTTATCATAATATGCTTTATCTGTAAAGTAAGTATCTTATCTCCAGATAAAAGGGAGGAAAGTCAGAGCAATCCGTTCAGTAGCCGAGCAGCAAAGGAGCCTCGAGGGAACTGCAGCACACTGAGGGGGAAGTGAGCGGCGTCTCTGCGTAGACTGGGGACAAGAAAGACCAGAAACCAGCAGAAGAGTGAGAATGTATCGATAGGAGGCGGAGGCGGGAACTGGAGTGAAGCGTGGACAGAGGATTCAGAGCAAGTAGACAGCTGGCGGCCACCAAACTACTCCTGGACACGTTGAATATAGACATGGATGCATAGACACATGGTACTCCTGCTATTGTTTTTCTTTTGGACTCTGAACATTGATCAGGAATGAGCCTGAGATGGCACACACGTGACTAAATGCTGTATGTGTGGACGCATAACTATCTATGATGTTCTTAAAGCCTTGGACAGACTTTTTTGTATGATTATTTATATTTTACAATTTTGCTTTTAATTGATGAAAGAATGAATAGTCTTTTTTATTGTTGTGTCCTAATAGAGCATTTAAATCACAAATGTCTGGCTTCATTTGGGACACAAAAGCATCGGAAAAAATCTGCTATAATTGAATAATGGAATTCCTATATTGTTGAATTATTAAAGTACAATGAGGCATTGAAAATACTATCCAACATGTTGTGTCAAAATAAAAATAAAGACTTATTTTTGTATGACATGTATGTTCCATGAACCCGTCCAGATGAGATTGACGATGGTAATTCAATCAAACCCAAGAGTGTTCCAAAAAGTTTGCAGCAGCAGCAGCAAATCGGGAAGTGGGGAAGAGGACTGAGCTTGTTCACCCCCCCCCACACACACACAAACCCCCCCCCCCCACCCACCCCCACACACACTCACCCCCACCCCCCTTAATGCAGCACTCACATAGAAGCTTTCAGGATAATCCAATGCAATGTTTTTATTTTAAGACTGAACAAAGTTGTTGTTTTGAAGACTGAATGAGGCCTGAAAACTCAGGGAGATGGAAATAAGAGAGACGGGAGGAAGAGAGGAGGAGGAGGGGGTGGGGGGGGGCAGGAGAAGCAGGTGAAGGGGCAGAGGGAGGGGGGAGCTCCAGTCCTCGTCCCCATGCACTGACACAGTTAATCCAGATTAGAGCGTCTAAAACAGGTCGGCTAAATCTAAGGGCCAGCCAGCAATACAGAGGCTGCTGTCAGCCCCAATCACTCACTCTGCACACACACACATACACACACACACACACATACACACAGTAATAATCTCCTCTGTGCAAACTAGGTGCCACCAGCAGCTCAGAACAGAGCTCCACTAACCACATCCCCCCTTTCCAGTCCAGTCAGGACTTGTATCAGCTGGAGCTCCATACTAGACAACACACACACACACAAACGCACACAAAACCGCACACACAAACACACACACACACACACACACACACAAGTCCATTACACAACCAAACACCAGAGATGTTCATAAGTAATGTTTTTTCTAGCCTTTCCTCTGGTGAGCGTTCTATCATCTGAGTCTTCGAAGCACACCATGTATCATCCCTCGATTATCCCTCGATTATTTATATACAGTATCAGCATAGGGTAGTTAGTCAGTGGGGAAAGTGGTCGTCCTGTGACCGCAAGGTAGCAGGTTCGATCCCTGCTCTCCCCATTAGATGCAGCCCCAAGTGTCTTTAAGCAAGGCACTGAACCCCCCAGCAGTACTTCACTGCAGCCCACTGCTCCTTCATAATGAAGGATGGGTCAAATGCGGACACGAATTTCCCCATTGTGGGATCAATAAAGTATATATTATTATTATTAGTAGTTGTTGTTGTTGTAAACAGGATGTTGAATATAGATACAAATACAAGAATTGCCTCCAATTATTGCCTCCATTATTAGACATGCAGTAACAACCTCAACCTACTGTTCAATACCAGTTGTTAACAGTATTGTGTGATTACACTGGGTCTCTCATTGAGGTTATAATCTACTCTACTGTATTTGACACATTCCTCTACTATAAAACTTCATAAGTTAAGTCTCAAGTCACTTAGTGTGTAATTGCCCATCTCTCCACTTCAAACTATATCAAACAATTCTTATGTTGTTGTTTTTAATATCACTTCTGAGTTATGAGACAGCCCTGTCTGAGTTATGAGACAGCCCTGTTGGGATGTGACAGTGAGATTCTCTCTCTGACCTGTGGAGTCACCACAACGCCCAAAATGATCAGAATCAGATGTTACATGTCTGATTGAGCCGGCCGTCTCCGGGGGGCCGCGGACCCCCGATAACCAGTTCCTCTTGACATATCAGTCACAAGCATCTGCAGACAAACACCAATGTGCTGAGTATAAAATACAACTCTCATTTTCATTTGTGGCATGATGCAAATATAAACTATGAACACAAATGCAATATATTGTTTTTTTATACTCACTTATATGAGTAGTTGAGTATAAAAAACAACATATTGAATTTGTGCTCAACAGTATGAAACACAACAACTACGGTGAGACACCTGAGGCAAAAACATTGTTCTTTTTACCTGCACAGATCTATTGAGAGATGTTTGTCTATTTTGCTTCTTACTGGTGTAAAGTCCATCCCTAATACACATTCAGTTGTTCCTCTTACTACTTTGTCTAATTACAACTGTAGATTTATCCTAATTCCCCGAAAAGTTTCCATTAGATAATGTCTGATTTGCATATTTAGATAACTAATGATATAAAAAGAATAGACTCAATGTAAGAAATCCCCTCTTATGCTGATATCGTTGAGTATTAACCCTAAACACCTGTAGCGTCTGCCCTCACATGGAGACAACATGGACATATTACTGACTACAGTTTGTTGTAATTACAGTCCTCATTGTGGTTCACACCAAAGGGCAAACCAGAATCCTCTGATTTTCTAAGTGTTCGGAGAGACTACAGGTGTTTTCAAAGGTGCATTCTGGGCACACATGATCATTGAGTGTAGTATTTCAATGGCGGTAGAAACAACAACATGGCCGTTATAAGTGTTGTCGTTCTTTGTAAATAATGTTAAAAATTAAAGCAGACACTGTGCTGGTTGAGCACGCTGATGAATATGAGTTGATGTTATGTTATGCTACCTGTCGGGAGGTTTTTAGGTCACTGTGTACTCAGAGTCGCTGTTGGGAGACAAACGTGTGCTCCGGACCCGGAGCCGGTCCTGAGACGTGCAGCTCGGGTTCTGGTCGCACCGAGCTGCGTTTTACTGAAGAGAAATGTGTTCCCAAAGTAAAAAGTGACATTCCATAAAAAACGTATAATGCAAGATACGTTGTGTGTATGTGTGTGTGTGTGTATGTGTGTGTGTGTGTGTGTGTGTGTGTGTGTGTGTGCGTCTTTGTGTGCTTCTGTGTGTGTCTGTGTGTCTGTGTGCGTCTTTGTGTGTGTGTGTGTGTGTTTAATGAGTCAGGAGTTGCAGAGTGAGGTGTGTCAGTGGGGAGGATGAGTGATTACAGTGGACAGTAATCCTGCAGATGGATTAGCAGGTGGTATTAAGAGAGGGGGGTTGGGTCAGTGGGGGACACGGCCACCTCCGGACTGTCACAATATGGAGCCGCAGCTCGCAGGGCCGAACCTCCACCTGCTTCTCCCCAGAAACACCGGACACTGTGACATACACAGTGGGTTCCCAAAGCCAATACAGTGTTGGTACTGGTCGTCTGTCCCCACAGAGGAAGCCTCGGCTTTAGCTTGATGATGATCAGGCATTTTATTTTTATTTTATTGTGAATATTGTAATTTAATAAATGCTCTGCAATGTGAGTTGTCCAACTGTGGCCGATGGTTGTGTGTTATTTCACTCCTGCTTCCCCATGCCGTCGTGGAAAGCTTCTTAGCTTCATAAACCTAACGTATACAACCCATTCAGATGTCAGCCATCCCCATTCCTCTCTATTGTGAACTTTGTAAAATGTATTACACAAGTGGAACTGTTCTCTTTGATGAGACTGAGAACCTTTGTTTTGATATTGAAATAAGAATAATTAGGAAATACACATGCAACAATACTCCATGTCCCTCAATAGCTGAGCATCTATTCTATTGGTGAAGATATAAAGTATATGCAAGGGTTGCAGAAGCTAGGTGACCAAAATGTCACGTAGCGTAAGAAAACATGCAAAGATTGGATTTTAGTTTCAGTTTAACAATCACAATTTCCAGAGTTAAATTGTTATTGTCTTCTCTGGTGCTCTTTATTCATTGTTGTTGTTGTTGTTGTTGTTGTTGTTGTTGTTGTTGTTGTTGTTGTTGATGTTATTTGGCATCACGTGCTCCCTGGTCCTCTTACTGATGCTGTAGTGACATAAAGCCAGTAGACTAACAAGGTGGTCTCCAGCTCACCTGGAGTGTGTGTACCAGGTGAACAGCTTCTCTTTCTCTACACTGTCATGCTCCAGCTGCACTAATAAAGGCAAACAAAGAAATGTGCACTATACAACTAACTCTAGTTTTCATTGTCAGACTGTTTCACAGTTGGTGGCTTTGCATTGGTAAAGTTCAGAAGTAGAAATCAATCAATATACAATACAAAATATTATTGTCCAGAGAGCCATAAGTCTCTGAGGAGGGAACAACTGGGTCCACAATCTCTTTTTCTCAATACTCATCACAGGATTAATAGACAGGAGCTACACCTCAAACCCTCTGTGACACAATCTGACTAATTGACTTATTAGAAGGAGAACGGCTAACAGATGAGAGGAAGGTAGTGCTATTGTAAAGTGAAATAAAAGCTTGTAATTATCTACTTCTTTATAAAAAGGTCAGTTTTTTTCTTTCTCTCTCCATCCTTTGTAGAAATCAGCTGCCGGGCAAATGACACTTGTCAGTGACCTGACGGTGAGTGTTCACTGACATCTGGTGGTCAACAAGAAAATCTACTGTTTTCAAGGTGAATAAAAGTTCTGCGTTTAAAATGTGGGCTATGCACAAAAGACGTACACAAATATTGACACCAAAATAAATTTGAATATAAGGAATATAATATCACCGACATATCACCGGCATATTGGTGAATTAATGTGTACTCCAGTGGTCAGTTGGTAAATATGGGGCTTAGTTTGCTCTCATGTGCACCGGCTGCTGGGATCCCCACTATGGGACTATGGAATATGCTATCTTATCTTATCTGATCTTTTATGCATGCGGTAGAGTAGCTTGTGAATTTCCCCAAGGGATCAATAATGTCCTGTCTTTATCCATAATGATCAATCTAAATGTATTTGTTGATTTCATTTTTTATTATGAATCTCGGTGTAGAAGTAAATGGTATTTAAAGGTGTCAAAGAGATGTAGTGATGTAAAATAAAGTGCTAGATATCCCCCTGAAATGGCCAACTCACATTTGGGATGTAATACACAAACAGTGCCGAAGGATGGCAGGATGACAAATGTGATGCCTCGAGTCAGTCATCAATTTACAACGTGAAGAAGAAGAAAAAAGTCATGCACCCTTTCCGAGCCTTAAATCGGTGCGTAATAAAGCAACACGGTTATCCTCCGTCCGTAGTTAGTCGTTTAAATGTATTCATTCTGACATTGTGAATTTTAAAATGATGAGTAAAATTCACTTTATAATCGGGGGGATGATATATTAACTCAAATTGAATATAAATAGATAAATACAATAGCAAGGAGCTACGTTTCTATGACATAATTAGGACAACCGCAAGATAAAGTAAACACAATGGCAGGGAAACTACATGAACAACATGTAAGTAATGAAATAGACAATAGATAATAGAACATAGAGAATTGAGCTTGGAGAATGGAGAACAGCCTTATTTTCTTCTTCGCTGGGTCGTTTAGGAGCACTAAAGCCTATATATACAATATTTTTGAACGCACCACTTCTCAACCGGATGTTTTGCATCACGACAACCCGAAAAATCATCAAGCAACGTTCATTGCATTTCTTTCGTTACAGTGAAACGCACTTCGTTACAACGAGTATCACATTAAGTGTTCACGAACCCGTGTTTTGAAATGAACGACCAGAAGTCTCTATTTCTCGTTTGGCTTCAGACACAAAGACGACCATGAACCATCTCAACTCGTGACACTCCTGAAGTCTTTCGGGAGCCTCTTGCTGCAGGATGCTCCGGGACTCGGATCCCTTCGCGGAGGACAGCTTCAGCCGCTTCCCGTCGCAGAGCAACATCTACGGGCTGTGTCAGGCCGGGGAGCAGGAGCTGCTGGCGGCTACCCTCAAAGGGAAGGTGGTGTGTTTCAGATACCAGGAGCTGCAGCAGAAGATCCGACCTGTGGCCAAGGAGGTTCAGTTCACCTACATTCCAGGTACCCCCCCCCCCACACACACAAACACTCCCCCCTCTCCCTATTCGATGCTTGTCGATAATTCTTCTCCACATGTCAGATTTTTTTACTGCACTGGTTATCTGACAGCTACAACTACTTTCAGGGTTCTTACGGTCATGGAAAAGTCATGGAATTTTGAAATGGTCATTTCCAGGCTTGGAAAAGTCATGGAAAAAAACTCAAATCATAAAAGTTTTGGAAAAGTCATGGAAATTTGTTATCACGTGTTCATTTACACCGATTTTTTTAAGAAAGCCGTTTAAAATGTAAGCCGGCATATGCTTTCAATACGCAAGATTTACTAAATTGTTCGTGTTTGGTCATGGAAATTTGGTATAAAGTCATGGAAAAGTCATGGAAATCCATTGGTCAAAATGTGTAAGAACCCTGTACTTTACTCTTTAATATTTTACATACTGAACTTCTGATGAGCTTATACACTTTTATTTCGTTGTTGTATATTAAATTACATAACATAACATTTAATAGCACCCAGTTAAACGAAACGCTACTCACACAACATTACATATCACACATTCAAATGCAATATCATATCTTAACAGTAAAGTACATTGTTTACTTTTATTTTTTAGATAATTTAAGGCCATATTTGTTCTTTTTCTATGACTACTTTAACTTAAATAAAAGATCTGATTACTTATTCCACCACTGCACGTACATTGGCTTACATGGCAGACTAATGTTATAAAAAAAGAAATACAAAAACTAAGTAAACAAAGAAATTAAATTCCCAGTTATGAAAAGAAGGTGCCGGGTTAAAGCCATTGTACTATGAAAAGTAAAAGCGGTTAATATGATATATCATGATATGATATGATATTCCTTTATTCGTCCCACAGTGGGGAAATTTCAAAAATGATTAATATAATGATGATGAGATCCAGGTGCGCCCTGTTCAGTTTGTGGCTAAAAAAAGAAGAAGATCACATAACCTGTAAAGCAACGTTTGACCCCAGCACATTTAATCCATCAGCGCCTGTGGTCATGTCCACAGGGCTCCTTCCTCCTTCCTCTGGAGCACAATCATGTCAGCTTTCTTTTCCCAGCTGTGCTGAACAGTGACAGCTCCTGTCCTCCTCTGGTCCTGAACTACTTTGGCCAAACATATTCCACATGACCGAAGGAAAGTGATGGTGAAGTTCACCAAGTAGCCGATTTTTATACTTAATAAGAAATAAGGCTACACAACACAAGATCTGGAGTAATGTCGGCCAGCGTCTTCACAAATACAGTAACTACATGTAATTAAAAAAAGTCAAAGAACAACTAATCTGGATTTTATTTCAATTCTTGGATTCATTAATTATCACACATTTATTTATTTTTTATCCATTCGCTATTGCAGGTGGACAATGCATTTTCTCCCTCAAATAATCTCAATAAACCAAAAAGCCATGGCCGTATCAGTTAGAAATATTAAATATCGTGATCAGATTTCCTGTCCATAATGCCGACTTGTGCTGCAGCTGAGTTGTTCTCCGTACCCGTTGGTTGATGGTTGACGGTTGACGGTTGACGGTTGACGGTTGACGGTTGATGGTGTCTTCTTTATCCAGTTGATGCAGAGATCGTGTCAATCGATGCCTTTAACAAGTCTCCTCCCAAAAGAGGCCTGGTGGTGGGCATCACATTCGTAAAGGTACATTTGCATGTCAAGGTGTACATAGCATGTCAATACTTAGCTATCCGGGTTGTCAATAACGGCTGAACTTCTGCAGGACTCTGGTGACAAGGCCACGCCGTTCCTTAACATCTACTGTGACTACGAGCCGGGCTCAGAGTTCAACCTGGAGTCCATCGCACGTGAGTGACGCAGTGTTGTGCATGGCACGCTGCTGGAGTCAATATTAGATAGAAGGACAGATAAATGCGATTGGAATAAACCAATATATATAATATATAATATATATATATATATATATATATATATATATATATATTCACATATTAAAATATAAATAAATAAGTAGGTTCATATTTAGTTTTATCAATAAATACATATTTTGAATTAAAAAAGGATATTTTTATTAAACACATTTTCTTTATTTCAGTGGAATTTTTTTTCTAATGCCACATATTTATTTCCATTAAAAAAAATAATGCCATTTTATTTGAATTTTTAGATACAAACTTTTTTTGCATTTAACCCATCATAAACATTTATGAGCAGTGGGCAGCTGTGAAACACTACAATATGCGGATAGCAGGTGCCGGAGGACGAACCCGCCAACCCACTCTCCCTACTGAGCTGCAGACCCCCACCCCCCACACACACACATTAGCTAGCTAATTTGTGTGATGGTGCATTGGTCAGAAAACCAGCAGATGGAAATAAATTGACCTGGGAAGTAAATGTTGATATATACCAGCGGATATATACCCGCGGACCTTGATTACCATAAGGTAATCAAGGTCCGCTGGTATATATCAAATTGAGTTGTTTAAATATATTTACTTCACACCCATATCTATATATTTCACAGGCACATTTATTTCTGTATTTGGTATGTTTGATGCTGAATGATATGTGCATTGCTCACACATGCTGCCGTGTGTGTCTCTGAACAGAGAGCTGCCTGAATCTGGAGTTGCAGTTCACGCCCTTCCATCTCTACCATACCGAGTGAGTCTGCTGCTGCAGAGGGCCGTGATGCAATGTGGACCCCTAAATATGCAGAGGCATTTAGCAGTCTACCTCGGAGGGGGGGGGGCTCATCCCAAATTTTCAGTCTCACAAAGAGAGCTCCAGTTCACACCTCAGTTGGCATGGCAACTGCTGCTACCACTGCAGGCCAAATCAGGAGCTGTTTTTTTTCTTCCCAACAGAGCAAAGGGAGGACTACGAACCAGCTCTCAGACGCTGGTCTGGCCTTAAACAACCTAACATTTGCCATTCGTATATATTTACACATTTGTAGAATTTCCTCACTCTTTGTATATTATTCGTGCCGTGCCTCACTGAACTGTGCACTTTTATTGCCAGACTGGACAGATTTCACAACGGTGATCCCTAATTGTACCTCGTCTCACCTACTAGCGCCTTCACTAGAGTCTTATGGGTTTAATGCTGCGTTCACACCAAAAGTGATGTGAATGTTCACAACGCTTTAGCTGGCAGCATTAGTGTTGTTAAGGTCGCCCCGTTGTCAGTCGGCGTCTGACAGGAGGAACACATGACCGGGTGCATCTGGGAATGTCAGCGTTCTTTTCTCTCTGACAGGGTGCAGTGTGACGGCGCAGACAGGGAGACGGTGTTCCTGCTCAGCGGGCACGACCAGAGGATCCACCTGTACAAGGAGGTGTGTGTGTGTGTGTGTGTGTGTGTGTGTGTGTGTGTGTGTGTGTGTGTGTGTGTGAAATAAGTGAAAATAAAAAAAACGTGTAAATGTGGATTAAATCTTTTTCTTTCCCTTTTAATTGTGTATTTATGTAGACATGTGTGTCTTATATGAGTATATGTTCTCATGTGTGGGACACCTAAACCAGATAATGTACTTATTTTGTAGAACTCTTTTGATTTTATTTATATATATATATATATATATATATATATATATATATATATATATATATATATATATATATATAAAAACATTTTTAATTTAGCATATGCCCTTTTAAAATAAATTAATTCAAATGTATCCTGTGGAGATGAGGAATGGAAATTGAATATTAACATTATCCAAAGTTTTGTTTAGGTATTTTTGAAAGTAAATATACCAAAAGACAACACAATAATAATTTGTCACCACATTCGTACTTGCATTTGGAAGCCAAAGCTTTTGGTCACATGCTCTTCTTCAATAGATGGATTATGGGAATGTGGATATTCCTTTTAAGTGGCTAAAAAGTTGAATGTTGGAAGCAGCATCAAGCGTCATTGTTCTTTCAAAGAGATGAAAAAAAACAAAATAAAACAGGAAGGCTTTTTTTCCGTGGTTTTCCCAGCCAAAGAGATGAAATGAGGCGGTAATGAGTTTTGCATATTTTTAAGAGATGTTTCACTTTGATTGATCACTCGGCGTCAGACCGCCATTCAGCCTGACTCTCCTGTTCCCAACAGAACGCCTCCCTCCACCAGTTTGAAGAGCAGCCGGTGGAGAGACTCTTCCCTGAACTACAGCAGCTGCCCAGCAAGTGAGTCTCATGTTCTTCTGCTTCTGTCACCTCTTGGCAGTAGTTCCCCCCCCGTGAGTCTGTGTGTGAGTCACCGTGGCAACATGTGGTCCTGGAGACCCCGGTTGGAGAACACCACTGAGGGGTTTTGGGCACAGGTCGGTCTGCACGATGCAGCCACACAACTTTACAGGTGTGTAGTTGAGATCGAAATGAAGGCCGGGCTCGAAAGATGGGTGTGGTCCGGATGTTTTTGGGGTAGGATGGAGAGAAGGAGGGCATTGGCATTTACCCACTGGTGGGGATCTCACCACAGGGGTTGTTTGACTGTGTGGTAAATAACCTGGTGATTGAGACCACTAGTCGCTCTATAAAATGATTTGTGTTAATCGGACTCATGACTCTCCTGCTAATGCAATCTAGTCGTTTAACTTTCCACTTTAAAAAGGGTCATTTCACAGTGTATGTCCTGCTGCAGTCGGTGTCTCCAGGACAACATTTAGCCATGAAGACTCGAGCGCGGACTCGCCCGCTGTCGCAGCTTGTGATGAACGCATCGCAAGAGGACAGCACTAATACAAAAAGATAAACCAGTTGACAAATAGGATAAAGACAACGGAAGTCTCAAATCGCCAGCATGACTGACGCATAGAAATATGTCAACATGTGCTGAGCTGAATGTATGTACGGTCCGTGTGTCCCCTCCCTCCACGCAGTGTGCTCTGGTTGGACATGTTGAGCATCGCCGGTGGACGGCGACTCTCTGCAATTGGCTGTCAGAATGGCTGCGTTGGACTGGCGCTGGTCAACCAGACAGAACCAGGTGAGGGAGACCCACACACAGTATAATGGAGGTTCACCTCCATCACATGACTCCTTTAACCCCCCTTCTTTTCGGGTCTCTGAACACATCTGCGCCTGTTACTTGGTTTCATTATTCATGTGCCAGTGTGCGTGTAGCCTAAAGGCCCTGCGATCCTGAACATGTATTTCTTTTTGGGTCTGCTTAGACCTTTGGAGAGCTATGCTGGGAACTAAGTAGGGCCACCAGACTTTACTACTTCCAATGTGTCCCACCTTAACAGGAGAGTCGGAGCGATGTCATTCAGAAATAGGGCTGCTCCCACACTCATCTAAATATCGCTCACATTTCAAATGAGCAAACAGTCCAAAGTCTGAATAATGAGAGGCTCCACATCGTCCTCAAACGGGCGTGGCTATTGGTTAATAAACGTTGCTCAGCCGTCGTCAGTGTGACGTCAGTGTCACAGTTGTCACCGTTGTCACAGCCGGGTCGTCACACAGTGAGCTAGCATGCCAGCAATACCAGGACCCCGAGAACATTGAGCGTTCAGCCATCATCTTATCACTAAAGTTATTATTATAACCTGTGTCACTGCTGCACATTTAGGATCTATGAATTGGGGATGCATTGCATTGTGGGATTCCTAGCAGAAGCGAATAAACATGCTGAAAAAAGTGCAATGTGAATAGGGGTGAAGTAATCATTTCACCTGTGTGGCTGCATTGTGGACTTTTCAAATATTATGTAAACGGGGGGAATTTTCAAAAGTCCATCTTTGTTCTGTATTAAATGCCTCCGCGATGCGTCTTCTTTTTTTTCCTCAGAGGTTTTGCAGAGCTGGCGCTTCCAGTTCGACAGTCCGATCTCGTCAGTGCTGCTCTTCCCTCTGAGCTGCCAAACCGAGCCCGACCAGCCCAGCGGAGAGAAAAGTACATTAACGGCCTGTTTTAGATTCTCCAGCATCCCTGTCCGCCACGGTGGATATTTAAGTCTGAAATAAAAAGTAAATCAAGGCCTTTAATGTTGTGCTTGTCTTTTTCTTTTCTTCAGGTGCGGAAATGGAAGGCTACAACCTTCTGGTAACCAGCACCATAGAGATGGCAGTTGTCTACAGGTCAGAATACTTTCTGAAGAAATCAGTGGAGTCATCGCTTGGCTTTGTACGTAGACATTAGTTCTGTGATTGATCACATTTCTCAGAACAGTGTTTGATTTGTGTTTTTGTGTGTGTGTGTGTGTGTGTGTGTTCTCTTAGAGATGTCCAGGAGCGAGGCTTGTCTCACTCCATGTGCCTCTCAGGGAGTGACCAGTGGGATGCAGTGCTCTGCGCTCTGGTCATTGACCTGGATTTTGACGGGCAGAAGGAGGTGCTGTTGGGAACATATGGGCAGGTCAGAGCTCCCATTACTAATAAACTTTATTAATAGTACTTAAAGCTAAATTCGAAATTCAAAGCATTTCTATTGCCTCCACATGGCTCAACACGGCAGCTGGCGGCGCTAACAGTGTAGTCAACGGCAACAGTGCTGACAGAACTAACCGTCTTTACCTGTCAATTTTCAATAAATCCCATAAAAAGATCCAAACTAACAACGCCTTATTCCTTCACTTTCAACTTTCCAACTTCCCCAGCTCCAACTGAGTTCATGAACCTTTAAATAAAATTAATCTATTTTCGAAATGTGCAATCATTTCCCTAAAACTGCTGGTCGTGGGGGTTTTAGCAAGTGTTATTCAAATGGAAGAAAATTGTCGGGGACTATGTTTAGCGGTGGAATAATACACAATTACTCCAGTATTTGAGGCTGTGATGGTTTTTTAATAGGACAACAATGGAGCTCTTTGCCTCAGTAGAAGAAAATATATTAGGCTTTGGATAGATACGCAATAAGATTTCAACACGTATATAACAATGCATAACTCATTTGACCAATATTGTAGACGCAACGCCTACAACATCATTACATGATAATAACGATGACATATGAGATAACCCGTTCGTCTTAATTTTTCGGGCATCTGATAGTTTGCCTGACCGATGACCTTGTCGTCTGCCTTTCTCGCCATGCAGGAACTTCTTTGTTATAAATTCCAGTCGGCAGGGAGAGGACGAGACGGACAGTTTCAGTTGCAGTGGAGGCGGAGCTTCAAGAGTCCTCTGCTGTCCATCATCTACTTAGACTTAACCGGGGACGGGCTGAGGGAGCTGGCTGTCCTCACGCTGAAGGGGCTGCACATCTTACAGGTGTGTTGCAGGCAGCCGTGTTACATCACTTGAACTGGAGAAAATATATTATTTCTAATAAGGAGTGACATGAAGCATCAAGTAGTTGCTGACCTCTACTGTCCACCAGAGGAAATTGCAGCAGAATTGAGAGAGCTGGTTCAGTCTGCTCTGAGGAAGAAGTGGAACACAAATGCCTAATGAAGACATACTGACCAAACACTTCTCTATACAGTCCTTTTTTCATTTGCTTTTTCTCAGTCAAAGTGGGATGCCGCATCCCTCTTTATCTCTGATCAGGCAAAGTTGGCTTTCAGAACTCATTAAACAATATATATCTCCAGCTTTTTCAGCGTAGTCCCCCTGACTCGTCTGCTCAACGAGGCGCTCTTTAAGCAAAGCCTCAGCGACGACGTTGTGCCGATGACTTCAACATACTCTCCTCCGCTCTGTGTCAATGTCCTTGTGTGTCTCACCTCTTTTGTCGCTCTGTTCCCCCGTCTTCTCAGCACTCTCTCTCAAGCACTTCCGATTTGGTCCTCGAGCGGCTCGCCCTCATGGTGTCGGCACTCACGGCCGGCCCCGAGCCGGAGTCAGCCGAAGAGCGGGACGCCGAGCAGAAAGACGCTGAGGAAGAGGAGTGTGCAGCCAAGACCCCATCAACTTAAGAAAAACAGCACGTTTCCCACACGTGAAAGTCCTGATGGATCAGACTGAGATGCGCTTTTTCCGCATCGACGCATGGAACAGGAAGGACTTTATCCGCATTCCTTGACAGTTCCACTCCCAGACAATAAGGTCCCGCTCCGCTCTGCGGTCGACACGATGGCGTGCTAGATGGTGTTTCAGTCTTCTGCAGATAATAAATCACCGTTGAGTCTGTTCAATGTTCTTGTTGTGGTATTTATTTACTGTGCACTTCCTTGAATGTCACTTTATAACATGTCAACACAGATCCAATTTAGTGAGTTTATTTCACTCCTTTCTAGAGCAACTTTCCCTTTTTAGTTCACCTTTCTGAGACGGAAGTGTCTCGGGATAGCGACAACCGTGTCTAGAGAATTCCACTGAAACAAGTTCATTTAATTTAGTATTTGTATATATATAATATATAAATATATAATGACACATTTAAATTCTCACACACATACATGGTGAAAGAAAAGGCACGCTTGTGTTACCTGAGGAGTCTGGTGGAGTTGACCTCCATTATTCTTCCTTCACTTACGAAACCTCTTTACATATATATTTAATATATATATTAAGTATATATATATTTATATTATATTAAATATATATATATATATATATATATAAAAATGTAATTATCGCCAAGTTATTCTATTTTGGGATTCAGGAAAAGTAAAAGAAGAAACAACTACAAAAGCAACGCAAAGAACATTTCCAACATTATCAAAGTATTCGTGAGGCTCCGGTTCCCGTCGGTCTCGTCTTTCGTCCGGCCAGCGGCACTGTGGTCCTCTCCGGTCCTCTCCGGTGCTCTCCGACTCTAGTCCTCCCCTTTCGCGCTCCAAAGACAACAATAACAACAGCTGCACTTATCACACGCAGGGCTCCACGACTCGGGGATGACTGACTGGAAGCTCTAGCGCGTCGCCTGTGCGAAGCTGTTGCACTTGTTTTAATGGCCGGTCGCCCCTCGAGACTCTCTGCTCGTGCGGCTCTCCTCCCTCCGAGGCGCGGGGTCGTGTTGCTGTGCGCGTCAACAATGAGGACCACGCTTTCGGAGCGACGCTGAGCGCATTGCCACTCATTGGGATTTTTGTATTTATATTTAGCCCCGGTGGAGAGGGACGAGCGAGGCGGAAAGAGGAGACCGCGATCCCGGTGTAGTCTGACATTTTGATCCCTTTGAAACCGCTCCGAGCACAGCCCCCCACCCCCCCAACACAAACTTGTCTTTCGTATCGCGGTGCACGTTATGTGGTGGTGAGTGCTCCACAGTGTGTGTGTGCGTGTGTGTCTGTGTGTGTGCGCGCGCGCGTGTGTGTGTGTGTGTGAGTGAAGGGGGAGGAATAGCGCAGATTTATCTACAGCTCCGGTGGAGGGAAAATAAGATTTAAAAGAAAAGATGATGATGGCTGGTGGCGGCGGAGCGGCCGTGGACCACAACGGGATATACTCCAACCCTAACCTCCACAGCCTGCAGCAGCAGCCCCTTATGGAGGCGGACACCGCGGACTCCCGCAAACGACCGCTGGAAACTCCGGCGGAGGAGGCCAGCTGTACCAAGCGCACCAACACCGGAGGTAAAAGACTGCAGGACGAGACTCGGCTCATCCACATGGAGGAATCCTCAGGAATGTGCATGCATGGGGGGGGAGTGAACCCGCATATCACTGCATGCACGCGCGCATTCAGCAGCATGTAGCAGCACCTGTGCAGCCGGCACTTGGGGAAACACCGCCTGTATTTGTGGCTGTTACTTCGTCCGCTGCGTATCTCAGCGGGGAGAGGAGAGCGGGCAGCCCGGCTGGCCGAGTGGCCTCCTCGGGTCAGCTCTGACTGTGAACCCGATCACCTCGCGGCTCCTCTCGCCACATCTGGAGTTATGCTGCTTACATAAAGTCTTTCATTCAGCCGAAGTGATGCCTTAATGTGGCAGAAGAGAAGCCACCTGGTTAACAGTGTATATTGTGGGGGTTTATTGTGTGTGTCCGTGTCCGTGTGTGCGTGTGGTTGGAATTCAATTGTTACTTTTCTTGTTCGAGGGCCACAAGATACATATGCCCCCCGCCCCCCGGGGTGTTAAACAGGTAGTTGCATTAGGGCACTTGGGTTAGGGAGACCTCCAACATGGAATAAACCCTTGAATTGAGTTACTTCAAAGATGTAGCTATTATTTCTATAAACCCTCGAAACAGGCAAATGTACCTCCATCACCTCCATTTTTATTTTAGCTCAATAGCAATATAATGTTATACTATTCAAAATAAACTATAAAATAATTAAATTAACTGAATAATTTCTTCTTATCTTTGGTGTTTTTTCGTCATATACAGACATGCAATGATGATTCCTGGCTAATATAAATGTTTTCCAACGTCAGCCTCTGTCTGGTCAGGTGTTAAATTATCATTTGGTGGCTAGCTCTGATAGCTTTCTCTTTGGCTGTACTTTTCCAACACAATGGCCTCAGTAACTCTGTAGAAGCATCGTCCAAATCCAACACATTGTGTGTTGGTCAAATCTATCCACATTGTGACGACCTTACTCCACAGAGTTGTCCTGAGCAACACAACATGGAGGAGGCCTTTAGTGATGATAACGTGAGCGGAACTGAAATGGCGTTGCAGTAGTAGTGCTGACAGAATCAGAATTGATGTCAAACATCTTGCCTTGGGAGTCCTGGCCTCTGTAGTTTGGGAACCACTCACCTATGAGTCTTGGTGCAATGCAAATCCATCGCCAAAGACCTCTGAGGCAAATTTCTAAATTGTGACATTGGGCTATATAAAATAAACTGAAATAGAATTGAATTGAATCTGAGTGGTATATTGACTTAAGAAGTCCGGAGACAAGGTGGCTGTTCCGACCCTCTGAATCACTGTTGAGATGTGTGCACGTCGTCAGAAGGACGAGACCTAACGCAGCCGTAGTGTTCACTTCAGATCCACGATGGACTTTGTAGATGTCTGGTTTCATTGGTTAGGTGTGCAGGTTTTGTTGACGCAAGCTAAGCAGGACAACCCCATGCAGTGAAAACCACACAACCGCATATAGATAGTACGGTGCACTCATTTCTACTTGTCGCCTAGATTCTTATCAAAGTCATCTTATTTCTAGGTCACCGGGTGAGTAAAATCTCAGCATCTGTTTGGTGTTTTTGTCTGAAATGTCAGCACACTTCACAACTGTAAAAGTACAATGCAGACACATAACAGCCTGCAACTAACGGTTATTCCCATCGTCAAGCAATCTGTTAATTATTTCCTTGGTTTATTTGTCAGTGGTTTGTTCTCTAGATGCCAGAAAGAAGGGAAAATGTCAATCAGTGCTTCTCTCAGCCCAAGATGACGTCCCCAATGGTCTAGTTTGGTTCAGTCAGCCGGCATAGAGGGTTACTATTTACATTTAAAGAAGCTGGAATCAGATAATTTAGACTTTATTTTCTTTAAAAATAAAAAAAATCCCCACAAATCGATTCATCGTTGTAGTCGGGAGTGGTAAGAACTGTGAGAGGTGGTTGTGTGTGTGTGTGGGTGCGTGTGCATGTGTGTGTATAGGGGGGATAAGGTGGGGGCAGCAGAAACACTGCAGTGCCATTTTAACTAATTGATCCTGATTAATTTTTTTCTGGGGGAGAAATAGTGGCGAACAGTACAGCGTCAGCGAGGAGGAGAGGTGTGTGCACAGCAGCCTCATCAGTAAGATGTCGGAGCGCGGCAGCGGGGATGGCGGCAGACTCGGTGTATCAGCTACTGCGCATCTTATTTCAGCTCAGAATGGTTATGGTCTGCAGCTCGCAGGGACCACTTTATTCAGGAACTTCATGTTAATTAGAGGTCCGCGGAGAACGGGCACCATATGTTACTGAAATGTGCTTTGTCTGTCTCTTTGTGTCCCATACATGCCGCCATGCGATAATAGCAGCATTATATACCTCTAACGGCACGGCTGTGTCTTTACCGCACCTCCAGAAATGTCATTTCAGCAGTGCACATAAGGACCCTGGTGCCACTAGACAGTATTTTACAGCACATTCAGCATCCCACATGTCCTCCATTAGCACCCCTAAAGCCACTGTAAGAACAGAGCAGTCACATGGTGTTCCTGCTTCTGGGAGAGTTTACACCATTTGTAGCACGGATACTCCGCAGTGATCTTCCCCGTCCAATATCCAGGTGATGTGAGCGGCTAGACGGTGTGAAATTGCATTTGGAGGATCTTAATGAATACTAAAAGTACATAATTCACTTGCTGCTGTAATTTCTATAATGGCATCACACACCGTTTCCCCGGCAGAGTCCATGTTCTATCAAAGGCGTCTCTGTGTCACAGCCCCGCCGCTGCTGCACAATTAATCGCGTCCCGAAGATGGTCTGACTCTGAAGAGGCCGCCTTGTTCCTCAGAGGCAAAGGTGTTCCAGATGGCCACCGAAACACGATCATATCTGTGTTGAATAACCAATCACTTCGTCAAGGAAGTCAACCAGACAGGACCGCTTGTGAGCTTTCAATGTGTGACCGCCCTCATTTAGTGTGGAGCGAAGTGGACACATGCAACGCAGAATGTAAATTAGAATGTGCTTCGCAGTACGATCCACCCATGTTGACCATTTTAAAATAAGTGTAAACATTAAAAGAATATATACAAGTGTGCAACCGTTTCTTTTTAATGACCTTTTAAGAGCAGTTTTATGGTGGATTTATTAACATACATTTGATCATTTGCAATGGGAAATTTGGTTTATGCTGTAGGATTGAGTCCTAAAACCCAGAAGTTAGTAATTCTTGTTCACTCTCCACAAAGTTAATGACATTTAAATTATTCGTTTTTTTTTTAGATGCTTGAAATAAGGTCTGTTGTTCACATAAGTTTAAGAGATTTTTATATATTTTTTCTATGACATACCAAACGTCAGTAAATTAACTTGTGAATTCTGAAGCTTTTACATGTCTTTAAAAAAGTTGTTGCTCACAAGAGTTCAAATAAGAGCACTAAATGTCCTGGGGACACTAGACCTCCTTTATGTAACCTTGGTGAGTTCCTTTATAGCTCATTTTAGTTGTTTCTTCTGATGATTGTATATATGATTTAAAAGTGGGGTTCATTTAAAGAAATAATCTTGTTGAACAAACCACCGCAGAGCTTATTTTCTGCAATAATCCAAATTTAAAGGAAAACTCCCATTGGCTTTTTGTAGAGGGAACCAGCGCAATAATAAATAATAAATAATAAATAATAAAACTGCAGCCTTACTTTTTCATAAAATATGAGTTTGGTAATGACAATACTAAACAGCCTAACTGGATGAACTGATTTAAGACCAACTGGTTTAATCAAAGCAGTGTCTATGTTCACTCATGTATTTAAATTCAGTCTAGAGGCCATTTTATTGTTCTCCAGAATCACTCTCAATATACTTACGGCAGTTTTAGTCCAAATAAATGACATTTATATGGTGCAAGTCAGCGTAGCATTGTCACTGAGGTGTTTGCATATGCAGTAGCTTTGATTTAGAGAGGTTAAAATGGCAGCCAATCTCCCGGTCCGTTCTGATAAGTATCCGAAGCTAATTTGGTCTGCAGCACTGACCGAAGCTCTCTGTGTCGCTGCACATACACATTTATACCGTTGATGTTTTATGTGACGTGTTTTTAGCATCCCCCCCATAATATGTGCTCTACATGTAACGTTGGAAACCCACGGCCTGTCTGTTAATACTGGTAGACAGCCTGATAATCCTCAGCCGTCCCTGTAATCACCAGCTCTTCGAATGCGTCTGATATTGATCACGCTTTTTTTCTACCGAACTGATCATTAACATGACTGGCAGTTGCAACAAAGGGAAGAAAGCCTGTGCGCTTTCAAAGCCGAGCCCCTCGTTGCGCTTTAAGAGCTGTGGACACTGAATGGGGGAAATGACTCTCTTTTTTATCAGCATTGCCCCTCTCTCTTCAGAATGAACATCTTACATTAATGTCTCTCTCATTACCCATACTCTGAGCCCATGTCGCTGGCAAGCATACGCCTCCTCAAAAGGTTATGTGGTCAAGGGATTAGGTATGATCTCGTAATGTTACTAATGGAAAGGTTGGCACAGGAATGTGAGCTGTATTTCTTATTTATTTATTTTTTGGTGGGAAGGACACAGGTGCCCTTGCAGAGCGATGTGACGTGAGCGGACTGTGAATTTGCCAGGTGGTAGTGAAAGAGAGAGAGAGAGAGAGAGAGAGAGAGAGAGAGAAAGAGAGAGAGAGAGAGAGAGAGGGAGAACGATCGAAATGAAGACAGAGCAAAGCGGAGAGAAAAGAAGAGTGGAGTCTACAGAGAGGCTGTGTCTATAGACCAGAGCATCAGTGAATGAGATGGTAGAAAATTCTGGAAGCCATTTTGCTCCAAAGAAACAAACGGGCTACAGTGATACGAGTTTCATATGTGGATGAAATCAGTAGCCAAGAAAAAAAAGGAGTTCCCCGTCTTCTTTTTTTCACAGGTCCCCTTGAAACTACTATTAAATCAAGTCCCCCCCCCTCGCCATCCACACAGAGACACTCGCACGCATGCACATTGCAGTTTTTACACACATTCAGTCACTTAAGATACCTTCTACGATTTATAGGCGTAGTGATTGGCTTCATCACCCCCCTCCACCATTCTGCGGCACTGCCATTTGCAATGGTTGATGAGCCCCTCCGCCCTCCCAAACATGGCCGTCTAAGGGATTGGGGGTGGGGGAAAGGGAGGAAAGAAGGGTGGGTGGCGTAAGGCACGCTGCCTCAGATCACTCCTCCTCCACCTCCTTCATCATCTGCTTGTGCTAGCCGTACACCTCTTCAGCCACTGTTGAAGGTCACTCCACATGCTTGTCCGCTCGCCGTTGAATCGCGCTCGCCCAGCCACTTCACCTTTGTCACTTGCCACTAAAAAAAAGTGAGTGAATGGACTGCCATACTTTATAGTGCTGCGTCAAAAGAGGCGGAGTGGAGAAGAAAATTCAATTTTTTGGGGACCGGCATTGGGGGGGGGGTGGGGACGTGACGTGCAGGAGGAAGCAGGCCACCCATTGGCCAAGCGCGGTGTCAGTCCTGCGCGCTGCTGCAGACGGACAGGCCACTCGATGAATATGGATGAGAGCAGTGAAAAGGGTGATGCGGCAGGGAAGACCCCCCCCCCCTTCAAACCGATGCAGGCTTGAACAATGCGTGCCGTCTTTCACTGAAAACACTGAGAGCCTGCATTAGCATTTTCTCAGACAATTGAGGCTCTGGCCAGCTGCAGACATGGCTCGGATGCTGCGGTGAAATCTCTTTTTCTGCGCCCACCGATGAATTAGAACGGCGGTGGAAAAAAAGTCGACTGGCCGCATTCCTCAACACTACCATTGCACCTATGCCTAGGCTAACGTTCAGATCCCCTTCAGAGATTGTGCCCCGGCATTGAGGGCTATCTGACAGAGGACTTGAGAAGCAGCAGATCTCAGAATGGGTAAGCCGCAAACTCTTTTTGTCTGACTTGTTGAATTTGTCCGTCGTGCTCGATTGTGTGCAATTTCATACACCAAAGGCTCATTTGTCCATTATTGCTCGTTTTTGTTCCGTCGTCCTTGCTCCCTCTCAGCAGCAGGTTAGTCCATTGAAATGCAGAATGGGTACTTGGAGGGGTAGTGGGAAGGAGGGAGGATGGTCACAAGGCATTTCCTTCCTGACCCACCCCCCTTGAGTGACTTAACTAAACCCATTTGGCTCAGCGTCCGCGTCTCCGCCAAGCCATCCTTCTAGTATTGGAAGTAGGGGGTATGAACTAACACCTCACTGGCTCGGCTTCCCAAATGTGCCCAACTGCTCCAGTTCCCTGGCGGATTGCAGCAACAGATTGCCATGTTTACTCTACCACATGACGCCATTAAAACCTGTTACTGTGATCTCAGACACTAGGACAGAATTAATTATTGACTAATGACAGCAAACGTGGCTGCGAGGGCGACGGAGGGAATCTCAGCGGCTTTCTCCCCTGCTGGGTTTACTCTGGTTAAAGATGAGTAGAAAGTTACGCAGTGGGTATTGGCTTGTCTGTCAACAACAGGTCTTTGGTTGTTTGCATCCTGCAATCAGCGCCACTCAAATGATATTCTTTGTGCGGCTACGGTATCAGATATATCGGGATAGGAGCGAGGGCTCAAAAGCTTTACGGCGACCGTGTCAGACATGCATGATCTTTATTTTCTCACCAAGGTCATTTTATTGTTATTCGTGGTGAGAAATGCAAAAAGCTGACTGCAACATAGGAGGATCTATAAAGATCAGATGGCCAGAGCTGCTTACGTGATGTCCAGATTTATCTTTATTTCTTGGGAAAAGGACATACTGACCAGCACTAGCTTCCGATGGTGGTGATGTCTGGGCTTCGAGGTGAAGGCACGTAGTATTTGTTCTGAGGATGTCTCCCCTACTGTGGCTAATTAATCTAAATCAAAAGTGAAATTCCATTAACAATCGTTTCAATGTCTGCATACCTGTCAGAGCCATTGATTATGAGCATAAAACAAGCCTGTGTCTTAATGCAACATGAGAGGCATGCTAATGCAATAAGGAGACAAGCTCCTTGTGGGCTGTGAAATGCCTTAATGTCACAATGCCATGTTCATTCACATCCGCATCTAATGAGTGCATTACCGAGGCAACAGGTTGGTCTCAGTGCAGGGTGGTCCACCTCCATCCATCCATCCGTCTCTCCTCCCCACCATGCCGGTCAAGCCCCACTCCCCATTCCATACCCTCCACGAAAACGTTGCAGTGAAATGGTGACGAACCGTGTGGTTTTCAGATCTAAAAATCTCTATCACGCTACGCTCCAAAGCGTGCTAGAAATCTCACCCTGCAAAGGTGGACAGTGCCTTTCTTCACATCTCTGCCCGCTCGAGTGACGTCACCCTTGAGGCAGCTGCAAAAAGGATCGAGCATGACGTCATTGCATCAGAATCAGCATGCAAAGGAGATCATTTGTAACCAGTGCTGATAATGCACATGTGCCAAGTGTTCACCATGACGTCATCATTGGATACTCGGAATTCGGTGGGGAATCACGTCCGCTCCACACATCTATAAATAAAGCGTTTCTGATTTATTGTTGGCCGGTTCTATAATCATATTGGAGTCCAAGCCCAACATGTGGCTAATTGCTTTTTACTAGATTAGCGCACACGGGATCAGGGTTTTCTTGGAGCTGATTAGTTGATTCATTAATAATTAGCATCGTAGGAGAGAGGAAGTTTCCCAAACTGAGAGGGAGAACCATTTTTGCCTACAAATGCTGCACACTTGAGGGGCTGTCAATCACCAACTGCTACAAGCCACTGTAAGCCACAGAAGCCCCTTCCAAAATGGAGGAGATTTAGACCATCTTGGCAGTGTACCCTATGAACAAATCTGTGGGATTGGTTCCCATATGTTCATCTCACGTCTGTTAATTACGAGGGATCACTCTGCATTGGCATTCATAAGTGGCACTGTTTAATGACTTCATGTGTTTGCCGGTAGTCCTCTGTGTGTACCTTTCTGTCTCAGAATAAGCAGGCTACCTTTTACAGACAGATTGGACCGCTAGTGCTGCACTCCTGGTTACGCATGGGGAACGATCCGTAACACTGGACCCTGGTTTTGAATTCAGTCAAGAGGTTTTCTAAAACTCCTTGAAAACAGTTAAAATTAGACCTCTGCAAACTGGAAAGGAGGTCATCCTTTACTCTACGAGGGAAATCTGGGGCAGGACGCAGAACGCGTCACAGTCTCTGATAACATGTGAACGCACTGAAAGCTGCTCAAAGAGCTTCTTCCAGTTACCTTGCCTTCACCAGAGGAACACAGACACAAGATATATCATTACCGTACCCCATATAAGTCAAAGCTATGTGTCCCTATTGTGAATTTTCTGCTTGTTCAGGGTACTACGAAGAAGTGGGGGCTGGGCACCACTATGGCGTGCATGATGATGTGCAGAGCTGCTTTACGAGACTTGACTTTCTTACTCTATGTGCCCCCCCCCCCCCCCCCCCCCGCCCACACACACAGAGGAGGGCGAGTACTTCCTCAAGGTGCTGATCCCCAGCTATGCAGCCGGCTCTATAATCGGCAAGGGTGGACAGACCATCGTACAACTGCAGAAAGAGACGGGTGCCACCATTAAGCTGTCCAAATCCAAAGACTTCTACCCAGGTAAGAATGAATCCCTTAGTATTTAAAATCGATGACCAAATATTGATGTATGTATATATTTATGAAAGGAGAGGTCTGATTTATTACCCAGCTGAAGAAGTGATGCTTTGGTGCAAGAGAGCATTTGATATGTCCTCTTCATTTGGCAAGTAATTGCAATCCATTTTAATCACAGGGCGTTCGTAAACACTCTGAACTTGAGCACCGTGAAGACCCTGGGGGAGCTTACAGAAGCAGCATTTAGGTCTGAAGGCCATTTTGAAGTTGCTTGGCCAGCAGGTTGCGTCACCGTGCGGCATACCTGGCGGCAATCGGGCGGCCCTCCCTACCTGGTGCTCGGCGTAATGCAGACGTCTGCTCAGACTGAATATGTAGGCCGATAAGATTTCATGGACTCAAGCCAAGACAATCAACTACACTATACATACTTTGCACACACACTAAGGCTAATATCGTTAAAAATAGTTGCCACTTTAAATCTCTTGTTTGCCAGAGATGTTCTCATAAGCTTCTTGAAAATAAGTCATTCAGCATGAAGAAAGCATTAAAAACGACTCGTCGTCAAATAAAATCTCAGTTCACTGAGACCAAAGCGGTCGATTAATCGACTAAGGGGGGCAGCCCAGCTTTTTAGCAGAAATATTCTATCTTACCTTAAAAAACGAATGGGCCACAAAGGCCCGACAAAATTGGACAGGACGGCCATTTATTCCCCCCCCTAGAAAATGAGAACAGACTCTGTGACGCAGAGGCATGCATCGGAGGCCATCATTGTGTTGAGGAGAGTCTTGGTCAAAAATGGCAACAGAGGAAGGGCGCTCGTGCAGCTTGGTGACCCCCATCACACAGAGGTCAAAGCCGACCCGTCTTATCCTCCGAACACAAACGCCTGAGCCGTACGGGAGTCCGGCTGTTTGTCCTTCATGCCTCAGAGGAGGCTCCGACCTTCTGAAAAATAACAGGTGCTGAGCGTCTCGCTGCTTATTAGGTCCAGATGTTTTCTGTGATTACTGATGCAAGCAAATAATGCCTGTGTAGTTTGTATAGTTTTTACTGTATCGACATTTAGAATATATAATAACCTCCTTAGATTGGATATAGTTAGCAGTGCACAAAAAATGCAACTCCTTTATTATTGGTTACAAAATCTGTCTTCTTGTTTTATTAAACTATTAGATTTAACTTAATTGTCAATAATCATTACAGCTACCTTCATTACTGAATCTATACTGTGACCTCTGCAATTTCGGTCTTTAGATCATTTTGAGAACACAATATCACGTCGCTAAAAAAGAAGCACAACATGGTTTGAATTTGATGTGTTCTGTAGGGAGTAACGTGTGATATATAGGACTGACAGAATCATGGCAAAGAAGTAGCCGACGGAGGATCAGGGGAGAGGAAAGGAAGGATGTGCGAGCAATTAATTCTCCTGTACTTGTGTCTTCGAGCCATGTTTCTGCTAGCCGCAGTGAAAGGACCCTCGTTCAGAGGGCACGGCCCGGAAATTCTCCACATACGAGGACAAATATGTACGAGTGAAACGAAGCATGGCTACTCCATTGGCATGGCAACAAATGAAAAGGAGCGATATGTATCCTTATTTCTCTCTTTGGATTGTGGATGTGTTCATAGGCCGCCCACCACCTGCTCGGCCCATCCCCCTACTCATTATCTTGATGAGTGAAAAGAGGAGTTCAGGGAGAGGGTGCTGGCAACCATTTGATTGGGCGGTTATTCAGGTCCACACAAGTGAATAAAAGGAGTGCTTCTCTAGGCTGCATAATAGTTGAGAAGTCAGTAGAAGCTAAAACTTTTTTTAAACTGTTAAGTATGAGCAAATTGGTGACGTTTCTGTAAGATATACAGAGATATACAGAGTTTTTGAAGCCACCAAATGTAGCACGTCAAAGTTCTCAGCTACATCAGTTTTTATCTTGCTTTCATTGTTGAATCAGCTGCAATGTGTGCTACTACAGCATGCTAATGCCATTACACACAGTTCACGCCCTCCACTCTCATCCTGCGGCAGCCTGAGCACACACTCCAACCACAGCACAATCGCACACTAGAGAAATCAAGGGACAACAACCGATGCAGACATTTTTCTCTGCAATCCTGTCTGTGACGACTCAGTCTGAGGCTCCCACACCCACCTCTGCGTCTCCCATCAGTCAGCGTAAACCATGATGAGACCATGAATGCAAAGGTTCTTGAAGGGGACTGTGCAACTGTGGCGAGCGGAGATGGACGAGTGGGGACGGTGCAGGGTAGTGTGGTTGAGGGATGATTGTGTGACAAGGGGGAGTAGGCCCAGAAATAGCCCGTTTCAATCTCTCTCTGTGGACATGACCCCTTCTCCCAGCTGTAGTCAAGCTGCTCCGACGCATGACAAGTTTCCTCTTCACTCCTCCCCACTCACTCGCTTTTTCTCAGATTTGGTTACTGGTAGTTGGGCGAGTTCAGACCAGATAAGATGACATCATACTCCTCTACTTCCCACTATTTGGTTTGAACCCATCTCAACCGTTGCACAGCTGGATTCACTCGAACCCCCCTAAACGCAGTGTGCTGTGCGTTCACGCATTCGACACACACACACAAACACACATACGCACATGCACACGAACACGCACACACACCTACTTCCACGCATCCGCATATTTAAGCAGCTGTAGTGAGAGCCGTGGGAGTTTACGATTCGCACACAAACACAGAAACTAAACTTCAAACCCGTTCGCTTGGTGCAGCTGACCTCTGGCCAAGTACGTGTATTGAGTTACTTTGAGCAGCACGAAACAGATCAGGATGTTGTGATGTCATAGAAACACTGGGTGTTTATTTTCCATTATGTGATCATTCAAATATCAATTGCAATATGTGATCTCATACTGGCAAACACCACTGTTTCATTTCCTTAAAAAAATAGCAGACAGAGAAACTACAGCAACATCACAGTTTGCAGTTGTTCAGTTGTTTCTCCATGTGCAGTATATACTGTTCTTACTAACGCTCCCTATAGGACACATCACATCTGTCTGGGATGACATCATGGGCGGGGATTTCAAACTAATGGGGACTGCAGTCTTTTTCTGTCTGCAGATTCATGTCTTTGCCTTCGGTGCACAACATTTCTTCCTGGTGAACAGTTGTTACGCTGTAGTATTCTGAAGTACTGTTAAGCTTTATGATGCAAGCACACAATCTGATGTTACACAAGGAGGTTAGTTTACTCGTCGCAATGAGTGGCGCTCAGCCTGTGAACATAGATGATGATGCAATCAGGGTTATCGCAGCTTGAAATAATTGAATATACATGTTTAACTGAGAGCCTCAATTCCAAATATGAATAAAAAGTCGAACCAACGTCTTAGACCTAAACCAAAGCCGAGGCGCCGTCAGTCTTTGACTTTTAAAAATTATTCCATTTCCATCGGCTGGTTCAAATGTAATGATGAGCTGGAGCTGGACAGCTTACATTTAAAAGTACTGAATGACATTGTTTGATAAATCGCCAATGTTTGTAAATCTGGTTATTCTGAGGTTCAGGTGTGACCTACACGTCATTTCAACCCGTTTCACGCGAGAGAGGTTGTGTCATAGAACTACTGGCCTATCTCTAGGTTGATGACTTTTTTTTTTGGAGCCGAATTCCATGCTAAAGACTAAACGTCAGGACATCACCACATCAACCATTTTTTTTATGTGATCGGTTGCAAGCCCCCAGACTGTATCTCAGTGCAATGCTGAAATACCTCTTTAACTAATTACATTACATTACATTACATGTCATTTAGCAGACGCTTTTATCCAAAGCGACTTACAATAAGTGCATTTCAACCTAGAGTACAAACTAAGAACAACAAGAATACAGAAAGTAACATTTCCTCAACATAGTCAAACTACAAAAGTACCATAATAAGAGCCATTCAAGTGCTACTAAAGTGCAAGTCTGTGTTTTAATCCAGATATAGTCAGAAAAGGTGAATGAACATCTACCCCAAACTGGTGGCTAGCATGGCTGTTAAAGTATTCTTTGTAATCTCACTTTGGTTTATTTCTCTTAGCGTTGCCAACTTCATCATTTTTTTACCTTTAAAAAAAGATCAGGTGAGAAAATGTAGATTCCCAATATGTTGTTAGTTTCTCCAAGTAATCCCTATCTAAGATTTTCCGGCAAATTTCTGCTGAGGGGCTGTAGCTGCTTTTCGACCGGCCGGTTGGCGCCGTAGAGAGACTAGGTCTACACCGGCGGGATGTGCTTTTTTCTGTTGCCGCATGCTCCGATACTTTTGCAGAAAAAAATGTCATCATATATGAATTGAGGCCATTTCATCGACATGTGAAGCCGATGTGGGCGTGTCTTATAATTTGCACTCTTTCTACTGACCTGCAGGGGGCAACTCCTCTGGTTTTATCATTTATTACCTCAGTAAATATTGTAAACTTGAATTTATGGTATATTTTTAAAAATTCTAATCAACCTCACATTTGTCAAATTCACCATTTGCGAGTAAAACCTCTTTGTTATCATTATTTCTTTTTTGTTTGTATCAAATACAATTTGTATTAATTTGATTAGCTTTGTGTAGCTCCTCTTTTTACATTGTACACAGTACATGGAGTCCATCAACACTAAAATCTTGCAATCTTTGTCAGCAAATGCTTTAATTTGTTAGTTAGAATTAGCATGGAGCTCGACATGCTGGAATGAGCACAGTGACGACCAGTCATTTTCCAGTTCACATCTTATTATAATTGTCTCAGCAGCAATTTGATATAATTGTTATGTATTCTGGATGCATACTTGCCTAACTTAATAGTCCATTCTGATGGTTGACTATTTGTTAAAGGAGAAGTCTAGTGCTATTCTCTATTTTTCTTGTTGTTGACAAATCCTGTTTATAGACCCAAACTAATTTTGAATGTATTCTACAATGTATTGTGTGTGTGTGTGTGTGTGTGTGTGTGTGTATATTAAAGCACCAATGAGCCACACTGTTGCACTTGGTGACTTGTTCCTTCATTACGAAGAACACAATGCAAGTCATACCGCAAACACCTCCTGCCTCAGATACTCACTAGAGCACCAAATGTGTATTAATCCACTGCTGAAAATAGTCTGTGACAAATGCTCTTTTGCTGTTGTCTGACTTGTCTTTGATTCAATTTGACGGTGCACATCTATTAATTTTTTTTACTGAGCTTACTTGGTTTCCAAAAAAAGATACTATATATTTTTGGCTTATTTTGTATTGATATAATTAATAGAAGCCAAAGGGCTCGAGTTGAGAGCCGCTGATGAAAGTAATGAGCAGCGGGCTAATGCGGTCTTTCCATGAGATTTGTTGACATATAGAAAATATATATAGTTATCGTCAACCTTAGCAATTACTCACTTAAATGATCGTGTTTGATCAAAGACTATTTGTACCTTCAAACCATTGAAGTTGTTGAGCTCAACATACCTTTAATTCCATCCTGCAAGACTGCACGTTGTGTCAGTATTTCCTCTAAAAGTCAAATCCCTTGTGTATTTTAATGAGACACAGACATCTGATTTATGCATGCAAGCATCCTGTTTCTCCTTACATTTGCAATGTATTGGTAAAAAACATCATACAGCATATTAGGACTAGGTACATGACAATCAGTAATTTCTCCGGCTAAAGTCCATGATGGTTTACTTGTCTTTTTAAACATGGCAACAGTGATTGTTCTGGTCAGGCGGTTTCCAAGTTTGTTTCTGATTTAGTGGATATAAATAGCATGCTACAAAAGTTCCCCACATTCAAATCAATGTTTACGTTTGAGAAAAGCATGCCATATGGCAGCAGCGTGACATGATGGATAGCCACAGCACTCGGATATCCAGCAAAAACATTTCCCGCTCAATTTGTAGTGTGAATAATTACTTTGAAAAATCTGCTGATGTGATGACAGTAATTATGGGTGATACTTTTTATGTGTGGCACGCTAACAGTCTGAATAAATCCGACAGAGGATTTGGGCGGGCTTAGGCAGAGGCAGGTTCTCATCGCAGGAAAATTCAAGCTACCAGACTTGTAGCTTGAAGTATTGAAACTTTCCTACTTTGGGATGGAGATAAAGTCATTGTTCTCTTATGAGGGGGGAGGGAGCTGAGATGTGTGCTCTCTCTCGGGGGAAGTGGCACCTTGTTCACTCTCCTCCTGCAAAGCAAGAAGACGAGCCAACTCCAAACTTTTATTATGAAATGTGTAGCCCTCCAGACAAAAGATGATGCAACCAATTTAGGGAGTGAAAAAGCACTGAGAATAGTTGCATTCAGATATAGTCTTCATGGTGTGTGAAGATTTGATGTCCTGTGTCATAGCCTCTGCCTTAGAATGAGGTGACCTGGGAACAGTGATGTCAATCCTTTCTAGATGTGGAGATGTTTAACAAGAGGTTGCCGTACCAGGTAAAGTAGAGCGACCTCCTCAACCAGCAAAGGATGTTGGTAAAGTGAGGGAAAAACTATTGCTCAAAGCAGTATGTCTCCAAAGGATAATAAGGAAAGGAACCACTCATCTTTTTTT
The DNA here is from genome assembly GCA_036178185.1 of Liparis tanakae. Lineage (NCBI taxonomy): Eukaryota > Metazoa > Chordata > Actinopteri > Perciformes > Liparidae > Liparis > Liparis tanakae. The sequence continues at coordinate 14,589,391 of CM070088.1, forward strand.
TGCACACGTATTACCTCCAACTTCATCATATTTTATATATTTCCTTCTTGGCTGCGAACACAAGAGCATTTCAAAAAGCATAAATAACATCTTTTACCATTTCCTCTTGCATATACACATTTTTAAGATAAACAATATGGAATAACACAATTTATCTCGTCTTTTTCATTGTCAAACAACTAACTGGATGATGGACATTATCATACATAATCTTGTATGATGAATAAATGTGCTGACATAAAACACAGGTCAAGAACATGTCCTTCAGCAGGATTTGTATTTTGATTTCATTTGGTAACCTTAAGTAAAAATAAGGCTGTTAAATGTGCAGGACCTGTACCTCCAACCATTTGAATATTCTTTGTGCATTGTGCAGTCCTTTTATGTCTGTTATGGACAACTTAATCAGGAAAATATGACGATAATGTTAATTGCGTGTCAGGTGCCATCTTCCCCATAGTGCCCAATTAGAGATTTGTATTGCCTTTCCGGATATGCTTGAACTGACCCTATTGACTTTTTATAATCCATTATTAGATATACCAATGGCATATAACCAATCAGGTTGGACTTTGACTAATTTCCCTGGATTCATTTTTAGCATTTCTTAGTTCTGATAAATGGCCAGGAGGGCCGATACCGATCTGTAATTTTGCATTCACTTGAATTAGAAAGGAAAATGCCAACGATGAAGTGGAGCAACGCCTTCTTGAGCGCATTATCAGCTGCTCTTCCCATTTGCAAATTTAACTCAATTAATGGAAAACTTTTTTTCCCTTATTCAAATTCATGCCGGGAGACATTTCTCATTGACTTCAATTGGAGGCAGGAAGGTCGATACAAATGGTAGAGTGTTTAAAAAAAATCCTGCAAGCATAAAGGACTCGCTGTTGCATCACCTGTTTCGACGGCTTGGCCCCTTTACCATGGCAACGGAATGCCGGTTGGGTCCTCAATGTGGGTGTAGAAATAAGCCTAGAGGAGGAACAAGTGTGTGTGTAGTCTATTAGAGCTTCAAGGCAAGGACGGGCTCAGTAATACAGCCCTGAAAGAGTTACATCAGTGAAGAGGAATCCTCCCCCAACCTCCCCTGTGGCTCGCTAACCAAGCACGGGTCTTTCTTTAAGCTGTTCTCTGTTGATTGTGTAAATGGAGTAAGCGAGGAATAGCTTCTTAATTGCGTCTCTTTGTGAAATGTCAAGGAGCATTTTTTATTGCAGAAACTTCATCATATATATTTAGTTTTCTGTCCAACCCCGAGCAAATCCCTAAAATCTGCTCGCCAACTACGCACTCGGAGTCTTGGAGCACATTACAGGAACTCATTGCTTATGTCCTCTCCCTTCTTTATCTTTCATCTCAGGAACAACAGAACGGGTTTGTCTGATACAGGGTACAGTCGAGGCCCTCAATGGTGTCCACAACTTCATTGCGGAGAAAGTCCGCGAGATGCCCCAGAGCGCCCAGAAACCCGAGCCGGTCAGCATACTGCAGCCACAGACCACCGTCAACCCAGACCGCATCAAACAGGTGAGATACTGTACAGGCAGTGAGGTCACAAGGAGGTGTGGCCACTGTGTGGTGGGGACACGTCCCTTTCAGGACAGCCTGTTTATTGGTCATAGGCCTTACTTGTTCTCTGGGCCATGACCTACAGTCTGGTGGGGTCAGGAATATGTGAGTATGTGGTTATTTTTACCCACAGTCTTTCATGACGAGACAGAGCTGTGTGGCAGCTGCAGCCTAAACCCTTGGGATTAACAAATCGCTGAGTAAAGCAGGGGCTTGTACAGTACTCTGACTCAGTGAGACATCCCTCTTTCCGTCCACCATGTATGCTGTTAAACCTTTCCCTTGTTACCTTTTTATGGATACTTCGATCTTTCTATTTCTCTCCAGGCCAAATTGATCGTGCCCAATAGCACAGCTGGGCTTATCATTGGCAAGGGCGGAGCCACGGTCAAAGCGGTGATGGAGCAGTCAGGGGCTTGGGTGCAGCTCTCTCAGAAGCCAGAGGGCATCAACCTGCAGGAGCGGGTGGTGACCATCAGTGGGGAGCCTGAGCAGAACCGCAAGGCCGTGGAGATCATAGTGCAGAAGATCCAGGAGGACCCTCAGAGCAGCAGCTGCCTCAACATCAGCTATTCCAACGTCTCAGGCCCAGTGGCCAACTCCAACCCCACCGGCTCCCCCTACGCCAATACGGCCGAGGTGCTGCCCAATGCAGCCGCAGCAGCCGCCGCCACCGCCTCCAGCCTTCTGGGCCAGGCCGGCTTGACAGGAATGGGCGGCTTCCCCGCGACCATGTCCAGCTTCTCTGGCAACGATCTGCTGGCCATCACCTCGGCCCTCAACACGCTGGCCAGCTACGGCTACAACACTAACACCCTAGGTCTGGGCCTCAACCCTGCAGCCGCTTCTGGGGTCCTCGCCGCAGTAGCAGCTAGTGCCAACCCGGCCGCTGCCGCCGCAGCCAACCTACTGGCCTCCTACGCCAGTGATGCCTCCGGGGGGGCTGGCCACCATGCTGCAACCCTTGGGGGGTTCTCGCTGGGTTCTCTAGCAGCTGCTACAGGGGCTTCCAATGGTTACTTAAATGCTTCATCCCCACTGATGGCCTCCTCCTTATTGGCAGCAGAAAAGCTGGGGGACGGGGCGAAGGACGTGGTTGAGATCGCTGTGCCCGAGAATCTGGTCGGTGCCATTTTGGGGAAAGGAGGGAAAACGCTGGTGGAGTACCAGGAGCTAACGGGAGCCCGCATCCAGATCTCCAAAAAGGGAGAGTTCATTCCTGGTACTCGGAACCGTAAAGTTACCATAACAGGGTCGCCAGCCGCTACGCAAGCAGCGCAGTATTTGATCAGCCAACGGATCACTTACGAGCAGGGCGTGCGCGCTACCAACCCACAAAAGGTGGGCTAAAAGGAAAATGAAGAGGAAAGTAGGAAAGAATGAAGACCGAGATAGAAGGGAATTGAGAGGGTCACGATGAATAGAAAAAAGAAACGTCCAAATATCTGTTCAATATTTCCGTATCAAATGAAAGAATCACAAAAGGAGGAGATGGGGGAGACAACCAAGATAAGTGTGTGTGATATGTGAATGTGTTTTTAGGACTGACGTCCTGATGTTTTTTAAAAGTTTGTGTCGAGTCCTTTTGACGATGGTGATCAGAGTAAGCTGAACTGGTCCACTGCCAAGCTGCAGATTCAAGGGTGAGGCCGCAGGGTTTCACCCTCCTCCAAAACCTCATAGCTGTTCTGTTTTATTTTGGTTTTGTTTGGGTTTCATTTTGGTTTTATTTTCTGTTGCAAACCTCAGCTCCCGGTGAGTTGAGCGAGTCGGATGAAGCTCCAGTCAGCTGATAGAGCTGTTTTACAAACCTTGTTCTTTGCGTACAATGCAGAAGGCGTTGTGAACAGGGGAGAGGTTTTTATGACAAGCACCTGAGGTCATCTCCGTCTACGGGGAACCAATCTGCGCATCATTTGTTTAAAAAAGTAATATCTATGTTGACGTCTGTCGAATTCTGGCTCATATCATAATTGAAGTTTCTAAATTTGGGTATTTTATATTTCCATCCTTTATTTATTGACATGGTCTCATTCAAACACAAATAGATTATTTAAACCTGTGAATGCAGGTTGATCTGAATGTAAAAACAATATAAGCCTATCGCTATTTTTTATTTACAGGGATCAAATATTGTGTTGCAGTGAAAGAAATGTATAACTAAAAAAAAAAAAAAACCCGGCCTGGACTTCACTGCTGCTGAGTATAGTTCAGGGGTTGAATAATCAATGTGAGAGGATAGAGGAGACACACAGGAATGTATGAATATATTTTACAAGAAACACATCCTCGATGATGCTCCCACAAAACACGGAAACACATTTGCATATTCAGTCACAGCTACAAACACACGGAAATATGTCGTTTAACCCTTTCTTGGTGCTATAGGATTAGGTTTTTATCTCCTTATACCATGAAATCAGAACCCCTCTGGCGACTATTAAACTGAAAACAGCTGATGTGTCGTCCAGCCCGTTAGCAGCCCATTGGATCTCACCCAGCCTCTCACCTTATAAAAAAGGATGGACTTTAGCCTGTCATGACTAAAAACAATCCAGTCTTAATATCTCAATTCCATCCTCGCTCCCAATGCAGGTTTTTTATTTTCTCAATCTTCGGAAAAAAATTGGCCATACTCTACATTTTCCCTGACGATACGTTTGCCTTAGTCACACATTTCCCAAGAATTAACCTAATGTTCAGACTACCTTGAAGCAGTGTCTCACCAGTTCAGTCGGCACTACAAACGCGTTTTGATAAGAAAAGCTGTATGAACCAATATCTGTGAACAAAGAAAACTAATGCCTTTACATTAAGGGTACCAAATAGTCAAGAGACACACACACATACACACACACTAATGAAAGGGAAGTAGAATGACACTTGAAAAGAAGGGTTTGGACTCACTTAGTTTTCTGGGAGCCATCCTTCCCAATTTGCATCAAGACAAAACAAAACAAAACTTTGGTTGATATAGGCAGCCTGTTAACGTTCCCAAAAACACGTTAGCACTCACTAACTGCGGGCAGATTAAAACGCCGCGCAATGTTCGGGCATCGTTGTTTTTTTATGGGCAATCGTCGGTCTAATGCAGGGAGGCTAATTGTCCAGAGCATTTCCCGAGCACTCAAAGATTACCGTGGCTTCCTTCTGTGCTGCTATCTATGGTGTTCATCCTGAGTACACTGGGTCTCTGAAGACTGCACTGTGAGACATGAAGACAACACAATGTAAAGCGTGTCTGTCCCCCGCCGGGACGCGAGTATATTTCAATGTGCACATCTATGTCATGTAAACCAGACCCCACCAATACTGACAGACGGGATATATTATATTATCCGCAAGAGCATTTATACTCCAGCGTCTTGTGATGTTTATGTTTACCAGCACCAATGCACTGCACTTCAATTAGCGGGCCGTTTTCTTTTTCTTTTAGGGTGGGTTTCCAGCGAATCACAAATTATTCCCACCGCACTTTCCTGTTACATCCACCCTCTAAAGACATCTTTCAATTGTCCCCATCAACCCAAGCTCTATGACCAGCTTCCTGAATACACGGCTGTGAGGGTTGGTGCTGAGTGGTGTCCCAGGAAATTCAGAACCTCTCCCCTTTGTGTTTTCTTTTCTTTTTTTTTGGGAAATTTAACGAATTGCCTTTTTCATTTCCACAAATTCACATTTTAAGGTAAACGGATTGGAACCTAGCCTTTGTGTCCGAACATTGCAACAGTGAGCCTTTTACTTCCTAAACTGAAATCTCTCCTTTCACCACATGTCCTTGAAGGCTTTCTCGCTCATCCATAACTCCAATCTGGCCACTAGTGAAACCTTAGCATACGGATAACCTTTTACTGCCCACGATTTTTAGCATATATTAAGATACAAGCACAAAACAAGGGGATGTTTTATCAATGCAACTGGACTGCTTGACTGCAAGGGGGGCTCTCCGATCATGACATTGTGCCAAATGCTATTTCTCTCCGCCCTCTCATTGACTTTACTCTTTCTCTCGACATTCTTACCCCCCTCCTCCCTCCACGCCCCTACCCCCGCATGTTGCTGTATCTCGACGATCCGAGACTCCTCCCGCGTCCCGAACTGTCTGTGCTTCTTCCTACACTGTGCTTTCCCTACCTCTTCTCCTCCCCCCCCACACACACTCACACACGCATAACGTCTTGTCTTCTCATGGGTGGCACGCTGGCGGTGGGAGTTATGCACTATAGGTCATAAGGGTATGAAAATATTTCCCCAGGCCGTAGAGTTCACAAGGCTAAAAATGCACAGAAAACACCTGCCTGAAACTGTGACGCCCACGAGACCAACCAGCAAACGTTAGCTCAAAGTATCAAATTCCCTCTGTAGAAGAAGAACGAGCGTTTAGACCGTCAACTATGGCCTTTTGAAGTGAAGAGAAAGTGTTGTTGTTGTTCTGTTTTTTTCTTCTCTTCCTCAAGAAGGCAAAACTCGCTCGATTCGATATTCACTAACAAACCGTTTGCAGCCACTCTGAAGCAAAGCGCAGTAAGGAACGGAACGCATACGATGGCGCGAGCGAGGCGGGAAACGTGTTTGTGACCTCAAGCCGAAAACAATGACATCCTTTATGCATATCCTCTTATCTGAAAAATGACTAGAATTCATTTCTGTGGAAATACAATATGTCATGTCATATGATCTATATGTACTTTATTGTAGCTATTCTAGTTTGTAGTCCAAATGCAGTCCAGCGTTGTCGATACAATGTGAACTATGTTATATTTGTGTGGATGATGAGAGTGCCAACTAAGCCTGATTAAGATTAGCTTCGCGATTTGTTTGTGCATTATGATGACTCATCATCAACCGGTGGTGTCCATATTTCTGTCATGATGATTTAGTTTGACAGTAAGAAAATGTAAAGAATATTGGAAGCAATATAGTAGCATGTTGTCCTGTTTTGTGTTCTATGTCTGTTGTATGAACCTTTGAAATTACTAAGATTTTGAATGAATAGGTTTACATGTACTTTTTGTAAGTTATGAAAATGCTGCTATTTGATAAGTAAACTATACAAAAATATTTTAGTTGAAAAGATGTCTGGTCTGTTGATTAGAAACATGCTCTAAAAGGCTAGAGCATAAAACGAGGTGTATAGAATGCTATACAGTATTGGTAAGATAGTAAAAGTAATAATAGACTCCATAGTACAACCTGTGCCAAACTAGACCTCCGCAGCTTCTGAAAATTGTAGATGTGCGATCAAATGTTAGATATCAATAACTTGTTTAGAAGTGCTGATCAAGTGCCAATCAAACACCGTCTTTTAAGTTAAGAAAAAGATAATCAAATACAGACTTAAGAAAAACAAAGGACAAATAACATTTTGTGCATTGTTTTATCCCATAGGTACATAGAGTAAGAGTTAAAGATTGTGATTTCTATGGATCCATGTTGTTTTACACTCCATGCATCCCTTGTGTGTTTGTTTGACCTGTGGCTTAAGTACTGCTGTCTCACAAAATGTCTCTATAGGCCAGCATGGACTAAAGCATAACATGTTATAAGCATTCATAACATACCATTAACAATCAAAAATGTGTTTGTGGAGTTAGGTGTTATCTTTTTGCACGTCTTCTATTGCATGGTATCAAAGTAAATTATGGAGAAAAAAAGAAAAAAAAGCTACAAAAATCTGCGAGATGTCTCTCGCAAACATTCAAAGACATAACGCTGCATGCGGTCAAATGTAACGCACTTAAGTTTACTCGCCTCATGTAAAAAAAAAAAAGAGTTGTTTTTTATGTTGTGAGTTGGGAGGGAGCTCATTATCGTCATGTTGGCCCGAGAAAAAAAAGACACACAGACACACACACACACACACATCTCAAATCAAATTCTCATCAATCAAGTTCATGTCTCTGCACATCATCAGAGAATATATTTTGATTTTCAGGTACAGTGAGGAGTATTAAAAATGTGAAACAAGCAAACGTGAAAATGTTATTCAGTGCATTGGCTCCTTGTGTTTTTTTGTTGTTGTTTTTTTGAGGATATCGGGCATGCATTTCTTTCTACGAACAGGTTGAACCTCATTGGATCTGTCTCTTAATGTATTTTGGATTTTTGTCACAACTTGAAAGCCCAGATCTAATCTATGAATGTACCCATTTACTCTTTTGTTCTGTTGAATGTTATATCAGTCTTTAATGTAAATTCAGGGCAGGAATGTCAACTACATGTAGAGTTAATATCTATGTCAATAACAGATTTCAGCTATAGTCAGGTAGGCCACTCGCGGCCACAGTCATGATCCAGATATGTTTTAACGCAACTTCCGATTCGCTGTCAACATTATCTTGTTAGTTTGGTGTTGCATAAATGCACTTTACTGATCAGTGGGGTCATATTGGGTATGAAATGAAGCAAACCGTGTTGGCTTTCAAACGTTTTTATTTCTTCATTGCCATTTTTTTTTGCTCTGATGTTAATTTAATTTATTAATTCCCTTATCCTATATGGTCTCATGAATGATGGAAAGGGCTGGAGTCTCAGACGATATATAGAAAAGTAGCACCTGTTTCCTCACTCGAAGGCATCTCCTTTACATTCCCTTCACCAGAGGTTTGAGTCAATCAGAGTGCTTTGTTTTTACCCAACGTGTGAAACCTGGAGGGGGATTTGAACACTGGTCCTTTTGTGTCCTCTTTTGCTTTAAATTTCTAATTTAGAATGATGGCTTTCATTTCTCCAGAAAATTAAGATTAGGCTGAAAGTACTGAGGGCAACCCCGTCCCCTTCGAAGTGAAGTTGCCATACAACTAAACTGCTCATGATCACGTTCAGAGGGAAACACATTTTCTCCAGGAATACGGTTGCACTTTCTAAACGATTTGGAAAAGGGGGTAAATGGCGTCAATTGAAACAAACCCAAACAAATGCAATGAAACTACTTCAAAAGAATTAAGACAAAACAAAACACATCTAAAGTACTTGGTTTACGTTTATGGTAAAAATTAGTACGGAATTGAAAATCAACACACAGAAATGCATAGGGACCAGCGACTTGGTTCCCATGAAACAAGGCCTGTGTTTGTTTGACCCATCCACCACCGACATCGCCTTCCTTTTGAGGACCTACGGCGACACATTTAAAACTCATTTGTGATGCGTCGAAAGCAAACGTATCCGCGACAATCTTCGTACTTCACACTGCAGTTTTGTTGTATGGGAGCAAACCTCTTGGGAGACGGGCCTGATGCACGCTCAACATCTGGCTGATGTTCCAGTCGGAGCTGAGAGACTTGATCGGCACCAGCAAAATCAGATTGCCTCTGCCACCTCGACGTGATACAAATCACAGAGGAAAGCTATGAGACTTTTGAGTTAACGTCATTTGATTGTTTCTCATGTTACTCTGTGTCCCAGACCCTTGTTGTTGCATCTACTGCTTCCCATCCGAATGCCAATGGAACTGCAGTATCATTCCAAAAGTGGTTGTGTTTGTTTTTATTCTCACTCCGAATGTGTCCTGGACGTTCATCCGCCCCCACGGAGCCTTCTCTCAAGAAGGCTAGGACTGGTTTTTAAAACACTTGGAACTGACTGGGACTGCTCACTCCTCTCTTTAAAAAAGAAAAGAAGCCTCTTCTCCCTGAGAGTGTCACTCTCAGCCTACACAACGTCACGATTTGTGTTCCGTTTCATCGAGCATCTGCTACTGTGTCCGCCCTTTAAAACGGATTACGGTGTTTTTGAGCCCTTTTTGTCTGAGAAAATGTGGGATTCTTTGCCAACCTGACATGAGGCCGTTTTTGTCTTTCACCCTCTGAACCTCCCATGAACTTAGTTGACCTTCTTCATCCACGAGAACTCATTCATGTATGTGTTGGATATTTGACACCAAACTCTGCGATACTGTTCTTTTGTTTGCTGGTTATCTGGACAATTCTGCAGGGGTTGAACTTGCTTAGGTGTAAGCTGAAGGGAGCATGCCAATACCTTGCAACCATTTCCTTGTCCATGTACATTTTCTTTCCGGGTTTGTTTTTTGACTTTGTTTAACCTCTGTTCTTTCCATCTCAGAGAAAAAAGAAATGGACTGACAGCATAAGATGAAATATTCCAACTTAAGAAAAAGTGATGTTTTCTTGTTGATTGGGTACATTTCTCTTGGATGTGAGCGACAACGGTTCTGTCTTTCGTTGATGACGAGGAGAATTTCTGAAAGTCCGCAGTGTTAACTATCTAAAGGGCTTTCTAGGACAGCATTTATATGTCTTTTAAAATGAATCTATTCAGAGATGAGAGGGAAATGTCTTTTTGTGCCATTTCAGAGAAAAAAAGTGCCAAATAATTCCATACTGAGCCAAAAGGCAGCCAGCCTACATAATTACATGTTAGATCACTGGAATGCTTATATCCCCTTTCCACTCCCCTTTAAAAACATCACCCTAATTGTACAACGTCTGAGCTCATGTACCATTATTGTTATGCTGCCAGTCTGTTTTCTGCTTTTGTCAGAGAAACATCTCAGAAGCAGTATATTTTCTAAATGACACTGTTGGTGAAAAAAAAGAGAAAAAAAGAAAAGACAACAGCTACTATGGTGAGGAAAATGAGAGGATTTTAAAAGTGTCATTGTTTTTATTATTAGTTTATTTGAACATTATTCATTAATAGATTTAACGGTAATGACTATTTAATGTAACTGTAGTACTGTGTTTGTAAAAGAAATTCAGTGAGTTGTGTTTTATGACTCGTGGACTACCAGTGAAGTCAGCATTTCAGTGTTAATAATTGAATTGTTTTTTAAAGATTATTTTTGCGACGGCAACAAAGAGTCATTATAAATGTTCATTTTAACATCACTTGTCTTCGGTTCCTTTTTTTCTCCCCACTGTGTCCCTCTGCGCTGTTTCACTTGATTGAAAGGTTGAGTGTTCACACAGTTGCAACAACACGTTCTATGAATAGATCGATTTCTTCTTATAAACGTGTGTTTCCTTGGACACGATGCTCCTGTAATGACGAGTCAGTTACGTGGTGAAAAGCAGCATCACTTTCACACCTGGTTTACATGACATTATTTGATAGTTGGGTTTGTTTCAGAAAAATAAAATTGGAGCAGAGCGGACGATGAACTGTTGCCGTGGTAATGGAGTGCTAGAGGCCTTAAAAAACAGGAAATGAGTCAGCACGGGTCCTTTGTCTCCAAGTCAACAGGTTTTTTTCTGTCTTTTTGGTCAGATGTCTTCATCTCTTGAAAAAGAATCCAAATAAGAGGACGAAACATCCTCACTAGAACAGTAGTCCTCCTTTATCTCAGGGGTGTAGACGTGACCGTGGGTGTATTTCCTTCATAAACTCGGTGTTTGCCACAGAGGTCATTTACTGCAATAATACCAGCTCCAATGGAAAGTTCCCAGTGTGATTCTAACTTCTGGATTTTAATACAAAATTACATCATCCCCGCAGCGCTAGTACAAGGACAAATGAAAATCGTGATATAGCCGAGACATCTGTTAAAGCCAATTCATACTTTCTTTCTTACATACTTTGTAAAAGGCACAGCCATGTGATGAATACTGTCTCCCTCCCGAGACCTGAACAAACCGTTATCCCTCACCCTTAGCACGAGGATGATGGGGGGGCACTCATATTTTAACAGGAGGGAAATCGATTTGACAGATGAAGAATTTGACATAAACCCGTTATGGCGTGACTACACACACACACATACGTTGATGCTGCTGTTTTACACGTCACACCACCAGGAGTGAGACCACAACTTACTTCAAGTCGGTGTACTAAACAACGGAACACAAACACATGTCCGCCGCCCTGTGGTTTCTACTCCCATTCTATTCTAACCATCTGTGTCAGATAACAGACACTTTATTTAGGACCTCATTACGCTAACGGGTGCTTTGTTCTTTCGAAGAGTGGCGGTGACCCACTCACAAAGACAAGCGTTTGTTTTATTTAGTCAATGTAAGGGGTTGGTCATCTTCTTCAAAAACTTGTTTTGGTCATATTTCTTGAAATTGTCATACCATCCAAACAGCAATCAAAACCTCTGCTACAGTGGCCGCCACAGGACTGTAATAAGCTTCATTTCATTCGGCCCGAATGTAATGACCGGGCGGTCTACCTGCTCGTCTCCCAGCCAGCCGACACAATCCCACTCTGTTCATGCACTCGTTCGTCTCCGGAGTCTCCCTCAAGCTGCGGGTTATGGTATATCCCAACCAAAATTAAGGGCTGACATAATGATTATACTGAGTTTTGGATTATATCATTGATAGCTCAATATTCCAAGTTGGTCACAAACTACAGTTTGGGACCATTTTAATTTGTTTCCCCAATGAGTCACCAGATGAAACATCAAAAGGTATCACAATTCTTCCTGATGGGAAGATGAATTATGTCCCTCAGGATTAATCCAGTAACTGATGAATGCAATCACCCAGAAGTCATTTGAGATATTTCAGTATGGACCGAAGTGGTGTGAATTACATTTCATTTGAGATCTCTCTCTGCTATGTCAGGGGTGGACAATATGACCATCTGATATTCAATGTGATCCAATAATGGTACAATACATCAACATAAGCCATGGCTGGGTTGATCATGAATACACTGCCAGAGCCAGGTTGACACAGGATAATTGGTGCACTGCACAACCTCATGAAAAGCACGCCTCAACCATTTACTCTAGTTAATATCATTGAAGAAGATCTCTGTATGAGCTCTGAGCACAGCTCGTGAGTACAGGTCAAAGTTTTGCAACTTGTGAAGCCGTCGTGACTTTAAAGCCACGACGTCCATTATCGCCCCAGCGCACGACGTTCCTCCTACGCAGTTTGACCTCTTTCATCATCCAGCGAATACATCCCTAATCTGCTGAGCTCAGTCACACAAGTGAGCAAGGCGATATCACACACACACACACACACACACACACACACACACACACACACACACACATGCACACACGCATAGGGCCATAGCTATAATGAGTGCCCACAGTATTTCCTCTGGGACCGCAAGCTGCAGTCTAGGCACTATGAAGCTCAGATGTTCACACTACGGCCCGCTCGTCATTTTAAATGCTCCCTTTGTCCTTCTTCACGCTGCAGCACTGAATTCTCCATTCTTTTGGCTAAATCATGAAGTACAAAACAAAGAAAAATTATTACATTCTGTCATTCCTGGTTATTTGAGGATTTCAGTGAAAGGGACGATCCTCAGAATGATTAACTACCTTGACACAAATACAGGCTTTATTAAGCCATTGGCTATATAACCACCCTGAGGTCACTGCTGTATGGGGAACTGCATGCCGCCAATTGTAATTCATGAACTCCTCTGTGTCTCTGATGCTCGAAAAGTTAGAATAAATATTTAGAGGGCTTAAAATATCTGCTGCGTGGTTTAGTGTTTCTATGAAAAAATGGTTTCTTCTAAACCATATCTGCTTGAATCCCACTGTCCAATTTGCTTTTTCAAACATTGCAGCATTAACCAAATCCTCCCACACTGTCCTCTGTGCAATGCAATCTTAATGTAAAATATTCTGCACATCTCAAACCATCCGATGTCTCCTTTCCACCTAGAATTGAGGTGTAAAACCCTGCAGCAGTATACATTTAAGGACACATTTGATTCCGGCTGTGAGAGAGGGCAGCAATGGGCTTGAATGATAAAATTGTGTTGTCAAGGTAACAAGTTGTTCTGAAGACTGCAAATATGTCGCACCGGGGGATGCTCCTATACAATATTTCAACCTGCAGCCTTCGTAGCACTGAACCACACCGGCTCCTGCGTTTCACTCCCCCGGCGTCAAGCAGTTGATTGCAGATGTAATATGGTTTGCATTCATAATTCAGAGATTTTTTAATCGCCAGTCTCCCTTCATCAATGTTATCGAAATTATTTCCCTGCAAATCTCATTTGCAAAATCAAACCATTAAAGCTGTCAGAAACCTTGAGGTGGCACCGTGGTTTTCTTTCATGTGAAGAATGAGGGAAAAAAAGGTGGAGACTGCTGGAGAATAAAGATGCACTGACTGAGGCACCCTTTAACATGGCTCCTGATGTAACCATGGATACCTCTATTTCATGGATGGAGGTAATTTTAGCTGGAGTGGGATCTGAAGGACAGATATCACAGTTTCTGCTCTGGAACACCATATTTGATCACATCTTAAATATCAGGTTACACTCCGAATATCTTAAAGCACAGTCGTAGTAAACAGCAGTTTAAACCTGCAGGGTTTGGCAGATTATATGCCAGCAGGTGAAGAACATTGAATTGCAGGAAAACGGCAGAGTTGAGGTCAGGGGGGTAAAATTGAATCATAATCCTGATCACTGTCATCGCTGTCCTGAGAAATGCTCACAAATTCTTTGTCCTGTGAGGTTTTGGAGAGCCAGAAAGGTGTTTTGAAATTGATCGTGATTTGTTGTTAGTGGACACGCTGCTGTCGTATTTATGAGTCCTGTTTCTGAGTGCAGGATGGTAGAAGTGAGACTTATCAGTGAGACTTATCAGAGAACAAGAAGAAGTGTCTGCGCTGTCACGGCGACCATGATAGTGCCGGCCACGAGGGCTTAAAGGAGATGTAACTGCATGCGATTAAAACGGAGCAGCACTAAGACGCTGTCTTCAAGACAAGGAGCAAGACACTCCATTGTCAAAGGGTCCGAACACTCTTCTGCCAAATAAATTCACTTATTTAGGGCCGGGGGCAATTGTTTATAGAGAAATAATCAAAAATAGACTTGATAAAGGCTGCCGGGACACTTAACTTTAGCATAGCAGCTGCTCAGATGATTTCAAAATATCAGTTTGATGTCTCCTGGTTTTTGAGTGGTGTGTGTGGAGGATTTGTGGGGGAAGAAATGCTGGTAATCCATCAGGAACTGTGTCATGATTAGATCTAGACGTCAACCTCCACAAAAACAACTCCGGACATAGAACTTTATAGGCCTGACTTAAATGCAGCAGTGCAGAAGGAGAGGTTTGCTTCAGAAAGGGAAAACAGTGACATCAGCCGTGGCTACGCTGAGCTAATTGTACACTTATGGAAATTATCTGGACTTATTTTTTTGCATGATGAATGCAGAAGATACAGTAATATGTGTGCTGTAATACAGCTTTGTCAAATTCTCTCTGACTCCACCTGCTGGTATTACCTAGCCCTTACATGTACAAGCACACAGACACACACAGACACACACACACGCAGACACACACAGACACACTTTGTCAAATAAAAAATCTGCATATACAAAGGCCGACAACTGGATGGGTGTGGGGGTGCATTTCTGTGGCTGGGCCTCCTGGCCTGCAGGGTGTGGCAGGAAAGGCAGATGATTGAAGTCGACATTTGATCCTTGTGCCAATATTCAAATGATTTATATTCGCCCATTTTCAAGCCAGTTGGACCAATCATTTTCGGTAAAAGGTTGAGTATACGAGGCGATCTGACTGATTGATCTTCCTGTGGAGGGATACTCAGTAGAATGACTACACCGTAGGCTTTTGTGGCTCCTTTTTTAGGCTTTTTTAGGCGGCTTCTATTATTGGGTCGACATTAGAGAGACGACAGAGAGATGGGGAAGCACAACAAAGGACCCGAAGGGCTGTGAATTAGCAAAAATCTGGCGATTTTCTATTAGCATGAAAAATGTTGCATTTGAAAGTATTATATAACAATGTGTATATTAATAAGTGCTGGGGTGCATAACTATAGTACACAAAATGATAATTTCAATTCCATTTGTTCGCAATGGATTTAGTACGACAATGCACTTCCCATCACCATGCTCCTGCTTGTCCAATGAATGATTGTTGATTATCATCCGTCGGTCTCATTCTGACCTTTCTGAAGGTCATAAAGATTACATTAGGCATGGTCATTAGTTATGACCTCAAACAAACAATAAACATTATGATGTGACTTATCTAGATTACTATACAAGTTTAAGAACATAATTTAATAAATGAGGGGCGACTGTGGGTCAGTGGTTAGCAGGTCCCTCTTTCAATCAGGGGGTTGACGGTTTGAGTCAGCTGAATTACATTAAATATAATGTAGAATTACTTGAACCAAGGTAACTAAAATATGTAAACCAGATAAGTAACGCACACTATTCATACTAATGCATATAGCATTGAATAACAACATTGAATAACAAGGACAACTAATGGACAGCTCAAGGTAAAGAACGGACAGAGCTATTCTGTACAGAAATATACAACATAACTTAAAGAAATAAATACTGAATGGACATGGTCTGGATGATGTGTAGCCTACTGTATGTGCATGTTTACATGTCATGATAGATGAAATGTAAGCTACATTATAAAAAAATGGTGCATCAAAAACAGTAACATTATGATCTCTAGCAGTAGAAGTTGTGGTGTTAAAGAGTCAGTGTCACCTGAGTCAGTGATTACATGATGACAATTGTACTTGTTTTTACAGCCTACTGATCTAACTACAGACTCATGTCGGTGTGTGCTATACAACTATTATAAATACATGCAATTATAGACTACTTATTACCAACAATCGCAGTTCTCTCCCTCTGTATTGCGCATCCAGATGACCACCAAGGACTTCCTGTACCTGTGTGAGGTCTATCTCTGTTGTTGGTCGGCTCTGCTCCAGAGCGTAGCACTAGAATATGTAATATTCAATATGTGTTGACTACAATAAGTTCATGTAATGCACGCAGCAAGTCTGCCACGGCCCGACTAATGTCACCGAAGTGTATCGCATCATATCGAACCAATCGTTCTCGGTCCTGTAACCAGAAGCAAATGCGGAAGCGACTGCGGGTCATCATCTCGCACCGCTGTTGCTCTTTGTGGCGCCAGTTGGGGCGTGTTGACGGACCAAGCTGCCAACTGAGTTTATAGCAAGTCTCCAACTGATCCTGCTCGACTCTACAGAGCGCTGTCGCCTCAAGGTAACGCGGAATACCACAGTCAAGTTGTCAGTGACGTATGTGTCGTTTCCCTTAAAAAGAGAACAATATAGGATTAGATATTTGATAAAAACGGTGGTTACACGGTTTGCTGAACATGACAGATAGTTAGCTTGACTTTAGCTTCGCTCGAACATAAGTTAGCTAGCTCGCGTCACATATTTACGAGCTGCCGTCAGTACATTCCATTAAATCCATCCGGTGGAGAAACGAGGCTGCGCGGCGTCGACGGTACTGCAGGGGTTTACGGCGACTGTAATGGATTGGGCAAATCACTGAAGATAGCCTCACATAGTGATGTTATACGAGCGCTGTGTTACGGTGTAACGCAAAAGCAAATGTTAACTCGGCCAGTCTGAGCAATAACATCACGTTGACGTGGAAGTGGCACATCTAACGCTAGTTACCCGCTAATGTGCGTGTTAAATTTCAAAGAATACATTGAAAAACGTGTGATCGGGATCAGGATCACTTTTTATTGTGGAGCTAGCTGTATTTCGCAATGTGGGTGTGGCGTTGGATTATATTTCCATAACAGGAAACACACTCAACCAGTCTAGTCCATGTGTTTTTGGTGTGTGAACCATTTACTGCTTTCTGATACGTATTAAAGCCCCACTATGTAACTTTTCCACCTTAAAATAAAAGCTTGAAAAAAATTGTGCCGCTACAATGACTTTTAATATGTTGATTTGCGCCTCCGCCACTGCCATCGGGGGTCCGTGGCCAGAATACTGCTGAATGTAAGATGGTTGGGAGCGACCCGGTACCCGGAAGTAGTTCAACTTGCTGTCTGGCAGCTTTACGCAACGTCTTATAGTGCCAGTCCACGCTCGCAGGTGACTTTTGATTTGCTCCGCTACGCGACTTGTAGAGACGGAGTGACATGCTGCTGTGTTGAACACCGGGCTGCCGCTGAGCAGCGAGTCTCGTTCAGCGGCAGCCCGGTCGCGATCAGCTGGGAGCAGACGAGCCGGAAGAGCCATATATGGCTCGAGACCAGACGTTAAATACCTGAAGGGGGCGCTACAGGGGAAAAGTTACATAGTGTCGCTTTAATAGTATTTGCATTGGTATGTGTGTTCTACACTGAATTCAGAGATTTCTTGGGATTTCTGAGATGCATCTCTCCACAGCGCAAGAGAAATCGTAGCACGTTGTAATTCAGCCTAGCTCTAGTTTTTTTACCACAAGTGATCTGCTGCCATTCATGTCTAATTTGTTGAATTCTGCCAATGTCATGTAAATACATGTATAACACCATGATTCTATGCTGCTCAAGTCAATAATCTGATAATTTCCCCTGAATTCCTGTTGCATTTTGCATTCGCAGTTGAAGGAAGATGTATTTTGCCAAGAAATTCCTCAGTGGCGTCATCGATGTTGTCAGGTGAGAATTGCAACGTCTTACTTGCCAAAGCCATAAGGAAGTGTGATTTGTGGCTTAACCTCTCTCGTCAATTTGAATCCTCTCTTTTCAGCAACATCGACCCAAACCAGTTTTTGCCTTCTGACCCTGTGAGTGACTTTAAGTGACATTACCAGCTCCGTCTGCCACCAGTGATTGTAATGTTTGCTGTGACTCTATCCCGTAGCCTCCACCACGCAGGCCAGTGGTATATGCCGAGCAGCATGAGAACGATGAGGAGAAACAGTTCCGCAGGGTCTTCCAGCAGCTCGCCGGAGAGGTGAGTGCTAAAACTACCTGTAGTTGGTTTCTGCATTAATCGCACGTGTATGTTGTGTATGTCTATATCAACTTAATTTATAGTGGAAATTAAAGTCTAAAAGGTGTTTTAACTGTTCAAAAACATTTTGTTCCACCATACAGTTGAGAACCTGTGCTGGTTTCTGCTGACTTTGTTCACACTGTAAAATATTTGTCCTATAGGACATGGAAGTGAGCCCGAAAGAACTGATGGACATTCTCAACCGAATCATTACAAAGCGTAAGATGTGTGCCATGTTTAGAGTCTAAAGGATTTTACACACCGGGGAGGCCTACTAAATATACGCCACAAAAATGAATTTCACAAAACAAATCACCTGTGTTCAAATGCCGTTGTTTCTTACCCATCCCTGCAAGTTTTTCTTATAGTTCTGTATGGTCTACCACATTGTTTTGATTCAGTCCTTTGTAGTATTTGTATCCATTTTGATGTGTCTTTTGAAAAGAGGCATACAACATGGTTTCTTGCATTTCAGATGGAGACCTGAAGACAGATGGCTTCACCATTGAGTCTTGTAGGAGCATGGTGGCAGTCATGGATGTATCCTTTCTATCACTATAGTGTTGTGTGAGTTAGGCGGCAGCGGTATTAAGCCAACCATGTCGGCGCAGTAAAAAATATGAATGTGCGCAAACACACACACACAACCATAAAAGAGATGTGTTTGCTCACCGTACTCCGTCACACCCTCACCTCGTTTGAAACACTGGACTATTACTGCCACAACTTGGACATCCAAACAGATTTCCACAATTGGTTCCCGCAGTACTGGACAGTGGGGGTTAAAAGTAAGGGGCCACATTCACAACAATTATGGAGAAACTCTCAAATGAGCTCTGACCAAATTGCGGGGGGAAACAGTTGACACTCATTACCTACTGTGAATTATTTACCAATGGAATAATTAAGTCACATCTTCGGCAAATATAGCGTGTCCTCAGGTAATGCAACTGTTTTTAAGATGGAGCCAGAGATGAAAACAATGTTGTTCTCCTGAACGCTGTTACAGAGTGACAGCACTGGAAGACTTGGCTTTCATGAATTCAAACAGCTCTGGAACAATATAAAAAAATGGCAGGTGAGTACAGCAGGTCCTTTTCATCCGTCTGTTTTCTGAATGAACAGTGTGTGACACTTGTTATTTGATTACCTGCTATGTTTTATATACACATACATCTGTATACTGTGTTTACTAATTTTCTGTCTAATTAATCAAAGTAATAACCTGTTTTATCTTTGATTTGACAGTGTTGGTGCTTCTTGAATTAAGCCTACCACACATTCCCTCATTATTCTAAAATAAATGTAGGATGCATTCATACATTTTTAAAGGAAATATCTAAAGTAATTTATCATATGGTTGGCACACACATATTAACAGGTTGTTAGAATAAATATGTATATTTCTTTTCCTCTTGTCTTTTCAAGTTGTCTTGGCTTAAATGCTTTAAATACTTTTTATTGTTCAGGGAGTGTACAAAAGCTATGACTCGGATGGTTCCGGTCTCATTGGTGCAGATGAGTTGCCCAACGCGTTCAGAGCCGCTGGTGAGTTCTTAATCTTCTTTTTATTTCTTCTATTGTTTCAATGTTGCACATCTGCTCAAAGTATCTTTACACACTTATCTACGTTAGACTCATCATTGAAAACTAAAAGCTTACTTGTTTTCTAAACACTGCCATTGAAATACCAACCTCAATAATAACTCACTTTGAGTTAGGACTGTAAATACAATATATTGTATTATATTTTACAATACTGTTATATGTTCATGTCATCATTAGTTAGTCATTGTCTGATACTATGATATGTATGACTAATGAAACATTGCATTTATGTTCAAAGTCTATATTTACAGCACTCTAGAAATTTAAATGTTAAACGTTTTATATTGTGTTTTGTGTAAAATTATGATGTAACAATACTTTTTTTGGATGAGTTGATATAAGATATGTAAGACTTTTGTATTTTTGGATTGTGTGCTGAGCTTCAACAAAGGTGGCCCTAGTTTCAGAAAAAGTGTTTTGGTTTATGCAAAAACCTGTAAGAGCCACCACAGGTAAAGCAATAGTCATCGGTGCAGCCAGGACTTACCGACATGTGGCTGCAAGTTTAAACAGAAAAGAAGACTTTTGTAGTTTCATAAGACAGAAGCCCACATATAAATAAGATCAATTAACCAATATTCTAAATAAGAAAAGGTAATATTTAGAGAGTTACTTGCGAGTTAACTGTTTCTGAATTTTGATCTGCAGTTAATGAGTTGAAAATGTGTTCATTATCTACTGATCTCTTCCACAGGTTTCCCCCTCAATGACGACCTGTTCAACATGATAATCCGCAGATACAGTGACGAAAGCGGCAACATGGATTTTGACAACTACATTGGCTGTCTTGTGAGGCTGGATGCCATGTGCCGTAAGTTTGAAAGATCAGAGCTGAAAAAAGTAGTAGAAAGTTATATTGGAAGTGTCGGACTTCCCAGCTGTCCTTTCTGTAGAAGGGGTGGGCTTGTTTGATGATAACATCTGTTCTGATTCAGGTGCCTTCAAAACCCTGGATAAGGATAACAATGGGACCATCAAAGTCAACGTTCAGGAGGTAAGCAGATCTCAGCTCTTGGACATCTCAGTGAGTTTGACTGGAATTCAGAGTTTTAAAGTCATCCTCTCTGCTCTCGTGTCTTTTCAGTGGCTTCAGCTGACCATGTACTCTTGAGTCCAGACGACATCCCACCTTCTTGGAACCACTTTTTTTGTTAGCACAACATATTTTCTCAACCAGCCCTAAAAACTCCCTGTTATTCAGCAAATCCTGTGTGTGTGTGTGTGTGTGTGTGTGTTTGTGTGTGTGTGTATAGGATTCTTTTTTTTCCAATTTTATGCAATGCAGGCTTAGTGAGATTGTGTGTCGTTCCATTGTGAGACAGAAATGACTGTATTTGCCACCCAGAGAAGCACAAACCTGCACTCACAATCCCCATAAGGTGCATAAAGACGACAGAGTGCTGAACTGGTGTCATTTTGGGCTGCTCGTTTGGCATTTTCTTTTGCTCTTCCCTGTGCCCTGAGAGGAGGCAGGCCAATATCTATTTGTTTTTTAAGCAGTGAAAAAGCAGTAAGCTCCACATTTGTATGCAGCTGGTCCCACAAAGATTGTATGTCAATACATTTCTCTGAAGGCAGGCAAATCATAGCTTTTACTCCGAGACAGTTTTAACGGCAACATTTAACATTGGACAATATTTTTTATCTTTCTGCTGGAATGAATAGAAGTAAACAATGCAAAGCTGTAGCTTGGTTAACATAGTTTCTGTTTGTCGTTTGAATGGCCACACGTAGAGTTGTTGCCATTGCTTTTGGCCTAATTATAGCCGTCTCAGAACTATTTGGGTGTATACAGATGATTGATTGACATCTGTGCATCTGCTGTTATTTTTTTTCCATTGCACCTTTAGTGTTCGCATTAGCACAGAGTTTAAGTGAAGTCCCAGAGAAGCTCCACCCAATCTCAACCCAAACAGTGACTAACGTGAACAACCTGTGAGGTAGTGAAGAGAACATTAATGTTCTCAAACTGCAGATCAATCCTTGCCGTTTAAAGGCTTGGCATGCTGCATGTTTTTTATTTGGGGGAATTACTCTAGTTCATCCAAATGCATTCACTCATGAGAATCACAAGGGTGCAAGTTGCCCCACCCTGACAGGAGTGTCAGTCAATGCGTAAACACCTGTGCAGCCCAGAGAAGAGGTTTAAATGTGGGTAAAATTAAGGAAATAGTTGGAACATGTCTTTGCAGAAACTTTACGCTTTGTAAAGTTAAACGGGAAGCTATTCACTATTTGTTTAGTCTTGACTCCACACTCTCCACCTCTTCTGCTGTCTATACAATTTGTCTTGCCAAGGGACTGGTCGTTGTCCTTTGCTGAGCACCGCTCAAGTCTATTGTAATTGGTTTAATGAAATACAAACCAGCTAGTAGTTTTTGGTAATGCCGTCGAGCCAAACCTTTCTTTAGTGCTGCGTTCTATTTGTCAGACCACAGTTCTGTTCTTTATCTTTGTGAAACCAGCCCCGAGCCTCCCCAAATGGAGATTTTTGTTCACTGAAACAACATTGTGGGACAGCTTGCCCTTTTCCATTTTTTTTGTATTACTTACTTAAAGCTTCAAGAAAACTACAGTAGATGTGTAAATTATGGGACACTCGCACCACAGCCTATTCCAAGCAGACCATGGTTTAATGATTTGTATCTGTTGCACTGCATAGCGGTAAGGAATGCCAGTGCTTTCTCCTTATAATGATATACATTAACATCCTAAGAGGCATTGCTTTGTTTGGGCATGCTACTATGTTGCCATTTCAATGCTGGCCATAACATCCTCGATTTCAGCTCACCAACCACTTTACTTCTCAGTGTGTAATTGTTGAAAATGCCTGCACCGATAACGCCAGCACAATGTGTACCTTTATAATATATAATGTGTGTATGCCACTAATGCATGCAGCCAATATTAGATATGGCATAATGAAGTGTTCTTAACCATGTAGTTATAGCCACAGCCATTAAACTGTTACTGTGCCATATTTGGAATAAAAAGGGTATGTTAAATGTTTTGGTCTTATTCACGATGCTCTACAAACAGTTGTCGCAGGCTACTTCGAGCCATTGGTCAATGACTAATGGAATCTCCTTTTGGCTGAACTGGGATCTGCTTCAGATTGGCAATGGCTGACAATTTAAATAGAACTCAGCCAAATATATTTTTCTTTGCTCAAATAGGGAGTTGTAGCCACTATTTTGCAAATGAATACAGATCAGTATGCTGTATAAAAAGGGTTTGGTGCTATCTATCCGTCCAACCTAAATGTGTATGTATGTAACCGAATCCTAAAATGAGTTACATTCCTAGATAGTAATTTATATTTCATGTTCCTATCACGTATTAGTGTTACTGAGTTATACACATTTCCCCCGGGTGTGTGCGTGTGTGTGCGCGCGCGCTGGTTGAGGAATAAAGTCAAGTTAGTCGACGATACCAGATAATACGCCTTCAAAATAAAAGTACCTCGTCACAACGGGAAAAGTGTAATAAATTAAAACGAAGCCACGTAATTAGCGAAATCACAAGATGAATCGTCGTTATCGTTTAACATTACACGTGGAAAGCAATACATAAGGACCTGTACTATAGGTATACTAATGTCGTTATCTCCGTTAATAATCATTCAGCCAGCTGCTCTCGCGCTGCTAGCCAACGCTCGCTTACGAACGTTAACCGGACATCTTTTGTGTAGCGTTAGCTTCGCACTGGTTAGCTTGACAGTAGCTATCTTGTCGATAAGGAAGTTTTATCATTACGTTTCTGGACCAAATCCCAACTTCTTAGACTTGGGGGTATGTTCACCATCTCATTAACAATGTATTGCTGTTATAGTATTCCTCGTGAGGTGAGGTTACGTGAACCAAGTGCTTCATTAGCCGTTTCTGACTAATGTAGCATTAGCTCACGTTGTCTTGCTGCAAAGAGAGCTACCGCTAACTTAATTGTGCTGTTGTGTAGCATTAGACCAATGCTCGTAACTTAATGCATGTTCCACCATAGTATGGACATTACAGAGCTGTATACTCTACTTTAGTGTGGGTTTCGAAGTGTCGTTGATGCGTAACGACGAGTGGGCGGTACATGGAGCTAACTAGCTAGCCAGGCTGTCGCGTGCGTAGAGCAACTGTAGCATCGTCCATTGTCCACTCACTCACGGCTAGCACTGACATTTATTATCACGCTCAACCTGCTCCATTCCCCTGATTCACGGTATGGAAACAGCTGGACCTGTGCATGTAACTTAGTTACAGTTCAAATGTTGATAATATTAATTCATTATTTATTCAGCTATCATATTCAGCCAACAGGGCTCACGTTTTACCCGCACCGCACGGCCATTGGCCAGCTGTTGAGCCTGGACGAGTACTATCGCTGCGTTAATACTCACGTTACCCTCCTCATCCTATGTCAAGACCACCTTTTGTGTGGAGCCTTTAATATCAGTCTCAAGTGTGATTTGCGAGATAGAGATCATGAATTGATGCATAAATGACACACGTGAGTAGATTCATCATTAACGTCCCCGTGCTCTTTTGACTTTGTTACTAGCACAACACCGGCTGACAGACAGCTGGAGAAGCTGAAGCGCTGTAGAGACTACAAAGTAGCTGAATACACAGTGACACCGAGGGGAGGAGGATGTCTTCGCAAGTGTACTACAACCAAGACAGTATTACCCGCTTCAAGAAAAGAAAAGCGCGCTTCTCTTTCAGTGAAGTCCACATCCTGTTGGATGAAGTGAGGAAGCATCGGATGGTTGTTGTGGGTATGTGTTTTTTATGTGCTGAATCAGAGTTTAGATGATTGCACTTCAGGGTGTGTACCTGAGTACCCAGGAAGTGGGTGATTGTGCTATAGCTGGGTAATCAAAACATATGAGATAAATAAAGCTAAGCACAGGAAATATACTGGTTTGGGGATGCACAGGTATAATACACATTCAAATAACTGAATATTCTAAAATGTTGAATGTGGCCTGATCACTGACAAAAGGCATTTGAATGAATGTGCTTAACATTTTCTCTCTCGCTCTCTCTCCCTCTCCCCCACACACAAACAAAAGGCAAATTCAATCGTGGTGTGCAAACAGACGTGAAGAAGCGCACGTGGGCAGAGATCACCGCACGTGTCAATGAGATCGGGGAGTGCCAACGTGAGGTCATCGAGGTCATCAAGAAATGGTCAGATCTGAAATGTGACACTAAGCGTAAAGTGGCAGCCATGCGGTCGGGGGCGGTGCCCAACAGGGGCCTCAACTCTCGTCTCTCCCGAGACCTTAATCAAACTGAGAAAATAGTACTGAAGATCCTGGAGATGAACCAGGAAAACCAGAGCTCGGTTGACTTTGGCCCTCTGGGAGACGATGATTATGTACCAGATGAGGAAGAAGAAATGGATGAGGAGGATATGATGGGAATGCAGAGTTCTCCGAATGGCACGTTGGATGGGTCTGTGCCCCCAGCAACCTCCTACAACACACGTGAGTGCCCAAAACATCCTAACCCCAGTCCGACCATCAGTGAAGATCAAATTTCTCCATAGCACATACTAGATAATAATGAACAACTCAAGGTCCCACTTCTCTTAGAGTATGTTGTGGCACTATTGGCTCACATTTTGCCATCTATTTAAAAAAACACATTTTAAATGCTTTGAATGTTGCAGGGTACTCTTCACAATCTGCCTTTGATGTGCAGTACGAGGTACCTGCAACAGAAGGTAAGTTGTCGAAAATAAGAAGAATTTTCACAACATGTTTACGAAATAAGAAATCACTGACGAGCTTTTTCTTCTTCTTCTTTGATCAAGATGCCGAAACTGAATTTGGAGATTCGGACGATGACCAAAGAGATGAGGTGCCTCCTTCCACTCGGACTGCAAAACCAACAGAGGATCACCAAGGAAACAACGGCATCCAGAAACAAGGACAGACGTCCTCCGCTCCGTCGTCTGCGCCGCTGGTCGCGCTTCCAACGCCAGGTCAGCCCCTGCAGAGCACGAGGGACAGCATTCTGCACAGTGCATCGCTGAGTCTTCAAGAGCAGCACACCACCAACATCTTGTTGGAGACAGTCTCGCGCTCCCTGGAGCTTCTGTCCGAGTCGGTGCAGCAGCTGGCGGAGACCCAGCAGGAGTTTGTGCGCGACTCGCTGCAGCTCCAGCGGGAGACGGTGCGGGTTCTCAGAGAGTTCACGGGCGGAGCCGTCGCGCTCATGCACGACAAACTGAACGGGCGGCCGCCGTTATAGCGGCAAAGCGCCAGACGGAGACGCCGAGTTGTACCGATGACTGCATACACGGCCTTCGGGTCGGAGTCAGTACCGAACAGATTTTCTGTTGTTCTATTTTCAAACTGTATTGGTAGAAACATTGCATCCATGGATTTACTGTCTGTGAGGTTACAGAGAAATGTATTGAGAAGATCTTCGATGTTGGCCACGTCGAAAAACGTGCAGGTTTTGGGTTGTTTTTGCTACTGAAAGTGAGTCTCCTACCACTTGCGCTGTAAATCTTTTTTTTCTTTTTTTGCTACGCACACACCACATTTACAGCCTTTTAGATTCTTTTAGTGTTGACATGCAAAGAATGAATCCTTGATGTAGAAAAGGCCTGGACAAATCTGTTTGTGTATCCTGGTATAAGTTTTAGTTGCATCAGTCTCTGAAAGATTATCACAAGTACTGTAATGGTGACTGGATTTCTGCACCTGGCCATTATATGGTCTATATGTCTAAAGAGTGCTAAACAAGGTGTGTTAGAAAGTTGTGATTGTCTGAAAACATTCTTTTTGTACAATGCAAAAATGAACACTTGAATATGATGTTTTCATAATTTCGTTTAAATATGAAATAAATCCCTCATGTATTTAAACGGAACAGGCGTCTTTCTACTAGCTGTGTGGTGCTAGACACTCATCAATGCATCTGGATCTTCCCCGTCTGCGGCTTTAATGGCTTATTGGCGTATTTTGTATAGTTTATGGAGATGGACCATTACAAAAAAAAACATAAATTTTCCAATGGACTGTTAGAAACCCTAAAACTGTAGTAATTGTTCCAATGTTTTGAACAAAACTCTCTGTGTAGTCATCCGCAGCTGAAAACGGTCTTTACCAAATGCACAGTTCCTCCTGTTTTGAATAACCTGCCGTGCCCAGCTGACTTTAACCTTTTTGCTTTTTTTTACGCAAAACGCCTGCCATCTATTTTAAAGTTAGTTGTGGTATTTACATTATGAACAAAGACCCGCTCCACTGTAGCCTTCTCCTTTGAGCACAGTCTTTTCGGAAGTGTAAATTATGAATCTGGTTGTCGTGAGACACATCTTGACCGTGGTCAGATGGAGACAAAGGTCCAACAGCCCCAGATGTCCAGCCAGTTGAGCTTCATATACGTGTCAGTAGGGGGCTCTGCAGCACAGCCTGCCTCTGGAGGCCCGCCTGCTGCTGAGACACAAGATGAAGCCGATAGTTGGCACAACAGTGTACAGTGCACATGGCTAGAAATGCACAAATCCTGCATTCATCATGCTGGAACCTGTGCTCCGAGCGGCCGCCTCAGACCCCCTGTGGCAGACTACATGACCCAACATGGAGGTTGTATCAAGAGCAGAGATGACATGATCGAGGTATTCAAGATGAGTCTTTAGCATGCTGATTGGATTTCAATCTACTCGTTTAGTCCAGATAGTCCAAGCGCTCCACTCGTATAGGAGCACCGCTTTATACCTGTGCAGAGTCCAAACCAGAACCATTATTACTGTCCCAGATGGGGAGTTTCTTTCTTGCTCCATTTATGTTGGTAGCTTTATTGCCTGACACGCTCCCCAGGCGATCGGGTATTCTCCACAGCAATGTAACAGTCTCATTAACGTATAGCGATATTGTCGAATACTATGCTATCAAATGCATTTCTCCAACTTTACGTTTGAACATTTCTACTTTTTACTTTTAAAGATGCATCTGTAAGGATGTTGTAGGATTAGATTTTATGATGGGGGGGGTCGCCTGATTTGCACAGTTCTATTCTTAATTACTCATGAAACACACACACACACACACACACACACGCATAAAGAGGGAGAGTTAAGTCACATTGCATTGTTCCCCTGCTGCAGCCCCTTCTGCTCTCAGTTGGCTAAACAGCTGCCAGGGGGCCGGCCCTGCGTGCCGCATCAGGGAGGGAGGAGGGCGGGATGCAGCAGGGGTTCAGCAGTCCGCTGGGGGCTTCCCTTCCATATAGCTGGAAGGCAGGGGGCAGCATTAGTGTCTGGCTTGGAGTGGGGGGATGGAGGGGCCCCTGAATAGGCAGCTGTATTCACATTGTGCTCCGGTCTTTTACCTTCAGCTCTTTACGGAGCCCTTAAACCTGAGACGTAAGCCTCTCTGAAAGGGCATTATTCACTTTCAGTCCCATACAATTGTATTCTGCCCCGTCTCCTTTCTTTAGAATAAAATATGCTCTATTTTACTTAGAAAGTGAATATTTACACTATTTACACCTGATTAAATTCAAATATTGAAATCCTGCATATGGCTGCATTTCTCTGTACTTTTCCACAACATTCATGTTCATGTTGGTGAATCTCATGCTGCATCAGCAATAGGCATAGTGGAAATATATAGTGAATTTAAACCAGTGGCATCA
Organism: Liparis tanakae; assembly: GCA_036178185.1. Taxonomy (NCBI): domain Eukaryota; kingdom Metazoa; phylum Chordata; class Actinopteri; order Perciformes; family Liparidae; genus Liparis; species Liparis tanakae. The sequence continues at coordinate 14,617,925 of CM070088.1, forward strand.
CATATAAACAAACTCCATATAAGAGAGTTTGATTGGATGAAATATTGTCCCAAAATGCCCGTTAGAGCCATTATATGTTGCTCCATTCTTTATCTTGCTTCTGTATTATTCTGTTCTCCTGTACCATCCTGCAGACATGTTTTCACGTTTCTACAGAGCTTGGTGGACATCTGGCCATAAGAGGACTTAGAGAGGCACAATGTAAAGGGGGGAAAGGAAATCTACCCATCGATCTGTCCCTCTGCTAGTCTATATGTAAGTTTCCTCCCCCTTTCTATTGCCCCAGTTGACCCCGGTGCCCTTTTGCTTTTCTTCACCCCCCCACCCCCACCTGTTCTCATTCCCTCGTTCCTCCCAGCTCCCTCTTTCATCTGCCATCTGCCAGTGGAGGGCCGAGTCTGCGAGAGCAAAAGGTAGGAAGGATTGGCGGAAAGGCCGCTCCGTCGCTCGTCCCGGACGGAATAATTGTCATGCCTCCTTTTGTGCCGCGACAAAAGGGTAATTATACATCTGCTGCTGAGCCAAACAGTTGTGTTTCATTTACCTCCTCGTATCTGTTGACTCGGGGTGGAGTTACCACGTGACCACTGACTTACAGACAGATTGGTCTGGTCCACGTTGAGGCAATAATCAGATTGTATATGAGAAGACTTTCATATAGAATGTTTGTCAACGCAGATTTTGGTAAAGGCCATGTCTGTAATGCGTAATAAACATCTGCTTATAAAATGTTATAACCTGCTTATAGCACGGCAACACATATTAAGAATAAGAACTCAGATAAATGTCATAATGCTTGATAACAATAATGATAACACATTATACTAACGGTGCTAACAGTGCTGTAACCATATCAGACTAATTCGGGTCACTCGCTGACAAAAGTTAAGTCAAATATTGCTTAATTATTATCTTCCTTACTATGATATTCGTAGATTTTCTAGTTTATTAACATGTAAGGAATGATATACGCACCTTTTCCGACTATATCTGGATTAAAACACAGATTTGCACTTCAGTGGCTCTTAAATGGCTCTTATTGTGGTACTTTTGTAGTTTGACTATGTTGAGAAAATGTTACTTTCTGTATTGTTGTTGTTCTTAGTTTGTACTCTAGGTTGAAATGCACTTATTGTAAGTCGCTTTGTGTAATATATTTAGCTCTGAAAGCATTTCAGTTATTTGTTTATTTATTTAATATTCCTTTTATGAATGTCAGTTATTGTGGACACCAGGACAAAATCTATAAATTGAATGACATAGATTACTTGAAAATTCCCAGACATTTTGAAACCCAAAGATATTTACTGTTTACTATCAGAAAATCAACAAAGTTGCAAGAAACTTGCTTATGTGAAAATATTCCTATTCTGAAATAGTTATTTTCTGCATGTGTTAATAAATTATATTCCGTTACATTTCCAGTAATATCACAGCTAAAAATAAAACATTAAAAATAATAAATGAAGAACAAAGGATTAGTTTAGGTAATCCAAATTAAAATAATCATATCTGTTCTATGTTGGACATAAGATGTTCAGTTTTAAGAAAAAAGTGTCTATGATACTTCAACCAACAAGTAAAACAATCCAGATGATAAATTAGTTTGTTTAATAATCAAGTTGAATGAATTATTAGTTTTATATCACTCTACAGCAGACCGGGGTGAACCACCACCTCACTAACCGTCCACAGTATGTGAGGATACAGGGATGTGAGTCAGACCGGGTTTGCAGCACGGGGGCTCCACAAGGAACGATTCTGGCTCCATTCCTCTTCACCATCTACACCTCGGACTTCAAGCACAACTCTGGCAACGTCTACCTTTAAAAGTTCTCTGAGGACTCGGAAATCGTCGGCCTCATCTCTGCCGACGATGACAGGGAGTACAGAGAACTGAACCAGGACTTTTTGGAATGGTGCCTGCGAAACCTCCTCCGCATCAACTCAAGTAGGTCCAAGGAGCTGGTGGTGGACTTCCGCTGTGGTAAACACTCTCCTCCGGTACCGGTGAGCATCCAGGGACTGGACATTGAGATTGTAAAATCTTGTAAGTACATGGGTGTTCACCTAAACAACAAACTGGACTGGGCTGACCACGCACACACACTTTATAAAAAGGGACAGAGCGGACTCTTTCTGCTGAGGAAACAGAGGTCCTTTGGAGTGCAGGGAGCACTCCTGAAGACCTTCTTTGACTCTGTGGTGGCATCAGCCATCTTTAATGGGGTGGTCTTCTGGAGCAGCAGCATGGCAGCGGCTGACAGGAAGAGGCTGAACAAGCTGATAAAGAAGGCCAGCAGCGTGTTGGGGTGTCCTCTGGATACTGTGGAGGTGGTGGGGGACAGGAGAATGATGGCAAAGCTCTCGTCCCTGATGAACCACACCTCCCACCCCATGCATGACAATCTCGCAGCTCTGCACAGCTCTGCACAGCCACCGGCTGATTCACCCCGGGTATCTGAGGGAGAGGAACCACAAGTCCTTCCTCCCTGCTGCTGTCAGGCTGCACAACACACTGCAGTAGATCGCTGGAGATCCTGGCAAACTCTGCACTTTACTTTGTTTTCCCACATATATTAGTCTTAGTATTTAGTTTTGTGTTTATATTTATTTAAAGAGATGATTTTTGAAATGTCCCCACTGTGGGACGAATAAAGGAATATCATACAGGCATAATGTGTTAGTTTTTTCACACAAAATTGTCCTGCGGTTCACTACACTGGACATGCTGTAACATAAAAAATCAAAATGTTTGTTTTAATGTTTGAATTTTAAGATGTTTATTTAACTCTAAATAGGCAGGAAATCACAAAACAATCTGAAATTGTAAGACACTATTTTCTCTCAATTCTCAGGAGGGTGTATAGCACCTTGCAGGGCTCAGCAGGAACCAGGAGACAAGGAGACAATTCACAGCAGCACATTAGCGCTTTACCCCAGGGGTGGGGTGGGGTGGGGGGTGGAGGTGGTCCAACGGTGTCGGGCGTGCAAGCTGTTCATGAATAATGGGCCCAAAACAGGATTGAGACACCTGAGCCCAACTCTTTGTCTGCAATAGCCAACATACCGACGTTATAGATCTCATTATGCACAACGTTAGAGAGCCACTGCCCAGCAGGAGGGAGGAGGAGGCCCGGATTTAACATTTATGGAATGATGGTAATGCATGAGTTGATTATTGGTGATTAAAGGCACATTATGGTATAGAAGGGATCTATGAAGGAAATGTCATGTTTTTGCTAAAACCTCTTTGTCTAACCTACAGACAAAAGACTTATACACAAAGTAGTATACGTGTTTGCAAAGGCAAACCCTATTTTATTCAAAACTATATCAACCCTTCTAAAAATGTAGGTATTGCATCACATAAACAGCACTCTCCCCATGCTGATGTTATCTTTTTTCATTTGTAGCATGATGTAAATGTAGACTATCATTATAAAGATGTATATTCTCAATTATTCTAATAGTCTCAGACACAATGACTTTAACTGAAGAATAAATTAACATATTACAGTATTATACTGTAAAATAGAGTGTAAGCCTGAATCCTATTTACACCTTTGATCGGATTTCTCAGGGAACTAATTGGTGACAGGTGTTTTCATACGTGCATTGTAATATGGAGTATATTTATATATATCATATTAATTTAAAAATGTTAAAGTCCCTCTGTAAAACACTTTGGTCAACATTAGTGTTATGATTCTGAATGCTCCCTGTGAATATATCCGCTTGGCTTGACTAATATGAAGAAGTCTAATCATGAGACTGAAAGAGGAAGTCAAGGCTGTGTGTGTGTGTGTGTGTGTGTGTGTGTGTGTGTGTGTGTGTGTGTGAGGGCTAAAGGAGGAGTGGACTGACTGAGTATCCACAGATGGCCCGAGGAGACAAGAACGGCCTAAAACACTGGTTCCAAAAAAGAACTGCCAGGAGGTACAGTGCTATAGTTTCTGCCTGATAATGCAGCTCCACAAGCCTCATGGCCCTCTGACTCAACCATAAATCAGCACATTGGGGGATGTGTGCATGTTTAGGTACCCGACGACTGCAGCATTTAGCATCTTAATGAGATCAAACAATCAGCCGAATGACATGCATACATTTGAGACTGTGTACGCTCAACTTCTATTGTCCCACAGTCAGACAGCAGGCTGGGGCTGCAGAAGTGACCACAACAGGTCGACTTCTCCCCCGAGAGCCTGTGGGGGTCAGATTTGCAGCAGCTACCCTCCCTCTCTTCAAGTGTCCTCGGGGAGAAGGATCTCCAAGCTGCTGTAGACGAGGCAGATGCCGGCCACTCAATCTAGTGGGAGGTCGGCCCTGGTGGGGGGGGACATGCCTCCTCTTTGGTTCCCATGCCCTGTGGCACACTCGTGTCACACTCCTGTCGGTAATACAGATGACAACAGAGCGGGGAGCATCGCGCACTGTCCATCTGCTCTCCTGACACAAAGACACCGCGTCCTCCTCGGCCGCTGGAGATGGAGATGGACACGCGTTTCTGTCCCGCAACAAGCTGATGTTTAGGTTGTGGGATGTGAGCGATGTGATGTGAAGGATTGGAGGAAGTGCTACACACACACACACACACACACACACACACACACACACACATACACACACACGCACACACATACACACACACACACCAGGGTTCATATAGGTATCAAAAAGGTGTTTGCCATGTAGTTAGAACATTTTTATTGTAAACAGCAGGATTATAGGCCTCGTTTCACCTCACAATAGTAGAAAGTGATACATGATACATCAGCACATTTTTTAAAAGATGGCGTTGGAAATACACTATTAATTAGATTTTCATTCTTATCGCTTTTTTTATGACCTCAAGAAATTACAGGAACATCTAAATTGTCTACATTTTCTAAGGGATACCTCTGGAACTCCTTGGCCCCCCTTTTATAAATCACTGTTTCTTGAGCTGCTCCTCAAGTCTTTTTTTCTTTTTTAGTTTCCTTGTGTGTTCGTTTCCGCCTTCATGTGTCCTGGTTGTCCTGCAGGGAAGCGTGCCAGGATATAGAGGGCGCCTCCTGGCACGCGTCCTCTTTGCTCGTTAGAATATGAATAGGACCCCCGCCCCCAACACCACCCACCTACTATCACCATGAACAGCACCGGGTGCGCAGTGGGATTAATAAACAGGGCAGACATTTTACGCCACGTTGAAATCTTTAACCTTTTTAAAAAATGTGTTGCCCACCGGAGTCTGAACTGTTTATCTGAAGATGGATCATATCTATATTTCAATGACCATTACTGTTGGGATGCAGAAGTGGTTAAATCACCTCCAGGCGACGGACATAACCAAACATAAACCAATATTTACTTCTTTAAAACCAAAACTATTGCCTTCAGCATCCATCCTGATGCTGCTCATGGTTCAATAAAATGAGTCAGGCGGGTTTCTATGAGGGCGTCGGTTGGATCTGTGTGTGCACAACACAGAGTTTAGGTGTGTTTAGTCTCTAACCACGCGACAGGTGCTGAAGCTCCTAAAATCAATACGGGGTTAGCGGTTTGTGGGTGCGCACGCCACGCGCGCGCGTGTGTGTGTCTGGGTGTGCGTGTGTGTGTGAAGGGGGACGCGTCTTTGTGGAGACAATAGCGTGGTTCGGAGCCCCCACCCGGTCGACCATGTGCCGTTGATTACCATACAGCTGTTCGCATGAGCGCCAGACAAAAGCAACATAATAGTCAAAATTCTGCAGCACCACCCCCATCCTCCTCCTCCTCACCGCCCGCCCGCACACACACACGTGCGCGCGAGTACCCCTGCCTCAACCTCCCCCCTCCAGAAGGAGCGCGACAGCAGAGGCCCATAGACGCACACAATACGTTCTTATCCGGGACCCTGCCCACGCTTTGTCAACCCCACACGCGCCAGAGTAATTATAATGTTGGATGTAAAGAAAGAAAAGGGCTATGCCTTCTTCTGATCTTGGTTTAGTGTGAGTCTCCACAAAAGAAAAAGAAAACACCTTTCCAAACAATGATCTATTACTTGTTGTTCAAGTTGACGGATGCTTGGAGGCCTTCAATAGATTCACTGTTTGACAAATTCACCCAAATCTGATCGCTCTAAATTAGTTTCTATCATGACGTTTTTTTCATATGGGGTCTCGTCCGTGTTTAAGCCATTTACTTATTTAAAACAATATATAATGTTATTTATCACCAGAAGTGTAGTTTGCTGTTTTCAAGCATTATGCAGAGTGTTAGTTGAACCAATGTGTCAGTGTCTTATCCACCACGTTATCTCACACTCTCCTGAGGCGGTTACGATTCATGCAGTAATGCTACACATATCTGTCCCGCGCCAGCTTCTTATGCATATTCCTGAAGCCCCCCCGTCCAGGTGTGATGTGGGTTGTCTAAATCCCCAGGCAGCCCCCTGTGTCCCCTGAGGTCTGCTCCGGCTCCACCTCTCTGCCTGTGACGCGCAGCACCGGAGGGTATAAAAAACACTCATCGCCTGTTACGCACCAGAACCAAAACAAGAGGAGCGCGAAACACCAGCACGCAAGAGGAGAAGACCATCATAAGGAGACCCGGATTTAAGAGACACCGGACGGATCCCAGAGTTCAACGTGATGAACGTTTTTTGAGTTTTTCTTCAACATCTTTTGAGGAATATTTTTGCACGAGACGAATGCGGACATCAACTTTGACGTGGAAAGCAAACTTATAAGAGAAAATGGCACGCATATACCTGAGAACTCTCCTGGTGCTGGCTTTAGTGCACGTGGTAAGTTGGCTTCTGTGGATGCTAAATAAACAAATGACGCACCCTAAAGGTGTTTTACGCGCAGCTTGTCTGACATGTGTTTCTTTCCTTCTTTTTTTCTTGTCATTGCAGGTTTTGTCCTCCGGTGTGTTTGAGTTGAAAATCAACTCGTTCCACACGGCGCAGCGCATCTGCAGGAGACACCGGGACTGCCACATATTTTTCAGGATTTGCCTAAAACACCCGGAGGATGTGATCTCCGCGGAGCCGCCGTGCACCTTTGGCACGGGACACACCAACGTCATCAGGGCCGACCACACCTCCATCTCCAGCAGCGCTCCCATCAGGGTGCCCTTCCACTTCAAGTGGCCGGTAAATAGAAGCCACTCGGTTGAAGAAAACGTTTAGACGCAGCTGATCTACCACTTGAACCACATGCATCACTGTCATTGTACTAAACTCACCGTTCCTCTGCTGTAGGGAACATTTTCGTTGATCATTGAAGCCTGGAACGCTGAATCTCCGACCGAATACACAGGTACGGTTTCCTGAAACCAAGATGCTTCACATTGCTGTGGAGGCTTTCCATCCTCACATGCAGTATTAAATATGCCCATTTCCTCTCCGCAGACAACCAAAACAACCTCGTGAGCCGCCTGGCTACCAGGAGGAGGCTTGCCATCGGAGAAGACTGGTCCCAGGATGTGCACTTCGGCGAGCAGAGCGAGCTGCGCTACTCCTACCACGTCTTCTGCGACGAGTACTACTTCGGAGACGGATGTGCCGAGTACTGCCGGCCGAGGGATGACACGCTGGGCCACTACACCTGCGACGAGGAGGGCAACCGCATCTGCCTGGAGGGCTGGAAGGGGAACTACTGCTCTGAGCGTAAGTGGAGATGCTGATAAATAGAGCCACAGACCTTGAGCAAGCCATCCCACCAACGAGATTCAACCTCACATTGATTTAAAACATGTTATTTTGTAGTCTTCTGTCATAACAAAATAGCATATAATAGCAAATAAGTCATTTATAAATGTGACAAAAGACTATTTAGATCAACTTTGTTTGTATAGCCCTTCTCAAAACAAAGTTACAAACTATTGGACATACCATTTAAATCAAATGGAAACACTTTAGATCTTCAAGTCGATTAGAGTCAAATGCCAGGAAAAAACACAATATAGGCTACACTCAGGCGCGTGCACAGACATGTTTGGGGGCAGGTGCTCAAACCCCCAAAAAGGGCACCTATCCCAAGATGATTCATCTATTGATCACTGTAACTTGAAGTTAGCAAGTAATATGTTGCTATGCAACACCTGAAACGCATTGTGTTGTGAGAAGACATGAGAGCTAAACAAAATGGCATGTTTTCTATTAACAATTACAATTTATTTTCATTTACAAAATGATAGGAGCGAAAAATGTCATATAATAAACGTGCGAGGAGGCGGGAGGGGCTCGGGGGCAAATTCTCACAATAACTTAAATAAATTCCCCGTCAGATATCAAAACACATTTGGGGGGAATTGATAACAGAGTATTTTTTATTCTTCAATACTTATTACTAAAGAAAAGATTAGTCTCCAGCAGAAGGGGAACTTTTCTCATCCAGGGCAAAAGGGCCGGTGCTTGAGCACCACTAGGGATATATCTGTGCACGTGCCTGGCTACACTTATTAAGTTAACAGCATCCTTGTGAAAATAGTTTACTCAAATAGAAGAGGACCTTGCACGAGTTTCCAATCCGTAACTCTCCAAACACAAACCAAACACAACATTAACATCTGAGCAAGTCAAGATATTCAGAGAACAGTATTGAGTATGGAGTGGAGACGGTACACAAGTCAGTAAGGGAATAAATATTTGCAAAGAAAGACCACCCAAACCAAACCTTTACTCATTAGACTTGTAAAATGTAGATTCAAGATGGGGATGAAAAGTGTTTTCATCCTTCTCCTCAGGGTGATTACTGATCTTCCCCAAAGACAGGAATCTTTTCAGAGCGTTTTATTTCTCTGATTGATGTCCCGCTGTGTTGTGTATTGTGTGTTTTGTGTGTGTGTGTGTGTGTGTGTGTGTGTGTGTCACTCTTTTGCAAGACGGTGTGCAGCGTTCCATCTGCTTTTTGTTCTCTGTTACAATGAGAGAAAGAACTGGGGCCCCACACACACACACACACACACACACACACACACACACACACACACACACACACACAGATCACCTTGAAAAGTGTGTGTGTGTGTGTGCGTGCGTGTGTGTGTGTAATTGGAGGATAAAAGAAAGCGTTTTTCTCCGGCAGTGTGCCTACCAGCTGCTTGGCTTAATACTTAACAAACAGTGAAGTCTAGGGCTGGGGTCAGACAGGGGGGGCTGTACATGTGTGTGTGTGTGTGTGAGATGTATGAGAAGGCGTGCCCATTGTAATCACACACCCTCCCTTTCCCCTCTCCTCTCCAGCCATCTGCTCGGCGGACTGCAGTGAGAAGCACGGATACTGCGAGGCCCCAGGGGGCTGTACGTGCCGCATGGGCTGGCAGGGCCCCTCCTGCAAGGAGTGCGTCCGCTACCCGGGCTGCCTCCACGGGACGTGCAGCCAGCCGTGGCAGTGCAGCTGCCAGGAGGGCTGGGGGGGGCTCTTCTGCGACCAGGACCTCAACTATTGCACCAACCACAAGCCCTGTGCCAACGGAGCCACCTGCACCAACACGGGCCAGGGCAGCTACACCTGCACCTGCCGGCCCGGCTATGGAGGCACCAACTGTGAGCTGGAGACCAACGAGTGCGACAGCAACCCCTGCAAGAACGGAGGCAGCTGCAACGTGAGTGCACAGTGGGATCAAGTCTGTTTGGTGGAAAGGTGCACTGGTACTGATGTTGCATGGGATCACATAAGATGAGAACACGTTGTGAATTACATGCAGGGAAGTGCAGCAGATATAAGAAGTCACTTTATGCTAGTAATTCTAATTGGGAAACAAAATTAAACAAATAATTTGCACACAAAAATATATAATGTTGCACATCTTGAATACAGCTAGTGGAACCAAAGTGTGTATTCTATCGTGAGTACAGTGGTGCAAAAGGTTCAATTAGGCAATGACTGCTGAAGCTGCATATGTTTCCCCCGGTCTCGTCCAAACGAACGGAACCCCTGCAGCACCAGACTCCCCCTTTAACGACCCTCCTCCCCTCCCTCTGTCCGCAGGACCTGGAGAACGACTATTCGTGCACCTGCCCGCAGGGCTTCTACGGCAAGAACTGCGAGATCATCGCCATGACGTGCGCCGACGGGCCGTGCTTCAACGGCGGCACCTGCGTGGAGACGACGACCGGCGGCTACACCTGCCGCTGCCCCCCCAGCTACACCGGCTCCAACTGCGAGAAGAAGCTGGACCGCTGCAGCAACAGGCCCTGTCTGAACGGTGAGTGGCGACACCTGGTGGCCGAAGTGGGAACTTTCGCTTCGGACGCTCTTGCAACGACGCTTCACAAGTTCATGCAGAGAGCGTGACATGTAACACTCTTGATCTCTCTGTGTCCTGCAGGCGGGGAGTGCCTGGACCTCGGCCAGAGCGTCCTGTGCCGCTGTCAGGCGGGCTTCACCGGTGCCAACTGTCAGGTGAACGTGGATGACTGCGCCTCGACCCCGTGCCAGAATGCCGGCACGTGCCAAGATGGTGTGAACGACTACACGTGCTCCTGCACCCTGGGCTACACGGGCAAGAACTGCAGCGTGCGCTCCGACGCCTGTGGCGCCCGCCCGTGCCAGAACGGAGGCACTTGCTTCACCCACTTCACCGGGCCCGTGTGCCAGTGCCCCAAGGGCTTCATGGGTCCGAGCTGTGAGTTCACGCTGCAGCCCAGTTTTAAGCCGGCGCTGCGCCAGACCTCGCAGCCCTCCTCCGCGACCCTCACCATCTCCTGCGTCCTTGCCGCCCTGGTGCTGGTCCTGGTCGCAGGCATCGTGCTCCTGAGGAGGAGGAGGAGGGGGCTGCAGGGGAGGAAGCAGCTGAATGACAGTGCGGTGTACAACGACTTGGAGACAGTCAACAACATCGGAGGGTGCGAGAGAGAGGCCTTCCTCGGCCCCAACGGCATGTTCAAGATCAGCAACGGCACGGCCCGCCTCAGCCTCTCCCTCTGCCCGGACGGGAGGTCCGGCTACCGGCAGAACCCCGCGGAGAGCAGCCTAGTCCGGGGCGAGCGCCAGGACTTCATGTGGAGGGACGAGGCCAGCCTGGGCTCCGGCGCCGGTCAGAGATGAGACCACGTGCACGTTCACACCGGGGTGAAGGAAGGAATATTAGCACTTGCTGCTCCTCACTCCTCACGCACAGTGACGGGAAGGAGATGAAAACCTCTCTGCTCATGCAGAAGATAATGTACCATTAAAAATGCAAGCGTAAGAAACTAACATATTGACAAATGAGATATTCTGATGAAGACGATTTACAAAGATTATTGAAAATGTATATGGGGCAAAGCTCTTCCACGTTCAAGACCCAAAGAAAGAAACAATATGATCCACTCTTCATAGGACCTACAACTCAAACCAAAAACAGGAAGTCACCACACTCTTTGGAAAACTTGCCCAAAAAAAAAAAAAATGTTTACTGGGATATTGTTTTTAATATGTTGATTGTTTCTCATTTGTTTTTTAAAACATTGAATTGTTTGTTTTGCTTTTTCAATCTTCCTTTGAACATTATTTCCTTATTGTGCGTACCATCATTTTTATACTTTATATTATTTATTTATTTGAAAACGTATGTCAAAAGGCTCCACTTTGATTGTCACAGATGTAGAAATATATATTTATATGATGTCGAATGAAGACCGATGCTTGATGTTGTCCCTGGATGTTTCATGGGGCTCTGAGGGCCGTATGACATATCCCAAAGATATTGAGAGCAGGGGGTGTAAGAAAGAAAAAAAGGGCTTTATCACGCAAAGTCAGCCATTACTGTAATTTATATTTATAAAGCGTATATACTACTGATCACATTGCTTCTTCACGTGCCATTTTTGTGTTCATACCAAAGTTTGTGTTATGTTACATGTTTCCATTCACATTATTTAATTTCATCATGTTGTGGTTGTGATTTATAATAAAAGATTTGCTTTGATGCGACTCTGGATTGAAGTCTCTGTTGTGATTGTTTTCTCAATGAATTGGCTGCGGGCTGGAAGGTTATTAAAGTCAGTTATTTCCTAATAGGGCAACAATGTCCGATCAATATGCTTATTAATTAAGAACTGCAGTAGAATACCTGCTTGATAATAGGTCTGATTTCCTTTAGAAGGAGAGGTTGGAATGATCTGTCCTTCATGAAGTCATAAAGACTTTTGTCCAGGTGCTCAAACTCCAGACAGATGTGTTGTTTGCAGGTGAACACCTGGTACCATTGAACAGACAGATGTTATGTTAGCTTGACCTACAGTAACAAACCATCATATTGTTTGTCTGCTGTGGCCTGCATAACTAAATAGCCATGATTTCTCATCATTTTGATGGCTACCGTCTCCTTGTCGGGGATATTCATGCACTCCGTAACTGTGCCAAAGGTTCCCTGCCCGAGGACAGACTCCACCAGGTCACTGGAGGAACCAGAACTGAGCAAGTCTCCAATGAACACCCGGTTCTGATGGGATGGGGCGTCAGCCATGGTTAAAGCCATCAGATGTGACACCTGCTGCCAGGAACTCAAAGCTGAGAGCAATGCAGATATGCACACAGCATTTGGTCACACTGTAACGCTACAACAGTAACATTTCGATGAAGATTATACAATACGAAAACAACCAGCTAAGTAAACGGTTGATGCTTGTTGTGAACATATGGTCCCTTATCTTTTGAGTGTTAAAGTAACACTAACATTTCAGAGTTAATGAAATTTGGGTAAGAGCTATCATTTTACTCTACACTACACTGAGAAGTGTTAATTTTGATTAACACTAGTCCGATGTAGAATAATAACTCTTAGCATAGTTGCATGAAGTCTGAAATGGTATCACTGTGTTCAGTGTTACTTTACATTATATTCAGCTGACACTTTTATTTTACATTCATACACTGGAGACACAACTACAGGGAGCAAGTCAGGGTTAAGTGTCTTGCTCAAGGACACATCGACTAGGGTGGGGATTGAACCCCCTGATAGAAAGAAGGACCTGCTAACCACTGACCCACAGTGGTTCTTTAACACTCTGTAGATAGGGACCATATGTTTACTGGCTTAGTGTTCATCTTGCTGTTGTAATAACTCTGAAAGAGTCAATATACGTTGACACTGAATATTTAACACTGGAGAATTTATTGTGTAGTTGCATTATATTGGATAGAAGACAGACACCTCTACGGACGCACACACAACTCACACAAAAACACACAAACAATCTAGATTGATAAATAATGCCTATACAGGTGAAATGGAAATATATATATATATATATATATATATATATATATATATATATATATATATATATATATATATCATTTTGGGCTGAAGTATTTATTTCACATAATATCTATAATGTTGCATGTCAGTAACTGATTACGAGCTCTATGCAAGAAAGAAACACTTTTCACACAAATCCAAGCAGGTGAACACGCTTCAGTCAGGAATAGTCATCCTTTTTCCATCTTGTGCATTTCTCAGTTTACACATGGTGTTGACATATTTCACAAAGAATAGTTTCCCATTAGATTTTGGAACTATACACAGAGTGCATATTTGACCTGCTTGGATTACGTGTTTACATTTCAGGCACAAGCACACAACTCAACATGTGCCGATTTGTATAATCTTCACAATACTTAATTCCACTGAAGTACACATTGAGCAGCTATAATTAAAATTTAAGGATAAAAGTACATGCATAATAGTTATGTACAAAAGTGTGAAGCAAGGAATTAAATTAAACTCTCAATGCCCCCTAAAATAAAATAAAACGACAGAAAAAGTGAACTCATCATAACCAATTAGCTCCCCCTCCTCCCCCCTGATTGGTCATTCAATCCACCTGCACTTAATCACCTGCCCATGGTTTCCCCTCTGCTAACCCCTCATGATTTCTAGTCTTAAAAAGTAGGATGGGAGCCAGAGCCTTCAGTTATTAAGCTCCTCTTGTATGGAACTTCCTCTTCTTCCAACATGTCCTCCATCGAGGCCACATATCTATGTAACAAATAAAAGCAGAACATGCAGCACAATAACACACTTTTATATAAACTCAACACAAGTAGTGAGAAGGTGGATGTCAGAATAAAGTAAACTACATACTACAGGACGGTAGGTGACGCTGCTCGCTTAAAAGTTGGCATTGATACAAAAAAACGGAAAGAAAACATAACTGGAAAGTGGAACTGCACAATGTTTATGAACCAAAAGGTTTTGGACTCGTAGTTCCCACGGATCGGGTTAACGATCAAAATATTGAGTTGTATATGTATATAATGCACATGTTTACAAATAACATTGGTAATGAAATAGAGTGTGTATTTGCAGTGACATTTTGTTTTATTGTCCTGTGGCATTTCGATCAGGCATCTGCCGAAAGAAATGATAATCCGACTTTGTAGTCAATTGTAACCCATGAAACACATAATAATAAAAACATTTTTGCTGACTCTTCTTGCAGCAATTCATCGGAGAAGACCATGACACAGGCACGCAAACACGCGCGCAGGTTTTAACTGTGTCGCTTCCAGACTCAGTGGCGGAATAATTCAACCAATCCACATATTCACTCAGAATGTTTGTCCCTCGAGGACCAAATCTCATTTGAAGGAGGGGACGAGACCTTGTTCTTCTATTGATTAGAGGATATCCATCGGGGATCAGGTGAGTCCGTGTTGCAGCAAGCTGACAATCAGCTATCGGCTTTAAAGACCGGGGTTCAGCACGCGGTCAGACCCAGCCAGCCTAGTTTTTAATATATATATATATATATATATATATATATATATATATATATATATATATATATATATATATATATATATATATATACATATAAAAACTGGAAAACTATGGTGTCAGATAACAAACAACTTTATGGACCCACTTGTCGGTATTTATATAAATCCTCAAAATGAATACCTCTCTCTCTCTCTCTCTCTCTCTCTCTCTCTCTCTCTCTCTCTCTCTCTCTCTCTCTCTCTCTCTCTCTCTCTCTCTCTCTCTCTCTCAGGACCAGTCGGACCAGTCTAGACCAGCCATGGCAGCCGATCTGAAGGGAGCGACGCGCGAGGAAACGGACGAACTTCATTCATCGGAACCGGGCTTGTGTCCGAACCACGGCGGCCCCATCCCCAAGAGGCACGCCCGGGTTACCGTGAAGTACAACCGGAAGGAGCTGCAGAGGCGGCTGGACTTGGAGAAGTGGATCGACGAGAGCCTGGACCGGCTGTACTCGGGTCAGGTGCGTGCAGATAAGACAGACACCTCACAGGCTGCATTGCTTTTAAACACATTACACATTGTGTTGTATAACAACACCATTCCTTTCAAAAGAAGATCCAAAATATGTTCTTTAAAGGTGTAACTCTCTTTAGTTAAGTATGCATACAGATTTAAAGTGATTTGACTTGCAGAAGGCACATTGAGATACAGTCCTGAGGCTCCGCTGCACGCCTCCTGTAGGTGATCTATGAGGCGGAGAGGTGGGGCAGCCTGCTTCTCCTTAAAAGGCAATGAGCATCCTGTAGACGTGAAGAACACGTCTGACCACTTCTCAGAGATGTATATGCTTCTCAGGGCTGGCCTTACATGGGCAGTGTGGAAAGGTGACACGGATGAATGATTTGGAAAAGAGGAGACGGTTATGGGGAAGGAAGGCGCCGTTGTATAAAAAGGTCCCAGGAGAGGGTAAACACAGCACATCTGTCTGCTGAGGCCACCGGCGGGAGTAATTGGGTGTTTCTCAAGGGTGGGGTGGGGGGGTCATCAAGGGATGACGTGCATTTCTTTGGACATGTAGGGTTTGTGTTGTAGCCAAATATGTTGATTGCGAGAACATAGAATTCAGGATATTATCTCAATGATCAGGGAGATGCATGCGGTGTGAAGCTTAGAGAGTCGTCCCTTTTTAATGTTTTTAATCGTTTTTGTTGTTGTAGTATGACCAATTCTGATAACTTTATTTCTGAACCACGTCATGTCACACACACACAAACAGAAGACCTTTATTGTTGTATTTTAGGGGAGAAGGACCTGTATGAGTTCAGGGAGCAGGTGATGGTGGCTGGCTGTAGAGCTGGAGTCCTGTATGTGTCGAGGGAATGACACGGCAGGGCAGTGGCACGGTCGGGTGCATGGGACTGTCGCGTTTCTTTTGGCCTGCCCAGCGGGTACAATGGCTGCTTGTTCAAACAGAGCGAGCCACTGTTCCAGTGTGACATGAACATTGTTGCTCTTCAGCACCCCAGAGCCCAACCATGCAAGTGATGGATGTTCAATGTGTGCAGGCTTTGACTTCAGGCTTCAGTTGCATTTCACACTTTTAGAATGTAACTCCATGAAGGTACTTAAAGGTGGCCTGGAATCAAAACGTAAATCATTTAATGCTGCTTGAACTATTCCTTAACTATGCACATTTTATCTAAAGGGCCATTGGGTTTCTGGTGATACAATGGATTATAATATGTTATCTTTGGTGGGAGAATGTAAGAATTGTTGTTTTCATTAGCCTAAAAAGAAGCCTGTGTGTGTGTGTGTGTGTGTGTGTGTGTGTGTGTGTGTGTGTGTGTGTGTGTGTGTGTGTGTGTGTGTGTGTGTGTGTGTGTGTGTGTGTGTGTGTGTGTGTGTGTGTGTGTGTGTGTGTGTGTGTGTGTGTGTGTGTGTGTGTGTGTGTGTGTGTGTGTGTGTGTGTGTGTGTGTGTGTGTGTGTGTGTGTGTGTGTGTCATTGTGTATGGGCCTCATTAATATTGTGTGTTCTTCCATGTGTTTACATCAGGAAGGGGATATGCCAGATGAGGTGAACATTGATGACTTGATTGACCTGCCTAACGACGAGGAGCGAGTCCAAAAGTTACAGGTAACACAACCTGCTGTATCACTGTGTACTGCATCGCTCATGGTTCCATTTGACTTCACGATGAGCGTTTCTGCACTGAGATCAACACAGTTTGTTCAGAAAGTCACTCAAATAGACCCAGTCGGAAAGAGTTAATATCAGTGTGCAGTTTTAATGGAAACACTATGTTGAAACTGAATATATATATATATATATATATATATATATATATATATATATATATATATATATATATATATGTATATGTGTGTGTGTGTGTGTGTATATGTGGCTGCTTTATAACAACATAATCCCTCTTCTGTTAACAGGAGCTCCTGCAAAGGTGCAGTAGCAATACAGAGGTATGTTTTAAACTCGTAAATGTAATATATTACAAGTCATGATGATAATGAAATACAGCATACACACACTGGTCACATGCACTCAAAGTGATGCTGCAGCTTCTGACCATGTCCTACAGTCACTCCTCATCCCCCAACAGTGGTTGTGTGTGCCTTGTGGGCCTTTCACCCTCCATTTGAAGCCTAAAACAATTGAGTCTTTCTGGACTCGAGTGTTGGCCTCGCTGTTTCCTGGTGGTCACAGTGCACTGAGCAAGAGAGCAGGGAGGGTCAGTGCTGCTCTTCTTACCTCGAATCTGGCATGGAGCAGTGTGATAACATACGTCATCTTCTTGGAAAGCATAGCACACCCTCTCCACACACAACCATTCTAAAGTTTACACAAGAAGATATAACCCAAAGTGTATCTGCGGTTCAAACAAGTCTTCAACACGTCTGAGTTATCAAATGATGTGGGCTTCTTCCAAAGTTCTATTTCTGTGACGTTGAGCCTCTGGCCTCTGGGGGTGGACAGAGACACTGAACGGGAATGTCATACTGAAAAAAACGGAACATTAGAAGATGGGTTTGTCTATCGCAAAGTGCCAAAGCCTTATTTTACCATCAGATGAACTCTATTTTGACACAGGATTTAGTTCCTCATCCCTTTCATTGGACGTGTGTTTGAAGGAGATCTCATGAAGGTTTATTTGAAAAAGAGGAACAATTACATGTTTTTTTTATCTAAACAAACAGAGCTGCTTGCCACTAAAAAAAAGGTCTCCAAGATATACGCCAGTGTTGGTATCTAGAAGCAGGGGGGGGGGTGCTCTAATGGCCCTCTACTTCCTTAGACTAGACTCAACATGGAATCAACTTTATTACTGCTGATTAATGTCCATAAAATAACTAACACAATAAATGATGCCTGTCTCCTCTGATTGAGCTGTTTTCATAGCAAGTATCTTTCTCTTGCACCACAACTGGGATTCTTCCACTAAAAATGACTATTCTTCCTCTATCTAACAGCAAGCTTTAAAAAAGCTCTTAGTTTTCTTTTAAAAATGCCTAAATTTCCATCCATGTTACAAGGGAATAGGCCAGTTGTATATTTCGGAGTGTGAAGTCAATATAAACTGTCTAAGTTGAAATTCAATTCAATTCAGTTTATTTGTATAGCCCAGTTTCACAAATTACAAATTTGTCTCAGAGTGCTTTACAATCTGTACATATAGACATCCCTGCCCCAAAACTTCACATTGGATCAGGAGAAACTCCCAAATAACCCTTCAGGGGGAAAAAGGGGAAGAAACCTTCAGGAGAGCAACAGAGGAGGATCCCTCTCCAGGATGGACAGATGCAATAGATGTAATGTGTACAGAAGGACATATTTAGAGTTAAAATACATTCAAGGAATCTGACAGAGTTTATCAATAGTTCATATTTAGGCATATTCCACCATGGAGAGTTTGGAGACCTCCACCATCCATCAGGAGATAGAGGCAGAGTGGAGGAGTGGGCGGAGTCCCAGCAGGGAAGCGGCACAGCTGGTGGCAGGAAGTCCCGATCCAACCATCGATGGTCCATCAGCAGATGGGATCTATGCCGTCTCATAGGGTCCGATGACCCCATGAGACGTGAAGTCAGAAGGACTCCGGGGAGAAGCAGAGTTAGTCATGTGTGATGGAGAGATGAAGATTCATCCATAGGAGAAAGAAAAGAGGAGAGAGGTGATCAGTGCATCCTAAACGTCCCCCAGCAGCTATAAGCCTATACCAGCATATCCAGGGGCTGGACCAGGGCAAACCTGATTCAGCCCTAACTATAAGCTCTGCCAAAGAGGAAAGTCTTAAGTCTACTCTTGAATGTGGCGACTGTGTCCGCCTCCCGGACTGAAATTGGAAGTTGGTTCCATAAAAGAGAGCTCTCAATCATTTGTGTTCATGTGAAGTGCTGAAAGATGAGCTGCTTGCTAAGTTAGTTAAGTTAGAGAAGTTAGTAAAGGTTTGTGTTTTTTTTTTTTTGTTTGAGATGCTGCCAAAAAAAAAAAAAAAAAAAAAAAAAAAAACACAGATGACGGCTTAGTGCTCTTCACCTGCATTGAAGTTTTAACCAAATGTGACACAAACGGGAGTAAGAATTATGACTAATTGGAAATATACACAGGACATGAAATACTCTCTAGCGTTGTCGAAAGGCAGGTTGTGGTCGCACTGCAAGATGTGAAAGAGATACTGGAAGACTTATTTGCTCTATGTGACTCCTACTCCTCCTCAGACCTTCACCAGAGAGCTGGTGGCAAAGCTGGAGGGAGTTCACAAGCAGGAAGAGCTGCAGAGCGAGGGCATCGAGCATCCCGTCATCTGCCACAGCCACCCTCGCCACGAGCCCTACCACTTCAACAACCCACAACACTCCCACCACGCCCGAGGCCAGAACCAGACCCTCTGACTCCCCACATCGGGGGAACACTAGAATGCTGCAGGAAGTAAGCTATAATAGGTCTAAATAAAGCCTGTGGTTAACACGTCCAAATGTTATCGTAAATATCCCTTTTTGTAAATTGTGAAGCTTTTACGCTTCTTAAAACAGGTGGTGGCTAACAAATGGCTAAATGAAAGTTGGGGAATATAACGTCAGCTTTTTACTTGAAAATCATAAAAGTGGTGGTCACTGCATAAGAAGAACTTGTCGAACAAAACGTGATCTTCAACATGTATTTGTCACAGAGATTATTTTCTGCAATAATGTAAAATCCAATGGAAGAATCCCACGAGGGAATTGGTGTGACGGTCTCTTCCGGGTGGACCTCAGGCATCCCTGCAGCACTCTATTAGCCAATAAGATATGGAATAGAAATAGATTTATTGCTCTCAGAGCGAGGGCTTCACTCTCCAGATGCCCTTCATCACAAATAATCCGTAATCATACAGGAAGAGATGCATCATAGAAATATAAATGTTTCCACTCTCTTCCCAAAATACATTTTATTTGCAGAAAAACCTGTGACTCTCCCTTTTACTCGACTGGAACAAGCTGTCAATATCTTGCTCTTTAGTTACTCAGATTAGTTGCACGTTTATGTCTTATTTAACATTTGTTCGAATATGACGGTCATGAACGTTATTTATTATCATGATTGCAGGACACGGAGAAAGACCCAACATCCCAGTATGATGCAACACTGTTTGCATTGCATGTGCACATAACTCTGTAACACTTCATTGTCATTCAGACCTCCAGTTTTCCAGATTTGTTGTTACATTTACTACATTTGATTATGTAAAGAGACACTAGTCCTGTGCAGGACTCGCTAATAAAACAAAGTATCTCACTGGGTGTGCATGTTTCCTGTTCTCTGCTGTGAATGAATGGGTGGATCATCTGAAGAATGTAAGAAAGGCAGTTGAAGACTGAAGTTTATTTTGAGAAGACTGCATGTGACGAATGTCATAAGATATCATGGCAACTATTGTATGTCGCTACGTAGCGTTGGTCGGTAACAGCATATAGTCACAGGAGTGATGCATCATCTTCCAATAGAGTACTTGGGAATTGTCAGGGAAGGAGCAAATGAATGAAAAATAAAATGAGAATGGTCCTAAACTTTTACTAATAAGTGAAAAAAAGTCTTAGTCTTAGTCTCCTGCATTTCCTCAATGGCTGACCTGGTAAGAAGCTTCTTGCTTCACTCCGGGCCATGTGATGAATGAGATTACATGGACCACCCTGCTATCTGACCGGCTAAAACACACGTCACAGAGTCCAGCATCCGTGGTTGGATTATGTCACCATTTGTACGTCTGTCTCGAGAGCAGTAAATAACTCCACGTGAATATAAATAAAGCAAAGGTCCAGCTTGTCGCCTCCAGCGGGCCTTCGGACAGCGGCTCTGCAGTCCGTCTGCAGCCGAATGCTGAATAACACGTGACAGCCGGGACTCCTTCTCCTCCCTGGAGTCAACGTGAGCCGGAAGCCAACTGGAAGCAGAATCCAACCAGACTGGGTTTCACTGGTGTGGCCGACGAGTAAGCCTCTTTGTTTTGAGCCTTTGGTAAATACTGTTGTGCTGTACGCTTTACTCGTTCTCTTGGGAAGTTGGTATTGGCAGTGGGAGACAAATTGCTCCCAAATGTTTCTGCAGAAATAGTAAAACAATTTATACTGCACAGTAAAAAGGTCTTGCCCTCAAATGTTTACTTTGAGTAAAGAGTGAAATGGAGACGTTATTACCATAATGTAAATTGAAGTCAGCTCAAGGTGGAGCTTTCAATACAATATGATGCTGGAACACATTTGAATTGTTATATTTTGTGAGTCAAATCAGAATTTGCAAATGTAACCAACATTTCAAGGACACGGGGAGTAGCATCCAGTTGAGTGTTTTTTGGGCCTTCCATGAGTTACTAGGGTACAATGAGTCAGAGTAGTCACATTCAGTATTTCTTATCCATAAACATAATAAATCAGTAGCTGGAGTAACATTTTACGACATGACATCTGGTGCTGACTGTGGTTACTACAGCTAGTGTAGTAAAATGCAGTTTAAGATGCATGAGGATTGTGCTTGATTTGCTCAATAAGCATTCTCTGTGATTGTAACCACCAGGATAAAAAAACAGTAGATAATGGTCATGTTGGACTACAGGTTTGGCTGCTATTATTATGAGACGGTCGGGTTGTTAACTGGAGTGAGACGCTGTCCAACACTAGGTGGCAGTGGGGAGCCTCGGTGGCTGCTCACCGAGCTAATCCCCCCCCCCCCCCTATAGTTGTTGGCTTTGCTTGGTTAATTTGTTTTTAATCACACACCTCTGAGCCATTTGCAGACACACCTCATATATCCTTCAACTGTTAATGTTGTGTTCTCTGCGTGACTTTGAAGACAACAGAGCAACACCAGCACCAGACGTCATATCGACTCCTATCAGTCCACTTAAACTCTTCCGCTGAGGAAGATGACACTGCTGATGCCGTATGAATGGAATTTGACTCAAGGCCACCGAATCATCCTCAGCTCTCATTATCGAGAGAAATCAGTCACAATGAGCACACACACACAAGCGCGCGCGCACCCCCCCCCACACACACACACGCACACACACGCACACACACAAACGCACACACACACGTGCATGCAAAGCAACACATAGACAGGGTGTGTGTGGAGCTGATAAAGCACGTAAAAACATTACAGGGGAATGTTCTCTTATCCTCTACTGTATGCAGTTGGTGTAATTAGAAGGGTCCCCAGGGTGCAGAGGGGACGGAGGGTCAGCGGCATGGGGAAGAGGAGGGGATGAGCGGGGTCGGGGGGGTGGAGGATGGGGGCGAAAGGACGGGACGGGCCTTTCCTCAGGAAAACATATCACCTTCCACCACAATAGAGCCCGTCAGGAAACCACAAGCAGCCACATTGCTCTCTTGAGTCACCGAGTACTCTTCGGACACGCTCTCACACTCGGCGGTCGCACACACGCATGCAACACACTCCACAGACCTGGCAGCCCGCACAGCCCAGCACACTCCAGGATGACACCGTGCTGAAAACACTGCAAGCTCAATCTCCTCGGGTAAGTGGCAATGGTCCAATCCTGTGTTTCTCTGTGGAAGTCAGTGTGTTTGGGCATTTTCTTCACTGCACCAATGGGCACCTGGACATTTTGTTGTGTTTCTTTTAAATAGAGTTGAAACAGTTGATATAATTGGCCAACACAAATGTGATTAGAGGGGGGATTCTGGTCTGACTTTCGTTCTCAAAGTGTTTTGAACTTAATGAGGGCTGTGTTGTTCCAACGGCTCTCTGAAGACGGAGAGCCCTGAAGGATGTCTGCTCGCCTCACGGCCCCTCTGGTTGGTCATAAACACCTTTAAAGCGTCTTCCTGTTTTCTGAGATGTCTGTTAAACGGCAAGAAGATGAGTTATTGAGTAGTTTCAGCACCACACACAATGGTACAAGGCTGTCAATCAAAGACATGAAGTGCAGGTCATTTACAAACGCATGCTCAAACTGGGTAAAAGCTGAGAGGAACAGAGTGTGCTTCCTTTACCCTGATACAGCTCTGCATTTAGGATGTCTCGCTGATGGGCAGTTTTGTAAGGTTTGCCATCATCCCTACTCCAAAATAAATGGGTTATTATGAAAGATGCTTCAATATAAGCAGAGCCTATCTCCAAGCCAGAAATCTGTGGACGTGGATTCCATTTGTCATGGATGGATTGACAACATTATTGAAATGACAGGACATTAATTATCCCCTTGATTATATAGGCCACAAAGTCATTATTTTAAATTCAATTTCCCACAAAAAAACAGACGGTTGTCCCCGCTGTGCAGTTGAGCTGCTCAGTGGGCAGCAGCAGGGGATTGTGGTGAGACAAGGGAGCCTCCAGGTCTCCAGGTGCATTCAGAACCAAGAACATGGACGTGGACTTTGCAAATTTAATATAAGGAAAGTGGCTATTCATTCAGAGGGTTTGCCCAGATGTGCTTCAGCCGATGGATTTGAATCCAAGTATGTACCTTTATGTCCCCACTCTCTGATTGGTTTAAATTTCAAGTTCCCATTTGATAAAATTATTTATTGAGGCTTTATTTTCAAATTTTTGTGCAAATGTTTAAAAGTGAAACTACTGTACACAATTCTCTTTAGATATTGTGCAGGCTGAATAGTTTTAAATGCTTTATTTCTTCATTGGGTGAAATAAATATGAAATAATATATTTTTAGTCTATCTTAAAACAGTACTCACAAGTTGTATACAAATGTTATATATATATATATATATATATATATATATATATATATATATATATATATATATATATATATATATATACATACATACATACATACATACATACATACATACAGTATAACATTCAAGCAGTTTGAGTTTTCTATCATTCAAAATGAAAGTCTTTGTCCTACAGAAGTCTGGGTTTATGTTTCCTCACAGAGAAGCATATTCCTAGTAAAAAGACCACTTGATCTCTTTTAATCAGTCTTAACTTAATTTCAAATGGAATGCACACAAAACAGTGTTTTTCTAAATATGGGCATGAGTGTTGTTTTAGGACAGACTTCACCCAACATTACCCTATTCTTTAAGTTGCATGGCAGACTCAACTATTTACATTTGACATTTAACCAGATGTCTCATTATGACACAGTATGTCCAGAAAAAAATAAAAAATGTATTCCCAAATTTAACAAAAGTAAGGAAAATTAAGGAATTATTATATTACATAAACTATTTAATTCTCACCAATGTTATATTTCTATAAGGCTGAATGAAGGTCAGCATAAATGCAGCAACATTTTGAATATATATTTCCTATATGCTAAGTGAAGTGCGTAGCCAGGCATATGAGCGGATGTTTTGGCTCTCAGCTATATAAACTGTCTGATGGCTGACGTAGCACCAGAAATAAATGTTTTTCCTACTAGTACAAGGGTGGAGTAATGTCTGGATATCCTGCTCATGTATACTTTATATATACTATGTTCAGCTGCTGGGGAAAAATCATTTATTGGCTAATCAGATGCTCGTAAATTTGACCTTTTCTAACTTAAGATCTGACATTGTCTTTGTTTTGCAGTTTGGTCAAATCTTAAGTGCAACCATGCCCATTCTGAAGAAGCTCCCGGGAAGGTCCAAGAGCTGCAATGACTTCCCCAGAGTGAACGGTGAACTTATCCTGCCCCGGCTGGACTTGAATGATCTCAATGATCTGAAGGATCTGAAGGACCTGAAGGACCTGAAGAGGAACTTAAACCCCTTTGAGGACGTGGACCTGTACGAGGGCGAGAGGAACAGCGGCGACGAGGGTCTCATCATGCGGGGCAACCTCGAGCTCAGGTCCTGCCGCGACGGAGAAGAAGAGGAGAACGAGGTGAATGCAGAGAAGCACGGGGCCGGGAACCCCAAAGGGAAACCCCTCAGGGGGACCCTGGAGCGCATCTGTGGAGTGTCGCCCCTCAAAACCCTTGGAAAGCTGGGCAAGGGGCTACGCATATCGGGACGCAGCGTATGGGGGAACAACTCTCCCCACTACACCCCTGGAAACTCAAACAGTCTCCCACCAGAGAGGGAGAAAAGCAAAGGACTACGCAGGAGCTCCGAAGGAATTATGACCCTGCTCCGGTGAGGAGAAATATTTTTTTAAAACCTAAGAAGATTCTAGCTGTAGTGCCATTGCATTGTGAATTTCTGATATATAGTAGTAGAAAGTGCTTCAGCTGCTGTGGATGATATGTCTAGTGGAGTGCACACAGAAAAAGATTAAGATATGCGTTACAATATTACGATACTCTATATATATTTATATATATAAATCCAAAGAGCCACATGATTTTGTGAAGATTGAGTAGGAGAAAACGAAGATGAGGCTGTAGAGAATTCATCCATTATCTCATGAAGTAGAAATAAGTTTTTCAAAAAACTTACAAAAGCACAGTTTCAGGATTTTAATAGTTAAACAATACAAGAAACATCTTAAAACGTCACCATACATCTATTTAAGTCAAAAGAACCGTTACAAAAATACCAAACAACTAAATAATGTAACTATCACAGAAAAACCGTAAAGTAAGAATTCAATTAAGTTAATTTGTACAGCCCTTTATTACAAATCATAAATTGGCCTACGGTGGTTTCACAATCTGTACAACATAGGACAGACATCCTTTGTCCCAGGATCTTCGCATCCGAAATCGGAAAACTCCCCCTCAAAATAATTATATAAGGGAGCCATTTTGATCAGCAGTGCATCAACAGAGCTCTAACAGTGTGAATAAATAGCCTTCGAGTCCCAGAGGATAGGTTAGCATTGCTGCTGGACAGCATTAGAATAGCATACAGTGTGCTTATTTCCTGGAGCCTTTTTTAATATGCTACAGCAACTTGTTGATCTCCGGAACCTCTTTTGTGTTCCAGCAACTTGTTGATTACTCAATGCGACTATTTTTAACCGAGGCAGCCATGCTCACAATTTTGTAAGAAGTATGTGGCATTCCAAACATAGCTCCTACTGGGCCTGATTGTCGAGTACAATACACGCCTCAGGTCTCTTTACTGCTACTATTCATACATTCCTGTATATGCAAAAATCCCGTGTTCTGACGGTGTGTCTTGTTTTCTCGGCGGGATGTCACTCATTCTTGGTTGCTGCTGTGGAAACTGTGCAGGATTACAGGTCGACGCAAGGAGGAACGAAGAGAAAGCCTGCCCTGCGGGAACCTGAGCACAGACAGTGAGGCGGAGGCCTCCAGACGGCCCTCCTTCCTCAGGATGGTCAGTATGGGCAAGCTGAAGAGGGAGTCCATGTCAGACAAGGCGTCCCAGGAGGCCGAGGAGGAAACAGAGGAGGAGGAGCCGGCGATCAAAACCAGAGAGCCTCTCTCAGGTAACAATCAAGGAGGCCTCAGGTTTAAAAGGTCCAGGTCAAGAGTTTTAAAACCATGACCGACAATAATCTGTCTTTCGCGAGAAGTTCCCCTTCAAAATTGGCTCTTCCTGGTCAAGCTCCGACAATACTTCCTCCCAATCCTAGACAACTCTCTGATGAGGTTGAGAGGTCCCCAGATCCCTGAGTCACTGGGTTCAATCAACACCAGACTGTGAAATCAGGAAATGACTGCACTTCCTCCCACCACAGGTTCCTCCAGATACAAGTTCGACCAGGCTACTGTTCACAGGCTCCACAGGGAGCCTCGCTAGGAATAGAAGAGTATGCAGAATGAGCAACAAATAAGCCAGTTTGTCAGTCAGGCACATGCACAGTTACTCAATAACCATAAAACGGATCTACCAGTTTGCATGTCAACCCTTCGTTTTGTTGCAAATAAAGCTTTGTTCTCTCTTTCTCGGACCCACCAGTGCTGGAGATCCTTCAGTTGGTCAATCACAGAGACCTTCTCCTGGCCGACACACACATTCAGGAGCTGGAACGAGAATGTGAGCTGCTTTCCATCCTTCCGACCGCAGCCGCTTCAACCCTTACTCCTACCCTCAGTCCCAGCACGCCTACCGGTATGACCCCCTTTTCATCCTCACCCTTCGATGACGCCCTCGGCACCAATGCATCATTGGACTCAGGCCGGCGGAAGGTTAAGGACGTGGAGCTCCTGTACGAGGCTCTGCAGAGGGAGATGTGGGACGTAGTGCGGGAGTCCCTCCGCCAGCCTAGCGCTGGGCCCAACCTCGGGCTGGTGGTGCTGGTGATCCAGCAGGAGGAGCATGCCGATGCAGCCTGGGCCTTGAGAGAGGAGACCAAACCAGAGAGGGAGCCCCCCCGGATCCAGCCCAGCCACCGTCCCCGGCGACTCAAGATAAAGTGGAAGCAGGCTGTGATGGAGGCGGCGGACTGGAGCCTACCGCAACAGGCCGACACCCAGGCGGGCCAGCTGGCCTCGTACCTGGAGCGCCTGAGGAGTCGGATGGTGGACGACCTGGATGCAGCGAGGAGGAATGCCGTGTCCATTTACCCCGAGGAGTTTGCTGCCTTCCATGTGTATGTGGACAGTTACCATCGAGCCGTTGCCAAACGTCTAAGGACCATGACCAGGGGCCCGCTGCAGATCACAGACGTCTACTCTTTACTGGACTGGTTCTACAACATCTACAACAGGTAGGACGCCTTATCAGACAGTGAACCTCTAATGCAATCAGGCAATGATGATGCTACACACCTGGAAACTGGACTTGTTTTGTAACGAGTTTTCGCTTTCGACCAGGGATGTCCTCGGAGCCATCGGCACAACCGCACCCATCAACTACGCTTCACTGGAGCCCATTCTTCCTCAAGACACAGTGGAGCGTCTGGAACAAGACTGCATCAGTATCGTCAGGGTGAGAAAGGCTCTTTTCACAAAGTTGACGGTCAACATATTAGACAGGTTTTAAATTCACACTGTGATTTTTCAGGAGAAGGTGACCATAGATCTTATTCAGGTTCTGGATGAAGAGGAGAGGCGATGGGCTCAGACCATGCACATAGAGGAGTATCAGTCCCACCTAGCACGCTCAGTCATCCAGGTATGTTGTCATTTTCCCCTATAAAATGTCCCTTTTGCCTAAGATGCAGCTGTCTTATTTCTTGTGTCTTTTCCTAATTTCAGAGGTTGAAGGTGGACCTGGACAGATCTACATCTGTCAACCAGTGTCTAGGGGCCAGAGTGGCTCGCTGCAGTCTCTTTGGACTGGCTGACTTTCTCTACAAGTGAGTATATACAGTACTATCAGTGAAGGATACATAAATAAAGATCTGTTCGCACTGTACTGGAATTTTCTTATTTCAGAAGGTCTTCGCTACAGAGCAGTTTGTTTTACAGGATAGGACATGATTGTTCATTTCTAGATTATACTTGTATTCAGTAGGTCTTTATAAAACCTCTATGTGTTCAGTTTCCAGAGGAAGGCGGAGATGTTTCATGATACTCAGGCAGAATTTGGAGACAGAGGGGACGGATATGTCGCCAGGACCATAGCTCTAGTAAACTGCTGCCCTCCTCTCAGGTTGATTCATTATTCAACTAAAACAAATTTATATTTCCTGCAACATTTGGCCCAGAGTCCAGCTACCTTACTCCTGTGTCTCCTGTAGATCCCTAGTGGAGCGCTGCCGGCAGTGTGACTCACAGGGCAGTGAAGAGACGGCGCAGAGAGCCAACTCCTCCCTAGACAGGATCATCAACCAGTCAGTGAGGGTGTTGACTGACAGACTGTTTGAACACATCAGGGTGAGTAAGCCTTGTCTCGGGCCTGAAAGCAGAACTATGGGTATAGAAATTATCCTACGGTAAAATAAAACTCTTCCAAATTCCACAGCATAAGCTTTTTACAACCCTGCTCTAGCCACATATTCCTGATGTATTTATTTTGGTCAGAGCATTTAATTTATCAATTGCTGTCGGGATATGAAGAGAATTACAAAGATATTTTGTAATCATTTCATTTTCATTTTATTTATTTATTATATTTATTTGAACACGGACTGTACACATCAATCAACCCAGGGGTAAATGTGTCAGTCTTAGCTAACGCTGAATTTGAACCGTAGTCCCTGTGGCCAGATATTACAAGCCTTCACTAAAGGAGAAAAAGGTTATCACAGAAACATCATAAAAAATAAAAAATAAACATACAGGTTACGATATCAGAAGACTACTTGAGTAAATGTCTTCTATTAACCAGAGTTTGGTTTGTTGTCTTTCCAGCCTTTCTTTGATAAACTGGTAAGGAGAAAATGGCTGAACAACACAGAGGCCTTTGAGGCCATTGAAGCAGGCATTAAACAACACTTCAAGAAGTTCAAAAGGATGGACACCCCACCTTATCAGGTAACACTTGTTTGATGGAACAGAAGTGGTGTTTAACACTTGACAGCTTTGCTTGAGGGTCATATGTAATCAGTCAGTGATTGGTTCTTTCGATTGACTGGCAGACCCTCGTGGGAGAGGTGCATCGGCGGGTCTTGGTGGAGTACGTCCGAGCCATCATGAGGGGACGAGTCATTTGCACATCCTCCAAGATGAGAAAGAGGATTGCTTTCCGCCTGCAAGATGAGGCCAAACAGCTGAAAGGACTCTTTAAGGACCTGGTACGTCATATCATTTAAACCTGATACCTTGCAATGACCGTATACTCTGTAGTGCCAAGTACAGTGGACCTATAGAAGATAACACAAAATTAAAAATGCATTAAAAACAGAGCTAATGATTTACTTTTCAGGAGATAAACAAGTCCAACTGGCTGATTCTTAAAAAACACTGGGCAGAGCTGGCGCAGGGAACACAGAGTCTGACCCTCAAGCTTCCTATGTCAGAAATACCTCAGACAGTGTTGATACAGCAGCGAGCTCTGAGAAATGGCTGCCGTCAGTGAGATGGAGATGGATGGACCGGGCTTACGTTAGCACTTGCCAAAGAGGGGAAGTTAGTGTAAAACCACTGGGCCTACCAGCGTGGCGTTTGCCCCCTTTTTGTATGCAAGTTCAAACAAGTGTCCGTCACCTCGGCTGACAACAGGAAGCTGCTGTGTTCAGGAGGAACTTCCTGTTCCTGTCAGCTAGCCGTCTTTGATGTGGCTCTGGGATGGCCTTGATGGCCTCTTTCGCCTTAGAGCGGGATGAAGTGTCCGTGGAAACTTTGAGAGGGGCAAGGGGGAGAGGGGGGAGTTTTTAATGGCTTTCTAAAAAAGACGTCGTTATTTTTAGTGGACGCCAAGCCAGAGAATCCTGCTTTCTTTTTTTCTGAGGAAAAACACAACCTAGAAAAACAGAGGTGGACCTTTGTTATTCGCTCAGTAAATCAGCTAAATATTTGGCCTCTGATCTTTAAAGGCATTAATTTGCGACTCCTCTGAAGGCTTCTGAAAAGCACACAATAAATCAGGAGAAGAGGTCATTTGGACCAGCGATAACAAATGCTGTTGAACAATTTTCATTCTTGTAATGCTGACTTGTACGTGTTAATGACAATTCATAGTTGCGCTAATTATAAATGGCTGTTGTGCTCTTTGTCTCCCCTGTGTGCGTCAGGACTCAAGTTCCTCCTGGTTAGACAGCATCGTCTGCCACCTAGCTGACATCATTCTCCTGGAGGACACTCCGTCCATCCAGATGGAGGTGGCCGTCCTGGTGAAAGAGTTTCCAGATATACGGTGAGTGGTTTAACACATGAACAGTCCTGGGACATTTCTGTTGTAACCAGGAAACAGATCTTCTCTCTTACTGTACCTCCGAAGACCCTATATTCTTTTATGCTTATTGCTACACATTCCCGGTGCTGTTTTTGGCACTCAGCCAAAGCATGGAAAAAGTAAGACTTTTTCGGTCACAATGGATCAAAACAAGGAAAAGGAGTGCGGAAACATATCTACATTAACGTTACTATTTTTGGAGAGGGGAATGGGTCTGTTTTGAGAATGGACGAGGCCTCAAGGGGACAGCAGGGTGGAGGGGGTCAGGGGTCCCACGGCTGTTTGTGCACAAACTCAGGTGACGGTTGGCAACTTAAGGCTGCGTGTGACGCACAAGTCTCAGCGGAGCAGACAGGAAGCTGCCGCCGAGTATTTCCTGTTCCTGCCACCCTGCAGGAGACAGACTGGTGCCACACTTGGAATCAAAGGGGGAGAGGTGTGGAAGAGGAGGGCAAAACATAGTAGTGCAGACCCGGAGACATGCTAACTCACTGCTTGACTCACCCCTTTTGTTTCCCGCACAGCATCCCCTGCTGGAATTATAGGAGATCAAAGGCTGCCGGCCTCGTTAAACTGCAGCAGAGTTCGTTGCTGAGCACACGCTGCAGTGCACATGTTGACGTTGCTAAGCACACGCCTCTTTATTCAAATGTGTACTTAAATGACAAGCGCCAACTCAATTGCTTTATAGAGTCATGAGCCATTAGCTTTTGGGTCCCAGTGTCTTGACACAATATGACATTTGTTTCAGCCAACACTTCATCACTTCAACTCAAATTTATCAAGAACAAGTGGAGATTTAATGGTTTGTCGTAGAACCCTGTGTTCTTTACATTTCCTGCAGATCTGGCGACTTATTGGAAAGTGAGAAAGCCAAAAGTTATGTTTTATTTCCAGATAAAAAGTATAAACATCAGCCAAAAGGGATTATCGCAGACAATACTCTCAAATAGCATTTTTTCACTTCCGTTCCCCCTGTGTGTGTTTTTGGTTATTTGTCTGGAATAAGTAAGCTGAATAGAAACCACATAAATAAGTCAGTATATAGCCCTCCTTCGTGTATCTTAAATACAAGGGTATAAATGGGTCTACCAAATGTCCCCACTAATACATCAGTCCTCCTTTAGCGTAGTAATGGTGACCTGAAGTCATGTGACCTTGGCGTGTGTTTATAACGTTAACATTTTCACTTCTTACGATTTCAGTCGCACTTCAAATATCATAAAAAGTGGTGTTCATTTGTGAAGATTATCTTGATGCACAAAATATGTTAGTATCATCAAGGTTCGTTTGCCAGTTTATTTTCTGACAGTAAATAAATAAACCATTAATAATGGATACATTCCATTGATTAGTGTGATACTAACTTCCTGGTTAGCCAACAAAAACATGTCTTCCCAGCACTTTTTTATGTTTATGATTAGTCGGCCACCTCGAGGAGCAGAAGTAATTATGAAAGGCTCAAAGGGGGAAGTTGTTAGATCGTAAAGAGTATCAAAGGCCGTGTTGGGAGGAGATCAGGAGGTCAGATACATTGAAAAGGTACGCTGACTTATTTGAACTTATACGAAGTAGATTTAACTAACCCCTAATCTTCATTTATGTAACATGTATGTACATTTCTTTCAAAACCTAAGCTATGTAACAAACATGTATTTTATTTTATTCAAACCCAAACCATGATCTCTTCTGAAATGTTTTTGAAACTTCAGCCGTCTCTCCAATGCTATGTCGCTTTTAAAGTCATTGGCAAACAGGCTGTGCTGTGTTTAGGTTTAAGCGTGTGGTTTATTTATCACAATCTGGATGGTGAAATGCAATGGGGTGTGGTCCTAAAGTTGTATTTAGAAAACGTGTGTGAAAAAAAGGGCCTAAATAAAGAACAATTCTAAATAAAGCATTAGTCATGATTTATTTACATAACGACCTTGTGAAATGTGGCTTTGTGGAAAGTAGAACCAAATGTTCTGTTTCTTCCCAGGAGCCGATGCTCTGACTCAGATACGACTGTAGACTCAAAGTCATTTCAGTCTTTGACGACACCAAGCAGACACAATTCCCATTAACACTTGTCTCGCCCTTTTTTCTCCCTGTATCCTTCCTCCCAACAGGAAGAAGCATGTCTCCACCCTGCTGAATATAAGAGGGATGATGCGTCAGGCTGAGCGCCAGGAGATCCTCAACATCGTCAAAGACTTTGAGTGCCGCAGCGCCCTGGTGTGCCGGGATCGCGCCCTCTTCTCTGACATCCCCATCACCTCGGAGGTGCACTGCATAAGCCTGGGCCTCCTCCGCTTCGCCATGACCATCTCCAACTGGTTCTCAGAGCACCGTCCCAGGCGTAGCCACGCGGCGAGTGGCGGAGGCACGACCTCTCAACCGGCTGATTGCCAGAACATGGAAGACGTGAATAAACACCACAAGGAGGACTAGCGCCTGGCGCTCGTGTTGGGAGAGCGGTCACAGACACACGCTGGGAAGACAGCGATGCACCTTGACCCAAAACTGATTACACCAAATAGTGTTACCAGAAACTTGATCTCAGGTACTGCTCGTACTGTACTCACTGACATTTCTCCATCTTCACATGTGCATTTTCTTTTAATGTGAAACAGACTGTGCATCCTGATAATCACAATGATTTATCGTGCTGATCTAGACATCTACAGAAGCAAACTAGTGGTATCAAATATCCTGAAAATGTAACTTCTTCAGTCTTTTGCAGTCTTTTTTAGCCCCCCAGGCTGTTGTTTAACATGTATTTACCCAACCATATATACCCACTCTCTGGTATATACAACACATGTATACAAGGATATAGTGTATGGACGTGGAAATATGTTGAACTCTCACTGTGAATGAAATGGATCTGTTGCTGGAAACATAATAAAATCCCATTGACTGGGTAGACTAAACAGACTCAGCTGCTCGATCATTGTGTCCTGCAGATCAGGTGTTTGTACCGCTAGCTCTGAGGTTGTCCTGTTTGGGCTGCTTCCAGCTTAAGGTGGCCCTGAATGGGGGGTGTCAGACACTAAGTCTACAGTCTACAGTTATATGTGTACACTTCATGCCTACATTTTTTATGTCGACATTTGGCAGCTTTGTTCTGAAATATGGGGCTCCGCCGCGGCTGCTATGTGACGCTCTAACCGCCGCACAGCGTTCACGGGGTCACGCACCCCGAGGCCAACAACGGGATGTTTTTGGATAAACAAAGACTTCCTGTTGTCCACCGAGGTGCCAACGGATGCTTTTATTGGAGCCAAGTTTACGTTATGCGCTAGGAGGGAACTTCCTCTCTGCTGTTCAGAGTGCACAGCAAACACAGCCACGCAGCCGTTTCATGTCCGAGGCTGATCGGCGACTTCTCAAAACAAAAGCCGGCCAGACTCGGCAGGGGTCGTTCTGGACAGTGACCTCTCCGAGTCGACGGGTCGATGTATCTGAATGTGAATGTGCAGCTGGCAGCATGGAAACAGAGAAATAACTGCTGTCTTCAGGGTGTTGGACTGTACGGCTGGTGTCCCGAACACATGACCAGACTTTATCTGGTCATGTGTTCGGGCATCTCATCGTCACCAGTCAGCAGCGAGGTCAGTGTGGTAACGTCACAGGTCATCCAAGGGACATGATGGGCCTCAGGTGATCTTAGATATGTTAGACCAACAGCTGGTATATCTGTTGAAGTTATTCATTTAATAATAAGTGTGTTCACAATCAGATCAGTAAAAGAAAAGTGTTCAATCTGGTCTTTTTTCTTTGATCCATTTAAGTGTACCAACTGGTGATGCAGAACATATCTATATAAACTTTATTCTATAAATTAAATTAATTAATCAAATGTATTATTACTACAATTATTATTATTATTATTAGTATTATTATTATTGCCCTTGTGAGGTTTGCCCATCAAAAAAGTGAATTTACCCAATTCTTAATTCTGCTCCTACTACATGTAAATATCCAGAATATATAAGAATGCGAATATATATATGAATTCATATTTCCACATCACATTTGAGTGAATTGAATACTGCACCACGATTGGCTCCCAAACAAGCTGTGATGTCATAAATCCTACAGTCATTATTCTGCACAGTGAAGCTCAAACATCACAGGGAAGTAACTCAAAGCAAAACACAGTTTTGAGGGAAGGGAGTCTTCTTTATTAGTTTGATATTTGTGAAATAATAAAAAGATTTGTTTGCTGAGAACAGTACCTGTGCTTTGAAGTTGTATCTTCTTTAGAGTACTTTTATTAGAAACATTACAATTAGTTTTATGCACAAGCACTCCTACAAATACCAGGTATGCTATGATAGGATACAAAAATGATTGACGGTCTTAAGATTAGATAAGAAGTATGTAAGAGGGTTTTGATCTGGATATATCAATTTCCATGATGGGCATTTGCTCTGGGGTGAGTTATTCTTACTTGTTTCGTGACTTTAAGAACAATGCTTCTCATGTTTTCGTTGCGCTCACACGTTAAATACCTCTGACTGTCCATTTTGCCACTTCCTCCTATTGACATGTGTTTGATTTACGGCTAAATATAACCAGCGTTCAAACTTATGAATGTGCCACAAGGGAAAGACTCATACATTTCATAAGTTTTAAACATCCTCAACTGTTTCTTCAAGCTGTTTACCTGCTCCCAGACAATAGATCAAGGATGAATACACCACCCGCATGCTTTATTTTGAATAAATTCCTCGAATGTGTGGACCAGAACAGGAAGAACACTAAGTGAAGTTGGCATGGACCGAAAGTTAAGTTTGGTAACGAGGCTTCTGAGTAATATGTATACCTGAAAACATTATCAAATATCCTTTGGTACAGTAGAGTGAGGGCGGATGTTGAATCACTGTTTTCCAGGTATCCCAGGCGGGGATTACCATCTCGGACTGAGGATCGCAGGTAGGACCGAGGGCCAAACTCTTGAAGGTTCCCCTCCATCACGCCGCTGGAGGTGGAGCGGCCCACGGTATCACAATGCAATCCCTGGGAAGCACTCCCCTGCTTCCTCTCATTAACGCAGCTCTGCAATGGAAAACCCATCTGGCTGTGTTCGGACTGTTTGTTTTCGGAAGCGAGCCGTGCCCTGTCTTTGTTCACACTGTCATGCACTTTCGGTGGTTCCACTCTTTTCTGTTTGTTTGCTTCTCCTGCAGCATAAATAATATTAAATGAATTAGACTGCAGTGGCTGAGAGGGGCACTGGTCTCAGTTCTTATTTAGTCTAGATGGGGATGCTCAACTGTTTTTACCCCCCATCTGGCTTCAGCCAATGCATGTGCACATAACTGAGCTATGGACCTTATATAGTAACTCAATTAAATATTAGGCTAATATTGATCATGTTAAATAGACATGAGGAAATAACCCTGTCCACTTCCAACAGATGAGCATTGGTGTTGGTGAAAAGCAGTGAAAACCAATCTTCCTCGATTCTCTTGCTCTAAGTATTCCTTTCATTACGATCAACAACTCGCACACTATACGATTAGAATGACTTATAAACTTATAAAATGAATAAATCAACTTGACAGAAACTTATCATTTGCTGTAGATAGGTGACTAATCTCACTGAACAATTTGCCTCACTTGTTGTCCTCACAAATACGGTCTCCTTTGAGAGTTCTCCTTGCTGATCCACATGAGATGTAACTCTCAAACAGCATCCTTTAGATGCAGGAAAAAACGGCATTAACATTGTCCTTTATAAAAGTGTTTCTTGTCCGCAGGGGACAAAGTGTATCAAATGTCTCAAGGTTGTCAGATAGTTAAGCCCAGTACAGTTACAAGATGGACTTCAATCAAATATCTGGCATTTGATTGGACCACTGAAATGTTGATGGGCTTAGAATGTAGCTTAGAATGTAGCAGAAGATGCTCCACACAGTATTAATTAATATATATTAATGTATATTAGATATTACGAATGGGGAATGGGAATGGATTAACCCGCCCTCCTCTGCCTCTGATTGGTTTATTCTTTCCTGAGCCCCAACTAATCTCATTCCTCTAGCCTAAACTAAACAAACCTGAACATTGAGGGCAGTCGCACTGGCCGGTCAATGGCGAGTTATTCCATCGCTGTCGAAGGATTTGCACATCGATTAATGAATAGATATCCTATTATTGGCACGTCATATTTAGTTTCACAGAAGAAACACATATTCAATGTTGATATACAAATAAATGAAGACATTTTTTTTCTTCACATATCGGTAAACAGGTGCTCAATATGAATATTAGAAACAGATTCTCCATTTCGAACCGGTTTTCTGGCAGGGTATTTAATCACATTATCAAAATGAGCATATCCTCTGGGTCTTGGTCGAGGTGTGGCCCTGTCAGTCATCAACAACGGGTCATGTGTTTGTGGTTATGTAAGCACTTAGGAATGACCCGGCGTGACATGACCCGAGGGCAGGATTCAATAGAGTGAACCTCCTGTCCTCTCCCATGTCCAGTCTACACTGTCTGTCAGGATGGCTGCCCACTTGAACCAAAACAATGGTGTGCTCCGTCACTGCTGATGGGATATCCTGATTCATGTTATCTGAGCGGATCCATCAAGTGGATCTTTATTTAGCTCAGAGGAGGTGCACGGCCCTGCCTGCCGGTGCCCACTCAACTCCAGATCGAACAGACACGGCAACCTTTTTGTTTCGTTATCAGCATCACACTGAATCAGCGTCCCTGGGCCTCGGACGCAGACGGAGCGGAGGAAGTTCAGCTTTGTTCAAAGCAGGCACCACAATCTAAAATAAACTTTGACGCTATCTCAAATCGTTTCTCATTCGTAAAAATGCATCCGCAAAACAAACCTTTTATTTTTTTTCCACATGCTGATACGCTTCATTTGTGCTAGAAGTCATCCTGGGTGGATGCAGCGATATAAATATTGTTGCTCAAGTCTCCGCTGGCCTGATGCCACTTACACTGTAAACATCCCAACCTGACCAGGTTATTTGTTTTCCTTTGTTTAAACTATTTTGACGTCTATATAATAGTGAGAAAAAAACAGGGGGAGGCGTTGTCCTGAATGTCTGTATTTATGTGAACACATCCCCTGGCCTCACAGCACCGGCCACTGTCAATCAACCAGTGATACAACGATAAACAAGACGATGGAAAACCTCCGAGCTCCAGGTGGGATCATCATGAAAGAAGCAAACCAAGTGAATTAGGATATTAGAAATCAGTCAGTCTGATCTTTTAGCTATGTGTCTAGTTGATAATATAGATGGTGGTTGGTTTACTATAAAACATTTTTGATCACTAGGTAATGACATCTATTCAATTCAATTTATTTTGTATAGCCCCGATATCACAAATTAGAAATTTGCCTCAGAGGATTTTACAATCTGTACACAAAGACATCCCTGTCGCAGGACCTCACATTGGATCAGGAAAAACTCCCAACAAATTGAAAAAAACTGTCACAGAGATAAATGTGAAGAAACCTTCAGGAGCGCAACAAAAGAGGATCCCTATCCAGGATGGACAGAACAATAAACACCATGTGTCCAGAAGGAATCATTACAGAGTAACAACACATTCGGTGAATATGACAGAGTGTATGAATGGTTGGTAGTAGGCATGGACCACGATCCAGACCTCCGCCATCCATCAGGCAGATGGAGTTAGAGAGGAGGAGTGGGCGGAGCATCAGCAAGGCCATGGCATCAGACCCAGCCAGGTCCAATGGACCCTATGAGATGTGAAGTCACAAGGACTCTGGAGAGAAACCAGAGTTAATAATGTACAATGGAGAGATGAAGACTCATCCATAAGTAGAGAAAGAAGAGGAGATAGGTCCTCAGTGCATCCTAATATGTCCCCAGCAGCCTTTCAGCCTATAGCAGCATCTCTAGGGTCTGGACCAGGTGAACCTGATTCAGGCCTGACTATACGCTCTGTCAAAGAGGAAAGCCTTAAGTCTACTCTTTAAGTAATCTAAGTATGGTTGTATATAGAAGTCTGTGAGACTTCTCTCTTGATTTATTACCTCAGTAAACATTGTAGACATGAGTTTATGTTCTCAATCTCTATTTCAAGTCTTCTTCAACACAGCATGACGTTCATTTAGTAAATGATGGTCCATTTAGAGTCAAATAGACCGTAAAGCAGGTTGGGGCGGGCTTACTTATTGACAGGTTGCTACACTCAGCAAAGTTTGACCAGTATCTACTCAATAAAATTATGGCAATGAAGTGACAATTAATATAATTGAATAGATTTTACTACTTCAACTTTGATTAAAAACCATTGATTTATTTAAGCAAATTTAAACAAAAAATGAAATACTAATATTTTGGATTTACTAATAATATGGCAAATGTTGAGTAAATCCGAATCAATTATACAAGGAAAATGATTAATATTGACTAGGTATTCAAAATAAAGTGATTTAGATTGACCAATTATGTGGCTGAAATTGATTTCTATTCACTAAATAACTGGATAATACTGATTTAAATTTACTAATTTTATGGGTGGAAATTATGCTGTTTTTCTAAATATCTGGATAAGAATGATTTGGATTCAATAAACAAAATAAGTTACATCAACTCATAACTTGGAAGAATGTTACTTAATACAACACATTTAAACTTAAATTATTATTTATCTTTACATAGATTATTTGTTATACTAATGCTCTGATGTGTACTCATGGTTTCAAGAACCCAGCATGCAACACTACTGATCGCAATGTGTACTCATACTCATGGTTTCAACACTCAGAATGCAACACTACTGATCACGATGTGTACTCTCACGCGTGAGCTCAATACCCATCATCTAATACTATTGATCGCGATGTGTACTCACGCTCATGGTTTCAACACCCAGCATGCAACACTACTGATCGCGAACTGTATTCCCACTCATCGTGGTTTGGATGGTGCTTGCAGGTTTTAAGAGCTTTCAGGATATTCTGCTTTGATTTTAATCCAGAACACCGGCACTCCGGCAGAGTTGAAAAGTACATTTAAGTTTAATGTTTGTGGTAAAGTATCACGTACCCTCTTGTCATGTGTCAAGAGTATGAGGCTCAGATGCACAGACGGATGTATCCGGTCATTTTTCAAAATAAAACACATTTCCGGCCTACTGATGCCACTGATGTTCACACCCCATCGTGTGTTCTGTTCTCTAAATATAGTTCATACTAATTCTACCCTCTGATTGAAGGTTTATTGTGTGGTCTTTCTCTGCTGACATTCATTCCTTAAGGCTCTGTAGTTATATGTACAACCATTTGATACAAGCCCAGAGTTAAATTACTTGGGCGGAAGTGCACAGCGTTTAAAACTGAAGAGTTCCCATTGAGTAGAATTTATTAATTTTTCGACATTGTTGACTTTGCTGATACAATATGATTAAATTCTACTCAGTGATTTTGAGCTGATATTATTCAAACAAAAATGAGTAAAATGCAATTGATAAATAATTCAAAATGTATTAAATCAACATAATAATATACCAAACTGCACACAGAATTTTTTTTAAGTAAAGGTTACTAATATTTATTTTGTAAATATTAATTGAGCTCAGTCCCACTTTTTTGAGTGTATACCGCTACCAGAGACGTGTTTGGCGTCACTCCCCCACTAGCCAATGGGTGACGTCCCGATGACTACATCCACTTCTTATATACAGTCTATGGTTTCACAAGTCAGTAACACTATTACCTCTACAATCTAGCACACTAAGGTTAATATTTGCCCTGATAAAAGTTGTTGGGCTGAACCGTTATGCTACGCACTAGTACACAGAGGTAATAGATGAGACCAGAGAAGAGAGGGGCAATGACAGCAAGCGATTGTG
The DNA here is from genome assembly GCA_036178185.1 of Liparis tanakae. Lineage (NCBI taxonomy): Eukaryota > Metazoa > Chordata > Actinopteri > Perciformes > Liparidae > Liparis > Liparis tanakae. The sequence goes on from CM070088.1 coordinate 14,658,594, forward strand.
TTGTCAGAAATTTTCACGGAAAAAAACAGGGTGGACATGCGGACATCCTTAAAGGCTGTGTACTTATGAAGGAAGTCTATCCGAGAGGCCTCACCTTTGCTCTCTGGGAGGAATTTGTCCACAAACAAAATCCTAGCAGCCCCTGACAGAAAGAAAATGGCACAAACTGAAGTGTTGATATGCTTGACCGTGGCTTGCCTTATAATATGTGAACAAATAAAAAGAGTCTGTATGCTTGTGCTAGCACAACTCGGTGAACCAAGAAGCTCTTGTTGAAACATACGTGTCCCTGAATATTTTCCTGGTGATGAAATTCTCTTTGTCTGTCAGTGTTTCTGTCAGTAAACAAAGCCCCCTTCCCCCTGCTTGTTCAACCGAAAGCCAAAAGAGGCAAAGAAGGCTCTCCCGTGTTGTACCGTCGGGTTCTCCCATATACCTGCCAGCAAGTTGGCTGTTCCTGCCCCTAGCAGCACATTTATTGACCCAGGCCATTTGCAAGAACGGAAACTACTTTGCATTGCAAGAAATAAGTCTGGGAGCTAAACAATGGCTGCTCTTGTGAAATATGGCAACAGGGTCTCACCTTTGGCTCTGTGTGACTTCTCCCCCGCCTTGTTTGCGTAAGCAGGTTGTGTTCCGTACCCCATCAGGAAGAGGTGTTGCAGGAAACCCAAATCTGAGCTGGGATTTTAGAATAAATGTTTGGACCCCAAAAGAGAGTTTATCTGCTCCGTCAAGGAGGTGAAGGAAAGGGCAGCACTGAGTGTGACCGTTGGCCCAGAGAGGCAGGGAGTCAGAGACGCACGCCACTGGGCCTCTGATTGGAGGCCGTGTTGTTGCCACATAGCTAGGAGGTTGTGCTGACCTAGTGTGTAACCTGTCTATTGTGTTTGATTCCAGATATACTTATTATAATTATATTAAGACATTCTAAACATTTTAAAGGGGAAATAAATGTATTAGAAGAAGTCACTGACACGCTGTTGCACATTGAGTGCGTACGTAGGTGGAAGGTGGAAAACATGGAAATAGATATGTCACTCTTACTATTTTTGGCAAATTGAAGAATAAAAGCTATTTATTTCTTTCGACTTCTAATCCCAGCGCTGGAGGAAGTTACTGAAGTTCATAATATCACATTGTAGACCTACACTCTTTCAAATTAACATAATGTATAAGAAGTAGCATGAGGTATCATATAATGTGTCAAATACATACCCCACATTACATTGATGCATTATTATTAGTTCTGCTTTACTGGTAATGTAGCATATTAGTGTTGGAACATTTTTCTAAGAAAACCGTATAAATTGAATTATAACAAAACATTTATATGGCCTATTAGAGGCTATCTTGACTGTAATTACTTGCGCTTGGCTCAGGCTGTATTTTGTGTTCCTCCCCCCACACCACCACCACCACCACAACTATAAACTGATGTTTAAGTTGTTGTTGGTTATTCGTATTAAAAGTAATTTTAAATTGTTTTATAAATCTGGGCTAAGATACTCGGCGACATCTAGGGTTCCAATAGAAACGTGTTATTATCAAGCACACAATTGTTTAAGAAAGAGATCGCAAAAACATATTTATTATTGCAGCAAAACTCTTATATCAGGAGGGCATCAGAATATAGCATGCTGTAGGGAAGAGCCCTTAAACCAAGACAATAATCAGCAATCTTGCACACTTTTTAAAATATGTTTTAGTTAGATTTCTGAAAAAGGTATGTGGTTAAAACAAGCTGAAGAGGGTTTTTTCAACATTTTGTTCTTTGATATAAAATACTTAAATATACATAAATAAATATCCCTCTTGAGGATTTAGAATGAGTCTTTACAAGTCTTGTAAAATGTGGTTGCTCACGTCATCACGTCAACTCGTCCCCTTGTCCCCTCGTCCCCTCCGTGTGTCGACTTCCTTGCTAAGTATTCTAACGTAAACAGATTAGAAGTGACGCTCAGGGGTCATGTGACCCTGGAGTAGCTCTTTTATAGCGTGGTGTATGCTTCTGACTTCTGGTGATTGTACTCACGCTTTAAAAATCATGGGAGTGATTGAACACAATGCATAAGGATCATAAACATTGCCATAGAGAGTATTTTCTGCAATAATCTAATCAGCTGGAATAACTAGTGCAACTTTAACTTCCTGGTTGGACAACAACAACATCCCTGCTGCGCTCTCCAGCCCAATGTATCAGTGAGGCTTTTGAACTGAAAACACTTCATTACCAGACTTCCTAGTTCATTTTCATCTGGCTCAGAAGAGATAATAAAACCATAGTTATCAAAATAATCTGTGTAAACACCAGTATTCGACTTGCACCAACCATAATGGGCCTTGAATGCACCATGTTGTTCCAACAGCATGTCTCACCCGTTGGTGACCCCCAGACATTATTCATTAGCAGGGGGTTAAAGTGTGAGTCTCGTGACTCCACATCCTCTCTGCCCTCCTGCTGACGCTGCGACACACACTCTCACATTTTCCCTCGCACACTTCACATTTCTGTCTGTTTGACCTTTGAACCTTGCACCTACCCATATGTTTTTGTAACACCTGTCAGGCCATGCATTCCCCTGTCTGTGTTACACAGCAGGTCGTAGGCATTGACTACTGCGGAACCTGAGACCAGCAGAGGGGCAATGATGAACCCAGGAGTGTTGCGTGTAGCTTCACTAAGGACACCTACAGGCTAGCAGAAGTATCGCATGACAAGGGAGAAATAACACTTTAAAAATCTAAATCAAACTCAAACCAAAGGGCCCCTACACACCGTGTGGAATACCTCGGCAAAAGAGTCCATTGGCCATACAAAATGCCTGTCTTTCTGATTGGTTATTTATTAAAAAAACAAGCAATCAACAAATAAATAATGCCCATTGCTGCCTCTCCTACTCTTGATAAAAGAAATTAAAAAAACATAGGCCCATCCCGGTGCATTCTGGTCCTATACCTGCTTACTCGTATGATCACAGTGTTACCAAATTCATAAAGTATAGAACACGAAATTAAATAGACTAAACAACAAAATAATCAAACTAAACGAATAACTATGGAAAGAAAAATCGATCGGCAATATAATATAAATAAAGCAAACATCTAAATAATGAAACAATACTACTTGAGGAAAATAGATCGATGCCAACAACAAATAAACAGCACCAACACAACCAAATAAGCCTATTAATTAGTTTAACCATTCATTAATATAGAGTCTTTATTCGACAATATTTAGGCATATAAAGTATGTAAAAAAAAACTTTAGAATTTTATTATTATATTTTTTGATTTATTTGTACAAATCATGACAATAGTGGTCTGCGTGGTCATCAGTTACACATTGCCATCCTCTGGTGGCATTTGGGTGGCATTACAAGACCAAATGTCCAGGCCTTCCTCACTGAGCACTGATTCAATGTGCTTTACATGAGGCTAAGAAATACAGTAGATCAACATTCAGAAACAGCCCTTACTATAAACCTGATCAAGCCCTCAAAAGACGTAGATCTTCCCCTCAATATGGATGTTATACCTCTCTAAAGCATGTCCCCAGTACCCATTGACACTGATAAAGCCCATCAAAAAAGAACATCGGTACCACAGTGATGGTAGAGGAATAGTAAATAGTGGGCTCATCTGTACTTAACTAATATTGAGCTTTAAATTCCCTTCAGTTGTGTACACTTCTTTATTAATCTGTGCAATTCATGTATTTTAATATTGTATGGATAATGTCCGGTTGCTATTTGTTTACATTATTATGACTTGTGCAACCCTGCTTCTTGACTTCCTGTGTAATAAAGTGCATTGAACATCCATGTATGTATAACAGTCTGACATCCATAATAAATGTGTGCAGGTCCATTTACTGGCACTTGTGTAGATATTTTAGAGGCACTCGTGTAAATAAATGTACAACTCGCCCTGACCTGTGTGACATTGTACATCTAACTTAGTTGTTGTGTCACACTGTACACCAGATGTTTCGCGGTTGACCCCTGACCACCGACCCATTGCCTTGGTTTCCACAGAAGCAGAGATAAGTCTTATGATGCTCCTTGTCTCAGGAGAATCTGCCCGGCACAACACGATGCCAAAAGTGTGTCTGTGGAAATATGTGCAATATTTTACAGACGAGGCTATATGCTTGCACCACTTCATCTGTTGTTGTTGTTGTTGTTATGTATTTTATTCAGTCAATCATTGCAATACAATACAATATTATTCTATATAATATACAAAACAGAAACACTGAAAAGGTATAGGTAGAAGCAAACATGCTTATATATTCCTATCCAAAATTATTATTATAAAAGAAAAAAAAGAAAGAAAAAAAGAAAGAAAGAAAAGAAAAATTTAAAGAGAAAAACTGTGGCAATGAGGCCATCATGTGGCGGCAATGCAGACCCTTTTTACATTTGGATGTTCACCCGAACTCTCATCTCATAATTTCATTTTGATATGACTCTCAAATGTTTAATTGATCTATTTAGGCCCCCAGTATGGACCTGAAAATAAATTGAGCGGTAAAAATGAAAATTAACCTCACCGTTATTTTCTAAGTGTTTGTAAATTATATATGATCATTTTTAAATAAGTTACAGGATATTTAAAATTATATTATTATTATTAATATTATTATATATAAATTATAATGTTATTAATTCATTATGTTCCCACATTGTTTCTGACGTCTATGTATCATTACATTTGGTTCTATAACACAATCAGTAATGATTACAACTGTTAGTTTAAAGTTCAATTTAAAACTATCACTAATTTACAAAATGTTTTGTTCAACATTTACAATGTATAAAATTCAGTTAATGAACTTAAACCTATATTTATTTATTTTATTTATGAATTACATACCTTCACAATCTTATACTTTAACAGTTTCATGACAAAATGCAACTTTCAATACCTTTTTAATTTGACAAACGTGCAATTAATGGCACTTCAAACGGAATCAAATAGTTATTTGTCCCCATTTAATTTTCTTTTATGAAATAAGGTGCTATATTGGTCCAACAGAATGGGAGGGTCTATTTTAACAGTGATGCAACACAAAAAAGTTCTCCAACAACAAAGTCAGTTCCTACACATCTGAACTGAAGCCGGAGATTCGAAGCAGCAAAGGGATTTTCACCAAAGTTGCATTTAGGTGAATTTTTAAAAACGTTTGTCAAAGAAGTATCTTTGTTGGACTGGTTGTAGAGGGAGAGGTCAGCTGGTAGGAAGAAGCTCCTGGAGGATCTGGATCAGTCTCTTACTGAAAGTGCTCGACCAAAAGGGGGTTTGTGCAGGACTCTGTTCTCCACCGATGGTTCCAATATGGTTCCCAAAACAGAACCCAATTATGAGATGACCTTGTGCTCTCATCATTTTATTTTGATATCATGCAATGACTTTTAAAATGTCTTATAGATCTATTCAGGCCAACAACATGTGATAACACTTTGAGCCGGACCACTGTTTGTTGGAAAGTAAAGATAAAAATATACCTTTTAGTTATTTTCTATGTATTTCATTATTTTGCCTCTAAGGTAGTTCGATAATATTAAAGGTTATAATAAATGTAATAATACTATTAATTAATTACATCCCACATTGTTTCCCCTGTATATTGATGGCCATAATTTACAACTTTCTCCATTTTATTTATATCAACATAAAGTGATGACCGTCTTCACTGGGTCTGGGGTGCTGAGAGGGGTTCAGAGGTCTGCTGGGTGTCTGGGTCGTCCTGGGATGACGGCTTGAGTGAGGCTTAAAGACAGGACTACGGACAAAAGACAACAATCCAGCAAGAGACAAGAGAAAGACTGGCAAAATATATAGGGGGGGAAACAGGTATACGACATGAGACAGTAACGAGACGAGAGTGGCCGAGGGCAGCTGCAGGGAATGAAACAATCAAGGAGACAGGAGACACAGATCAGAACCTTACAGCAACAAACAAGCTGTCGGTCTCAACCAAGTCGCTGTCCTCATCCCACTGCCAGTGTGTTCTCTTTGTGGAGGGTGGAGATCATGGCCGTTTCTCAATATGCGTTCTTGTCTGTACTCGTGGACTTGTGAAACGTCATAAGTCGCAGCCCAATTACTGTTCAAATTCAAAGTCCCCATCTAGCCAACGGCAGTCCAAATGCCTGGATTGGACTTGCTCTGCCCACTTTATTGGGGATGCATCGTAAATTACTTGTCCATACTTGGGCCAGCCAAATATCCCAGATAACATTTTGCACCAACAACAGAGAACAAATGCGGTGTAGACAACACACAACTGAAAATTGAAATGTTTCGAAATAGATTATTTGGGGCGAGAAGTTAGTTGTTTAGGCATCAAATCTGTGGTTCGTTTGTCAAGATTCATCCTCCTTCAGAATTTGCTCTGACGATTTGATGGTTTGAGGGTAAAAATAATCCCCATTGAAAAACCGAACTAAACTCATTTGCAAAGATAGCTGAGGTGGTAATGTCATCAAGTAAGCTGCTGTTTCAATTGCATAATGACTTTACTGCGTCCTCCCGTCCATGGGAGTCTGGACACAAGTCCGAACTCCAGCTTCACAAGTCCACCTGGCCGTGTGGGAGGATGGACAGGTGGAAAGGGACTTTTAAATTGCAGGACATGCCAGAAGTATAGATATTTGTTCCACTGAGTGGGAGGGTCCTCGTCGCCCTCTTCGTCCTTGTCGTCCTCGGTCTCTCAGCCTCTCTCTTGGTCCTCTTTGTCCTCGGCCTGCAGCCTCCATCGTCGTCGTCCTCTCACCTTGCCCCCATCAGCAAACATGACCTGAATAAAATGAAAATGTAATGCCAGCCTCACCTGGATTACCTTCATAGTCTGAGGTAATCCTGATGGGGTCTCTTGCAGGGCGTTCCATGATCAAGTTCACACACGCTGTGAGGGAAAGGTTAAAACCGTAAGGATTTCTCATATCATTAAATATATTTTTGGATTACATTGAGCAAAAATCAAAGTTTGAAATAGAAAAAAAACACAGAACATCCTTGAACTAAAAACAACACAAGATTGTCAGTGTTAAAGGCACAGCGCCTTTAAAACATTTAACAGATCAAAAATAGTGCCGTTCTGCCTCTGTTAGTTTAAACAGACCAGGGAATCAGAATCAATTAATGCTGCTTCCACGTGACCCTTAACAATGATAAACATTGTTTTTATTACATATTATAAAATAGTTTCAATATTTTTTTAATAAATAACTATTCATATTTGTTTGTTTGTTTTGTTTCAGGCAAAGTTATGATATTGGGCTATCTCAAATAAACTAAATTAAAATGAATTACGCTAAGATGTCCGTTCGTATACACACTGGCTGGCTTGACTCGGGTAATCTTTACAAAGTACTCTGTTGTGCTCTTCATCAGTCTGTAACACCTGCTCTTTGTCGTCGGAGGGAAGATGAAGAAACGCAAAATGATGAACACGTGCTTATGTGACTATAGGTGCTAGGTTAGAGCTTTAGAAGGGTTAATTGCTCTTCTGACCCATCATCAATAGTTGAATGTAGCTGTACATTCATTCTACATTTCGAGGTACTTTTACTCTGATGTATCTGATGTGGGCCTTAGTATAATTGATCTGCATGTATATATAACGCCTTTTGGAATAAAACATTCTGAAAATCACAATGTTAATTTTAATGAATATATACATTCACACATTAATTGATGAAGGGAAATATGATGGGTGTTTTCCTTCTTTATCATAATTTGTTCAAGATAACAGTAAATACTAACCATACATATATTGTGCATTTCTTCATCAATATTGTCTAATTATTCAGTAACATGAACATCATGAAATGATGTACTTCTGTTTGTGTTGTGTGGTTTTTGATGGACCTGTGAGCATCTCTGATGTGGCGCATCTCAGCTGCTTCAAGCCAAACGTGGTGACAAAGATCCGACGCGCAGCGAAGAGGTGGTTTTCAAAATAAAAGTGTGGCATTTATAGCTTTGAAGAACTGGGGCCTCCACCCTTCCATCATCCACACGTATTAGAAAGCAGGAGGGAATATCCATGTTACAAGCCAACATGTAAGCAAACGTTAATATAATCTCCCTTGTGTATGAGTAAACATATAAGGAATATGCACATGAGCACACCAGCTCACAGTAAGTATTCAATAGCTTTTATGTACATTTAGGTCTGTGATGTATTTATTGTGGACGTTTTTTATTTCTATTTAACAGTATGGATCTTAGAAGTTAGTGTTTTCTTTGTTTAAATGCAAAAAACAGAAACGGAATAATATATAATAAAATGTGTTTATGTATGTTAGACACATATTATGAAGTAGCCTGGACCCAAGTGGGTTCCATGTGGTCATCTTGAGGAGCTCAGACAAACTGATCAGCAGCATATCACTATATTCACTTTTATAGATTGATTTTCAGGGTAAACTGTTATTTTCCTCTTCCTACTTTTGTCTCTGCTTTTCCATTTTTCTAATTTGGCTGAAGTTAATAGAGCTGTAGCCTATGTCTGAAATGAATGTGAGTTTTATTTATTTGTAAGAAAATGTGTTTTGGTGTATAGCCTCACAATAAAATAAAGCTACCTGTCATATCATGAGATTCCAGCTGCACACCTTCATGGAGGAAAACTCGTTGCAGGACTGGAGTAGTTTTAGCTGTGTAGCCAAATATGTATGTCCCAATGAATTATTGTCGATTCATAAATGTCTCTACTTCGAAAGCGAGAGACCGGAACTGCCGACTCGGTGCATTCCTCTTGACTTGATGGTGGTGCGCATCTCAGCGACCAGGAACACCGATTTCTGAACATCCCCCCCCTCCTCCTCCTCCTCCTCCTCCTCCATCCCCACCACACACACCCCCACTCCCCCACCGCTGCTGCTGCCGCCGCACCGTGAACTGTGTTTTCCTGCAAGCTCGCTGCAAAAAAGGGGGGAGCGGGCTTCACTTTGGCGTCGCAGGGCTTGGACGTGAACGACCGTACCGGGCAGTGGCACCGACGGAGGGAGATGCCACCCAGCCAGCAGGAGCCGTGTTTCTTTTGCGTGGCGAGGGTGGAGAGCCGCCTCAGAGACGCTGGGCTCCGGCCAAACACCGCCGCATTCTGAGCGCCCCATCCCATGCTCGGGACTTGCATTGCGTTGCATTTGCTGCATCGGTGATCCGGCCGTGTTCGGTGTATTTTCTTTTTCTTTTTTTTGTTGTTGCAAAGTGCATGGTGAAAAAAAAATGCAGCTTGTTTGAGAGGACCCCCCCTCCAACCCACCACCACCTACCCCCGCCCCCCCTCTCTCCTCCAGATATCCGTCGCTGCCATGACAGGCAGAGGTCTCCTCTCGACCGCGGCTCGGCCGGCTGGAGAAGAGGCAGATTGATTCGGGGACGGTCGGGGTCGCGTCTGCGGATGTTATTGTGTCCGTTCGGAGCCCCGTGAATAGCATCCACGCGAGCGCACCGCGATTCTCACTCAGGGAAAGAGGGTAGAGAGTAAAACAACATGTCCTCTCGGTCTGCATTACCGTCTGGGAACGACAGGAGTACTGGAGACCATGTAAGTGCAACTGCAGCCTATCGCCTCTGTGTCTGTGTGCATGCAAAGGGGAAACCGTGCATCCCTGCAAAAAAAATCTTCTCATATATATGTGGCCTTTGGCATTCATTCACTGGGTCTGTTCACACAGTGTAGGCGGAGGTGTGTGTGTATGGGAGGGGGGGTCATGGATGCTGCTATGTGTTCCTCGTTGGGTGAACGATATTGGAAATCAGGTGATATGGGATGGATCTTTTTAAGCAGAACAGGGTCTTTTATTTTTTTATTTTTAAAAACGGGCTAACCTTGAGTGTGTGCGCAGGGAGAGAGCCCAGCAGCCCGGAATGAGTCCATCCCCATCCGATAACACTCAGCGGATATGCGCAGAAAGCCGGAAAAACCAGCCGTCACCTCTTATTATAAGAGAGATAGTGATGTCACATTAGACTCCTTGCTGCTGCCTCTATGTCGGCGTGGATGTGTGTGTGCGCGTGTGTGCGTGCGTGCGTGTTTGCGTGCACGCCTGTATTACCCAGAAATTGGATGGGTGGGACGTGAGCGCAGAAGGCCACAATAAATGTATGGAGAATATGTGGGTTTGTTCGCATGAAGCGAAGGGGGATTACTGCGTAAAATGATGTGCAGTCCGTTGCTGCGCAGCCTACAAAGCGCCCAACCCCAGAGCCAGTGGGTGTCAGACAGCGCCATACATTCAGTACAGTGGAGAACAGTAGCGGCCTCTAATGAAGACAGAGGCAAAGGGGATTTATTCATGTGAGACAGACTGAATATGACAGAGTCTATCTCTCTGCTCACTCCTTACGAATGTACCCTCAATCGAAATGGGGACATGACTGATTGTCGTTGCATTATGGCATTTCTCTGCCCAAAACACTTCTGGCAAAGACTCCCCCCCCCCATCTGCTTGTTAGCTCCCAGCACAGAGGGATGGTTAAGCCAGTAGATTGTGATGAGAGTGTGGGAAGAACTGGATGTGCACCAGTGTGTTAGTTTACAGAGTGCACGATTGATTAGGAACGCAGAGCCGCTTCCTTCCACTTTAAATGGATCCATGGCTCCTGCTGTCGTCTGATGGAGGGGAGAGGGGGGCGCTAGGTGTGAGGCCCAGCACCCTGACTGGCGTCTTTAAATTTGGAGAGGCATGGGTCCAAATTGGCCTCAAGGTGATGCATGAGAACAGGAGCAGAGGGAGTGTCTGAAGGTGGGGCGTGAGGCTGCGTGGTTGTATTTGTGTCTATGTGTGTGGAGCTGAGGGCAAGAGGATATGGGGGGGGGGGGGGGGTTGTGAGGCCTCGGGGCCCGAGACTGGCCATGGACCACTGTGCCGGCATCTGCTCCTCCTTCCTGCTATAGATCTCCTCCTTCTCTGCACTGACATCTTGGTTTCTCCATCTCCTGGTTGCTTCCCCACTACCACCTCCACCACCATCATCATCATCATCATTCCCCCTCTGCACTTTCCTTAGTCACATGACAAGAAGCTGATTCACACTGCGATGCATTCGGCATCCGTTTGTGTAAACGCACGTTGTTGTCCTCCCTTTGTCTTCCGCTCGGCTTCCTCCCCGAGCGATGTCTGTGACTCAAGCTTCCGGAGCGTCAGAGTCCAGGCTGTAACGTGCGGCTGTGAGCGCTCCGGGGCGATTTTCAGGATCTCCGGCGGGAAAGTATTATCGCATGAAGCTCTGTCGTATCGCATGAAGACATCTTCCGGAGGTCAAGTGTCAGACCTCTCAGGGAGATGATGCTGAAACGCAAAATGGAAACGATGTGTTTCAAGTGCCGGACGATAGCCGTTAACCCCCCCCCCCCCCTCCCCTTTAACTTTAAAAGTTATAGTTGTGTAGCTGCTGCCTGAAAACTGCATGTTGTCTACATGTTGGTGCTCTATGGGTACAGGTAGTCCTGGAAGGTCGGGCTGGGCAATGTATCAATATCGTGGTACGTGACTAGATAACATCTTCGATTTTGGATATCGTGATATGGCAGAAGTGTTGTCTTTTGCATTTTGTTGTAGTATTTTTACCAGACTGTTCTATCTGCTCTATTATTTTCCTTTAGCCACTTTGACATCTACATTACTGATGGTTATTTATGAAAACCTGATTGTGTAAAACCTACACCATCAATATTGAGTCTCCCTTTATGTAGGTTTGTGAGGATTGTGGTGTAGCTGGCATTCCTATTCTGATGTCATGTCTATAATGGTATTTCATTGTCTCCATATTGCCCAGCTCTAAGACAGAGGCGCTATAGTGTTGGCACAGTGAGCGACCACCCCTTCTCTGTTCTCGTTTTAACCCCGCCCCCACACGCATTTTCTTCTCTTCCAGCATGTGGCGTTGGGGGCCAGCCGCTCCGACAAGGCCACCAGCCAGTCTAGCCGCTCGCTGGGCGCCCGCTGCAGGAACTCCATCGCCTCCTGCTCCGACGAGCAGCCGCACATCGGCAACTATCGCCTGCTCAAGACCATTGGCAAGGGAAACTTTGCTAAGGTCAAGCTGGCCCGCCACATCCTGACGGGCAAGGAGGTCAGTGTTGGGAGGGAGAGAGGACATGGATGGGTAGATGATGGATGAGTGCGGGGGGAGGAAAGATGTTCCCGATGTCATGAAGATGTGATTCGGTCGTGTATTTGGGGACATATCATGTATCTCTATCCACAGCTTGAGAACTTCCTGGTGGACCATATTATACTCACATTAAAGCAGATAAACATGTTCTAGTACAAACCCTGAATGCAATTATGAATAAGCATATGTCCCCTTTAAATCTGCAATGTCACAGTTTTCACTACATTTGTAAAGAAGTAAATCTTATAGAAGTAAATGTGACCTCTTCTACTCTGTTTAAAGCTTCTCCGGTCAACAATGCTGCCGCCACAAATATAAAGCTAGTGGAGTGATTATGGCAAATAATTTCAATCCACAAGGGTAGCACTTCATGATATGGTACATTTTGTGAAATGTTTATATGTTGTAACTTATTATAATGCTTAATAATCCAGGTAATAAAGCGTAATAGATCCCTTATAAACTATTGAGAGAAAACATTGGGATGCTTTGACCCTGGAACACAAATAGATGTTATTTGGTTTACACTGAGATAGGGCTGTATATTGTTTAAATCGGACATCAGAAGAATAAATGGAGGCTATTATAAGGAGAGGCACATTGTAATGGTGTTTTGTTTACTTTTCTCATCAAAATCTTGCTTGACATCTCTTTCAGGTTGCAATAAAAATCATTGACAAAACTCAGTTGAATCCAACCAGCCTACAAAAGGTGAGTTTCCTCCTCTCCATAGCGATGGCCTGTTTATTGAGGAGCATGTGTCTCGTGTCCTCAGGTACAGAAGCTGAATCACGCGTCTCATAGGACCGCCCTCATCGGCAGCAGCCAGGCATCCGGCATGTGGAGGGGTTTTGGTCACATTGATGTAATTCAACGAAATAGGCGTCACACCGTCAGGGACTTGGAAAGGTTCAGGTTCATCCTCAGCTGTTCCCCCCCTCAGAGGGGGTTGTGGGCCGGGGGGGGGGGGGGGGGCTGATAGAAAGGAAGGGGCTTGTGAGATGTGATGTTGTTTGGCAGGTGCTAGGGACTAGATGGGAGTGAGAGGAGGAGAGCTCTGCTCCGGAGATCATCTCTCCTCTCTCTCTCTGGGGCTAATCACTGCCTTGAGAGGGGAGGGGGACTCATCTCGGAAACCGTGGTCACACAACTCATCCTTTTTGTGTGTTTGTGTTCTTAATTCATTTTCCAGTCTGTGATGTTTGAGGCTCGGTGGCCATTTCGTCGTCTCTACAGAAAAGCTTTCTCTGTCTGTCTCAAAGAAAGGCTTTTGATTTCTTCTTTGTTTTCCTGCTGTGGTCAGCAAATTTGAGTGGCACTTTGGTTTCGCCACTCATTAAGGACAACCGTGATGACACATGTGATTCAGACACAGGTAGCAGGAAGGCCGGGAGTAGGAGGGCCGGGAGTAGGAGGGCCGGTTGCAGGAGGACCGTCAGCAGTAGGGCCAGGAGCAGCAGGTCATTATCCAGACGTGCCGTGGCTTGATGTGGAAGGCCTGTCGGTCACAGGTTGATCCCGTGCGCAGATCTATCTCCCAAACAGAGTTAGGTTAAGAAGTATCTTGCAGTGAGGGAAGATGAACACAAACAACCAATCAACCCAGATGTGTCCGTGATGCTGTGTTTACATGCACATATGGGCCAGAGCACCTCCCGCATTTAGTCACTCTTCTATCATCCTTATACTTCCCTCTTTATTATTATACTTTTTTTTTCATTTAACTTTGTTGTTGTAAATAATCTTTTCCTCAATCGGTGCAACACTTGCGGTGACATTAGGTTGTTACAGTAGGATCGAAGCTTCAGTGCATGCAAGTTCTCTCTTCCCAGAACCACCCGTTGGCCCTTTGATCGCTGGCTTCCTGTAATCCTGACTCATCAAATTTCTAACGCTTATATCATGTACCATACCTGCCTAGATTATAAAATAATATGCAGCAACTGTAATCCAGATTTGAATGTTATCCTCGTGCTTTTTTTCTTGGACCGGGAACCGGCTGCCGCGAGAGACAATGGAGAGGAGAGAGGCGACCGCTGATTGGGGAGATTGCTCTCACTGTTGGTCGGTGATGATCGCGGGGCTTCTTTACATACCCGTGGGCTCGAGAAAATCCTCAGTACTGAAGACATGAAAGAGCCAATATTAGCATAATCTGGACGCTAATGTATGTAGAGAGGAGAAGGAGAGAGGGAGTTGTATTCTATATAGGAGGGTAAATGAACAGTAGGAAGAGTGAAAATCCAACGTTAACATCTGTGAAGAGGAAGTAGCAGGTTATAGGAGGAGATCTGTATCCTGGCCTCTCTGATGTTTGAGGACACCAAACATGTGTCAGTGAGAAACGATATCTACTAAATACTTACATTGGAACACAATTTGTTTGCATTGTTAATCGACGCATGCAGCCTTTATTGTCAGTTTATTGCAGCTTTGCTATTTCTTTGTGGTCAGTAGCGATGACCGAACATGTTGCCGGGGGATTGTTTATTGTTTTGACGGATCTGACCGCTCAGCGTCCGATGTGACGAGCTCGGGGGCCGGGGTGAGATTGGATGATGAGATGCTCCAGCACTACATATCCCAAGATTCCCTCTGAACCCAGCTGGAGAAGCTGGGGAAAGAGCCCGGTCTTAATACCAGGGTCGCTATGGCAACAGTAACGTTGGGGGCGCCGCTTGAGAAGAAGACTGTCAGAGAGGAATTGAATGAAGGAGGAGGACGGAGGGAAAACAGGAGGGGGGAGGGTTGGGAAAAGAGGATAGGAAATGCTTATCGCACCATCATTTTACCCTGGTGGGTGGAGTTGACTGCTCGGAGGAGAGTCACTGGTTTTCAGCAACGGCCTTTTTGTTGTCGACATGAAACCAGGGAAGCTAGCTCGCATCTGTCCCCCAAAGGAGGCATCACACCACCGGGAGAAGTGATCGGATGGAGAGGAGAAGTTTTTGGCTTCAGATTCATCCCAATTGGTGGTGTTGTTGTAGTTGTTGTTGTTTTTAACGGCGAGGGGGCTTTGGTGGTTGTCGTCACTCTCGCCAATTCTCATTTGGAGGAATATCAGTGACGGCAAGTGATTATGCTATTTTTAGGACAAAAAGTACAAATGTGTGTGTCTTCGTTTCATTTCAGCAGATGAATTGATCGCACATTCGTGTGCGATAAGGACTATATGACACACAACCACAGCACAGGGCCCATTTTATTTGAACGGACATGTAATCTATGAAGCGGTGATCATTCCTACGAGGCTATCAGACTCATGATGGACACTTAAAAAAAGAAAGAATCAGAATGAATGCAGCAATAATGTATCATCAAGGCATCATCTTTTATTATTTCTTGTTAAAACCTGGCCCCTACATTACCCACAATGCAACTCGATCGCTAGCGGTTTGGTAGTAGATTCAGGCATGGCGTGGGCCAGCAGAAGCTAATGTAGCCTGGAGTAAAAAATGTGTTCAAACTTGGAGTCTTCAGATGCAACTCGTAACATCATTTCCTCAGACTTTGTACAACCTCATCTGGTTCGACATAAGGCGAGACACAACTTTTTTTATAAATGCATTGTAGCGTTCCTCCCCAACACCTGGAAATACGCGGTGGTGTCCCTAGATGCTGATAGCTATGGTTACAATATGTGAATCTTCCTTGTGTGAAATTATTCTGCAGCTGCTCAAAAGACCACATTTGGGGCTATTTAGCTTTCATATTGTGTTTTCTTTCAGACTAGTAGAGAGAAAACATCCTAAATACACATCTATGTGGGTTTCTTTACACAATTTGCGACTAGATTTCTCCTAATTTCACCAAACGTTACTCTTAGATAATATATAATAATGGCTCCAAAATAAAGATAAAAAATCTCATCAAAGTTGTAATTCAAATGGATTGCCTTAATTCCATGAATAAACTGGGGAAGTTTCATTCGATATCCATCGGTTACACTGTGCCCTCTTGACCCGGTGCTCCACTGTGCCCATTGACGGTAAAGGGAATGGACTGGCAGGAGTCACATGACATTAGGGCCAGCTTGCCAGGTGAGCCGACGCTCCTCTGAAAAGGAGCGTTTCACTCCTGAATCTCATCAACTTATTCCAGGAGGATTTAACACGCAGATTCATCTTTGGCCTCGAACATATGCATCATCCACATCTCACGTTAGTTTGTTTACAAGAAGAACAAACATAGGAGTCATCATGAGTGTTTTTCAGCAGTTGAAATGAACCACCGTGAGAAAAATGAAAATGTACCGTTCTCATTTTTAATCGTCAGCCTGACCTGGGACCTGAACACATCAATGCAACGCCAATGCAGCTCTTGCCCCTCATTGCTCCGCTCCAGACTCACGGCGACGTGGAGAACGAGTGTTGATCACAGCAGGTCTATCATGTCGAATATCAGCAAGTGTTACAATTCTGTTTTCTTTTCCCCAGCTCTTTCGGGAGGTACGAATAATGAAAGGCTTAAATCACCCAAACATAGGTAAGGCACAAGTGTGTGTATGAGTGTGTGTTTGAGTGTGTGTACGTGTGTGTGTGTGTGTGCCTGTGTGTGTATGTGTATGTGTGCGAGTGTGTGTGTGGCGTATGTGTGAGTGTGTGTGTAGCGTGAGTGTGTGTGTGTGTGTGTCTGTGTGTGTATGTATGTGTGTGTATGTGAGTGTGTGTGTGTGTGTCCATGTAAGCGAGTGCGTGCGTTTGTGTCTGTGTGTGTGTGTGTGTGTGTTTGTGTGTGTGTGAGTGTCCGTGTGAGTGTGTGTGTAGCGTGAGTGTGTGTGTGTGCTTGTGTGTGTATGTGTGTGTGTGTGTATGTGTGTGTGAGTGTGTGTGTAAGCGAGTGCGTGCGTTTGTGTCTGTGTGTGTGTGTGTGAGTGTCTGTGTGAGTGTGTGTGTAGCGTGCATGTGTGTGAGTGTCCGTGTGAGTGTGTGTGTGTTGTGCGTGTGTGTGAGTGTCCGTGTGAGTGTGTGTGTAGTGTGTGTGTGTGTGAGTGTCCGTGTGAGTGTGTGTGTGTTGTGCGTGTGTGTGAGTGTCCGTGTGAGCGTGTGTGTAGTGTGTGTGTGTGTGAGTGTCCGTGTGAGTGTGTGTGTAGTGTGTGTGTGTGTGTGAGTGTCCGTGTGAGTGTGTGTGTGCGCCCAGATGGAAGTGTAAAGCTTTGAGTAAGCTTCCGAGCATTCGTTGACTGAACCGTAGCGAGCGTCATCTCATGCCTCACATGGAGGTCACCAGTTTGGATGGCGTAAAGCTGAAATGCCATATGGATAAAAAATAATACGAAACACAGCATTATGGCGGGTCACAGAGAGGCAGACTGCTGCGCCGGTGTTTATGACGGGCAAAGGATTTGTTGATATCTATTTGATTTTAATCTGCTTCTGTTTTGGGCCACAGTGCAGCTGTTCGAGGTGATTGAGACGGATAAGACCCTGTACCTGATCATGGAGTACGCCAGTGGAGGTGGGTACATCGGGCCTAAATACTATGTGTGCAAAGGATGTAGAAGGTCACAGGTCGGGTGGAACTACGGCTTGTCAATGCACCGCCTGGGAACTCTCAGATACTGTTTGGAAGAACAGTTCAACACATGATGAGAAGAATAATGTTTGTGTGCCACATGTCTCCCCCAGTCGCTATGCTCAGCTACACTGTGGCCTTACATTACAGGGAAGACAAGAAGAGCATGTTTGTCTAACATGTGGTAGTATTTCTTAAAGATACACAGATGTATTATCTCCAGTTGAGGGGAATTGAAAACAAATTAGAGCTTGCACTGTTCATAATGGTAAATACTGTTGACGCCAAAATATGACCTTCTGTTTCAGTCGTATTTCATCTTTTGAAGATCAAGTGAAATAATGTTTGTGTGTCTTTTCCCACTGTTAACAAATATGTAGTGTTGAATTAATGTTTATAATCTATACGCATCTATACATTCATCACATTACCAGTTATTTTCTTTTACTTTCTTATATTCTTTACCAATCCGAACTCTGAGAGAGCAGGACCATGCAGTCACCATGAGGTGACTGTGGACTCCCACCTCATCGGTGCTCTCCGGTTCTATATCCAAACGTAATAGAGGATGGAACCACAACATAAATAACTGAGCAGCCGCCATGCGGTAACGCTGCTGCTGTTAGAACTGACTTTAGATGCGGTTTCAGGTGCCAAGGCAACACATTGCATCCAATGCTGCTCTCCTTTTGCTTCTTTTTTCTTCCATTAGACTCTTCTATGGTTCTATTTGTGTCGGTTTCTTGTCACCAATCCCGATTTTCTGTGTTCTGGCCCAAACCGTATCGTTTGCACACTGTGACCTTGGAGAATGTCACAGACTCAGTTTCAAATGTGGCTTTCTGTCAAGTCCAAAGTGCTTTAAAATGAGGATAAACATGACAATAAGGATGTATTCAGGAGTGGTGCCTGGATGGCTAAAACAATGTATCTATCTTCATGAACAGTATATTCAAGTATGCATAATTTGACATCCAACAGCAGTTCTCTCTGTTAATACAAATCCTCTAGCACACAGTGGTAGTTAAAAAACATCTAAGGGACTGTACAGGGATGGTACTGGATCAGAGGGGTCAGGAAAGGAGTGGGGGTATGTAGAGGGGTGCTTTCATTATTTAATTTAGGGGCGGGAAACACCAGAGGGCCCACGATACCCAATTATCATGATACGATATCATTGCTATTTTCCAATATTGCCATATGTTGACATTGCAATATATTGAGGTTTGTTAGCTATTTTCATTTGCAAATCATGCAGACAACATGTGTTTTATCTCATAATATATAGTTTTCACCTGGTTCATCTCACTTTAGTTCATTCCTAAAAGGCCTATAACCAATTAACTCAAATATTAATTATCATCATCAACCATTTCCTTTTACTTTTTGTATCAGTCATCTGTAGCAGGGATTTGCATAAAAACACACAATTACAATGAGGAGGAAATAAAAGCCTGTTTTCTTTTTTTTCATAGGATAAAATGATGAATTAGTTATATTTTGGACAGACATGATGTAAACTGCAACATGATTCGTTGGCAGAGGCATCCAGCCCCGAGACGATAATTCTAGTAAAACAGTGAAATATGAAATGCAATCCCAACATATTAATTACAGTCCATTCTTCTTTTTCGGTGATTGGGAAATTGTATTTTTACCTCATATTTACGTGGTAACAATGGAAAAAAATCAATCTAAATGTAAAGCTGATGCCAAATAGGTATAAATTGAAAAATTACACACTGTATGTTCTGTTTACAGTCATGCGTACGACATAGAAATAGAAAACCTTAACTTTAGTCATTTTAGCCGTTAGCAGTATTAGCTGTATAATCCCTGAGGGTATTATGGAGCACAGGTGCATTCTATTGCTTGTGAATTCAGCTTGTTCATGTTGAAGAGGAAGATTGTGTTATTTCCTTCTTCCAAAGCCACTTTGTCTCACTTTAAAATGTTGATATTTTCTTTTAGCTTGAAGGTGGATTTTGTTATATTTTGTTAGCCGTTTCCCCCTTGTTTCCTGTCTTTAGAAGCTAAGCTCAGATAAGACGTCTAATGATCGTATTCTGTACGTGAATAAGCGTATTCCCCAAAATACCAAACTCTTCTTCTAAGTCAGAGTCGTTCTCTGATCTCCGTGGCAGCGAGACTAATTTCTCCTCACGGACAATAAAGTCGACATCTTGACGAGACTTTCACCGTCTAAATTTAAAAAAGTGAATTGATGTGATTGGAATTGATTGCGTGCATCAGCAATATGTAATTAAATAGCTATATTTGCTTCATGAGTTTACTGATCTGTCTCCGCTGCTCACAGGTGAAGTGTTTGACTACCTCGTGTCTCATGGGAGGATGAAGGAGGTTGAAGCCAGAGCCAAATTTCGACAGGTAGGAATACATTGCCTCTTGCATTGTACCGACTCTCCCATTCAGTCGCTGCACTTCAGCTTTATCTGTCTCCTCGTGTTCACAGATCGTCTCCGCTGTCCACTACTGCCACATCAAGAACATTGTCCACAGAGATTTGAAGGTGAGAGGCTCTGAAGATGTGTTTGGGGACTGCTTGTCAGGGAGCTGGTGGATTAGGAGTTGTCCAAGGCTGTGGGCATTTTCTCCACTGACAGATTACACTGAACAGGAAGTTATAATCTGGGACTAGTCTTAATCTGTGTCTGTGAAAAGAGTCCTTTAGCAGCTGGGAAGAGTAGGGAGCAGCCAGAGCCGGTTCTAATAGATTATTACAGCCCCAAACACACACAGTGACATATTAACAGTGTGAGTCATGTACAGTATCCATGTTGTTGGACAACACGCAAGCTCCACCTTCACCCCATCAGTCTCTCATTTGCTCTCTTTTGTTTCTTCTTCATCACAACACCTGTTGTTGTGTTTTCCTCCTTTCTCATTCCTCTTTCTCCTGCCACACCCCACTATTTACCCTATTCCCCCGCCCCCCCAACGTGTTGTTCTATTCTCCCTTTTCTCCCTCCTCTCCCTCCTGCTGTCTATCCCTTCCGCCTCCTCCTTTTTCGATATCAATATATGCGCGATTCAGGCGGAGAACCTTCTGCTGGACGCCGACGCCAACATTAAAATCGCCGACTTTGGCTTCAGCAACGAGTTCACACTGGGCAACAAGCTGGACACGTTCTGCGGCTCGCCGCCCTACGCCGCCCCCGAGCTTTTCCAGGGCAAGAAGTATGACGGGCCCGAGGTGGACGTCTGGAGTCTCGGAGTCATCCTCTATACGCTGGTCAGCGGCTCGCTGCCCTTTGATGGGCAGAACCTGAAGGCAAGTGGATGGGAGGGAGGGAGGGTCTCTCGGTCTGGTTACAGCCAGGGCCGGGAATGTTCCTCAGAGGGTTATGGTACCAATAAGGGTGTTCACATGTATTGAAATGTTTACCTGTTTTAGCCAAGATGATATTGTCTGTGTCTCCTATGTATATACACATATATATATATATATATATATATATATACATATACTAACAAGTTGGTTTTCCAGCCAAATATCATGGTTTCACAGTGTGAAAACACCACATATTCATATATATATATATATATATATATATATAATTGAATAGGAAATTGTATGATTGTTAGTGAGTCCTGATAGGCAGGTTGCATCGTAGCTCCTCCCATCAGAATGGGAGTGAATGGGTTAAGTAGTGTGAACAGTGCTTTGAGTGGTCGGAAGAGTAGAAAAGCGCTCTACAAGTAAAGGTCCATTTACCATGTTGCAAGTTCTTTTGGGCCTTTGTTGTAGCTCAAAAACTGACATCTGCAGGTTAATTCCATACATGATATGTTGTGATCTGCTAACGTTAGGCACGTTACGAGATTAATAAATTCCCTGTTTTTATCTCCGTCGCCAGGAAGGAGAGAGAGTGAGGGGAGAGAGGGACCCGTCTGCAGTCTAATGGGTGCACTTTTCTCGACTTGGGTTGTGTTCTGAGTTCAGTTGACTGACAGTGGTTGATGGAATGCCCTTTGGGCGGGTTCGATGAAGCCTGTAGTGGCTCAGTGTGGGAAGTGTAGACGTAGCATCCTGATTCTAATGTGAGCCAGGACCTTAGTCTTCCTATCCTTCTTCAAAAGATTGAGTTCATAGTGGTTGTTTCATGATGTTCACTGTCTCGATATTTATATTTCACCAGAATTTTTGGTGAACCGTGGCAGCAACCTCAAAATACTTTCACCCTCAAAGCGTTCAGATAAGTTAAAGTAAATAAACTAAATGAAAAAAATTAATCCAACCTGATTAGTAGTGAAGATGATTTGTTAGTGTTTAAAAACAAAAAATTCTCCTCGGAATAGTTATCTCCTTCATACAGTATTATTTAATGTGTATAGAATAAATGATTTAGACTAGAGATTATTATATATTATTGACCATTTAATTTCAACTCATAATGTCCCCCTGATGATGATTAGTAGTTTTAAAGCATTATTCCATGTTTTAACTCCTGTAATGTTATTGTGTAATAGAATCTTCTGCTAAAAGGAGAAAAGAAATACATTTGTATCCAAAGTCTAGCAGGTGGCAAGGAATAGCCCCCGAGAGCTCCACGAGCGGACAGAGACAAATATGTATTCAACCCGTCTCATATCTGAGATGGTACTGCCTGCAGTGAGGGACTTGGGGACCTTTATGCGGAAGAAACTTCTGATTTTATGGGATAAATTGTTTGAGATATCTTTGTAATTTAAAATGTCAACATATACCAAAGTGGTGTTTATGAGTCAGAGTGTGCTGAGAGGCAATATAATGTCACTGTCATATTGCCCAATACAAAAATACCCTCTTCTTACTATATTTGTTTCAAGAAAAAAAGTATCTTAGAATCTGGTTCATAGACTGTATATAAGAATATGCCCTGTTGGTTTGTGGACCGCTGTTTTGAAGGGTCGTATTCGCCAATTTCGCCTTCACCTTCTTGGATTGCGGCCGTTACCATGTTGTCTTTTCGCAACCAATGAATGGAAGTGACCATATTTGGAATGCACAGAAGCTCTGATTGAAACCTGTCAATCACAGTAAACCCACCCTGAAGCATACTCTGCTTTATGGTCTATCTGACTCTAAATGGACCATCATTCACTAAATGAACATCATGCTGTGTTGAAGAAGACTTAAAACTAGAGATTAAGACCAGCAACTCAAGTTGATAATGTTTACTGAGGGAATAAAGCAAGAGAGAAGCAGAGTCATTTTCTCAAAGACTTCTATACAACCAGAGGAGTTGCCCCCTAGTGGTCAGTTGAGAGGATGCACGCTTTAAGACACTTTACAAATGGGGGCTGCCTCCTGGTCTGGTTGCAAAGTTTGGATTCAAACAGCTGTGTCTAACTGATGGATCTGGCCAACAGGAGCTGAGGGAGCGCGTGCTGAGGGGAAAGTACCGCGTGCCCTTCTACATGTCCACAGACTGTGAGGGGATCCTTCGCCGATTCCTGGTGCTCAACCCCACCAAGCGCTGCACCCTAGACGTGAGTACACACAAGCACAGGAGGCAATTTAGTGTTGCGGGAAATTCAAACGCAACTGAAGCTTTTTCTGTATCTCTTTTTCTACAGCAAGTCATGAAGGACAAGTGGATAAATTCAGGGTACGATGCGGATGACCTGAAGCCCCACATAGAACCTGTTGAAGACTTCAGTGATCCGGTTCGCATAGGTGAGTCAGCTGGGCCGCTGTTACCGCTCAGAGACCATCACAAACCTGGTCGATGTAGTTGAGATGCAAGCTGTGTTCTATCACCCGTCTCTGGCCTTACATGTGCGGCGCTGTGTGTTCCTCAGAGGTGATGGTGGGGATGGGCTTCACTTCAGAGGAAATCAAGGACTCTCTGCTTAATCAGAAATACAATGAAGTCACCGCCACCTACTTACTACTGGGCCGCAAAGGCGATGTGAGTTATATGGACCCAAAATGTGTTGATGCATAAAAAGTATTTGGCTGACTTACTGGGATACCAGGTTGACATTTTCCTTGACAAGTTGTAAATGCCAAACTATTATACGTATACACATATCATACATATATATATATATATATATATATATATATATATATATATATATATATATATATATACATTAGTGCTTGATATCAATATGTTTAGAAAACAGTTACATATATAGTACTTTTTTACTTCACTTTTTTTTTTCATTTTTCATTATATAAACTTTTTTAAATCATGAATTAAGTGTCATAATAAAATACATACTTATTTGCCAAATTAATCTTAAATCAGAATATCTGGAATGTATCTGCACTCTTTCTTTCTTTATCGTCAGCTTTGTTCTATTGCGTTAGCTGCTTAAAATAACGTTGGAAATAAAACTTTAAAGGGGAACAAGGAATTATCTGCTATCACGAATATCCCTGTGCCGTTATAGGAGGCCAGTGAGGCTCGGACAGCTAGTAGCCTGTCCCTGGCGAGGGTACGGCCCAGCCCCATCACCAACGGGACCAACAAGCACTCCTCAGCCACCGGCTCCTCTTCATCATCCACCTCCTCCTCACATAGCAAGACCCAGCGCAGTGCCTCCACCTACCACAGGCAGCGACGACACAGCGACTTCTGTGAGTCTCTTCTCTAACTTCTCTCACCTTTTTCTAAAGGTTCCACCATGACTCCTTTGAGCTGTTTTTCAGGGAACCCTTCTATGGTGTAATGGGTCCATCCAGAACCCTCTCTGGAAGCTCTATCCGTAATGAAAACCCTTTTATATTCCAAGGGTTACATCTAGAACGCACATAGGGAGTGCTACCGAGAACCCTTTTATATTTCAAGGGTTTCAAGTAGAGCCTACCATGAGGACACCTTAGAGAACCCTTTTATTCACCACTAGTTTTATCGATAATCCACCCAGGAGATGGTACCGAGAACCTGTTTGGAACCCTGTTTCCAAGAGTACAGGGCTGTGACTGGCTGTACGGAGGGGATTTCCATCCTGAACAACCCACTCAAGTGTATATGCGGAATATTCCTTATACGAGTCTCTATGTGTCTGTGCTCTGCTGTCCTCCACAACAAAGGCGGGCCCTCCATGCCCGTCATGCACCCCAAACGGAGCCCCACGAGCACGGGTGAGCGCGAGCTGCGGGAGGGACGAATGCCTTCACGTAAGACCAGTTGCAGCGTGATGGGGAGCCACAGCCTCCCCCCCTCCAGCCCAATGGTCAGCAGTGCCAACAACCCCAACAAGTCTGAGATCCCAGACCGCCGCAAAGACATGACCGCCACCACGGTGAGTGACAGATGTCCTCCTCAAGCAGAGAGAAGAAACATATGTGATTCAGAAAATAATTCTAATTTCCAATCTTGGCCCATTAATCATCACATCAAGACTTTTCGCTTGTGCACGTTTTTAAACTGCAGAGCTGAAGCTAGGAGGTGTCTCAAAATACATTGCAATTGACAAAGAGAGCTTTAATTTTTATCTCCACCTGGGTCATCCTCCATTTTGAAATAACACAACATGAATCACTGGGCTGTTATGACACAATCATGAAATGACATGATGCCATTGCCATTTACTGTACATTTTATTTGCAGTGTTTATTTTTGGGATCAGCTTAAATCTTAAGTAGACATGAGGTTTAAACCTGGAAGTAGAAAACTCTTTAACAAAGAAAATGACCATTTGCTGCTTGTGTCCCTTTTTTGTGTACTGCATGTGATGCTGTAACAGTGTGTAGTGGAATTGCTTCCACTGAATATCAAAGTGGTGAATAACCTACCCCTTACCTTGTTTTCCTCTCTGTAGAATAACATCCCTGGAAGCGCCATGACACGCAGGAATACATACGTCTGCACTGACCGCACGGGCGCTGACAGACACTCTCTCCTGCAGAACGGCAAAGACAACAGGTGCAGTGCAGGTCTTTAACAGGCAGATTAAAGTGGTAACTATTTGATGGAAACACATCAGCACATGGATCCGTTAAGCAAGAACATAGCCTCAAATTAATCATTGACTTCAAAAGGGAGCACTTTCAGTGGTTTTGATGTGAGGAGGCTGTATGAAAGTCTGAAATAGAACTTCCCAGAACGTGTTACATCTTGGAAACTTGCCAACATTACGGTTCTGACTAAACTAGGCATATGTATTCCATCATGAAGCTTTTGAAGCTAAGAATAGACCAGAATCCCTTATAGTGTAAAGCCAATGGTGTACAGAGGTGTACCAAATGTGGCCTTTGATGCCAGTGCCTGAGAGAGTCAAAAAGAAATACATGAACACCTGTTCAGCTTTTTATTTAAAGAGTTTTAATGTGATTTAATTGTGAATTGTACGACATAAGTAAGAAGTATGGAAATGGGGCGTTTATTTAACAAAGTATATACATTATAGGAAAGCAAATAATGTTAGAAAACAATGCCTGGGCTAGCTTAAGACACAACTATTCCCTTTTCTACTCTACAGCTCCCTGGGCCACCGCGTGCCGCAAGCATCTCCCTCCACGCTCAGCATCTCTGGCGCCGGAGCGGGCGCCTCTTCCTCGTCCTCGGACCGGTGCCGCCTGACCCGAGGCTCCACCATCCGCAGCACCTTTCACGGGGGGCAGCTGAGGGACCGTGGCGCCCCGGTCTACTCAGCCCCGCCCACTTCCCCCACCTTGTCCCACCATGATGCCAGCCCCCTGCCCCACGCCCGCACCAGGGCAACCTCCAACCTCTTCACCAAGCTGACCTCCAAACTCACTCGCAGGTAGATGCATGCCACGTGTCACGTATAACACAAGATGGATGCCATGCTTAGAGTATGTGCATTAGATATGAAGCTACAGCCAGGAGACTGTTAGCATAGCTTAGCAGAAAGACCGTGTTTTGCTTTTCCCCCTGTCTCCAGTCTTTGTGCCGAACTAAGCTAACAGTCTGTTGGTTCTAGCTTTGTATTTACAGTACAGACATTGGTAAAAGGGTTTGTTTCATACTCAAGCTACTAATTTCCCTATTCCCTATTTCAGGCAATACATCTAGTTAAGCCTTGAACCTAGAGTGGGAAGCTATATGTTGATGTTGTGATCAGGTGCTACCACTCTTCCTACCTCTCTCCACTCCACATAACTTTTGTCTTATTAGTGGTTCCCGAATGTTGTTTTGTGTTCATATGAAAAAGGGTATAATTAATCAGAATTGTTTTAGATGCCAGTATTTGAAATCAATCAAACAGGTATTGGAGTGAGTCTGTGCACCAATCTGATGTCACGCTATTGTATCATTTATTAGCTTATTAATGCTACACACAAACTCAAACAACAACAACAACAACAACAACAACAACAACAACACCAACAACTGTCACTCTCTACTCAATGCGTACATCTTGGCAATTCAGTAGGCTTGTGTACGTGTGCAAACTAGTTCTCCACACCTCTTAAACACTCTTGTTTACCCTTTTTATTCTTCATAACGCTACATTGTGAATAACACATCTGTGTTATAGAGAGCGAGTCAATGTTAGCTGCTAGCAGCCGGTGGGCAGCACAGCCCTGCTTGGCCTCTTAATACAGCTAACAGCTAACATACGGAGGTTACTTTGAGTTTTAAGTGTGTGCCTTCAAGCCCTACTGATGAAGAATAATAGTTAGGCGAATGCCATCATGATGTGTTCAAATGTAATCCTGTAAAATGTAGCGTTTTGTGAAAAACTAGAATTTATAAGGAGATTCAAAGACATATAAAACAGATATTAGAGAGAATTCTGACCTCTTTGCAAACACATGCTCCAATTCAGTTTATTTTGTATATCCCAGAATCAGAAATTATAAATTTTCCTCAGAGGGCTTTACAATCTGTACACATACAACATCCTCCGTCCCGTGACCTCACAAGAGGTTTATAATGCAGCATTAACACTTCTAATGCCAAGATTATTTTTTTAATCAAAGAAAATATATCAATAAAGATGTCATCAGGTATCAAATGTAAAATATATCTTGAGAAGCCCCTATATCACAAACCAAGAATATCAAACCTACAATATGAAATCACGTTGCATTTGCCTTTAAGCTTGAGCACAGCCCTGGATATGGATCCACGATTATCAGAACATTGTATTCACCCTGTCCTTTTGGCGAGCCCTTCGGTGGCCCTGGATTATCCTCCGCTCCCCTCTCCCTCCCAGTCGTCATAATCACACATGTCTAATCTTATCAAACCTCAGCTTTATCCCCAACAATGGGCTCGCGCGCTGCGCTCCTTTTCCACCACTTGCTCTCCTGTGATTCAATTATATTCTCTCTTATTCCCCGACCCCCTGCCCTTCACTCTTTTTCTCCATCTTTATCTTGTTGTGCTTTCCCCCCCACTGTCATGGCATCAGGGTCAACCTTGACCCGTCCAAGCGCCAGGGCTCAAACAAATCAGTCTCGGGTTGTACTCTGCCACAAGGATCAAAAACAGTTAGTAAGTTCCCATGTCTCAAGGCTACTCTCTTGTCTGCCTGACTTCTTCATACCTCTATCTATGAATTCTTGCTTGTCTGCATGCCTTTGGTAATCATCTTCATAATGTCATGGTCCCACACACTTGGTCCCCAGCATGGTTGCAGTCAAGGAAGATTCATTTGATTCTTGTCTCTTAACTTTCAGTTGTATTCAGTGTCTTTGTCAGCACCGGCTGTCTGTGATCCTGGGTGTAATGGTACCTTTAGAAATGGTGCTTTATGTTTTCATTTAGTATTTGTGGTTGACAGTCATTACATGTTACTCCATGTGTTGTTTGCGAGAATGGATGGGAATGCGTAGTGCCATGAATAGGGGTGACTGAGAGTCAAAGGACTGCATTTAAATCTGCATGCTTTGAAGCTGGTGAGGAAATGGAAACGTGCATTCCAGTCAGGTGAGGACACACACACATGCTTGTTGTTGTTGATGCTTGCTTGGTCTCACCGTTTGATACACAGCAGGGCTGCACAATTAATCCAATATCAATTGCGATTATCAGGATTTCGGCATTCTGTAATTAAATCAGCATGGCTTTTTCTGCAAAGAACAGTTAGCCAGCCCCCAGGGGGTCGATCCAGATGTTTCGGCTGAACGCCCAAATGGTGCTTTATGGCAAAGAGGACGCCTGTCCTTTTCCCTCCACCTCGTTTGGAAGAGGTTGTGAACATCGTGCGGATGGATAAAAGCAGATTGGGTTATATGTGCATAATGTATTATATGTTTTTATGTTGCTAACACTAGTTCTTTGTAAAGAAACAGCCATATGTAGCATTACAAAATTGTGCGTATGTGTTCTACGAAGACAGTTATAGATCTGCAACAACAAAAGTACATTTTCCCCTTAATTCTGAAAAATGACTTGTTCGTAAGATATGTGACTAATATTTACTTTGGTGACTATAAAGCAAAAGAATCGATCATCATCTGTGTTCACATTCACTTCTCCTTTGGAGGTAATAGTCAGGACGCACAACTGAAAGAGCAGTAGAGTAATAAACTCTATATTTCTAGTTTTAGAGAGCAGACGGACAAAACATAAAGACACTGAATTGCGGAACATCTTTGCATAATAGCAGCAATGATGCGCAACATGGAAGTGAAAGCAGTGCCCTGTTTATTTACATGTCAAATTACAATAAAAAGAAAAAGAATAAACGTGATTAATCGTCACCTATAATATATATTATTCCAATATTGCTCAAGAATAATCGTGATTGTCATTTGGGCCTTAATGGTGCAGCCCTAATACCCACTACTGACTGCCATCTCATGTGAGAGCTGTGACTCAGAAGGCTGTGGGGGCTCAGTTGGGGGATTCCCTCTCACTCTTCCTGTTTTCCCCACAGGGTCACAAATGAATCTGAGGGAATCAGGAGATTTGCGGTCACAAGGTTAGTGCTCTTGTTGCTGCTATTACAGCTCCTAGAAGAAGAGATATTATTTTTCTTTTTCATGAGAATAGTAGGAAGCCCTCTGTCTAAAAAATGTGTTTTTAACCTTTTGACCTCCCTAGTTGCCATCTACCTTGGTATCAAAAAGCGTCCGAGCCCCGGGCCGTCGGACGTGGCTGGGATCTGAGAGGCGGTGTGCGGCGGGACCCTGCGGAGGTGGTTCTGGCCCTGCGGGAGGCGGCACTCGGATGTGGCTGCCAGGTCCGCCATGCTGGCCCCTTTCTACTCTCCTGCACCCATGGCGTGGCAGGGGGCCGCGTGGCTTTCGAGGCTGAGGTGTGCCACCTTTCCACGGGCACTTCCGAGACTTCTAACGGGGTGCGCTACACGCGACTCTGGGGGACGCCGCTTGCTTTTCGGGATGTTGCAACCCAAATCTCCAAGGACCTTGAACTCTGAACTGAGGGGCGTGTTTGTGTATGAGTGCTTGTTGTTGTGTGAGTGAGTGTTGGATGTGTGCGCGCAAAGGGAGGTGGGGGTGGAAATAATTGAAGAAGAAAATAGCAGAGAAGGGACGAG
Source organism: Liparis tanakae (assembly GCA_036178185.1). NCBI lineage: Eukaryota > Metazoa > Chordata > Actinopteri > Perciformes > Liparidae > Liparis > Liparis tanakae. The sequence continues at coordinate 14,688,681 of CM070088.1, forward strand.
GGGCTGGACCCGAGAGAAAAGACTCCTCCTTCTGTCTCTTTCACGAATACCCCCCCTACAAACACACACACACACACACACACAGATTCACGCACACCTGACCCGTAAAGTCACACAAACTAAGGTATTAGTTATATAACTTGATAATATTTGACCAAATCGAGTTATATAGCTTTCCAATCACCCCACCCAGCTCAGCCAACTTCTTCACTGAGCGACTGCACCCACTGGACCTGGATCAGACGGAATCTAGTTGAATATTTGTTATCGCTAATCTAGCCATACTGACTTTATTTTGTTATTTATTGCTCTGATCACTTTGACCACGACAGAAAAACATAATATCAGCCAGTCTTTTTTGTATTATTTTGTAATATTCTTTTTATATGTCACCTTTTACGTACACCACATTTCCAACACACACCCCTCAGCCCCTTGCCAATGATTATCTGCTGACTTTCCACCACCTGGGGACAATGACACGCACAAACGTGGATTATGCTCCCACTCTATGATCAGGCCTCAGAGGGTTGCGTTGCTCGGATTCGTGTACCTAAGGCAGTGACGACCGCACTGGATTAAGGTCAGTGGGGGCGGGGCTGACAGGCCTGTGAAACAGCCAATCAGAGGCCGACCCAGGAATATAAAAGGCCGATGACATCTTCCGCTTCTCGAACTGAGTTGTCGCCTCTCAATCACATTAGTTTTCTCTGCATGGGAAAATGGAAACATGTAGATCTTACATGATTACTGAGGAACGATCTCCCGTTAGCACAATTGTTATACATACAAGAAAAACTTGGTGCAGTAACGCCGCGGAATTAAATCAACACAGCCGATTTGGTCAAATATGATCGATTTATCTAACTTTCGTACCATTGTTGTCATGACAACTGCCTCTGTAAAAAAATGAATAGAGAGGCCTGCAAAGACCACACATGCTGCTCTCTGGTTGGCTGGACTCATCGTTTGTCAGCGCTGGTCATTGTCAGTACAACTTGTTCAAAGCCTTGGATTTTCCCAACCTCCCACCTCGTTTCATCCCTTTACCTTTTCTTCAAAAAGCATCCCACTGAAGCAGAGACACACACTTGAGAATACCTTTCAAACTAGAAGCCCTCAACAGTTTGGTGAGGTGATTCAAGGTGGTGGCGCCAGAGCGACCAACGTGGTTTGTCGTGCAAACTTTGCCCCGTGAAATCTTGCAGTCGTCCCGCCGCAAAAATACCATCGATGCTCTGGTTTCGTTTCTGGTGCAGTGCAATTCTTTGGGTTCTCTTCTGTGCCATGTGTTGTCATCTCAGTATGTCGATGGGAAGCACCAAAAGGCCCATCAGGCCGAGCACCGAAAACCTCTCAGTGACACGCAATCCTTCACAGGCACTTCTACACGTGTTTGGGGGCTCAGTCTGTGGACTGGCCGTCCGACGTCGGTGACTTTGTGGGCTGCGGGGATCATGGGGCCCCGGGGGCACGACGAAGGCAGTGTGCACAGTGTTTTCTTCTTGTTAGTCCAGTTGCCTTTAAAGCGAAAAACAACCCCCGGCGCCTTCATACAGTGCATATTTAATGTAAAAAAAAGAACAATAGAAAAAAAGAAAAAAGAGAGAGAGAAAAAAACCGAGAAAGCTTTCTATTCTCCCTCCCTGTTTTTAGTGAATAACGTACTGTGATATTTACGTAGGCTACAGAGATCATGTCGTTTGGCTGCTGGTTTACTGTTAATAATATCTCTCAGTTGTGGCTTTGCTCATGGTGACCCACCCCCATTTCCTTGCCCACCCATCATAATCCCCCTCATTCACCCCGAACTCCCTACATTTAACAGGGATGCCAAATGTGACCCCTGTCCACCACCTGCGCACGTACGACCGCCTCTTTTCTAATGTCACAACGAGCGTTTGGCTTTCCTCAGCTCTTCATTTGAGGCCCTGCTCTCTCGCGCGGGGCGACACTCAGCCACCGTCCACACTCTCGCATCGTAGACCCATGTATGACATCTTCTCAGTCCTGTTTGGCGTGTGCTGTTTCACGGAGCCCGTCAGGGGGGAAGACCTCCTCGGGGTGAGAAGCAGACACCAAAGTGGGCACCAGGAGTCTGTCCGTGTCCTCTCCCTGGACGTTTCTCATTGTGGTGTATATTAGCATTAGGTAATATAGACCTCAATGCACTTTGCTTTGACTTGAATCAGCTCCTTCCAGTGTACCTGTACAGGTAATATCCAGAACTAGCCACTGGAGGGCGCCAATGTCTTAAATGTGAAACACTTCAATTTGTGGATATTTGCACAGGTACTTTATTTATTTTTTAGAGTAATATCATTTAAAAAAACAGGATTTATATCAGTCAGTTGATGGCTGTATATAAAATATATGAATATAGTATATATCTTAGAGCTCAAGGTTTATTTATAGCTAGAGCAAGGGAAGTACTTCTAGTTTAAAGCAGATTCTGTCAGTGACAATGGGGAACAAAACCAACCTGCAATCCTGCATGACTTCAGAGTTTGGGTTTTAGGGGAAAAAATTAAACATGATGCACACCTAGGATTGGAAGCTTTGTGAAATGCAGACACGATCGTTTTTAGACATGAATTAATACAAAGAAGCGGTGCTAAATGTAGCGTCCGGTCCTTCCCCCCCGTTTACAAAAAAAGCAAACAGAGCGTGAAACACAGTGACTTCACTCCAACTTGTTTGCTAGAGGATAGTTTCAGACATGCCATGAAATGTGCCACAATGTACACAGTGTGTAAGAGAAATGTTTAGTTGTAGTCCAGAAAGGACACTTAAATTTGGAATCAACTGGGCGGCTTGGTTCTACTTTAACTTGAATTTACAATAAGCCCTGAACGTGTCAAAAGCCCTGGGTTGCATTCAAGCCATAGAAATGTCACATCACTGTCTCCTGATGGCAAACACAGATCAGGTTATTTGCGAAGCCTTTCGGAGGCAATCATTGAGGTGAAACAGGCGAAAAAAGCAAATAACTTAGTGTAAAACAACTCACTCTTAGCATAAGGTGGATGAACATTGTCTTGAGGTGAAATCTACTGTGAAAAAATCTTGAAAAGATTTGGTTGACCTGCTTGTTGAGTAAACGTGTGTACCTGCTCAGAGACTGGTCTGGTTTCAGATGTTACAGTATTAGAATGCCAGGCGGCTCAGTATTTAACATGCACTGTCATTTCCAAACAGATGTTTGGAAACAGCTGGATGTTATATGCAAAAGAGATTGAAGAACACACACAGTTTAACCTGTATGAGTAATTTTACACTGCTCTACTGTTTGATTCCTCCCCTCAGAAACAAACTGTAAACTGAAATTGAGTGGTTGTGGTTTATAAGGAGAACACAGAGCTGAAGATTAATAAAATTCACTGATGTTGGCATTTTCTTTTCTTTAATTTTTGGTGTCTTGTTGCGACACGCAGTCTGAATATTTGTCAATGCTTCGGATCCTCTGACACGGTGAGTTTTGATTCGTCAAGATGTGAATTTTTGTTATTTCTTATGCTGCAACACAACAGATCAGAATGGTTCATGTTTTATGGGGTACTATTTTTTTATTGAGCAGTATGAACGCCTTCAATAATCATTGATGCCACGTCTGCTGGGCGAACCCGGCTCAGTGGAGGCCGATCCCAGGATGTTACCAACCAACACAGAAGAACGTGAAAAAGAAATGAAAAATGGGCAAAGAAAAAGAGCTGGAAGGATGAAAAAAGAGGTGAGCAGAGTCAAGAGTCTCTTGGTGAGCGGCTGTTTCCTCTGCACGCCCGTCGGCTGGCTCGATTGCACATGAATGGTCACGAGATAAAAACAAGATTGTCCCCCTTTACTTCTGTGCGGGGATCATGCTGTCGATGTCCTCTCCCTTCTCCAGTTTCTTCTCCATCTCCACCATGAGCTTGACACCATCAACCACCAGCTGGACCTGAGCCACCTCAGAGGAGCCCAGACGGTCAGCGTTGGAGATGTCAAACACACCGCCCACGGAGGCTGTGTCCACACCACCTGAAGAGGAAGAAAGGTCAAGGGATGATGTTCAGATTATGCATCACACCTTTGGGTCTAGATCTTAATGGTCCTACCAGGCGTACAAGCTAAAGAAGGGATCAATTAGTACCTGTTCCACGCTTCTGCAGACGCAGCCTGCCGAGAATCTCGTCAAACTTGGCGTGTGTGCTCAGCTTGGGCAGCTTGACGTGAACGCCGCCGCGCAGGCCGGTACCCAGGTTGGAGGGGCAGGTCAGGATGTAGCCGAGATGCTCGTTCCACATGAAACCGTGGTTGTGCTTCTTGAAGATCTCCTCAATCTGGGAGAAGAAAAGGGAAGAGTCAGAGTTGCATCCAACAGCAATCTACGCTTCCCTTTAATCTTTGATCTTGTTTAATTATGCGTACCTTCTGCAGACCAACGCAGAAACGCTTGAAGACTTCCCTCATGTTGCCGCCCTGCTGCATTGAGATGACGCGCAGGTGGTCCTCCTCATTCACCCAGACCAGGAAGGTCTTGTTGTCGTTGTGCCTGAATAGAAATGGATGCAAAGGATCAGCATGTGGCAAAAACACACAGGTGACGCCATCACATGATGAGCGTTGTGAACGCTGTTTCCACTGACAGTGAAAGTGATCTGTGGTACTCACATGATACCTCTGCCATCGGGCCAGTCACGGGCCATGCCGGCGCAGGTCAGCAGGGGAGAGACGGGCTTGTCGAACAAGAAGTGATCAGCGATCAGCTGCTCCTGCTCGGCATCAGTCATGGACTTCAGGGGGTAGTACTTTCCCTTGAACTCGCCATCCAGGCTGGTCAGAGCTATAGGGACACATGTACTATTAGGAGTCTGATTGAGACTACTTTGAGACTACTTTGACACTGCAATAGATCTCAACATGTGAAGCTTTGTAGCGTGTCTCCTGCTAATTAACATTTAGCTGATTTTACCTTCAATGTAAAATGTCCTTGTTTCCGAGTTTCCTTGTCAGGTTACTATATATTCAACCGTAATCCTAAAGGGACATCCTCTTGTGTACAGCCTATTGTTTGAGGAAGGCCTTGCTTACCGCCCACCCCTTTGCATACCTCATGGTCTCAAACTATTAATAACTTACCCTCAACGGACAACTTCTCAATGGCTCTGCGCTCCCCACGGCTGTTGTGGGGGGGCAGGGTGAATCCCTTGATGCTGCGGCCGGTACGAACGCGGCTGGACAGAACGTAGTTGGGGTCCAGGTCGTCACCACCCTAATGACACAAAATGCTAAGTTACAAAGTGAAACAGAAGCATACAAATGAAGGACACTGAGCATCATCGTGTGGTCAGTTCCTATGTTGTTAGCTGGAGATCAATGAACCTATCCAGTGTAGTGTTTCTGGTTTCTGTTTCAAAGAGTCTTTACTCGATTAACTAAAGGACTCTCTGTTCTTTGCGCACTGCACCTTCAGGTTCTCGAAGTTCAGGTCGGTCTGGTGCTTGTCACTGGGCTTGTATCCACCATGACGGTCTGAGATGACGGGGTCCAGGAGCTCCTTGAAGACCTCGTAGGACTCCTCATCACCAGCGACGCAGCCAACAGTCATGATGAAGGGGTGACCTGAAGGCACAGAGCGAATGGGGAAAGCAGCCGTTAGAAGATAGGAGGAAAGATGAGAGCTGGTGTACCAGTTCAACCAAGAAATGCAATGTGAAGTTTTGTTCAGTTCGACATTGAAGTGTCTCTCTGGTTCTCACCAGGGTTGTCGACACCAGTCTGAATGACGTCATCCAGGGTGTAGCCACTGGGTGTCTGCCTGTCTCTAACCTTGCCATAGATCTCCTTGGTGAGGATCTTGGCCATATGGTTGTTGTGCTTGGACAGGTCAGGGAACTCATCCTCAACTTTGTAGTTGAGTTTGAAGTTGTTGTGGGTGTTTCCGAAAGGCATGATTGCTTTCTAACACTGCAAAGAGAGGGAGGCACAGGATTAGCACACTTGAACAGATGCTGGAGATAATCAAGAAACAATTTGTCCCATTTGGATACTACTCGACACAAAAAACATTTGGAAATGTTGGAATTTCTGGGAGACAGCTGCAGAGTTTTACTAGTGTTGACAGAGGAATCCTGGTAACAAGTGTCACTCAATTCTGAGCGGATCGAATGTCCAGTTAAAATAGAGTTGGGGCAAGAGCACATGTTGCAGGGGTATTTTTAGCATCAGCACATCTGACCGTATACGTTTCTTTAAAATGTCCCCAGTATATATAAGTAGTATTTTAATTATTTTGGCATCCCAGTTCTCCAATTCACACTTTGACACCTAGATAGAAATGAAGAAGTCTTTTCTGGTCGTGCTTTACACACCTACACCCTTTGAAACCACTGCATCTTTATTGTATCAGGCTTGTATCACCGCTAAACCCTGCAGGTTCAAACACTTAGTGCATCACTTGAAGTGGTCGCTATACCGAACTACTCGCACAAGGCTGACCGGCTGCTGATGCCTCCCTTCATCCCACTGCTCCAGGCAGATCTGTTCACTCCTAGTTGTCGACACAAGTTACATTTTTGTCCAGTAATTTGTTACATCTCACCTCGATAGACAGATCACATGTGTAATAAAAGACTGACGCATGCAATGACGCACTTGTGACATCACATGAAATGCAATCCATGTTTTGCCAATGAGCCAAATTGGTTTAGGAAAGTGATATTTTAAATGCGGTTATCACTTTGCCGAAGTGTAATTGTCTTGTTAAGTTAAAGGCCAAAAGGCCATCTTAAAAAGGTTCACTCTTAAAATCAATTACTGGATATCCAGGGCCTTCAGATCGAGTCTTACGGTCAAACGGTGAAGCACCAAATCCACATAACTCAAATGAGAGAGCGTATATATTTCAAAGTTAATGCAGCTGCCTTTTTTTATGACGCGAAATAATGAAACTCGTCTAACAAAATCCAATGACCTCTGATACCCGTAGGTCTCTGGGTGGTTTTATACCCAGAATGCATCATATTGATTTAAACATCCTGGAATTGTTGTGCATTTTTATTTTTATTTCATCACAGATTTTAAGTTTTAAATCCTTCATCAGAGGCAACAACAAAAAACAACCAAAGAGTTGTGTTTTTTCCGTTGAATGGTTTTCTGAATCCGCACATGACTCCCAACATCTCACCCTCCTCCTTCAACTCCACGAAAATAATAATGTCGGTGATATTTATTTACCTTCACAGAAGACAAGAACAGAGGTAACAATCCTTGGGATCCTGTTCAACACAGCCAAAATAAGGGTCACCCGACTCTGGAGGTGTTTGCTCCCTGTATATATACCCGGTGACAGTCAGCCATTGGCTTGTCCATTTTAGTGCCTGCTTCGCCCCCATTGGCCAGATGCTCTGTACTGATACTCAGAACAGTTTGTGAAAGGTATGAATTTACATCTCGGTCATCCAAGACGGTTGGCCTACTGCAGCTGTACTCTCACCCCTCTCACCTTCCTCTCCCAACCTCTACCTCCTCTTCCTCCTCACCCACCCTTGCCCCATACATAGAACCAGGAGAGGAGGAGGGATGTTGAGGGGGGTGCTGGGGTGTTATGGGGGGGGGGGGGGGTGTTGAAGCTTTTGCCAACCATGTCGTGGATATCAGGGGTCCTTGTGGGAGGCGTGAAGGTTGGAAAAGAGTTGGTAATCACTCATCAAATGGCTGCCACGTAGAAATGCTGCTCAAAAACACATATTATCAGAGTTGTCTGTGACTGATATCTGGTAATGACCCACTGAGGGCAGAATGGTCAGTTTTACACGATGGAAAGTACGGACACACAAAAAACAACAGCAACAGCTTGTCAGGGTGAATCGTGTCATGAACTGGCTCGAGGTTCAGATCAAAAGGATGCTGTGGTTTAAGTGAACTATTGAGATAAATTCATTCAATCTTATGAGATAACAAGGGTGCATGGATGAGTGAAGAATGACGTGTTTAAAAAAGAAACATGAGACAAAGAGACCAGACCATCTTAAAGGAGCTCACAGACCAGAAGACCTTCCTGGCGGCCTCCATTCGGTTGGTCTCTTCCTGACAGCAGACTATGGTTAGATGGTCTTTATTTCTCAAGAAGGTTCCTAACTGAGTCAAACGGGCCAGAAGAGTCTCAATGGCAGCCATGATGAGAGCTGGTCGTATCCAATAAATGTCTAGGAAAAGTGCTTCAATGCTTCCTTATCTCCTTTAGAATCGGGTACACTGGACCATCCTTTACCTTGTGATTTCTCCTTTACATCTTTCCTTGACCTCAAGAAGTAATGACCTTCAACTTTGATTTAGAAATATGACATCAGAACTGCAATGTAAATATATATAGTTATAACAGACTGAACACACATTTAAAGGAAGACTATTTTATTGGATAGCATTAGATTGAACATAGGTTGTTGCTGTGTGGACCCCCACAGACCTGGAAACTACTTCAAAACAACCATTATCCATTGATATGGCAATTATCAGGCATTGTATCTCTGACGGTAAGTCAGAATGCTGCGGATGAAAGATGATGCCATGTTTGACATTAGCTTCATTAACTCTGATCTCTGATACTGTGTTCGCTCAAATGTCGCACACTATTTCATCAATGCGTCTGCTATGCATCGGCTTACACATTGCTTTCTTACACTTTTGTCCAGAAGAATTGAAAGATATTTTTTTATTTGACTTGCAGTATTGTCAGGGCTTTTGTTTGTATCTGGTTTAAAGGCTACCAGTCAACCTGAGCGTTACCACTGCAACTCGTGATCAATATGTAAACAAAAACGCCCCTGCTTTCTAACATGGTTGCTCTTTGATCCAGTTCTGGTCCACGGGGGTCCGTACCAGCCAAATTATAATTCAAGCTACGCCACCAACAACTTTTTTTAGGAAAACCACGCTCGTTGGCCTGTACCCAAAGTAAGATGTTACTCATCGAGTCCAAATCCATCTACACTGGAGAGAAAGTTGGTACCATTTCAGAAGGGGATCCATAGGAGCGTTATCGCAGGCTGTTCTAAGAAGGGGTGGGTGTGGGGGCCATCCCAGCAAGCAAGCGTGTCTGTGGGGTGTCCCAGCCATCTCTGCCTGGCAGCTGACTGGCTGACACCTGCTTCTTCCAGTCTTCAGTATCATTACCACCCCTCGCCTCCTCCTGTCTGTACAACTCCCCCTCCCTCCCAAAAACCCAACCCAACCCTGCCACATTCTTCAGCCCTCCTGCCGTCACATATGTTGTCCAACACTGGTTTTGTATTGTGCATACAATTGAAGCACAGTGGAGATGTCTGTTTTTTGTTGTTGCATGTGACATGTTTTGTATATACGTCAGTAATACTCGCAACGGCTTCGGCTCACTTTTAATCCCTAGAAGGAAGTGGTATCACCTGCAAATGTGACACCAGGGAGAGAGGCTCGCTGCTGGCTGACATTTCATCCAGAGCAATGAATAATGTCAGTCCAGAACCGTTATGCAACAGGGCAGTAGCATGATGGGGTCTGCTCAAGCGGGCCAGGAAGTTTCTCAAGCTCCACATGATGCTGAAATCTCTCTTAGGCCTCTGAGATGTTCTTCTTCTTTTTTTTATGATGTGATTACAGCAAGAAGGGTTCAATTACTCTCATTGGGCCTCATGCAGGAACCAATATTACAGATATGTGTTTGGATCCACAGTTTTTTTTCTTATTTTGTCGTAGCCATTTCATTTCTGGGATTCATCAATGTTTTGTTATTTTAGTTTTTTAGGTAAGAGATTTCCTAAAGAAAATTCCCCCTGGGAATAAAGAAAGTATCCATCCATCTATCTGCCTATCTGCATCTGCCTATATATCTATATATCTATATCTATATCTATATCTATATCTATATATATATATATATATATATATATATATATATATATATTCATCTATACCAAGATACAATTATTTTAAAATAGTATTTTAAGAATAGCACATGTATTTAATTTGATGATATTTATATTTTTAAATAATAATTATGATTGGATGATGAAAGAAATAATATTCGTGCAGAAAACACAATCAAGACAATATAAATCTGGGTGATATTGGGTGCTAATGGATTATGGCTTACCGACTGATCTACGATGCTTTTTCATTTTCCTGTACATCAGGACTGATGCTCTGAACCTTAATTTCTCTCCTGCGGCAGTTCTTCTTTTTACAGATGTTTTTGGTAGCATCTCTTCAATCCTAAGGTGTCTATAAGTGTTGCCACATGGCACAACACCTGACCTTTCACAGTAGGGGGAGTTACGTTTAGTGCATCTGGTTTTGACCACTTTTGTATTTTTTCTCAACAGAAAATGACGTGAAAATATATGAGAATATTGTTGCTGAATGAGGCCCACTTTATTTCCTGAAACCTTGGAGTGTTTCATTTCAACAATTTCTGTCTTCTACTCCCACAGCGTCAGTTAGAGGAAGTGAGCATTAGTTCGTAGCTTTGCAGGACGCTCTGAGGCATATCTAGCTCGACCCCGGAGAGGAATCTACACCAACTGCACTGACCTGTGTCAGAATAGCCCAGTGTCAGGCGGCAGCTGCGTCCAGTCGCCCTCTCTTGACTGTGAAGTGAGAGCGTGCTATGGCACACTGGTCCCAAATGGGGGAAATGTACAATTTCATTTCTCTGGCCCGATTAGTGAGAGTTGTCCTCAGTTCTTTCATCATGAACCCATTTCAATGAAACCTTCCTGGAAGAATTACAGGCTTGGCAAACACATACAATGACATAACGAGCCCCTATAAATAACACCTTTATGGCCAACTATATTTACATCTTCTCTCCCACATCAAATTCAACACCTGTCTGTGGAGATTGAGCCGGAAGATGCACAGCACGTACGCAACATTCAGTGTTTCAACATTTAAAGGGATTTATTTGTTTGATTTGCAAGATAAAGATGCAATTTAAGAACACATCTTTAGACGTATGAGGCCTTCTTTTCAGCTAACAGCTGTAGAAAAAACCCTCTGCAGGTGTAAATAATGATTATGCAGATTACAAATAGGCTGAATTGAGTATTATGCGAGTGGAACTTTATTTTACACACCTGCAGTGTTTTACTTGTTGCAGACCTGTTTGAGTGTTAGTGGTTGGATTGAAATTCAAGCCGCCAGGGTCACGTGTATAGTGTGGCCAGGAAGAGGCTATAATTGTACCAGGCTCGCAGGTCCATCTGCACCCTGTCAAACAGGACTCCCCGCCCACCGAGGACCCAGATTCAATTTCATCGAGTCAGACCAGATCTCTACAAGCTCCACAAAAGTGGTTTTACTAAACTTTGCAAAAAAGAGAATGAAATGAAGCTGCACCGGTATTAGGAGTGAGACAAAATAGCAGGAGAACAAACGTTTGTGCTGTTTTTGTACACAGAGGTTAAACAGTTATTTTCACAATGTTTATCCTCAGTATAAAAAGGGTTGTAAACTCCCTTCCACAAAGAAAACAGCAGGTAAAGGGAGATTAAGGATTGAGTGAGTCATGTGAGTCATGCTGGCGCTGCTGCTCAGTAAATAGGGCACAGCCCTTTCTATAGGATTAACTGGACCCAAACACATGAACACAGCATGCTTCAGTTGGAGAATGTTTATTGAAGCGGATCAAACATGTATCGGTGCGTCTGAATGAATAGAGCGCCGGCCTTCCAGAGGCCTGGAGTACAGTATGTGACAGTGAATCACTGCACATGCTGCACTGTGCAATGTAACATGCATACACACCTGGCTCAGTGCCACAACCCCAGGGACAAATATATATAGATGGATATATAATGTGTAAGTTTGACCTTCATAGGCATGACCTTGTTTTGTGTTCCACAAGGTTCTGTTCACATGTGTTTATTTGAATGACTCTGCATTGGATGGATGGTTCAATTAAGGGATACTCAGGTTGTCTATTGGCTCTTTTAATATTTCCTCCCATTTAAAAAGGTATTCTAGCGATTGGTTTTAGTTGTGCAGCTCCATAAAGTTAGGGAACCCGTTAGAGGCAGATTGGTATTTTATTTTTGGGTTAAAAAGGGGTTCAAATCCAAGGAGCATATAATTACATTATACAACTGTTTTCACAGACTGTGTTATGCTCTTCATGCTGTGTAAACTGACCTGTATGTGTAAAATCTGGAGGTCTGGTTCGTGGTCCATGCCTACTAACTACTAGTTTTTCATACATTTCTTTCATATTTATTGAATGTATTGTGTGATGTGAAGTCCTGGGACAGGAATTATGTATGTGTACAGATTGTAAAGCCCTCTGAGGAAAATGTTATAATTTGTGATATTGAGCAATATAAAATAAACCGAATTGAATTGAAAATTGTCAGCCTGCTTCTGTAACCAGGGTTAGAGCAGTAATATTATTAGAGGCGATAAAAGCAGAGCTAATGTTGCTACTTATCAGCCGGTCAGAGTTCAGCTCACATACTTAGTAAACCCACAATGCACAGGGGACATGCGTTGACTCTATACAGACATTAGTCTGTTTAAAGACTTAAGGGATTGCATTTGAATAAATGTCTTTTAAGTCACTATTTTGCTAAAGGAGGAAACAAATGTTTACCGAGAACTTGGCCTGCTTAGGAACATTTAAGGAGGAATAAAGGATTATCTTGTCTTATCTGATGTCATTTTTTTGGAACATAGCCCAGGACTCCAGACTGCTAAACTCAAAGCACAATTCCAATGTTTTCACTCAATTGTAAAACAACCAAGATTGGAAAAGATAAGATTGCCCATTAAACACCTGTCCATAGGCTCGTAACAGATGTTGACAATCGGCAGCTCATTGTATTACTGAATGTCTGTTCCATAATCTCCCGTATGGCTGTCATGTTTGTTCAGCACAGCCTACGGCCTCAAAGGATTAAACACTTCAACGGCAACACTTTATGGTCCCGGGCCTTTATTCTCTGCACGCTTTGACACATGTATCCATGATATGCTGTGTGCTTACTTCACAAATGTAACCCCCACAGTGTCGACTGTGTCACCCACATGTGTGACTTGGGATACAGTGTGTTGCCCTGCAGCAGTGGCCCCTTCAGACGTAGCGTCTGCTGCCCCCTGTTGCCTTGCTATGGCCCTCTGCCAGCCATAAGCACAGCTGGCTCTGGGTTCATAACATAAGCTGAACTATGACTGAACCTCCTTGATATGAAAAAACACGAGCAGTATGTGCTATTTTAAATTTGGGCAACATCCATCTGCTGTAGTCTCCCTTGTGATTGTGTCCTATACCTTTACTTCCTCCTTTGTCCTACCTTTTCTTTTGTTCCTTTTTATTGTTATATTATATTCTAATTTGAAATAGAATAATAATATCTGCGTGGAGGGGGCTATAACTGCATTTCATGGGGCAATTGTGTGCTGTATCAAGTCCATAAAGGTGAACCGTAAACCTTTATTGTGGTCAAAGCACAATTAAGAATCCACTACTTTCTTCTGAGCCCTCAAATGTGCCTCAGGCCTCACTGAGAATTTGTTTTATTAGCAACACAGAAATACAATTTATTTCTAAATAGAAATATCCCCTAACTCATAAAGTGAAACTGCTTGTAGTTTGCATTGGATCTGCATTAGGTTCACACATACACACACACACACACACACACACACACACACACACACACACACACACACACACACACACACACACACACACACACACACAAACACATACACTTGTATTTTATTTCTACAACAATTTAAAGAATTGTTAAAAGGTGAAAGGTCAGCCCAGGAGTGTTTCAGTCACTTATTAACCTGTCCCCGATGCATTCATTTAAAATGCACAGAATAGTTATAGAAACATTCCTTTATAGGCAGCAGTTGACATGTTTCATTGTTGTTGAAATACTTAAAATTAAACTATATATAACTTATAGACAGACATGATGCACTTTGTGCTACGTTACATTCAACCATGTGAATACAGAAAGTGCAAGAATCATGCACGTATACTCCAACTTCATCACATATGCTAAACTGCTTTAAATGCTGCATTTAGAGTCAATAAGAGGTAGAGTTAATTTTCTTATTTTTTATTCATATTTTTAAGTCTAAAAGGTGAATTGTATGTATGTCGCTGCTGTCCTCATTCCAGCGTTGTGGAGCCAGGATAAGCCCTCTTCTTGTAGCAGAGAGCCGACTGGCAGGTTTAGCAACGCATACTGGACGGGCTACTTCATATGTAGCATTTCTAAAAAAAGTATATTATTTATGTGGATGTTGCAACACAAACTATTATGCTGATAAAACAAACAAATAAATAGCACTACTTCCAGAAAATGCAATTCCTCTATTGTGCTTCTAAACCCTGAGAGGCAATAAAGCAGCTGAGTGGGCTGATGAGCATCCTGCTAGAATCCACAAGGTGGAGACATTCATAATGCATCTGCAGTGTGAGTTGACCCGCTGTCATCTCTGCAGCTCTACAAGGCTTCAGATGGGATGATGTATACACCTCTTCTCTAACTCTGTAATGAAATGAACTGCAGATCACACACTTGTGTAGCTCTCTAGTACGGGACTGTATGCTCTGTACAAAAACAAATATGACTCACTGAATACAGGGCCTGGTTTCACACAGCTACATGTCCATGAGTCAGTGTAAGGATACGCCATGATGATGTCTCAAATATGGTTCTCTTAGTTTCAGCATGTTTTTAATGATGCATACATTTCGGTTATGGTATTTCTCCGATAAACAACACTCGCTACACATTAATTTAGGTTAAGTAACAACAATGTAGGATCTGTATGGTAGTGCTGTCAGGAATTTGAATAATGTTGCGTTCTCAGATAAGCTGCTGAAGAGAGAGCACACATACTGAATACATGGCCAAGCAGGTTGGGTCTACATGTCAAATGGTTCAGTTCACATTGTATTTGACATGTAAATACACAAACCTTGCATTGTACTCCATATCACTGTAACTCTTCTCTGGTTAGTAAACGTGGTGCAAAGGTCTGGCTGTATCCGCCCTGTCACCATGGAGACCCCATATATAGGGCCTAAGTGCTTGGTAAAAAAACTATGAGAACTAACAGACATATGACTAATATAGGTGTTCACTGGAGAATGCAAGTGATTCATAGTTCACAGTAATCTGTGGAGTCTGCAATGGAAGCACATGGAAACATACGTATAAGTAATGAATTGATCAATTACACCGAAATTGGAATGATACGATAAAAAAATATTATAAAAGAGCAATGTTCCAACTAATACATTTATTGTCATAGTTTGGGCTTTAAACTATGATCACACACACATATATATATATATATATATATATATATATATATATATACTGTGTGCACAATTATTAGGCAAGTGAGTATTTTGACCATATCATAAATTTGATGCATATTTTCTGTATAAACTTGAATATGAATTGTATTTAAGCATATCAGGTGATGTGTATCTGTGTTATGAGGGAGGGCGTGGCCTAGGGAGATCAAAACCCTATATCAAGGTGTGCATAATTATTAGGCAGCTTCTTTTCCTCAGGCAAAATGGGCCAAAAAAGAGATGTAACTGACTCTGAAAAGTCACAAATTGTAAAAAGTCTTTCAGAGGGATGCAGCACTCTTGAAAATGCTAAGATATTGGGGCGTGATCACAGAACCATCAAACGCCGTGTTGCAAATAGTCGACAGGGTCGCAAGAAACGTGTTGAGAGAAAAAGACGCAAAGTAACTGCCAAAGATGTGCCCTCCAGGGCTGTCATATTCCAGAACTGCAACCTACCTGCAGGGCCCAGCAGTACCAGGTGCTCATCGCTCAGAGACACGGCCGAGGTCAGGAAGCCTGAAACCCGACCACCAATGACCAGTGAACAAGACACTGAAGGTGAAATGTCAAAACTGGGCCAAGAACTATCTGAAGACAGATGTTTCAAAGGTTTTATGGACTGATGAGATGAGAGTGAGTCCTGACGGACCAGATGGATGGGCCCGGGCTGGACCAGTAAGGGGCACAGAGCTCCACTTCCACTCAGACCCAGCCAGGTGGAGGTGGGGTACTGGTATGGGCTGGTATTATTAAAGATGAGCTAGTTGGACCTTTTCGGGTTGAACATGGACTCAAAATCAACTCAAACCTACTGCCAGTTTTCAGAAGACACTTTCTTTAAGCAGTGGAACAGGAAAAAGTCTGCATCTCTCAAGAAGACCATGATTTTAACGCAGGACGATGCTCCAGCGCATGCACCGAAGCACTCCACTGCGTGGCTAGCCAGTAAAGGCCTTAAAGATGACAGAATAATGGCATGGCCCCCTTCCTCACCTGACCTCAACCCGATTGAGAACTTGTGGAGCTTCTTCACCAGGAGATTTACAGTGCAGGAAAACAGTCCAGCTCTCTGAACAGTGTCTGGGAGGCTGTGGCTACTGCTGCACAACACGTTGATCGTCAACAGATCAAGAAACTGACAGAGTCCATGAATGGAAGGCTTATTACCGTTATTGAAAACAAGGGTGGCTATATTAGTCACTGAGTTCGTTTTTTTTAATGTCAGAAATGTTTGATAGTACATTTTTAGTTGTTTGTTTATTATTCTCATGTTAACAGATGGAAAATAACAAGTGAGATGGGAAATGTGTTGTTTTTTATTTAGTTGCATAATAATTGTGCACACTAATAGTTGCCCAATAATTGTGCACACATATATTTTCTCCTAAGAAAGCCAAAACCTCACTTTTACTTTCTAAAATACTCAGTTTGGAGGTTTATTGACATTTTGAATTGACTGAGAGTACTGTAGTTGTTCAATAATAAAAGAAATCCTCAAAAATACAACTTGCCTAATAATTCTGCACACGGTGTATATATGAAGCAGGTGGAATAAGTTGACTTTATTTCTGGCCCATGAATGAGTCAAAATGTTTAAACAATAAACGTAACTTGAGGCCATGAATCATAGCAGGTGTGCAGAAAATAGTTATTGGTGGCTTAGAAAATAAAGTGAGGTACATGTTATTAACGGGTTTGTGCTACATGGAAATTAAGAAAAGTCTTTTTTTAATAGTGCGTTGTTATTTATGTATGCATTATTGTTTAACAACCTCCATTATGTATTCATTACCTTTACCTGGCCTTGTGGTGGTCTGTTCTCTCATCACGCTATTGAACCGCTGTGACTTTAAGAGGCTGTGCGCAGCCTTCATCACCTCCATTGCTCCACCGGGGTGTGGCATGCTGACGACGGGCTTGAATAAAAACCCTCTCGGACTTCCTGGAAACACTCTCGTGGAGGGAAGCGTGAGACCACATCGCACCATGCCGGAGTGGAAGGAGAGATGTGAGGCTGAGTGGAGCCTGCAGGGCGCGCCGATGCCCGACAGCCTGGACTGGAAGACCGTCTATGACGCCAAACCGCTGGGGAGAAATATGCTGAAGAACCCGTCGCCTAACGGTAAAACAACAACAACAACAACAACAACGACGACGACGACGACGACAACAACAACAACAACAAAGTTAGATACACGGCTCGAGCGCGCTCTTGAGCTGCTCTGCTTGCCTACTGACTGATCAGGGGAGTTTTGATGTAAACGCCTGATCCAGAGTTGCATATCCGTGCAACTTGTTGCAGGTCTTTCCAAAGTAACGTAAAAGTGTTTCAAAGTTGTGGTTTGATTCCTTAATTGTTCCTGAAGTGGTTTCAGAGGACTTTCGAGATGCTTCACACATCTGTCCGTCAGACGCCAGCTGTGGCCTGTGACCTCTCTATGGTGCGCGTACCCGCGTTGCCTCTGAACTTACATGGTTTCCTTTAAGGCAGCCGCCTCTGCTTAAACACACTGTAAAACGGGAACCTCCTCCAACTGTCAGTCTGCAATGTTATGAATAAAAGTAGCACACATCTATGAAACTGGGATATGCAAAGTGCATAAGTCATACAAGTGCAGAAAGGTATGACTTAACGGCAGTGTTTTCAAAGCTCCCTGGAAAATGTTTCAAAGATATAGAAACTGTCAACCTGAGAGGGGAAATGGGAAGATAGAGACCCAGGAAGTGTGTGTGAGGTAAAGCTTTAAGAGGCGTGTGCACATTTACCTACATAACTTTAAGAGACCCCAGGGGAGACTTTAGGTTGAACAAGAAGAATGTTGCAAAGTTGGATTCTTCAGCGACGTCCAACACATCTACACTGGACGTTTACTCGTCCACAGAATGAGCTGCTAACTGATACCTACAGAGTGTGTTAGTCACACAGAGTCACGCCCAGCGGAGCTTTCAGACTTATCCTTTGGCTTTGGGATGTTTATGGTGTAATTACTGTGGGCGTGGTGCCATTTACAATTGTCCCTGTGTCTTCTCTCAGGCATCAGCAAGGACACCTCTCCGCCTGAACCC
The DNA here is from genome assembly GCA_036178185.1 of Liparis tanakae. NCBI lineage: Eukaryota > Metazoa > Chordata > Actinopteri > Perciformes > Liparidae > Liparis > Liparis tanakae. The sequence goes on from CM070088.1 coordinate 14,707,081, forward strand.
GACCTGCCTGAAGAGCCAGATCGTGGACCTCCACGGTTCCAACCTTACGGTGAGGCTCAGTAGTAGTATGTTTCTGTTTGAGCTGCGTAACCCCTAAAAAACACGGGGAAATTAATCATTTCTGTCAAAGTCTCAAAATCCGGTTTCTCTCAATTCATAGGCGAGTTCAACGGCTGGACCACGAGCATCGAAACCCTCCCCTATGACTCCAGTGGCATCCCAGTGGGGGCTGTGGTCTGCGAGTTGCCTCTCTACAGGTGGTTGTCACCGGAGGGGTCAATAGTTCAGCAATGCAGTTGTTCACAACAGGGATTACCTGTATGCTTATGACTCCACCCACAAAGCGGGGCCAGGACAGGACATAACGTGTGTGTGTTGTAAATGTGACTGTACTCTCTCCTCTCTCTCCTTTCTCCTCTCTTTCTCGCCCTCAGCTGGTTCACCATGGAGCAGGTTGTGGACCTGAAGGCCGAGGGACTGTGGGAAGAGCTGCTGGACGACTTTCAGCCTGAGATAGTCATCCAGGACTGGTGGGTTAATGAGCAACCCCCCCCCCCCCCCCTGGTGTGAACTACTAGGGTTCTTATCAGCTTGCTTCAGAGGGGACACGTGTACACTACATGGTTTTACAGTCTGTGCGTGTGCGCGGGCACGTCGTCTGATTGTGTCTTCTCAAAGTGTTTGAATGGCCGTCTGGCTCACGGCCCCTGGGTTTATGCGGATGATAAGCAAGAAATAGTGTTTGTGATAAACAAACCGCCTTTTGGCTCGATTAGCGTAGCATTAAAATGCAAATGTTTGTTGGAATTACATTTAAAACAATCATTTTAATGTTCATCACTTACGAAGCATACAAGTACAATCTAATAGGACTTTAATTACAGCGTTCTTCTTCGGTGCAAATCAGTAGAAATACTGACTTTTCACTGGTTTGTTTGAATACTCAAACCCATTGTTATGTTGCCCCTGCTAGAGGTTACAGAAAATCATCAACGCCTAACTTTATTCATTCATTATCCATATTCATCCAGGCTGTGCTTTACGTTGATGCCAATGTCAAAATGACTGTAGGTCTTTTGGCCCAGATGTAAGCGACATGGGACGATGAGTCCAGCATGTTCTGGGTTTACCTCATAAATTTAGTCACGCTCCAACCACAGTCAAGTCTCCCCTCTTCTTCTCTCCTCCCTTTCTTCACCCTCTCAACTCCAGACACCCAAACAGCACCGACTAGTGGTCATACTGTTATCAGATAACTTAACATAACTAAATACTAATACTAAATATGTGTATCCAAGATGATAGAAAGCAATTAAATATCATATGTAACATAGACTTGCACATGTAAAATTCTATTTCCAGCATTTAAGTTTATATCACACAATTTCTCTCACCTAAATTCTAAGGTATATCCCTCTAGGTTTAAATAAATGAACATATCCTCTCCCCGCACATGCACGTTAGGCTTCATTGCTGAGTCCAGGTTGTGCGTAGGTGGTGATGTGAAACGATTGATCTGTCCAGACTTGGCCAAACAACTTCTCTGTGTGCGATCGTAAAGAATCTCTAGTTTGCACTAATAATAATCCCGTGGAACCAAATAACACTGCTTCCATTTCCCATTAAATTAATACGAACAGACAAAGTTATTTTCAGGAAGCTTCTTGAAAGTTGATGGGAAATAAATGTTAGCTGTTCAATAAGTATTTTGTAAAGTATTAGTCCTTCCACCAGGTACGAAGAGAGTCAGCTGCATAACTCCATCTACCAGCTGCACGTGAAGTTACTGGGTGCAGACAGAAGCTCCGTGATCTCAGAGCACACCTCCAAGCCCACGGAGGACTGCGGCGCTTACTCACACACCTGGAAGGAGGTGAGTTCCCAAGCGGTTCACAGCTGGTCGTGATCAGGATGACTCGGGCCTTTGACTGCATGTCTCCCTGTTGACCTGCAGGTGTCCCACGTGTTCTCCGGCTACGGACCAGGGGTGAGGTATGTCCACTTTCAGCACCGGCTGAAGAACCAGTTCCTAAACGGGTTCTACGGCACGCTGTCCAGCGGCAGTTCGGTGGTGGTCAGACCCACTAGAACTAGCGCCTAGGCCCAATCCCGATGTCGACAGAGTTGCTATCACACTCAATGTAACCAACCAGATCAACACAGTATTCCTTGTGTAATGGTTCTTATTAGTTTGATTTTAATGCACTAAAACATTGCACAGTATGCAACCACAGAAGATGAAGACATTTGCATTCATTTTGTATTTGTTTAAAAAAAAAAAAATTTTGAGCAACACTGTTTTGTGGCATAATAAAAGATATTGTTCATGTATATGTATGTTTTATTTGTAGCAGCGCAACATGTGACTAATCTGCATGGAACACAAATTGATGCATTAAACACCATCACTACTATCTAGTTAAATGGGGGGTTATTGACTGTGTGGATACATGAAAGATTCACAGATCATGTTACTGCGGGAATCATCCTGGCCTTAATGACCTAAAACTCATAAATCACCAGACATAGTTCACTTTTTTTTAAGGTTTCTCTACACATTAAAACAATTAGTTGTGGTAAAGTTATTTTCAATTCTATACTCTCCAGAAAAGAAATATAAGAAATAAAAAAAGGAAATGGGTACAGATAGCATTCCAACTTCAGTACCTTGATTTACATCTCAGGCAAGAAGACTGACTCCATGTAAAGACATTCCATGTTTGTTTGAAGCCATTTCCCCTCCTTTTTCCTGCTCTTCTTTTAATAATACATGTTTGACCTCAATGCTGTAGGACACAATCCTTATATTTACATCTTTTCTTCAGGCATTTATCAGAATAGGTATGCTACAGGGATGTCACATCAGTGTATAGTGGTATTAGTTATACCACAATAAATACCAAAGAAAGGCAAAAATGAAATTGAAAGTCACATTACACATAAGTGATCAAGATTTTTGACAAGCATACATGGTCCATGGAGTAATCAGTAAGCCTTGTGCACAACGCCTCCCAACACTATCCAACCCCGACTGCAGAGGATGCATTGTTCTGTATGTATGTATCTGTGTGTATATATATATATATATATATATATATATATATATATATATGTATGTCTGTGAAACACTTTACTGTGTGTATATATATACAGTAAAGTGTTTCACAGACATACACATCAAAAAGTAGCCTGCAGGTACTGTGTAATGAAGGTTTAATCTCAAAACATATCTTAATGATAATAGATATTAGCATAATACATAGCAAAACGAGCAGCAAAGCGTTTCACATGCAGACATATAATAAACAGCATGAAAGTATACAATGCCTGAAAGACGCACATTGCCAACAACATATATATGATTTTTTTTAATTCCGTCATCGTTTTTTTTTTAACTCCGCCGTGTCCACAGAAGCAGGAACTTCGGAGGAGACCGTGAACGCAACACGTCATCCTCGCAGGCGTGGGCTCCCAGCATCACTGCTGTTAAATTAACGAACGGCGATGCGAGTTAACGGGGAAAAGTTCATTCTCGTCTGAGTTCAGCAGCGTACCGGCACGGGGATAGTTTTACCGGAGCGCGTGTTTCCAGACTTACAGAAGCGATGCCGGGCTGCGGTGGAGCTGTGCCATAAAGCCGGAAGGTAAGGGAGCAAAGAGGGGACGGGAAGGGAGGATAGGGCAGCAGGTGCGGCGGATAAATTGGCTTTTTGGGAGTCCCTAAACGGCTACGCCCTCGTGACCCATCCGTAGTTTTGATTGATAACGTAGCCTACTGATATGAAACTTTTCATATCATTTGGACATAATATATAATTATTAAACTATTAGAAAGAGCATTTAAAGTGTTCATGGAGACAGGGTGACACTGCCTCCCATCAACTCAAAATACTGACTTCTATTTTGTCAATGAATCATGTACATTGTACAGTTATGATTCAGCAAATAAATCCATATTGTAGGAGGTATTATGGAAGTAAAACAAGAGAGAATAACTACACGTCGATGACGTCAAATCTTTAAGAATGAGTGAAACTCCATAACTCATCCTCCACCCACCTTAATATAATGTAATTTAATTCAATTCAGTTTATTTGTATATCCCAATTTCACAAATTATAAATTTGTCTCAGAATGCTTTACAATCTGTACACATAGACATCCCTGTCCCAAAATCTCCCATCGGATCAGGAAAAACTCCCAAATAACCCTTCACAGGTATAATAAAGCTTTTATTTGTGTATTTCCTGTATTAAATTGGGACAAAAATCTAAATGATGTAATACAACCCTGTCATGACAAAAATAACAACCGTATAGCGGCCTAACCATGTCCTTTATGATTTTTTTGCCCTCTATAAAAATAGCATACTTCACACCATAAATAAATAAAATAAACCTTACTGGCACAGCTGGCTGAAATACCACATGGTAAACATGTTTGGGCCATAACCTTCGCCTTATGTTCATCATGTGTTTACATGTTGTACATCCGCCACAGGGGAACGACTTACCACACCTGTTGGCTTAATTGTTTATTCACCGTGCAACATTTAGATGATGCTATAAATACACCTCCACCTGCCCAACGGTTTACTTATCGGCCGCCTTTTCTGCCACCCATCTATCGCTTGAAGGAATATAACTTAAAACTGGATTTTGACTTTTGTATGTGTGTGTGTGTGTGTGTGTGTTTCTGTGTACGTGTATGTGTGTTTGTCCTCCCTGCATGGTGGCCGGATGTGCCCACCAGAAAAATTGCCGCCCACACGCGTGTTAGAGGATGAGGATGTGTGAGACAGGGCGGTGTTGACACACACATTGCTAATCCATTATATTTGATTACCACTTTTCAGAGAAGCATCTAAAAACGCTTTGTGATCACTATTTTGATTTTTGCTTTTGAAAACCAAAGCATTTTTCAAATATGTGTTGTGAACAAATCATTAATATTTATTGATACATGTGGAGTTTAACAATGGAACACAATATTCATTTCAATTAAATTGAGTTTATTTGTATAGCGCAGTTTCACAAATTTGTCTGAGTGCTTTACAATCTGTACACATAGACATCCCTACCCCAAAACCTCACATCGGATCAGGAAAAACTCCCAAATAATCCTTCAGGGGGAAAAAAAAGGGAAGAAACCTTGTAAATAACAACACACTCAAAACAGAAATCCCCCAATATATAAATAATACACATGTGTATTGATTGATCTGCAATCAATCAGCAGCTAATTAAAACATATATAATTTATTTTCACGTTTGAAGCTGTCACGCCCAGGCAGAGAACAGGACACAGGCGCAGGGGGTACCAGGGATAACGGTCTTTTTATTTGAAAAAAGACCAACTAAAAACGTATCTAATAAACTAAATCCACGCTACAAAAACTTACAAAATCATAATCGCTCTCCAGGAGGAATCCAAAAAACACACTGGCACAGAACAGAGGGAAGACGCAGACTATAAGCACATGAGGGTAATGGGGAACAGGTGAAAACAATCAAGGATCAGGGGAGACAATCAGACCAGTGACACATGAGGAAGGGCAAGTGATCTGAAACGAGAGGAGAGTTACTATTTCAAAATAAAACAGGAAATGACAGAACAACAACACGCAGCAACATAAAACAACCCAACAACCTCACCGCAGTGTGACAGAAGCATGAAAATAGGACTCTGTCACCATATTTTTGGGGTGTTGGCGGTCATTAGTGACCTCGGGCTTGTAAGAAAATTGCGATTCGACTTTTTTCCCAATTCTTCGGCATATTTATAGACAAAACCCATTAATCAAGAAACTAATCTGCAGATGTATCCATAATGTGTCAGGGTTTCAGACGCCAAATCCAAGCAGTCTGCCACTAAAGCCTGGCTGTCACTTATCTTGAAACGCGACCCCCTCCCCCCCTGCGTATGTGACAGCTCAAGTAAACCAATGCTGCATCATTGTGCACAGGCACCGATACACCGCGCCATTGCAGGTGCCACGGGACAAAGGGGCCGCGCCACACCTCACCTCTCTGTCGGACCCGACTCTCCCGCTGAAAGCCTTTTTCATCCATGTGATTTCGGGAAGCCAAGACCTATGGATGGGTCTCTCTTACCCCGAGCGAATTAGATTACTGTACCTCACTTTGTTATTGATGTATGCTACGACAATGACCTACGGAGGCCCAAAGCTCCCCACCAAATCCACGAGGACCGGAGAAATTATCTATTTCACAGCTGTCAGTCCCAGATTTGTTTCTTTTTGGGGGCTTTACAAACCTGGTTCGACAATCGTAAAGCTGGAAGTGATGGCAGTGTGAAGTGTTAGTGGCATCGGCCTCCCTGTGAGTGTGTGTGAGAGTGGGAGAGGAGAGTCGGTGCTCGTCGGGGTCTATTTTGTTTTCACCGACCCCCTAGTCTATCGTGTAGTTTATGCCCGGTGACTACCTCGGCATATTTCGTCGGCCTAAACTCATTCATCTAAATTCAAAGCAGTGAATAATAAAAAAGCTCCAGAAAAGATGTTTCAAGTTGGCTCACCATGCAGACAATGAGTGTTATGAGCAATATGTTACCTTAGACTGGGTAATAAGTTGAGATTGTTTCCTAAATAAGTCACATGGGAGGGGGGGGGTAACTTTCCTTTAAAGATTAGTGATTGCTCCCGGGGGACAAGTTGTGGCAACAGTGCCGTTGCCACCAAGTGAAACCAATGTGTCTGTTTTTCTGGTGTTTCTGACTGCATCCTGAATATTGCATCGCCCGGTGTCCCTGTCTGGGTTCAAACCCAAGTTGAAAAACGCCATTCCTTCTAAGGTGACAGTGCTGTCAGAGGCCGGGGGCAGAGCGTCTCAGGTAATGGAAACCCCAGGAGCTGCTGTCTGCTGTCTGTCAGCTGTTTGTCTATTCTCTCGTCCCCACACGGCCCCTTTCTTTCTCCCCCGCCTCGCCGCCGCCTCCTTCACAGTGAGCGGCGGAGGGGGAAACCGCAGGAAAAAGGAAGTGTGAAGTTGTTGTTGTTGTTGTTTTCAAAGCAGAGGCGGAATTACTTGAGGGAGACAATCGGGTCCCGAGAACGGCTTGGAGATGTCAAATGGATTATTTAGCTCGGAGTTAAAGTGAGTAGAGAAGGAGAGAGACGTTGGACTCCTTCAAAACCTCCGATATCTCATGGGGCCTCTTTTAAAATTTCTCTTCAACTTATTCCTGCTGAACCTGATTCTGATTAAAAAATAAATACATTTCAGATCGATGTAGTAGACATTGAAAATGTACCGTAAACCAATCGGAGAAACAAAGCTGGTGAAAAAACGTAGAGGTTGATTACCGTACTCGAGCCCCCCGCCCCCCCTCTCTGTCTCTCCCTCTCCCTCGTTCTCTCTCTCTCTTCTGATGCATCCTCCAGATGCCAACCAAATATCAGAGCAGCTGAATAAAGTTTTAAGTGACAATAAAGGTAAAATTCTAACACAAACGGATCATTGGTGTATCAATTACTCCCCTCGAGTTACACTGAATCCTTGAAGGACACTTGGTGGTTCTCTCAGGCCTCCACGGTGAACAGAGAAGCAAAGAGCTCCCCGATCAGTCTTGATGAAAATGTATACAAATCCAAACAGACCCTCATAGAGCCTGTGCAGCGTAATCTGTGTCTCTTCGGCGTGCCTGTATAAGTGTTCATGATGGTTCTAAATGAGTGAGCTTACGAATGAATAACTGAGACCTGGACCCCAATCACCTAAATTCATTTATACTTTTCCTCTTTTCTTTCCCTTTTACATGAACGTGTTCTGTCTATAGAGCGAGTCCTTGGCCGGGAGTCCTGGGATTCTTAACCCCCGGCCTTTGCTGCATATCCCACGTCTGAAAACTACTATCACGGTGCCCGAAATTACAATGGGAAAATGTTGGCGACGAGAAACCAACTTAAGATTCCTTCACGTGACTCTTCTTCATGAGGAGTGAAGCTGTGACTCAGACGTTCCTGTGTGGATCCAGCTGTTAAATGTGTAATCTGATGTGCACTCCATCCTGTTGCAAAGTGCATTTATAATTCAGTCCAGTGACTAATGTAACTTGTTCAAACATTTGCAGCTCTGTGGGAACAACAAAGCCTGACTTGACGGTTAACTAGATAACTCTTTAACGAATGCTGCATCTGTTCTCAGGACCATGCAGCAATGACGGCCATGTATGCGTGGAACTCTTTGACATTTATTATTTTTTAAAGGCTGATATTAATGGCCCGTCAGCTTCTGCCGGACCCATTTTAACTGCATCTGTGTGGCACAAGGTGCCGATCCAGCGTGGTCGACGGGTGAAACATGAGAAATGTTGAATGTAAAAAAAACATGTTTACAATGCTGCTGGATACCTTCAATGCCTCACTACGAGTTTGGCCCGGTCTATCTCTCTACCTGTATATCTGTCTATCTCTATATCTGTCTGTCTGTCTGTCTATCTGTGTGTCTGTGTCCCGGCGGATCGCCTTACACTCGGATCTGTCGGGGGTTCATTGATAGGCCCATCGCATCGGGCCAAAGCCTGTGTTACTTATTAAAGGGGTGGATCTCTTTCCTTTCTTTATTTTAACTTCGAGCAAAGAGACCATCTAACTTCCTTGATTTGTGTTTGTGTGTAACTTGAAGAGAAGTTATTGTGCAGCAGTGGAGGCGTTTTATACTGTATTACTCCAAATCAAAGAGAAAATTGGTCAGAGCTGCAATCTAAAAAACTAATATTTCTTCAAATATAAATGAGAGGAGCACCTAAAAAATATGTAGCAGCAAATTATACAAAATAAACAACCACATAACCCTCCCCTAATTAACCTACATGCCCTTACTCAGGAGTAAATGGAAAACACAAACTTTCCAATTTGTAATTAAACCTCCTTCAGGGATATTTATTCTACCTGGTTGCACCAAAAGGAACTTTTGGAAGAAAGTACTGATTGAACCAGTACTGTACAACTAGTTGAACTAGCTCCATCCTTCCACTAGCAGAATAATTTAAAGTGGATATTTTTGAACAGTGGATCAAATGATGAACCCTGCTTGGTGTTATCAGTGTCTTTCCCCCCGTTGTTTTAGTCAACCTGCTAACACAGTTAACACGCTCCCAATAAGCCAGTGGAAACATAGTGGAGCCTTCAGCATCTAAAGAGTCCCTCAGGAGCTCACGGCTTAGAGGAAAGTACATGTTGCGGTTTGCCTTTACCCGGTCAGTGTGAAGGATGAGGCGTTGACCGTCCATCTGTGAAACGGATACACGGTACGTTATTGGTTAACTTCCTGGATAGGGGATCTTTGTCAATATTCAAGCTGCAGTTTATCTTCCTGTCTGTGATGTATTGGTGATGGAGAACAGCCGTGCTAACGGAGACTTCCACAGGCTTTCAGGCCTTGTTTCTTGTTTCTGAATGCACACGCATGTCAAATTGAACCAAAGTCACCAACTGATTCTTTTTTGTACTTCTTGTTACCCAAAACATTGCTTTTTTTGTGCATATTTGGGCATATTTAACTAAAGCCGAAACCAGGTGGGTTAAAGTGAAGACTGTTTCTATGGTAATGACTGTAGTCGCTGTATTCTCCACCCCTTCTATTTTGCAAGGGCACCACCGCTGCATCCTGGACTTAGCCCTGCCTGAGCTCATTGTGATTGGTTTGAAGAGATACAAACATATCCCCTCTTTATCAGAACGATAACGTGCGGAGCTAGACCTTTCACTGTGGAGTGAGGTCTGGCTCAGGCGGCAACCTCTGACAGATAGCTTTAAACCTGCATTCTCTCTCCTGAACGCTAGGGGGAGACTCCTCTGGTTGTAGAGAAGTATATGATATTTATTTAGTAAATGATTCTCCAGTTAGACTCAAACTAATTATAAAGCAGGGTATGCTTTACGGCAGGGCTACAGGGTGATTGACAGGTCCCTATCACTGCGTTGTCTGGTTCTGGGAGATTTTTCTTTTTTTCCTTTCTTTTTTTAGTTCATGAAAGTAATATTTTGGTCCCCTACAAATTACTTTCAGTTGCACTTCTGGTTGCACTTCTCGTGTCACTTGTGGTTGCAATAAAACATGATGTCACAGCCCGAAAGGCCGAGCTCAAGGCTTCAAAACTTCACAATGACTGCGTCCACTTCATAATGTTTATGCTCTGGCTAAGGGAAATTAGCTTGATTGAAAAGTGCATCGGTTTGACAGTTTAGGCCACGAATAAGAGTACGTTTATTTTCATTGATTCTTGAATGAATCGTTTCTGCCACTCCACCTGTCATGAGTAGCATCCCTCACCAGACAGTACCCCACTGTGCAGGAAATATTAAGCTGTCCAAGGTGCTAACTCCCCTCGCCGTGTAAGATTACCCCAGGCAATCACTTATCGCCGCTGGTGACGGATACTAGACGTGTCAGAGGCAGTAAGGCGAGAGGAGCTGTCACCCGGCTCACTTCCTGTGCGCTCAAGGGGACGAGGAGCCCGCTGTCGACACTCCAGGACCCCCGTCTCCCAGGCCCAGGATGGGCTTGAAAGAATAGCTCTGTTGTTCGCTATCGGCAACTTTTACCATTTACACGTATGACATTGTTCCTGGAGCTAAATCAAAACAATGTCCTTGAATTAGTGTTGCGCAGAGGAAAGCTCTGCGCAACAACGATCTGTCCATTTAGCTCCACATTTACTCACTCCCTCAAGACCTTCCCTTTATCCTCCAGGCTCCTGTCTCTGATGATGTTTACAAAGCTGCTCGCAGGTGACACGAAAGGAAGCGATATCCTGCTATATTTAGGTGAATGCATCAATCAATAATGCATCTAGCTCTTCCAGCACTGGCCTCCCTTGATTATCACACACTCATACATGCATATGGCCCTGCGAGGCTCAGCTACATTCTGCAGGTTGAAGAAAAAGGCCCCGCTTACAATATAGAGCAAATCTGCCGCTTGGCCCTGGAGATCTTAAAGACACTTTGAGACCACACAGGATGTCAGTCGTGGTGCATTTCCTGTATAGGTTGCATAGCCATAGACTCGTTTGCTTCACAAATGTTGTATATGATTTGACAGAATTAATAGTCTCCCTGCCTCTGTTGCTCGTGCGCTATTGTTCTCCAAATATGAATATTGAGGAAGTTATTTTTGGTGAGCGTACTCCCTCTCCTTCCCCCCTCCCCCTCCCTATCAGTACCCTGCAGGTGTAAGGTGGCCCTCCGTCTGAGGTCGCGGTAACCATAGCAGGCCTTGGAAAGTGAAATGCGATGCGGCGGGCCCTCTGGCCTGTGTTTCTGAATCACAACTCCATAATGAGCTGGCAGAGCTCAGGCTGCATCAAAGATGCAGAACCCCGGTATCTGTTTTCAACTCCTGCTGCACAATAGTGCCATGTCACCTGGGCCGGTGGAGTGGAGGGAGGGAGGGAGGGAGGTGGACTGAAGGCTTTCTGCCACCCTGCTCACACCCGAACTTCCTCACAACGCTTTGGGGCTCCCGCTGCATAGCACACGGCACCCGATGTCTAAGCATTGTTACTATTACTTTTATTATTAATAGTAGTAGTAGCAGTAGTAGTAGTAATAGTAATAGTAGTAATAGTAGTAGTAGTAGTAGTAGTATTATCAAGCCTGTATGAAATCCTGATTGGGTATTACAGATGCTCAAAATAAATGTGTGCATTATTAGAGTCGGAGAACGAGAACCAGGAAGCTGCACATGTTAACTACCTGGCTTTAGTTTGTCAGGGGTAATTTTGATGCACTGTTAACTGTACTCTGTTTACATTTAAATGCTATTTAAACCAGCATTGTGTTGGTGGCTGTTAAGAATATAAAAATACATACATAGTACACCATGTCTCTTACTTTGCATTAAGGCCCCGAAGCACCATACCGTGTGTCCTTCTATGGCAGTAAGGCCCTGACCAGAGAGAACAGCACATACACATGCTCACCCACATGCTTTGCAACATACTGACATTGCCGCATAAGAAGCACAGATAGTCAAAAACTATAATTCATTGTCATAAGAATCTAGGAGCAGCAGTCGTTGGCAAGAAAATGCTCACAATGCTGATAAAAATATGTATAATTGATATACAAATTATATATGTTGTATTGTATCCCTATAATTGCAATCCAACACGTGTATACGAGCCTCATCCTTAATGGTCTTGATAGTGGACCACTCTCCTCACAACGGACCAAACCACTAAATGTGGTGTTTACACACTAAGTGTATCTTTTCTCTGTTCCTCCAGGAGAGTCCTCTGACCCAGCGTGACCCCTCCTGACTCAGGGATATCATGGGCAACCTCTCGATCCACCTCTCCCCGGTCCTCTGCCTCTTCCTCTCCTTCCTCCTCCTGGCCCACCCCTGCGCCTCCATCACGCCTCAGGTCCTGGAGCGAGCGTCCGCCTCCGAGCAGCCGCAGTCCCTCGCTAACGACACGGGGTCCGGCAAGAAGACCTGTTTGGACACTGTGGTGTGCAGACCCGGTATCCTGCTGCCGGTCTGGCTTCCGCTCAAGCCCCCGCTCGGAGAGCTGGCGGGCAGGGCCATAGTCTACTTCCTCTGTCTCATCTACATCTTCCTGGGCGTCTCCATCATCGCAGACCGCTTCATGGCGTCTATAGAAGTCATCACCTCTCAGGTACTGAGCTGCAGAGACTTATGATTCTTACTTGGTTGAATTTAGCGAGCAACGATTTGGACCAATTCTACTCCTGACCCCAAAGAATGTTGGGAAATTCACCAAAGTGAACACTGGAGAGCATGCTTTTTTTAATAAACTGTAATTTTTAAACAAATATTTTATATAATTAGATGGAACTTGTAAACATGAGTTTGTAACAGCATCTTTGGCATTTTTGACAACCGCTTGCAGGAGAAAGAGGTGACCATCACCAATCCCAACGGGGAAAGGACAGTAGCCACGGTGAGGGTCTGGAACGAGACGGTCTCCAACCTCACGCTCATGGCCCTGGGCTCCTCGGCGCCGGAGATCCTGCTGTCCGTCATTGAGGTGCTACTTAACTCGCAGATCCTTTTGATCCTTTGAGTATTTCCACGAAAATGAAGGTCTATTCAAGTCAATTTCTGTTATTTAGTCTGTATCATGGCTCCTAAATTCTTTAAAAAAATTCTGTTTGTCCCTGAAGGTGGTTGGGCACAACTTTCTCGCAGGGGAGCTCGGCCCGAGCACCATCGTGGGCAGCGCCGCCTTCAACATGTTTGTGATCATCGGCCTGTGCGTGTGGGTGATCCCCAACGATGAGTCTCGTAAGATCAAACACCTGAGAGTGTTCTTCATCACGGCTTTCTGGAGTATTTTCGCTTACATCTGGCTCTACCTCATATTAGCCGTCATCTCTCCTGGCATTGTAGAGGTTTGTTTTTGATGCTTATGAATATGATAATAGTTACATCAATAAAGTGTGTCAATCATCTCACGCTCACATTGGCTGCATTGCCAGGTGTGGGAGGCCGTGGTGACGCTGCTGTACTTTCCCGTGTGCGTGCTCTTGGCTTGGATCGCTGACCGCCGCCTGCTCTTCTACAAGTACATGCACAAGCGTTACCGTGCCGACAAGAGGCACGGCATCGTGGTGGAAATGGAAGGTGACCTCGAGCCCAAAGGCATCGATGTAATCATGGACAGCAAGCTGTCGGATGGCGGCGCGTGTCCAGGAAACTCGTCCAGCGTCTCTGTGCAGACGGGCACTGAACTAGACCCAAACAAAGATGAGGTGAGACCGGTGGCTTGGGGGGGGGGGGGGGGGGGGGGCAACTACAGAGCAACTGTAGAAGGGAGGAAACTGTTTCTCCTGCGTGAGGTCTTGATCACGCAGCCTCCTGCCAGAGGGGAGGGACTCAACAGTTTGTGTCCAGTGTGAGAGCGGTGAGCCTACAAGCTTCAGCGTCCACTCCTGAAATGCACCATCATGGTCTTTGGCAGGTTGGACTTCTTCAGCTGCCTCAGGAAGAACATCCCCTTCTGAGCCTTGTTTTTGAAGGGGCTAATGATCAGCTTCTATTTGAGGTCCTGATTTCTGAGTCACACAGGGTGACGGGCGCGGGTGAGGCTGCATTCTTTCGGAAATCTAGAACCATCTCAACTATCTTTAGATTGTCTTTAAAAGGCAGGAGGATAAAGCTATGTGCAGACAGCGGGAATCTTAACAACAGGATGTTGATCAGTAGGAGGCGGAGCAGTAGGAGTCAACAAAATGTTACTTCAAAAAAAGCCCTCAACGCCGTCTGCAAGATGCATTTGATAGAAGATTTGTCCCAAGAAACATCAACACTTTCTTGTTGAATCCCACCAAGCCCTCTTATTATTTCTAATAAATTGGTTTCCTCTTCTCGGATAGGTGGTCCGCATCCTGAAAGACCTGAAGGAGAAACACCCAGACAAAGACCTGGACCAACTGATTGAGATGGCCAACTACTCCGCCCTGGTCCACCAGAAGAAGAGCCGCGCCTTCCACCGGGTCCAGGCGACGCGCATGATGATCGGCGCCGGCAACATACTGAGGAAACACGCCGCTGAGCATGCACGCCGTTCAGCGGGCCAGGAGGCCGACAAGGCCACGTGCTCGCACATTTGTTTCGAAAGTGCGCAGTTCCAGTGCACGGAGAACTGCGGCTCCCTGAGCCTCGGGGTGATCCTCGAGGGGGGCACAGGCCAGAACACTTTCTATGTGGACTACTGTACAGAGAATGGGTCCGCCAATGCCGGGGCCGACTATGAAGTCAGTGAGGGAACCCTGGTGTTCAAGCCAGGGGAGAGCCACAAAGAGATTAAGGTGAGCATTTATATATATATATATATATATATATATATATATATATATATATATATATATATATGTATGTGTGTGTGTGTGTGTGTGTGTGTGTGTGTCATGGCCTTTTGCCTCCCTACTCAACGTCTGCTCTCCAGGTGGGCATCTTGGATGATGACATCTTCGAGGAGGACGAGCACTTCTTCGTGCGTCTCCGGAACCTGAGGCTGGAGGAAGGGGCGGCGGAGGGGACGGGGTCGCCACCAAAAGGTCGACTCGTGGAGCCGCTGGTCGCCACCGTCACCATCTTGGACGACGATCACGCCGGTATCTTCACCTTTGGCCAGCAGATGCTGCGTGTGAGCGAGAGCACAGGCATGCTGGCGGTGACGGTGGTGAGGAACTCGGGCTCCAGGGGCACCGTCGCCATGCCTTACCGAACAGAGGACGGCAGCGCCAAGGCCGGGGTGGACTACGAGCACGCCGTAGGGGAGCTGGAGTTCATCAACGAACAGACCAGGTGAGGCACAGGCAGCGTCGGATGCTGCGACTGTGAAATAATGCCCTGGAGCCACAGAGTGGAAAGGATGTAGTTCCTTAGAACATTAATCAATTCTTGGTCCCAGATATTTAGATTCTTGAGGTTGCAGATTCAACGTACCATACATTAAGACAAGGATTCTACATGATCAAGAACCCCTTAAAATGAATATTGTCATTAAAAACACACAATAGAAAACCAGTCCATCTCTCCATACATCTTCTAGGATACGATAGACGGGGGCAAAGCCCATGCTCTAACAGGCTTGTTTCCTGAATGTCTCACTTGGCCTGATCCTTAAGAGTTAAAATAATAAACTATGAGCAAGACTTCTTTTTCAAAGCAGCGGTAGTGATACACAGCACCCTCGTGTTTTTATATCCATACTACTGTGGCCCATTAGTGCTGCTTGTGGGAAAGTGGCATCCGACCCTTACTGAAAGATAACCAGGTGGAGAAGGTCCTATTAGACAGAATTACATAACAACATCAGGTGTGGGAACCTCTAGTCACCTTATATAAACTGAAGGATCCTTTTACCATTAACATTTCAGGTTATATAAGCTGTGTTTGCACGTGGACTAATTGTACATTTAATAAAAGACTTTAAGGGCCATCAATAGATGCAGCACAGTAAAGAGGGTGGCAGTTTGTAGCTCATAGTTAATGGAGAGGCATTGGGGTGTGGTGTTTTATTATTTCATGTCTTTTCTCAGCCCGGTCAAGCATGCCGTGTTTATATGTAAACTCAACTTCCAAGTTTTCAAGAATTCATAAAAATATGAATTTTGCAGGCTTTGATTATTAACCAGGTTATTCAATTCAATTCAATTCAGTTTATTTGTATAGCCCAGTTTCACAAATTACAAATTTGTCTCAGAGTGCTTTACAATCTGTACACATAGACATCCCTGACCCAAAACCTCACATCGGACCAGGAAAAACTCCCAAATAACCCTTCAGGGGGAAAAAAAAGGGAAGAAACCTTCAGGAGAGCAACAGAGGAGGATCCCTCTCCAGGATGGACAGATGCAATAGATGTAATGTGTACAGAAGGACATATTTAGAGTTAAAATACATTCAAGGAATCTGACAGAGTTTATCAATAGTTCATATTTAGGCATATTCCACGATGGAGAGTTTGGAGACCTCCCGAGTGGAGGAGTGGGCGGAGTCCCAGCAGGGCAGCGGCACAGCTGGCGACAGGAACTCACGATCCAACCATCGAAGGTCCATCAGCAGATGGAATCTATGCCGTCTCATAGGGTCCGATGACCCCATGAGACGTGAAGTCAGAAGGACTCCGGGGAGAAAGCAGAGTTAGGCATGTGTGATGGAGAGATGAAGATTCATCCATAGGAGAAAGAAAAGAGGAGAGAGGTGCTCAGTGCATCCTAAACATCCCCAGCAGCTATAAGCCTATACCAGCATATCCAGGGGCTGGACCAGGGCAAACCTGATTCAGCCCTGACTATAAGCTCTGTCAAAGAGGAAAGTCTTCAGTCTACTCTTGAATGTGGTGACTGTGTCCGCCTCCCGGACTGAAGGTGGAAGCTGGTTCCATAAAAGAGGAGCTTGATAACTAAAGGCTCTGGCTCCCATTTTACATTTTAAGACTCTCGGGACTACAAGTAGCCCGCATTTAGTGAGCGCAGCTCTCTGGTGGGGCGATACGGTACTACAAGCTCTTTAAGATATGATGGTGCATCACCAATTAAGGCTTTGTAAGTTAAGAGAAGAATTTTAAAAGTGATTCTTGATTTTACAGGGAGCCAGTGCAGAGCAGCTAGTGCAGGAGTAATGTGATCTCTTTTCTTAGTTTTAGTGAGAATACGAGCTGCAGCATTCTGGATCAACTGGAGGGACCTAAGAGATTTATTAGTGCAGCCTGATAATAAGGAGTTGCAGTAATCCAGTCTCGAAGTAATGAACGCGTGAACCAATTTCTCTGCATCTTTTTGAGACAAGATGTGCCTGATTTTTGAAATATTACGTAGATGGAAGAATGCAGTCCTTGAGATTTGCTTTATGTGGGAGTTAAAGGACAAGTCCCGATCAAAGATAACGCCGAGATTCTTTACAGTGGTTGCCATGCTTCAAGTCATTTAGTGCTGTTGCTTCGGCACTCTGAGGAGCAAGAGTGCACGATGTTCAAGCCTGAATTATTTAAAAGCCCGCTGCCATTCATTATTCAGGTCACTACAATTTGCAAGTGAGATTTAGATGGAGCAAATGTTTAAGATTTGGAGGTATTTTATATGTGTGTGTGTTTGTGTGTGTGTGTGTGTGTGTGTGTGTGTGTGTCTGTCTGTGTGCAGTCAGATCCTACAGGTGCGCATTATAAATGTGGACGAGTGCGAGAAGCATGAAAACTTCTTCATTGTGCTCGAGGACCCCAAATGGCTGAAGCGAGGGCTCTCTGGTGAGTGTGTTGTCATGGCTACAATAATAATGTGCAATGATAGTCAAAGAAGACAAATTGTAGATGGCGAAGGTCTAGCTTCGAAAAAACAAACGCAACACGGGCGGCTGAGTGGCGGCCACCTGCGTCATAGCCAGTAACTGAAGATTACACGCTGCCATCCACCGCTGTCTCCGTTTCACTGTAGAACGAGCGCCACAGCCAATTATGAATTTAGTGTCCCTTTAGTTGCCTGCTACCAATGTGTCAAAAAAGGAACTGGATATGTAGTTACTGGATGTCAAAAGAACCAATGGCATCAGATCAGATGCACGGTCATTTATACCATACGGGGCACTGGGAGGGTGCACTGTGCTGACCAGCTGAACAAAGAGTTATGGAGAGTTGTTTATGTTGTTCCTGTTTGAGATCAAGTCTCGGTGAAGTATAAGGCTCTGAAAATAGTGTTGTTGTATTGTGTTGAATCCCTGTCTGTCTTTCTTCACAGCACTGCTGCTCAACCAGGGTAAGATAGTCTGGGTGTTAAAGGTGCCATGTGCAGCATTTATAGACACAAACACACTATTGTGGAACTGTAAATCCGCCTGGAGGCCATGAGTGAGGCCCGTGGACGTCGTAGTCACACAACAGGTTACTGTGTTCTTCTAAATGAATTGGATCGTAAACGCGTCCTTGAGATGAGCAGAGATCCCCTAGCCATCACTCCCGTCTGGGGAAATTATTTTGTTACTTCTTCCTCATACACTCGCTGGCATTGTGTGTGTGTACATCTATTCAAATATTTCATCACATCCACTTATCACTGTCAGAAACTCTGAACATTTTGGCTCCATTTATTCCATGTCTTGTTTCAT
Source organism: Liparis tanakae (assembly GCA_036178185.1). NCBI lineage: Eukaryota > Metazoa > Chordata > Actinopteri > Perciformes > Liparidae > Liparis > Liparis tanakae. The sequence continues at coordinate 14,725,677 of CM070088.1, forward strand.
GCTGTGCTCAGCTCCCGATACTTTGTTTCAGATATCTGCTTTAATTCACTTGGAGCTGGATACGAATCGTGTTCAGTCGCTGCAGATGAAAACATTTCCTGATTTTGCTGCTTCATCATAAAAAGGTTTAAAATAACGGAGGATTCTGCATTTGTAGATAAGCTTCAATAAAAACAAGTCTACCAACAAAATCAGCAAGGAAATTAAACAGATTTATCCCCCGTAGTCCCAGCCGAGGATACGCTCACCTTGTTGAAAAGGAGATGCAAAACCCCGCCGTGCTGGGCGAAGGCCACCAGTCAAACCGAGCCATATGGTCAGGGACCGGGTTTGGAGCACGACAAAAATAAATGAAAGGAAAGCTACTCAACTCAAGGCCAAAGATGTCCTCTGGCCTTCTCAACATCCTGGTTTAATAGGAAATACATCCAAAGATGAAAGCCAGATTCTCTCTGAATGCTACACAGAGCACCTTTAAACGTGTGTGCGGAGTGCTGTTTGTTTTTTCTTCATCTTCATCCATCAGGTTGTTTCCTCGGCTGAAGTTTGGGATGTTTGTGTGATTTTTGAAAATAACACCGTAAATATAAATTACAGCAGGACACTGTTATTAAATGTCTGTGTTTGCTGACAGGCCACCCCACCCCGGAGGAGGAGGAGGCCCGGAGGATCTCGGAGATGGGCAAACCCATTCTAGGGGAGCACAGCAGGCTGGAGGTCGTCATAGAGGCGTCCTGTGAGTTTAAGGTGTGTGTGAGTGGCTGGTAGATGGCATCACACCGAGAAACTATACAAACAAATAAATAACAAATATAGAAATATATACAAGACATGTATTATTTCAGGAAATCTTAAGCTCATGCACATGTGCAGCCTCGAGGCACGTTTCAACGTACTACATGTCTGCATGTGTAACGTTTCTCTGTGAAATACGCTGCTATCTGCATTTAGCATAGCATTCAAGCTAACTTACATCCTTTATTTGAGTGGCATCTCCTTTAAGCTTTAACACATATACAAGCACCTTGTGTTGGGGGTTGTTCTTATTTAGGTATACAGTATGTGTTTAAGCTCATTAACCAACTCACACCCTCTTACTCACCAGACTCCCAATGGAGTACTAGACCAGGTACAGTGTCTGCCTGCATTCTGTGTGTGATGGGGCTCATTAAAGGTTCTCTCATCTCATTTCCTCTACAAGAACATCCTGTATTCATATCTGCCCTTTCCCTCTTCTGAACTTCTCTCACGCGTTACACGCATCTTGATTTAAGATGTGTGTGTTCACTCATGTGTGCTGTGTGTCAAATGAAGCAGTGAGGCCAGTGGTTTTGTGGGTGTTTAATACATGTCATGTTCATGTTTGCCATATTTGCATTGGATCTCACACTGAGGCTAGTCGGCATCAACAAGATGAAACAAGCTTAGCTCCCTCCCCTTTGGTCAAATATTCATAAAAATATTAAATATGCTGTTAATATCTTCTCATGTAAAGATAGGTATATTTATAATGATATATATTTATATAGTAAACTCCTGTGGATCCATGTGCTCTGTGTGTGTCGATACAAGCTATGACTGCCTCTGTCTCATTACTTCTTGCGTTGTAATAGGACACAGTGGACAAACTCGTGACAGACACAAACCTGGCAGTGGTGCTCGGCACTCATTCGTGGAGAGAGCAGTTCATTGGAGCGGTCACAGTCAGTGCAGGTCAGTGGGGATGGTTTGCCTCTTCTTATCGATAGCAGTCTCTTCAAACCATGTTCATGTGGACGTGTGGACTGTGTTTGCTCCCCGCCGAGGGACGACTACAGATCTAAATGAGCATTACTGATAACTCTGGCATGTTGACGGCTTGTACAACATGAACATTATGGAAACATTAAATTCTGGTTAATATTTATTTAGTATAAAATTAGAAATTAAAGTTGTTTTTCTAAAGGGTTTCAATAAATGTTTACAGTAAAAATGTTGCAACTGTGACCTCTCTCTGCCGGTCGTCTGTCTGTTGAATATGAAACCACAGCAAGGAGCTGATTAGCTTAGCTTAGCATATACACTCATAATGGTTCATATCTAATGCTCACTAACATGTCACGCCTGTATAATGAGGAAGTTGTGGCCTCACGGGCGGCGTCCACAATAACAAAATATTCCTTTTCAAAGAAGGTGAGCTTTGATCGATCTTCACTGTGTCTCCTTCCAACAGGAGACGAGGACGAGGGACAGGAGCAGCGATTGCCCAACTGCTTCGACTATTTCATGCACATATTATGCATTTTCTGGAAGATTCTGTTCGCCTTCGTCCCCCCCACAGAGTACTGGAACGGCTGGGCGTGCTTCATAGTGTCAATCTCTGTCATTGGTTTCTTAACAGCCATTATTGGAGACCTAGCGTCTCATTTTGGCTGCACCGTCGGCCTGAGGGACACCGTCACTGCGGTGGTCTTTGTAGCTCTGGGGACTTCAGTTCCTGGTAAGCGTAGCAACCTAACCACGGTTATAAACCCTGAAGGGATTCTGTGCTGGATTAAACTCTTGAACTATTTGTTAACTTCTTTTTTTCCCCAGATACCTTTGCTAGTAAAGTGGCTGCCACTCAGGACCAGTATGCGGATGCATGTGTGGGGAATGTGACAGGAAGCAACGCGGTCAATGTGTTTTTGGGCATTGGGTTGGCCTGGTCCATCGCTGCTATATATTGGCAAGTTAAAGGTAAGGTCTTCCGCGTTGACCCTGGCTCACTGGCCTTCTCAGTCACACTCTTCACCATCTTCGCCTTCTTCGCCATGGGGGTGCTGATGCTACGCCGGAGGCCGTCCATAGGTGGCGAACTGGGCGGCCCACGGATCTATAAAGTCCTCACTTCGCTGTTCCTCTTCGGACTCTGGTTCCTCTACGTCCTCTTCTCCAGCTTGGAGGCCTACTGCCATATACAGGGCTTCTGAGAGCGCACAGCTGGGGAGAGTTATGACTGAACAATAAAAACCAAAAAACACACACCACTGGGACCTTCACCTTGTGCAGTTTGGTTCCAGTGGCTTACCACTGAGAAGACTCACTTGACAAACTGCTGCCATGGCTCTTAAAACAATTAAGAGAGAGAGAGAGAGAGAGAGAGAGAGAGAGAGAGAGAGAGAGAGAGAGAGAGAGAGAGAGAGAGAGAGAGAGAGAGAGAGAGAGAGAGAGAGAGAGAGAGAGAGAGAGAGAGAGAGAGAGAGAGAGAGAGAGAGAGAGAGAGAGAGAGAGAGACCAGCACATGCAAAAGTCTGTACATCTCCCCCACCACAGGACAGTTCCAGTCAGCAGAATCTTTGGACTAAATAACATGCAGTGACTGTTTTTAATGGAGAGTGGAGCAAGTCAGCGCGTACGTACTCTGTGGAGTCACTGGATTTTGCTTGATTCTGGCATGATGGCTGAAGGTTCATAACCTGGTTTGGTCTTCCCTTCTCCTCACGCTCATAAAGGCCGGATCAGAGGAGACAGCCTGACCCAGTATTAGATTAGAAAAAACAATGACAGCTGCTGTTACACAGATGTGAAATGTAAGTGTGTCGCCACGCTTATACCATGGCCACTTATCCAAGTGTGTTTGTCAGTAAGCATTAAACCACAATAAGGTCTATTCGCTCAAAGCTAAAATTGCTGTTGCTGTGGTTACCTCCAGTTTGTGCGCACAGATTTAGAGCAAAGGTAATAAAACTATGGGGTCAAATCAGTTTCAATAATGGCAAATGCACACAGAGAGACTCACAAATGCAAACATACAGATTCACAAATGCACACAGAACAATTCACAAATATATTCGATCTACAAACGCACGCAGAAGGATTTACAAATGCATTCCAATGCACACATGAATAAATTATAATTTGTTTGTTTGTCGATCGCACTGCATTTGTTTGTGGATCACTACACATTTGTGCATGGGTTTTTGAGACTCCCCTTCTGTGGCTCAATCTACACAACATTAATATCACATATATATATATATATATATATATATATATATATATATATATATATATATATATATATATATCGTATAACATCGTTGAGTGTATTTGTGAATTGCTCTGCGTGCATTTTTTAAATGAATATATTTGTGAATTATTTTCCTGTGTGCATTTGTGAGTCTCTCTGTGTGTTAATTATTGATACTGATCTGACCCCATACAAAATTGTTGGCTGGAAGCGTTTGAGTTGTCTTGGTGTAGAACTTTGAATGGACCAATCAGCCAATCATAAGAGTTTTCTTCGGGAGTGGTACGTGAGCACATTTTGCTTACAATCTACAGTTTGTGGAGATAAGCTACTGCTGCGTGATTATCTCACACTGATAAATTGTTTTTTTTCTGTTGAGTTATGTGACGCGAGGCATTGTTCAGTCTAATTTAATGCACCTACTAAGTCGAATCTCACATATTGATAATAGTCAGCAATCACAAATGCAATAACCCTATATTGGAACATATAATTTATAAACAATTACACAGGCAATGAATTTCTAATAAGCCGTGGAATGAAACAAATAATGTACCTAGTATCTGCCATTGAGTGTGATTATTTGAAAGTGATGATTCGTTCACCCCTGAAATCGTGACTGTGTATGTATCGATGGTGTCTTTGTAATTTAATGTATTTGAGCTGATATGAACAAAAATACATTGTAATTTCTCGCAAACTGTCATAATTACATTGGCATTTTGACATTTAAGCTTAGTGTGTCTCCATCAGATGAATTAATACTTTATCAATACAAGATGTTAGCAGCTAGATAGCAGCATCAGGGCTCTTTGGAGGGTTAGAAATATTTAAGAAAATGTCAACGTGTGTCGACATGGAAAAAGCATGACTGGAAAACCAAAAACAGACCTCAGGTAAAAGTCAAGTCATTTTTGTGAAGGAGGACTGGAGTAACACAGCAACACTATACATGCAGGTGAGAGATAAAAGACTATAAAATCACTACCTGAGATGCCAGTCTAACAATTAAAGCATGCTAGATTGGATGGTGCCTGGACCCACTGCTTAGGTGAGGTCTAAAATAAGGACCCAGCATTGCGCTAAGGTCTAAAATGGGGACCCAGCATTGTGCTAAGGCCTACAACAAGGGCCTAGCATTGTGTTAAGGAATAGCACAAGGATCCAGATGTGTAATAAGACCTAAAACAAGGTTGAAAATATGTTAATGATGGCAAATAAAGTGACATTGAATTGTGGGTTACTTGCATGACATATTAACTTCATGGTTTTACAGAGCTAAACAATTTTGAAATATAATGCAATGCACTGATAAGGGGAGGGGGGGGGGCTTTGAAGTTGAATTTGCAATTCAGTGTATTTGTATAGCCCAATTTCACAAATCACAAATGTGTCTCAGAGTGCTTTATAATCTGTACACATAGACATCCCTGCCCCAAAACCTCACATTGGATCAGGAAAAACTCCCAAATAAACCTTCAGGGGGGGAAAAGGGGAATAAACCTTCAGGAGAGCAACAGAGGAGGATCCCTCTACAGGATGGACAGGTGCAATAAATGTACTGTGTACAGAAGGACAGATTTAGAGTTAAAATACATTCAATGAATATGACAGAGTGTATGAATAGTTCATAGTAGGCCTATTCCACGATGGAGACCTCCATGATCCATCAGTGTTGGGAAAATATCCTACCAGCATATGTATATTCTAGGATGAGTATCCAGTAGGAAGTTAATAGAAAGTAGTGCTAGGTTAGTGTGTTACCATCGTTTTTTTTAATTGTTTTTTTTTATAAATGAATGCGCTGTGACTGTAAACCCACATATGGATCAATCCCACCTCCTGTTCTGAAGGTCAATGATTGACAGGATACATCGATCGATATGTGTGGCTGTGATGGCCTGCTGCATTCAACATGAGTACCCGAGTCGAAATGTCACAATGGTTGTCAGTTCCCAATTTTAAGAGGAAAAACTGTTGTTCATAAACAAATTTAATAAAAAGAAAAGTTATGCAGTGATCCCAAACTTTGATTACTATTGGAGGAGACGCATTCACGAGTAAACGATTTATAATTATTTGAGCTTTTATCAACACAATACAGATCATTTAAATAATTTCCCCTTGGGGATTAATAAAGTATATATCTATCCATCATAGAAACTGCTAGGGAAATCAGCTAGCTATGGACAATCAAGTTGTTGCTGTCCCAAAGATTGTACGAATTTAGTTTTCAGATGTCCAAAAAGGTATTCCCTTTTTACCACATCACTTGAACGCAGCAATAACCCGGCACAGGGGACAGGACAACATGGCTGCCGCTGCGGGCCGATACTACGGAGAAGGCGGCAGAGCAACGAAAAGACAGAAAACGGAGGAAGGAGGAATGACCACGGTGAGGCTTCCATCTAGTTATTATACTCAGACGTGCTCGGTTTAGTTTTTTCTCGGGGATGCTTTCAGTCTGATAAAGCAGAGCTTATTAGCAGCTAGCAGCTAGCTGACGTATAGCCAGCTAGCCACGTTAGCAGTCGTTATATCGGGTTTTGATAGATACACGCTAAAGATGGAAGTTTGTTTAGTAAATCTTGTATCACGTTAGCTACTAAACACGCAGTTACCATTTTCTTTAATATTAATAAAAATAATATAATAAACCATAAGCGTTCTGTATTAATGTTAATCTCCAACGCAATACGCGTTATTGTATACGGTGTTGGTCGCTATTCAGGCCCAACTAAAGTGAACGTTAGTCATCTCTGCCGGTCTGCTGCGCCATCGCTTTCCCAGCAGCTGTGGACATATTTCATGAACCCACAAGCGTCATGTTGTGTGTGCTCGTTTGCAGGAGAGCTACGATGACCCTCACAAACCGCTCCCCTCCTCGGTGGTGCACATCAGGGGCTTGGTGGACGGTATCCTGGAGGCTGACCTGGTGGAGGCCCTGCAGGAGTTTGGAGCCATCGGGTAAAAACGGAGCCCCTGCAGTCTGTGCATGTTTAATGTGATCTCTGTGTCCTTCACTGGTATTCATGTGTCTGGTATCAGCAATCATAATAACCTCTAAACATGGTACTCGCTGACAACCCAGTCCTAACCTGCTGTCATCCTATCAAGCTGCTACGGCCATATAGATTAGAATATTTGAAATGTGAATTCTTAAGCATATATATATATATATATCATTTTATATTTTTCAGGTACATGTTGAGTTGTAAGTCAAAGCCACATGTGAGATTCTACAAACACTTCTTTTATTAAAACAGGCTGTGATCAAAATACATTTGCAAAGACGGGTTTCTTCCAAATAGGCTAATGCAAACAAATGTAAATGAAAGATGAATAAAGAAAATAGGCTCCCCTCAGAAGACTATCAATAAAAGACCGTCGGCTCTGGGGACTGGTGCAGTGTCTTCCTTCATTTTGCAACGTTATTCTAATAGAGGGAAAGTGGGAGACGTGAAAGAGATTGGAAATGGATTGACATACCTTAGTCAGCTTGAATGCAAGTTGAACAAAGTAACAAACATTTATGTAACTTGTGCTTTTGTTAATGAAACGTGGTTCACTAATTTTCTTCTTTAAATCTTCATTCACAGTTTTGTCGTTATGATGCCCAAGAAGCGGCAGGCCCTAGTGGAGTATGAGGACATGAATGGCTCTTGCAACGCTGTCACATATGCAGCAGAGAACCAGGTTTACATTGCCGGTCACCCCGCCTTCATTAATTATTCCACCAGCCAAAAGATCTCCCGGCCAGGGGACTCCGACGACACCCGGAGCGTCAACAACGTCCTGCTGCTCACTGTCATAAACCCCATCTATCCCATCACTGCGGTAACTTTATTATCCAAAATAACCTTCTGACTGTGTCACATCCTCATTTATGTGGTGGTCTGTTGAATTAGATAAGTTACTATATCGTTACAATTTCAGACAGAATAATTTATTAGATCAATCTACATGTCGATGTTGGGAGTACTGACTCCTGACGAGGAGTACTATATTAACTTTTCTGTGTGCCTCTGCAGGATGTGCTCTACACCGTTTGTAACAACTGTGGACCTGTGCAGAGGATCGTCATCTTCAGAAAGAACGGTGTTCAGGCCATGGTGGAATATCCTTTTCAGTGATTGCGTTTTACATTTGTGCATTACAATTGTGCACTGTGTTGATGTTTAAAAACATCTAAAATCTTGATTTGAATTAGACCGTACCTTAACTCGTTGCTTCCACGTTTGACTCGGTCCAAAGTGCTCAGAGGGCCAAAGCTTCTCTGAATGGGGCAGACATCTATTCTGGCTGCTGCACTCTAAAGATTGAGTATGCCAAGGTAAGCCTATGGCCATGTCTCCTCTACTGTGGTGCCTGTTGAATTAATGTCAGATGTTAATGAGAGGAAACTGATTTATAAAAATGACCTTTTTTGTAATGCAATCCATAGCCAGCCCGACTTAATGTCTTCAAGAACGACCAGGACACGTGGGACTATACAAACCCCACCCTCAGTGGCCAAGGTAACATGGAGTCCCGACCCTTTCTTCCCCCTATATTCTTCCATTCATCCACTGTATGGGATGATTAGGGCTCTCTGCCTCCGGGGTTACTGCCTTTGATCACAGGTGAACGGTTTCATCCACCGTTCACCACGCTACTCGGCTCAGTGGTCAGAGGCAGTATTCTCCCGATGCCTTTCACAGTCTTCATGCATTTTTGTCGCCACACCGCAGGCTCAAAGTAAGGGCATGAGGAGCAACCTCAAGGGCAGCCAACCTTAATTACAGGTTAATGCATGAGAGAAGCCCTATGCACTCGTCACAGTAGCATACGTAGGCGCACCATTCCTTACAAAGGTCCACATTCCCTACAGAGCATGTCACAGCTACACACCCTCACAGCCCTGCTCGACACTACAGAGACTGTCACACCTGTTGTTATTCCTTCAAACATAGTGGAGATTTTATCATAGCTTATATTCAACCTTGCACTAGCCAGCCGAGTGGACTTGTGGGACTATTTGGAACACCTCTGGTTAAAGGTCCCATGAAACCACTCCTAAGATCCTGAACATTTCTCAGGCTTTGATTTATTGAACAGGTACTTCTGCGTGAGGGTGGGACTTACTATTGGGTGGGCTGGGGTTTTTGGGTAAGGTGGAGCATAAACACAATGATCACTGCAAGTGACACCATGATGTTGAGGATCAAACGCCTAACTGTGTTGTTGAGTCTTAGCGTTACGATCAGCAGAGACAGTAGCTGCTGTGTTTACATTTGTATTGGATGGATGATTTTGCATACGTTTCAAGTAAATACTTTATATAAAAAAAATTAAAAAACATCTAACAGTTAGCAAGTCATGCTGGGTTAAGTTAGTTGCTATGTTTTGCATCTAATCTTTGAACCGATCTGGTACACGAGAACATTACTATTCTATTTCTAGGGAACGTTTATTGTAAAATGTATGTTAGAAACAAGCTGCATCAACATTGTTCAGCTTTCAAATCAATATTTTTGTCAAAAGCCAGATCTTTTTCTTTTCTTTTTTTTTTTTAAAGGTATAGTTTACATCATTTGTTAATTGGATATGTGTTGGGTTGATGTAATGCTAAAACAATTTGTTTAAAAATTAGGAACTTAAAATACTGCTCCTTGCTCGCCGGAAACTTCCATGAAAGAATATGAATCAGCTACTCACTTTATGACAGATTATTCTCTGCCAATGACAAAATGCAGGTTAAAATACAAGATACTGCTCCAAGCAAATAGGCAAACTGTTAAGTAGTTGGATTACTGGCAATGGTATGGAGAAGATGATACTGCAATTCACATTTGCCTTACCTACTGTGTGGTCAGCAATACTGTTGTTTTAAACCCGATTACAGACAAATACTTTACTTAAGTGTATTAGTGTTGTTGTTTTTTTTGGGCCAATCACTGTTGAATGATGTAGTTGTATTTTCTTGTACCAGGAACACAACATGTACATTGCGAGTCTCATACAGGTGTTTGACATCTTTCTTATGGTTTGTGCTGCCTAGCGAGCCAGAGGTACTCCTTGTGTCCTCACTCTGCAAACTCATACAGGCTTACTTCAACCTCTCCAGCTACAGCATAACAGCACCCACAGCCACAGCTAATGTACATCTGCTCTGTGGCATACATCGGACACAGTGGGGCAACAGATTCCGGAACACAACCTCAACTCAGTACTTCCTTATTCCAAGTCCATCATCACCGCTACCTCCACCACCTGACATGGGAGTCCATTTTATCTTTTGGCGGTGGTCGGTAGCCACCATTTCAGTTTTGAGGGACATAAATACTCCCAAGGCCACGCGAACAGACACCTCGCATATCCGCCACAGACTGACGTTGATAGATTGATAAGCATCTACCCCCACCTCTCTGCCTGTACAGCACATCTCATCTGCAGAGCCCACCGAAGAGTCACAACATATTGATGATGAGGGCTGGGAGGCAAGTGTCTTGGTCGTTGGGATGTGCCAGCCATAACACAACCACAGCGAACAACAGCGGAGTTTTTCAGACACGCTCAGTCTGACCAGGGAACAGACGCAACCGCACACTGGGGCAGTAAACAAACAAAAAAGAGGCCATTCCCTTTCTCAGATGCTAACACCACTCGTCTCTACCATCCTTGGGCGAACACAAAACAACGAGCCGAATATCCACGGCGACACACAGCTGAACCGCCATGACAGCACATCGTCACGCCTTTTCTGCTTTGCCAGTGGCTGACGGCTATTAAACCAAATAAGCAGGCATCACGTGAGCAGCCATTTTTTACACGAGAAGAAATATCCACAGGCGGCCGACGAAGACACAAGCATCAAACACCTATCAAGCATACAAGCACAGAGGCAAACAGATTCAAAAGTCTTTTCCTAAAGCTTCCTACATTTATGGACTCCGGTGTTTTGATTTCCCCCTGTACCTTCTCCCCCATTCCCCTCCTCTGTGTTCTTGTGTTGTTTCATTTTCCTTTTTTTTTTGCACTGGCCCATAGTTGATGCCTTTAACGCCTCCCGTGTGATGCAGGTTTGGCTCAGTGTGTCTGGACAGACAGACCATTCTCAAACGGTGCAAATGTCCAGCTTTGTGGTCAGAGCACGGTAAGCTGGAAATGAGCCCTTTGAATAGGAACGGTCCAAACAAACAAGCAGCAAGTCAAAACCCCGCAAGGATGTGTGGATGTACTTTTCTTTCTGGTGGTTGGAATACAAGGAAGGGAAGAAGGAAGAAAAGACTGAAGAGGGAGAGGAGAATGAGTTGAGGCTGGAGTCAAGAGGTTGGGAAGTAGCATCCTTGCTGAAGACTGCCCCCTACCTGCCCACTGTGTCCCATGCTCCATGTGTGGTGCTGTAAGTACTTGACAGAATGATGCATTCATAATCTGACTGGATGGTTAAAAGTAGAAAATGATTGTGAAATGAAAACAACGTGACTATTGTTGAATTGTTTAGCCATCATGTTAACACTACAATATGGTAATGGCCCACAGCAACACTAGCAAACAACAGATGCCAGTCATGGAATTGACTAACTGGCTCTGAATTGTCTTGCTAAATCCTATAGTCTATTTATTTTATTTTTTGTCTCGTTATCCTACCTCATGTCGGGTTACCACGCGCCTTACCGTACAAGGGAATGAGCGGGGTCACACGGTAATTAAACAATCATGGTATCCGAGAAAAACACTTTATTTCATTAAGAAGGTAGTGTTAGATTGAGATTATACTGTCTTGTAAAACAGTATATTACACAGTAGACTGCTGCATGGTCAGATTTATAATTAAGATTTTGTTTTGCAGATCTGGATTTTGTTTCTAGTGCAGGTTCTTTTTATTTTGTTTAGCACTATTCACTGGTTGCTGTCACATCTGTTGGTGACATATTAGTATGACATAACCACAGTTGGTTTGGTCCGTTCAAGTAAAGGTATAATGGGAGTAAAATAGGTAGAAAAAAAATCTAAATGTTTTATCTTCAGATTGTATGTATAATGCAACATTCTATGCAGAAAGGGTTGTGGGGGTCGTGTTTGTCCCGATTTAAAGTCACAATATTTGGTGACTACTCCCAGTGATCTCTTCTCATATTGCTTATTGACGTGTGACTTGAGTTGCACATTCAATGAGCTATCTGCATTATAAGCAGCCACCGATTTAGCGTCGACCTAACATCCACTTCAGTCAGGGTTGTAGATTATCAGCAGTCAACGGCCACATGCTCACGAAATGTGCAAGTGTCTACTAGATTTTCTCCACCAACCGAAACAACATTATTAATCTGATTAGTATCTATATAGATTTGGCAATCCACCAGACAAAGATAAATTCATTTCCAAATCAATTCAGCGCACTCTCTGTGGCGTTTCATACACAATCTCCTAGTGTTCGTATCGCAGTGTGTACGGATTGAATGTCATCAGCAAACTGTAACCGAATGTTAATAATCTCCTTTCTAACATTTCAATTTGAAATGAGAACATTACATGTTGTTTTCATATTGAATTGTCATGACTAGATTGTCAATCTGCTAAACTATAGGAAGTTGCCTTAATGAACTTTGTCTGTGTGCAGATAATTCACTTTGGGTTTGGTTGAACGGATCATTTCTTACATCAAATATTATGGGAAAAAATCAGTACTTAATTTGTTGTTGATTACGCAGTCTACAAATCTGGTATAATTTCTCCGGTTCTTGAGTAATGTAATCTAGTCCAAACTATTTTATCAATTCCCTTCTGATTCTACGTCTGTCGTATCCTGGTTTGTTTGAACCTGTATAGTTCTCATAGTTTTCATTAACACATGCTTAGAGTTCACAGCACTGATGCAGATGTTACCCTCTGATGGTCTCCTGGGTCTTTCTACTCCATGTAATTGTCGAGCATGTAATAGGATGATGATACAGTGTTGCCAAATTTATACTCTAATGTTTATTTGGATTTGACGTTTGTATATGTGTACCTGCACAGATGCTGATGGTGAAGGCAATTGGAACAATTCACAAGGTGTGTGTGTGTGTGTGTTGGTACTGGGATGGCTGATATAGGATGAAAGCTATTTTTCAAAGATCTCTGCTAAAGAAAATCTCCATTATGTCACGTATTGGATTAGCAAAATAGAGCCTGCATCCTTTTTTAAACATCTACAGTATTAACCCCCTTTGTTGCATGTCAATCACAAACACGTCCCTTGGTAGGCTACGGTACATGTTGGCTATTCTTTGACAAAGAAGCTGTTTTATAGGCAACTTTTATTTGAACCATTTTAGACCCCAATGCCAATCCTAACAAACGCCAGAGGCAGCCGGCTCTTCTGGGAGACCACCCACCTGACTATGGTAAATATCCCATGAAGATATTGGTCTGACATTTGACTGTATGGATCACACTCCCAAGACTGTATCTGTACCTCAAATGTTGTTTGTCCCCTCTGATGAAGGTGGCCCACAAGGAGGTTATCATAACTACAATGAGGACAGCTACGGCCCGCCCCCTCCCCACCGCATGGGACCCGGTATGGGCGGGCGCGGTCGCGGTAGCCAGCGCTACGGCCCAAGTTATGGGCCGCCACCCCCTGAGTACGGTCCTCACGCCGACTCCCCGGTTCTCATGGTTTATGGCCTTGAGTCCGCTAAGGTCAACGCCGACAAGGTCTTCAACATCTTCTGCCTCTACGGCAATATAGAGAGGGTGAGTGGAACACATCGCGGACACCAAAAGCTGATAGCTGCATATATCGTAGAATATGTCATGCGTTTGTTTGATTTATAGCGATTGCTGGAGTTGAATAGAACAGATGTGTGACAGGCGTATTTGTCATCTTTAACGGATTTATCAAAAATATTTGTAAATAACTAGTCCATGTTTTAGAGTTTTAAACAATACGTGCAAATTGAAGTCATGGCCGTAATAAACAAAACAACCTTACTGGTAAAGAAAATAATCGCCATTTGCAGATCATATTTCACGTTGGGTTTTTTGCGAGTCAGCTAGTTTTTCTTCCTTCAGATTAAGTTCATGAAGAGTAAGCCTGGAGCAGCAATGGTAGAGATGGGAGACTGTTACTCTGTGGACAGGGCCATCACTCACCTCAACAACAACTTCCTTTTTGGACAGAAACTCAATGTTTGGTAAGAGAAGCTGTCCAGACAATTCCAAAACAAGAAACTCGATTATACAAAGATGTAGAGCTGGATGTACAACCTTTGACCTTTCCCCCTGGCAGTGTGTCCAAGCAGCAGGCTATTGTGCCAGGACAGTGCTACCAGTTGGAAGACAACACCAGCAGCTTCAAAGATTTCCACGGATCCCGCAACAACCGCTTCACCTCCTCGGAGCAGGCAGCCAAGAACCGAATTCAGCACCCCAGCAACGTCTTACACTTCTTCAACGCGCAGCCCGACATCTCTCCAGAGATCTTCAACCAGGTAAAGAAAGCCGTCAGGGTTTCATTTGTGAGGTGCACATTTTTCACACACCAGCGGCTCAAGCTTCCACTGAAACTGGTCTTTTCTTCCAGGCCTGTGAAGAACTGGGAATCAAGAGCCCTACCAGTGTGAAACTTTTCACCGGAAAGAGTGAGTACTATGAGCTACAACGAGGCCGAGAGTATAAATATTATTATGGAAGATGCTGTCTTGTATATTTTTTATGAAGTGAAGTAAAGACTGTATAATATTAGTTGGATGGATGTGATAATTAAACATTGTTAATACACAATGGAGTATTATTTATTGTAGTAACCTTATCAGTCCTGTTGTGTCTGGTACAAAAGGTGAGCGGAGTTCATCTGGCCTCCTGGAGTGGGAATCCATCAACGATGCTATGGAAGCCCTAGCTCTGATTAACCATTTCCAGATGAAAAATCCCAGTAAGTTATCATCTCTGAAATAATGTATTAGTTTTGCCGTATACTGTACATGTTATATCGCCTTCAGGTTGTCTTTTACCTTCTTTAATTTTTAATTGAATGTTTTTGTTTGTTTCCCCTTCCAGGTGGGCCTTACCCCTACACCCTGAAGCTGTGTTTCTCAACCACACACCATGCCAACTGAACACTCCCCACAAACCATTTGTAATGTCTGTGTTCTCTACAGTTCTGTCAGTATTGACAACAACTATAACTGCATTGATTTAGAACATGTTTAAACTATGGTTTTGTATGATGTATTTACTTTTATCATGTTTTCAATCACTTTTATTTTGTATGTATCTAACACAATATTTGAAGAAAGAAAGAGGAGGAAAAATCACTACCCTGACCTCAGTTTGTTGGTTTTGTTGAATCATGTCGAACAGTAACCATGATGTGAATACTCATATAACCAGTGTTCAGGTCTCCAGAGATAATTTGTATTGTATCTTTCATTTCGTCACGCTTGACAGGGAAGCCTCCATGTTCACAGGGAAGTACAAATATATTGGCACGTTCTTCCAGAGAAGCGGCTGTAGTTTTCTGACATCTCTTCCTGCAGTGGTTCAGGTGCTTTCTGTATATTGTTACCTGGACTATAGGGGATTATCACAAGGAAGATTAAAGATGGGCGGAGATGAAGTAGATGGTTATCAGCTAAGCCTCTGTCAAGACGCCATTGTCAAGTTGTCACCTTTTGTAGTAAACAATACTGTTAATATAACTTTGGCTGGAATAACTCGAAAAGTTAGTGGTTTCAGTTTCCCCGTAGCAGCAGTAGGTAGCTTGGATTGGGGCTGAAGCCCCATCTCTACACACAGGTTGTGTGTAGCATAATGCACTCAAACCTGCACTGCTTTATTTTCAGTATTACCGTTTGTATTCACAAGTGCTAGATAAATTAAAGCAGTTTAAAAGAAAAGAAAAATAATGAAAATAATTGCCCTTTTTACTTATTCACCTAAACATGTTTTATGATGTAAGCAGAATATCCAAATTACACAAAGTATTTGTAATATACTTGTATTTTTTAAATATAGACCACCCATTGTGTCTGGCTGTTTGCGCAGCCTATACTTGAGCTGTGCTTATGTTTCCATACCGAAATAAATGGAACACAGTCTACTAAATAAGTTCATAAACACATAAAATAATTGTTAAAATTAAACACAGAAGGACCATTCTTTCACTTTGAAACATGTTTGAAAAAAGTATTTAACAAATACATCTCAACTCCAGGTATTAGATCGTCTCTGAAGACGTAGCGCGTCTAGGCTCACAACACACAGCTAGCATGCTCTACTAGGACACCACGTGACTGCTCCTTGGCTAACTGACCCCGTCACATAAACGGTATCAAGAGTATAAAGGGGTTCTATCTTGATGCAGGTCACGTTAGCTGACGTTAACTGTTGTAGTTCATTCAGAGGTGCGGATTCCCGCCACCCCGGAAGTGCTGTATCTTAATAACTGGATGTAAAACAACTCGCACCTCTTGGTTCATGATACTTTCCTGTGAGCTGTTACTCTAGTTCGAACTTTGTACAATGTTGTAGCGTTAAAAATACCGGAGAAAAGAAACCGGTGGCAGCCGAAATAAACTACAACTCCCATGGTGCCCTCTGCCTCAGTCGCGTAGGTGTTTCCGGTGTCTTATAACATTTTACTTCCTTCCACACAGACCGACACGAACAAATCGAGAAAGAAGACGTCGCCAACTTTTAAATGCCGTCGTCCGCGGTCGCGTGTTGACCTCATTCTGTCGTTTCGTTTACATCGTAAAATGCGCGGCGCGTGGCGTGGTGGCGTCTGAGAAGAGAATAACTGTTGACAAACGCAGACCGTAACGTGTAGGCCTCCCGAAGAAAGTTTGGTCGAGGGCCTGTAAACAACATGTCCTCCGCCTCGCAGCCTTCCTCCAGACGGCAGTGGTGCTACCTCTGCGATCTGCCCAAGATGCCGTGGGCCATGTTGTGGGAGTTCAGCGAGGCCGTGTGCCGGGGATGTGTCAACTACGACGGGGCGGACAGAATAGAGCTCCTCATTGAAACTGCCAGGCAACTGAAGAGCACGCACGGAGTTTTAGACGGTAGGTCCCCCGGTCCTCAGCAGGGCAAACCCAGCTCGGCTGGGCCCCTTGAAGCAGGGCGGCAGCATGGAGAGCGTATGGATAGGGGGAGGGGTGAGTATGGGGTGTCTTCTCGCCTCCCCAATGGGCTGCATAGAGCTGAAGATGTGGCCCTGTCAGAGGGCAGCAGACACAGCCCAAACACACGCCGGGCTACAGTTGGGGCAGTTCCTAGTCTCCATGGCACCATATCCCATGCATTGATGGCTCAGGGGTTAGTAGCGGCCCCTCATGGTCTTCTAGCCCCCATGTCAGGCTCCAGGGCAGGGCCCACGCCAATCGCTGTCTCAGCCGGCCCCATAATGGGTGACTCTGGCAGAAGACAGGTAGTGGCCCTGGGCGTGGGTGCTAGCACCTCTGCGCTGGTGGGTATAGATCCTGCATTGTGGAGGAACAATGAAGTGATGGCGGAACTGAATGAGGTGGCCCGTTGCAGGGTTGAAGGCTGGCCCAACCGCCCCAAAGCGGTCCGGGACGTGCTCGTAGCTCTGAGCAGCTGCGTCCCCTTCAACGTGCGCTTCAGGAAGGACCACAACCTGATGGGCCGCGTTCTGGCCTTCGACACCAGCACATCACCGGAGTTTGAGCTGAAGGTGTTCGTGGAGTACCCCGCCGGCTCCGGGATGATCTTCTCTGGAGTCCCGGACCTGGTCAGGCAGATGTTCCGCGACTCGGCGAAAGACGCAGGTAAAGCGGTGAACTCTGGGCTGCGCTACGTGGAATACGAGAAGCGGCAGGGCTCGGGAGACTGGCGCGGGCTGTCCGAGCTGCTGAACGATGGCGTGCGCATGTTCAAAGAGCCCCCGATTCCAGAGGTCCTGCCCCAGCTGGATGCAGGGTTGCCCATGGCAACCGCTGGACGCTCTGTACCGACAAAGAGCACAACTCGCCGCCGCAAGGCCTCGCCGGGCTCCGAGAATGGAGAGAGCGAAGGGAGGCCCGATCACCCGGCGAGAGAGCCGTGGCCCCGGGGCGCGTACTCAGGCATGGAACCGCTTCCTGGCATGGCCGTCCCACAAGAAGGCCCGCCCCGCTTACACAGCCAGCCCTCGCCCATCTCGGCACTCATGGGAGTCGCAGAAAGCCTGAGCTCCAGCCAGATGGCCAGAGATAGCCCAGGCATGTCGACAGCCCACTCCTCCTCGGCTGGGCGCCCCACCAGCGGCAGCCCCTCCACCGCCTCCACCTCCGTCTCCCAGGCAGCCTTGGGGCAGGGTCTGAACGCGGCTCAGAGCAGCAGCGCCGGGGCCGGGGAGTCCTCGAGCAATCCCCAGGGCACCCTGCTCTGCTGCACCCTCTGCAGAGAGCGCCTCGAGGACACCCACTTTGTCCAGTGTCCCTCCGTCCCGCACCACAAGTTCTGCTTCCCCTGCACCCGGGGGTTCATCCGCAGCCAGGGTCAAGGCGGGGAGGTGTACTGCCCCAGCGGAGAGCGCTGTCCCCTGGCCGGCTCCTCCGTGCCCTGGGCCTTCATGCAGGGAGAGATCTCGACCATCCTGGCAGGCGACGGAGATGTGACGGTGAAGAAGGAGAGCGACCCTTGACCTCTCCATCTTGTTGTGGTGAATGGTAAGACGGTGAGAACACACACACACACACACACACACACACACGTCTGCCTCAGATCAGTCCGGAGGGATGGATATCCGCTTTAACTAAACATCATTTTTGTATTGCTTCTTTTGGTAGGAACGGTGCACATTAATAACACGTTTCTCTCAATGGGCCAGAGTTGGCCAAGAGGCTGTTTCTGATCCGTGGTCCCTGTACAGATGTTACAAAATCATCCTAAAAAAAATATTGCATTGAAATTACAAAGTCATGCATCATGTGCCATTTTATAAGCATTGAGAAGCAATAAAAGAGAATATTAATGAGTAGAAACATCAATCAGGACACTAAGACATGCAACACAGAGGCTCATAGAACATGTGCTAAATGTATAAATCAGTCTGCGGAAAAAACAAAGATTAATTCAGGGATGTTAGGGTCCACTGGAAAGAGACCGACGTGTGTCAGGTGGCAGGCAGGTAGGGGACAGCAGACCGACAGACGGGCCGGTAGGGGACAGCAGACTAACAGGTGATAGACTGAGGACAATGAGGGGATGTGTTCTATTATGTGTATTTTAAATATCACAAACTAAACAGGTTAAACTACTCTCAACCAATGTTATCAAAGTCCCCAATAAAAGAACATGGATGCATAAGAGGTTATTGCAAATAAAAAACACTCAGTGTTTGGTCCTGTTTATTATTATTATTATTATTATTGAACTTGGATTACAAACCTAGAACTCCGTGTGGCTGACCTGTAGAGCGGGTCTTCGTCCTTTCTCAATTGTGTATATTAGAACTTGGGCCTTCTGCAGGGTTCGCCAACTTTCTAAGGGCAAGACTTTAGGAATGAATTGACCTTTTTATATCCCATTTTGTACTCTTGCAGCAACATGTTCTAGTCATATGTGACTGACCTGGACCGTAGACGAGTGGCATAACATTTATGGAAGCATTGATCAGTGAATTGTATTTTATCGATGTATAACTCGCCTAAAGTAACCAATCTCTGCTGGGTTAGCAAAAAAATCCTCATTTTTAATCTGTTTACTATAAATTCCTAAAATCCTAATCCATTTTTCTTCTTCTCTTCCCTCACAGTGGGTCAAACACTTTGAAAGCACTTCCCTATTATCTCGAGCAGAGGTCCACTTCGGCTGCAGTTCATCATGTGTGCCTCTGAGAACAGAATGACTGAACCCCAGGAAAACAGCTACACACACACACACGCACCACGCTAACTAAAGAAGAGGGGGGTGGCTCACCTGCGGAGGCCGAGCTGCTTGCGTCCCAGCCGAATGTGGAGTCCTGAACCAAACCTCTTCCCATCCTTTGTTTCAGAGCAGCGGCGGCCTCGTCAAAGCCCAGGCTAGAAAGCACACGCTTGTTTTAGAAACGACAATCTGTTTTGGTCCTTTTGTTCTGTGTTGTCTCGTTGCAGACGGGATAGCGACATTTGACAGAATCTTGCAATTCTTTCTAAAACAAAACAAATGAATGTTCAAAATGTGGCAAAACCAATTGGTCCTTTAAAAGCCAAGGATTGAATGAAAAAAAAAGAAATGTAATCCCACAATGTCTCTTAGGTATTCTCCTCTTATTGTATGTCAAAAATGTGAATTTACTTTCAATATGGCTATGTAATTTCTATTTTTGATACAATACAAATTTCTATGTATTTGTTTATAGTGATAAGAAGACCAAAGATGGCTTCATGCTCAATGTAATTTTATTGTATTGTAGCGGTGTATGCTGTACTCACTGATGACCTCGTCGTCTGTCACTAATTTGTTCATCTATCACAGAGTAAGCTTGTCTATTTACTTTTTTTTTTAATTGTCTGTATGGTAAGATAATTAGCACCAATCTTCAATGGTTAACCCACATACTCATGTGACCTAAACAGGTCAATTCTACAATAAATTACAAAAAAAGTTGCGAGTCAGACACTTTATTCTTTCAGCCTCCCGTACAGCACAAATCTGAGACAACGGCAATTAAAAAAAACTTTATTTGATAAATATTAAAAACAATATTTGTGAAAACCCCACACCAGAAAAAGGAGCCATAAAAAAAACATGACTGGCGACTGAATTAAAAGGAAGTGAATGTTCCAGATGTGTGGGAGTGTCTAGAGTGCAAACGTCATTAGAAAGCGATGACACATTCTGAATAGAAAACACACAACTTGATTTAAGCACACAGCACTGCACCAAATACAAATAATGTCTTGTAAACACAACTAAAACCCACTCTTTAGCCAACATCAGATGGGTGATCTGTAAACGTAGCGTCTGTACACAATAGTGGTGTAAATCCTTTGTTTGATGTGTTGGTGGTTCAGAAGGGGCACCCGGTCTCTGCTCCCAGGGCCTCCTGAGCTGCTTTCATGGTCTCGCGCTTCACGCACCTCCAGTAGCCGGAAAGGCCGTTCTGATGCTGCACCTGAGGGAGAGACGGAGGTTATCCAACAGCACCGCTTATTCACAATGCAACGCAGGAGCAGTCCACAACGTATTGACCGAATTAATCTTTGAAATACTAAAAAGGATCAATCTTGCCCTCTAATTTTATCAATCAATTTCATTAAATAATTTGTAAGAAGAAGAATTCCGGGAAATATGAGAAACATTTTCTGCATGGAGTTGCAGATTAATTAGAGAGTGAGCCTTAGAGAGACTGGTGGGACCGTTGTCTTTGGAGTTCAGCGGCTTCCCTTTATGCTAAGCTAGGCGGCTCCCGGCTGCATCCATATTCAGCATCCAGATGTGGGAGTGGGAGGATCTGGACGTCCCAGAAGGCCGAATGTGTGGCTTTGAGTAACAACAGACGGGACTCACCTTCAGACCTCTCAGCATACGGTCTTTCATCACGCCCATGAACTCCTTGTGGCTCAGGCAGTTGTCTCCGTCCATGTCAAACAGTTTGAACACCGTGTCCAGCACGCTCTCGGACAGATCGTGGCCCGTGGCGATCCTCACGGCTCGTTTGAACTGGGCTGAGGCGAGAAGAAAGGAAAACAATGGCGTTACCTGCTCCACACCACACATTATGCTCCACAGAGGACTCGCCAGCGGTGGATAAAGTACCAGAAAGCAATACTAGAGTAAAAGTAAAGATACCGTACTGGACAATGAAAGTCACCTATGAGAATACTACTCGAATAAAAGTATTAAAGTATCTGATATTTACTGTACTTGAGTATCAAGCGTAATTTTCTGATATTAAATGTACTTAAGTATTGAAAGTAAAAGTACAAGTGAATGCTGGTAAGAAAAGAGCAAAGCGTGCTGTGGCCACCATGACCAAGGAGTTGTGTTAATAATTGGGTCAGCTGTGATCCATCCAGTAGCGACAATATTCAACATAATATATTGCACATAAGTATACTTTTGCATCTACTATGAACTTATCATATTTCTCTGAAAAGCAGTACGACACTATGAAGGAGTTGTAACAGTGCGTTTAAAGTTTTCCTCTGTTGCTCAAGCTGAATCTGCAATTGGGCGACTCCTACCATCAGGAAACCATCTGATCATCCACAAAATGACTCAACATGATCAAAACTAAACCTAGCCATTACTTGAAACTGAGAAATGTCCTGTTCATCTTCAAAAGAACCTTCTGGGCTGAAGACCTTCTCACAGGCCGCGGAGGCAGCTAGAGGCGTGTTCAGCTTCACACACAGCTGTCTACTACACTAGTCGTCTCATTTGATTGACAGTAGCCAGCGAACGTTAGCCTAACGTACACCATGTATAGCTACATTAGAAGATCAGACACATTAGAAGATCAGGTGTCTGATCTTCTAATGTAGCTATACATGGTGTAGCCCACCCCCGCCAAAGATATGCTCCAATCCGGTGCTCGTCTTCGTCACCACCATTGTACAGGGTTTTTCTTCCTACATAGACACAATTTGGAGGCGCGCCTAAGCCGATTTCCCAAGCGCCTATGAAAAATCCCGAACGCAAAAAGAAGTCTGCGCTGAATAAAAAAAAAAAAATGCGAATGGACAGAGCGGCCAGCTGCTGATTGCGGTGAACGCATTTTTTGTCGCGCGGCAGAGCGATGCGCGCACCGGCATCGGAGCAGACAGACACATCCGCGCACACGGGTGAGCACACTCGCTAGCAATCACGTGACTAACTAATGATTTAACTTGCAAGTTAGCACCACTAGTATAAATACTTTACTATACACCACTGGGACTCACCCATTCCAACGGGACGGTTGGCTCCGGTCACCAGTTTCACGGAGAAGGCAAAGTCCTCCAGGTTGTTGGCGAAGAGGCAGAAGGCTTTGAACTCATCAAATGTGATACTCTGAAAGACAAGAGGTCCACTTAACCTGTGTACAACACTGTATGACCTTTTGGGGGGAGGGGGCTCCTCTCACCTGGCCGGCGGGGATCCTCCTCCTAATGTTCTGCCAGTAGACTTCGTTGTCTTCCTCGTTGGTGTAGTGGAGCAGCCACTCCGCGAAGTCCTCTCTCCGCATGGTGTCCATACCTCTGGAGAACTGCAGGAACTCCATCTCCTGGACCTCAGCCTGCAGGTTCTCCATGAACCTGAGGAACAGAGATGGTTTACTGGGAGGAACCAGGAGTCACAGAAGAGGCTGTGGCTAAGGTGTCCGTTATGGAGGACTTAAAATGACTTAAAGGCATGAATAAATAAATAAATGCGTAAATAAATGTATAAATAAATAAATACAAGAATAAATAAATAAATGCTTAAATACATGTATAAATAAATACAGGAATGAATAAATATAAGTTATAACTCAACAGGACATCATTAAATAAATCTATTTCTACATTTCTGTATTTCTTCATTTATTTATATATCTCTATTTATTCTTCATTTATTTATGTATGACATTTACGTGTCCTTGTATGCAAATGAGCTGGAGCGGTCCAAAGCTCATTGTTAAACAGGATCGGTCAAGTCGGGGAGCAAGACAGAAGCGATCGATTCCTAGCACTTGGACCTGTAGACGACCAGCGTTTATTATGCGTTCTTGTCTGTACATTCTAAATACTGTCTAGGCTAACTTCTGCTAACGGTTAGCTGAGCGAGCCAACTTCAACAACTTGTGCCAGGCAGAAGTAGTAGAGCATAACCTACAAGGTGCATCACACTCCTGTGACCAATCATGCTTTAAACAAAGGTTCGGACCGCCCCAGCTCATTTGCATACAAATATGGTGGACACATGAATAGAGACATAAATAAATGAAGAAATATAGAAATGTAGAAATAGATTTATTTAATGATGTCTTATGTATATAACTTATATTGATTTATTCCTGTATTTATTTATTTATTCTTGTATTTATTTATACATGTATTTATTCCTGTATTTACTTAATTATTCCACCATCTATTTATTTATTCCTATATTTATTTATACATTTATTCCTATATTTATTTATTTATGTATACGCAAGTCATTTTAAGTCATTCGTTGTTGTGCAGTTTCATTCTTCACAATAATAATAATAATGCATAGTCGACTGACTTCTATTCTGCATCGGTTTACCGTTTCTGTTCTGTAGTGATCGCAAGGTTTTTATCTTATTTAAGAAACCATAGCTTGGATATTTCATTCTTCTTTAACCACTTAAAAACACAGTAATGCTGGAAAGTATGCAATATTTGAAACCAACATTTTCATTGCTGTATCAGGATTTTGAAGAATTCTGGCCACATAGCAGACACTTGTACACACTATGTGAACACCCACAGCAGCAGCAGGTGTGTGTGTGTGTGTGTGTGTGTGTGTGTGTGTGTCACATTTCCTCACCTGTGGAACTCCTGATACTGCAACTTGTTTTCTCCGCTCTTGCCAAAGAAGTAGGCCTGCAGAGTAGTGTTGGCACTTTCCCCGTCCTCAGCTGGTTTCTGTAAACATCCGGGGAATGTACAACCAGATCCAGATGTGTTACAATGGCAACTGGCAATTAGCGATGCAACAACAACAAAAAGACTCAAATCAAGCTTGGCTTCTTTTTGAAGGAAACATGAATAACCCACCTCCGTGTTGTCCTTGAGGACTCGCCTCTTATTTTTCCCAAGGATTTTCTTCAGCTTAAAAAAATATATAAAAATTAAAAAATGTTAACATTCAACTAGAGAAATTGAAAACTACCTTTTTAATCCCTTGTCACTGAACTGCCATAAGAAATGAACAAATGGAAGTATTGTAATGATAAAACCAGAGTTATATTCTACACCGATGTCACACACATAGACACAGACACTAGGGTTGCACCTCTACTCTTTTACTCGTATTCTCATGTTCACGACATGAGAATAGGACTCAAGGTGCATAGCGTGCCGACATGCAGCCTACTGGCCTGGTCCCGGTCTGGACTCAGCAGAAAGAGAGCAGGTCGTTGGAACGGACACAAACATGTCGGGTGGCTCTAAATAAATGGACTAAACTGAGGCGCCGACTCAGGCTGAAGGAATGCAAACACACGACCGGGTTGAAAAAGTGGCTTGCATTGCGGCTCTCCCTCACCTTCACGTGACGCCAGGGTCCATACTTACACTCGCTGTGGCATCAGTGCTTGAGGCAGCATTAAAAGGTGGCAAAATATTTTGAAATTTGAATGCACACACACACAACAGAATGTCAATCCTTTCATATGCTCCGATTACAGCACTTACATGTGAAACAAATCTGTGTTGAGTTTAGTTTTACTGAAGTACACGGTTCATACCTCGCCAATAACAAAAGACAAACTAAATCTAGAGACATGTCTGGGGTCTTACCTTGAGAAATTCCTTTTGGTCCACGTGCTCGTTGCCGTCAACGTCGAGCATTTTGAAAGCTATGTGAAATCCTGTGCGCGGCTCTGCAACAGTAATGTTATCGTTATATAGTCAGTTTTAGAACTATACCTTTATATTCACAACACACACACACACACACACACACACACACACACACACACACACACACACACACACACACACACACACACACACACACACACACACACACACACACACACACACACACACACACACACACACACACACACACACACACACACACACACACACACACACACACACACACACACACACACGGTCAGTAGGGCAAAGCTGCATTTCTGCTGCGACACAGCCTGGGAAACAACTTGAAACACAAATCAGGTCAAACAGCTGCTCAGTTGACATGTGCAGGTGTGCAAAAGCTTGGACAACCAACAGGAAGAAGGGGGCAAGCCGAGCAGTATTCCTGCAGAAGAGAAGAATATGCACGTGCATCCATTTAGCACAACTTCCCTGAGAGGTGGGGGAGGCTCAGTGGCTCATGCAAGTCTGGGGTTCTACTCACTGGTCAGGATGGTCAGCAGGAACAGATACTCTGTGTAGGATATCAAACCTGCAAAGAAATGAGTGCTGAATTTTACTCAGGAAATACGATCACCAACACACATATATTGATTGGCTTCTGAAAGCCATTGTCCCGTGAGTTGGCCGGGGACAGACAGAAGACTCACCGTTGTCTCCGATGGATCTGAACAGCTCGTTGCCGGCCAGGGATTTAGAGGCGCCCCCCAGCATGTCGTTGACCTCCTGCAAAGACACCAAGAAGACAACAGGTCAAGGCACAGAGTGACGACTGTGCTCTCCGGGAATCGTTTGAAACTCATTTACACAATGTGATGGTGGAAGCATACTTTGGCTGTTAGGTTTCTCTTCTGCAGCTTTCCTACAGGAGGAGGAGGAGAGATTTGTTTATAAAATACAACAACAACTATTTTCCCCATGTATATTGGTTTTATACATCTGAATGTCAAGAATGAAACTCAATAGCTGGCTGGAATCACACAAGGGGTCTAGGTTGGGTGTCAGTGTATCTTCCCCCTGAGAGGACTGAGTAAATGGAGAGGAGATGGAGACAGTGTCCTGCAGCCTTACGGTCAACGTTCTCGAGCATCACAGAGAACAGGAAGTCCCTCGGGGTCATGTAGGGTTCTTGGTCGTAGACCACCGAGGCGAACTTGTTGAAGCGGACCTTCCTGGCGGACGGATATGGGGCTGCGGCAGCGACCTGCAACGGGACAGAGTGTCACAAACGAGGCACGACGTGGGGACCTCACTGCTGTGAGGTGGGGCGTGGGGGCGTTGTTGATACTGCAGTACCTAACAGCCTTCTGTGAATATGAATGAATAACGCTATTAATCGACTAATTAGCATTTTACTCGATCTTTAAACCCGCCTTCAAGTGAAGCGAACAGTCGTCACGCGTGTCAGTGTGCTCCGGTTCGACCGTTGAAACTTGTAACGGCTTGTTCACTGGTGTACTCACTTTGGGAACTTCGGCGTAGACGGCGAAGGGAAGAGTCGTGTTGTGCGCACCATACTGGTAATAACAGAAAGCCCCAGCTCCGATAACGGAGCCCAGGAGACCGGGTCCCACAGCTCGGCGCAGTGCTAACCCTTTGAGGGACCGAGGGCTCCTCCAAACGTTCCTCAAGACGGCGGCGACCCTTCCCCAGCTGGCCATTTTACAGGAAGCTAGCTCGATAACTAGCTGGGTGAACTGTGGGGCTTCCGTAGCTGCGTACTGTATGTGGGCAGAGCCGCACTCCAGAAATGACATACATGTACTTTTGAATGAATGAAGGAATTCAGTTATTAACCATAATAATAATAACAATAATAATACATACTAATATATAATAAAAAGAACAATACATCCGAAAAAAAATAATGAAAACTAAGCAACTTTCTTAAAATTTCTAAAAGGTGGGACTTCTAAAATGTTCTAATTTACACATACTCAGAATATTAATTTGTGTTCAATATATTTTTTGATAAAAAAGATTAATTTCTATGTTTAAAGTGCTATCTACTGTAATGTTTTACAGAAAGCAGGAAGAAGCTTTAAATGTACATTGCTTGATGTCTTTGAACTCGGTTCCTCCTGCAACAGACGTGGGCTAAGAGGTAAGTTTCTTCTGTCATTGAGTAGATTTTAGTTAAAATATATTTCTGTAAAGTCACTGTCCATCACCAAATGGTGATTGAGCCTATATCTCACTAATGGAAAGGTCGGACAGTCTTTTTTGCTCAACAAGGTTCCTAAAGTAGTGAAATTACCCAGACGTGTTTCAGTGGCAGCCATGAAAAGAGCGTGTTGAATCCTTTAAATGCCAAGTAAAGGTGCTTCAGTGCTTCCTTTAAAAAAAAAATGTGTTTTAGCATATGATACTCTTATCCTTTACTAAATTAAATGAGATAATAATGCCAACCCACCTTTTCATGCATCAGCGCCGCGGTGGAAGGCCTTATTCAAATCAATAAAATTACAAATTTGCCTCAGAGGGTTCTACAATCTGTGCACATATGACATCCCTGTCCCAGGACCTCACATCAGATCAGGAAAAACTCCCAAAAAATAGAAAAAAAAATTTCACAGGGAAAAAAGGGAAGAAACCTCTTCAGCAACATAGGAGGATTCCTCTTCCCGGATGGACAGAAGCAATATATGTCATGTGTACAGATGAACAGTGTTACAGAGTTACAACAAATTCAATGAATATGACAGAAATGTATGAATAATTAATCGTAGGTATCACAAAAGAGGCCAAACCAATGAGGTTGGCCTTTGAGGCAGGAGGCACAGAGAAGGAGACAGGGCCATTCGAAAGGAGGCCAGGTGTAGGCCAGAGGCTGGATGCAGGAAGCATGGGACAGGACACAGGACCAGCTTCAGACACAGCCAGGTCCAATCGACCCTATGAGACTTGAAGTGTTCAATAAAGAGATGCCAATCCATCCATAAGGAGAGAGAGAAGAGGAGAGAGGAGCTCTGTATCCTAAAACGTCCCCAGCAGCCTATAAGCCTATAGCAGCATCTCTAGGGGCTGGACCAGGTGAACCTGATTCAGCACTAACTATAAGCGCTATCAAAGAGGAAAGCCGTAAGTCTACTTTTAAATGTAGTGACCGTGTCTGCCTACATTTTGTTTTACTAGATGTCCTTGGCCTCGTGACATTTTCCATTGAGGTCAAGAAAAAGTGGTTTGAAGGACATAGGATGTCATTTTATTGACTTCTTGATAGCAAGCGGTAACAAGTGGCGCACTGTTTGTAGTCTTCTTTAATACAGCATCATTCAGTAAATGATGGTTCATTTAGAGTTAAACAGACCATAAAGCAGAGCTACTGTGATTGGTCATTAAAGCGTCTCTACATCACACATCGACCTTCCAAACACGGTGACTTCTGATCATTAGTTACGTGGAAAAAAAGAACATGGCGACAGCCAAACCATCAATCACAAGGCTTTAAAACGTCAGTCCACAAACAAACGGGTGACATCACGACAACTACAATAACACACCTGTAGTTGTTTGTATCACCAGAGAGAACAAAATCGAGACCTTCAACAGTGTAACTTTAATCAGTGACAGACTTTTGAGATAGATGTCGTCTAGACGTTGTCCTCACATCCTGGACATTTCTCCAGTGTGGTTTTGGAAAAGAAGAACTACTTTGAACGTGTGTAAATTCTACACATGTATCGGCCTCAGACCAAAACCCAAGTTTCACAGAGAGATTCAACTTCTATCCCATTTTAAAGTAAAGGCATTTTCATCCCATTTCTTAAACTATCAGAAAAGTTGTGGGAGATCTGTGGAGGTCTGCATTGTCATAATTGTGTCATAGTTGGAGCACCGCAATGGGTATGGCGTTTTACATTATTACTAAAACTGCCATAATACAGTGGTGAGATATGTCAACATTTATCTGTCAAAAACTATTTAGAAGTGATTAATATAATGTATATTGCAATATTGATTAATCAGACACCTAAATCACAGTGACAGTCTAAAGTGTCTGTCACGGGCCATGCTACAGACCTACAGAGGGACAAAAGACAATGGCAAAATTAAGGGATGAACAGTTTTTATGAGACAATACCATATTTCATATTTCCACAGACAGATATTGGCAAATGTTACTCAATTTCAATATACACACACATATGATTAAAATGTACAATCTGGAAACACACATCAAGTTGTGCAGAGTTTGTGCAATACCATGTTTGTGTATGTATGTTTTTATCAGAGAACAGAGCCCCGCATCGCCACCGCTGTCTTTCGCCGTGCACGGTGGCTTCGCTTTAGTGCAAAAACAAAAACAGCACAAACCTTTATGGTTTTCTTACTCAGATAAATTATTCATGCGCCCGCTCCACATTTTTATTTCAAACCGCACGTACATAGCTCGGATGAGATTAGGCATTTTTACATCAAGGGGTTTTATGTGAACACACACACCCTCTTTAAAAAAACAAAAAAACATTTTCCTCATTTTGATGTTAGTGTTTCATTTTATTAGTGTGTTAACACATTGTACCCACTGTGTGTTGGAGCACCAAGGCTTTAGCATGGATGACTGCCCATCATGTACAGCCAACGATAATCTATCTCAATCTACCTCAATAAGGTTGTCTTTTCCTTCAGCGGACACTGAGGGAGCTGCAATAAAAGTCCATTGTTAGTCTCAAGGTGCGACTGAGTGGAGAGCCACTCGGCCCGTGGGTTTTAAGACCCATGTTGAGGAACAAACTGTTTCTGCCAGGCGCCTGTCTGTGACCGGCGCGGGCGTCCACGTCAACTGCACGTCAGGTTTGCATCAGTTTGGAGTTGTGTTTCATGTCTTAGCAGCAAGTTGTAACGTGAAGTAACAAAGACGTGTACGCTTGTAACGCCGTCAATGAAGGAAACTAAGTTTGCACAATATATAATTCTTTCTTTTTTTTCTTCAGTCATGGTTTATATGCTGCCTATTTCAGTTTGACTGCCTCTATCATAACGTGGTGTTGTTTATTAAAAGCGATGGGAAGCAAAAACACTCACAACGCACGTGATGACGCAGGCTAAATATCTTCCATGAGCAATTACAGCCGCACAAAATTCAAATCCAGCTGCTCCAATGTCAATGATAAAAAAATATGTATTGCAATGACTGTCATGTTTGAATAAGCAAATATTTTCTCTTCTGACCCACTGCTTCAGCAAACACATGGCACTTATGTAATGAATAAAAAACCACAAAGAGAACATTCACACCGTAGCATAGCTTGTCCATCCCCTCGCTCGGTGGCAATGATGCACACCATCATTACGGCCCTCGAGGCAGGGACTGAGATATGCATCCAGTGTTCTTATAGAATGGAAGACTTTTTAAAAAACATTTCTTTACACATTTGAGGTGCAGTTTGATTGGCTGGAAAGTTGCAGCTGCTGCCTGTTTTACTGCACACAATTCCCTCTTTTGTCATTTATTCGAGCACAACGTGTCAAAATGACAACTGTAATAGTAGTTAAAAAAATAACTGATGCATGGCAAACAATAGACTAATTCCCGCTCACCTCTGTGATCGCGACATACCGTACCTCGGTTTAGTAAGCATGCATGTACTGAACTGTCCAGGCTAGTTGTCATGTCTGTGATGTATGACTGTAACACACACACCTCTCATCGACACACCGTCCGCTCAGTCTGGCATTATTACAAGTTGTTATTGGGGCAACTGCTGAATCTGAGAAGAATAAATATAGGCATATAAAAATACAACAAGCATACCTCCAGTATGTCCTGCTGCTCTTCCCTGGTCAAACTAGATACTGGTGTACTTATATACACTATGCTATTTAATAGTGGCTCCTAATTTGCATATTCTTCATTTAAATGTTGTTCATATATTTGAGTGAGTTGTTTTTCTTTATCTGTGGATTAATACAAATGTTTTAATTTTACCCATTTCAGTTCAGAGTATTGTTTTATTAGAGCACAGGATTTATTGGTATACATACAAAGATAGGTATATACAATTCATGACTCGAATCATGACAGTTTTACATTTAACTTGCCTTTTGATGGAGAGATTCCGATCAGTCTGAACTTCAAATGAAACACACAGGGTACGGAGAGGCTCAACTCTCAGTGAAACCGCTTCAGAGGCTGTTTTTCTTTTCTTTTTTACAATTTTTGGGGCACCGCAAAACACGGCGGTGACGGAACATTTCACAGCTGAAAATCAATACATTCGGTGGGAAATGAATTGCAGTATTACAGTACAAACAGCAAAGGGGCCATTTTTCATCTTAGTTCATGTCACAGATCAAGGAGTAGTCTCTAATCTGGTAAACCCCTGTCCAAAAAAACAAACCATCCCTTTCTTCTCATGCGCGCTGTGGTTTAGAAGACAACCCGACTTTGTCAAACTTACCTCTGGTTTTTCAGAAGTTGACTGTGATAGTAAAATACAATTTGCCATACCCCCTCCCCCACACTCACATTCAATTATTGCAATTCCAATACTGCCCGACCTATTCCACGAACATAAAAATAAAGGCAAGTTCAACAGGTGCACTAGTAGACTTTTTTCATGCAATGTTCTGATTTTTTGTCATGTATACAAAGGCATCGTGTCACATTAGGCTTAGTATTACTTTGAGCATTGCCACTTTGAACACACCTTGGATTAGAATTAGAAGATAAATTATTTTTTTATTTTTTTTACATGGATCGCCGTAGACAAATAATAATAATAATGAAAATTGTAAAAAAAAAAAATTAACTGATAAGAGACTGTAGAACTGTGTATTCATTGACACCAATGAAGTCAGGTGGGTAACACCAGCATTCCGTTATATTAACATGATTCAAAGCTAGCCATGTGACTGGATTAAATGTCAGTATGATTAGTATACAGATGTGTCAAGTGTCTAAGGTGCACAACTGCCTGGGTCAAGCTCATGTGGATGTGACAAATCATAGAGTTCACATTTGAGATTATTCCTTGTTTCCTCTTCCCCCTTGTATCTCTTTGACAAAGAGAAGAAATAAAAAAGTATATTGCTTCAAAAAACGTTTTTTTCTTTTCTTTTCTTTTTTCTCTTTTTTGATATCGTGAAACATTTCATTCACCGCTTCTCGGGTTTGTCTAGCTAGACAGAGCGTTATATTATCAGTCAAAGATACATACAGAAAGATGCTGTGAATCCAAGAGATTAAACGATCAACGATGGGACGTGACGGTGACTAATTCCTGGGACCACTTGTTGGAGTCTGTCTGTCTGTCCGTCTGGGCCGACCTCCTATCTACCAGCAGGTGGCCCAATGCAAGCACTGATGTATTTGCCTGGGTGAAGGGGAGGGTCTGAGAGATAAGTCTGTCACAGTAACAATAGTCAGTCCGAGGACTATGGCCTCAGTGTGTTCCGGCTTTGTGACTGAGGATCTGCAAACCTAGCTGCACATGCTCTCCATCCGTCCCTCCCACCCACCGTCTCCTACGCCTTTAGTCAGTGAGTAATGTTAAAAACACAAAGGGGCTCCTCATTTGCTCTTCCCTGACGTGCTGGAGCCCCCTGCCACGCCCTCCATTTTGTCAGCAATTTCTGACGTATCTAACTTCTCGGAGCCGTCCCCTTTCTCTGACCTCTCCTTCTCGGACCGCTCCTCCCCTTCGGCCAGCTCGGACCTCTCTGACCTGGCGTCTGCGTCCCCCTCTGACTTCTCCTTTCTCTCCGAGTTGTCGGGGTCCATGGACGAGGTGCCCGGCTTGTCCCACTTGCCCATGGAATCGTGCTCAGCTATAGAGTTGGTGATGTTTGAAGTCCAGGCCTTCAGGTCCTCCTATGAAGCAAATGACAGACGTCTTATGTAAGGAGTCTCTCTTATTAATCTTACTCTGTTGGCATGTTTTTTTATATTGTGTTTTGGGGATGAATCATTTCATCATTAGATCAGAATTTAACCTGCAACCGAGAGAAAACATGACACAAGATGTCAACATTAATGCTCATGGCTGGGCATTAATACGATGTGTGGCGGGAGTGCGTGAGTTAAGACCGAAATGTGTGAGTCTCACACTCAATGCGTGAGGCTTGAGAGCCCTGGTTAACGCTTTGTTGTGCTCTGAGCTCCAAAAGCCAAGTGCTTCCATTACATTTGCAAGGAATTTGCAGGAGTCTATTTGATCGATATCTCCACAAATACACCAACCATAGAGAAGGAGAGACAATTAAACTGTATGTACATTTTTGCTGTAACTTACATATCATGAGCAAACATGTTGTAGGCTAAGTGACATTGAAGAGGCCAGACCACACCAGCATCTAACCGGTCCCAAGTGACATTTGTAGGTAGGCTACATGTAGATAAGATGCTGTTTAATGTGCTACAACTGAGAAGCTAATTAGCTACATAACTTGCAACCTGACCTTAGAGTGCACCTTTTCCATGTGATGTTTGTTAGCTACCTACTCTGCAAAGTGACGTTAGCAGTGCACCTTTTCCATGTGATGTTTGTTAGCTACCTACTCAGCAAAGTGACGTTAGCAGTGCACCTTTTCCATGTGATGTTTGTTAGATTTCTAACCTGCAAACTAACATTAGCAGTGCACCTTTTCCATGTGATGTTTGATAGCTAGCTACCTATGCTGTAAACTGACGTTAACAGTGCACCTTTCCAGGTGTGTGGTGGCTCATTCAACAGGCTATGGTGCAGGACACTACGTGTCTATGTTGTTCAGTGGGAGACTTAAGCAAGAAAGCTAATATGGGCTGTATTTTAGGGTCTGTGTCTTGCCTTTCCTAGCGCTCCTAACGCTAACAATGATCCACTGCTTCAGGCAAGGTTGTTTTGGCTGTCTCCATCTTTGTAGTTGGAATACGGAGTAATGCAAAACTAAAACCATGAAAACTAAATAATATAATTTTCTGATTTTTTTCCAAAAAAAAAAGACTAGCTATTAATTTCATGCGTTGAGAGTACAGAGAAGAAGAAAAGAGAGGCTCCATTTTGCAAACGGAAATAATTATTATGAATAATATCTACAGTTCCCTCTGGGAGACTGAGTTTGGCCTAATCTTTCCAGCTATGTCAAACCCATTTTTCAAAGAAAAACTATGATATCTGACAGACTTTATTAAAAGTATTAATACAAAATTGTAGTCACCCCTGATGCGGTTTGGACCTGCTATGGGTCTGTTTATCCTGGCCTAATGCAGTATTGTAGCTAGCTATGATGACTACATAGTCTATTAAGTGACATCTCTTATTTGGACCTTTCATGGACCGCCTATGTGGTACAAGGTACATATAGGGTCTAAAGTAAGTAAAGTGTATTTTGTCCAAATGACTCAAATGTAAATGTTCTTACCTCATCCTTTGCATGGAATGCAAAGTTGATTCCATCGTTCATCCTGTTGCAGAGGAAATCAACAGGGATTGTCAGTTTTTAATGCACATAAATCCCTATTACATCTCTAATGAATAGTAATATTGCACTTTAATATTCTGTGATTTTTTTATTCCCTTAAATCTAATGAAATGTGCTATCATTTCTCATTTTAGTGTAAAGCAACACTACACTTGAACATCTGTAATATCACAATTTCAAATAACAATTTCTGCCACAATAGAAAAGCTCTTACTGAAGAATGAAGACATTTTTCTTCTTTTTATATCCCATTGAAGGATCAAACGAGCAGTTAATAAGGTCAACAGGGGGCTCCTCATTGTACGTTGTGGTAAGGTGCCTAGCATCCTTGTAGAAGGTCATCTGTCCCTCCTTCAGCACACAATATACGTTCATCCAGGACTTGCTGTAAAATTCAAATGACACATTAAGCCGCTTTAAACAGATTATGATTGATGATATACGTGGTACATAACTTAAGTCACAGTATAAGTCAATGGGACGTAGGTTTCTTTTATACAAATGTGTATTACAATAGAGATGGCAACATACAATAATAATAAGGATATTCTGTCATGAAATAAACAGTCAAGATAAAGGTACGGCTACAAACTATTTAAAAAATAATTTTATTTAATTTATTTTTCCAAACCCTACCCCCCTTAATTATTGTTGCTATGACTGTCAAGGACTTACACTAAAACTGTCATTGGTAAATTAGCATGAACTAACTGTATGAGTTGGAAACATTGTCAGCCTTTGCCTCAGTTTGTATACCTTTTTGTATTTTACAGTTTATCATTAGGGAAAAAATGGTTTAAGTTTTTTTATAGGACTAATCGATTTGTTTGTCTGACTATGCTGGAGTGTAAACTTTCCAAAATTCAATAAGATTCGGGACAAAGTTGCTTATGTTACCAAAAACTCCAACAGATTGATGAACTTCCACACAGCGGAGAAATACAACACAGTTATTGTGACCAAGGTTTATTCCACAAAGGTTTTTTCTAACACCAAACCCCACAAATGACTAGGTACGATCGTCCATAATGCGTCCTTTGGCCTTGGAAGTAAAGGTTGTAAACTACTGAGCTGGACATGCTGTCATTGGCATCTCATGTTAAAGCAAATGAATACCGCATTTTATCCATTCCTTACATTTGACAACAACAGGCCTTCTGTTGTAGTTGCTAAGCTATGATTGGACATTTGCTTGTAGGTCTTAAGGTTGAGCAAATTATAGATTGTATGCTATTTTGTATGTTTTTATAGCAGTAGTGGGTTTACCTGTTTGGGCTTCTCTGCTGAGCTTCAAGGTCAGAAGCAGTGGCCTTTTTGCGGTAGAGGAAGCCTTCATTTTGGGCAGTGTGTGAAGGCGGTTGAGGTGTCGTTGGGGCACCAGTAGCTGGAGCTGAGCGAGAACGTCGTGTCTCCTCAGGTTCTTTTGGACGGGGCCTCCTCCTCGGTTTAGGGCGGTCTCGTGCACGAGGGCGTCCGTCAAAACGAGTCACGGGTGCCGAGAGGCTGCTTGTTGGGCGATATGGGTCTCCTCGTGCCTAAGAAAGTAGAAACCCAAGAATGTGACATCAAGACACAAAAACAATTTAACATACACAGCTCTGTTGTGATATACTGTGAGCTAACTCACCTGTGCTGCCTCTCTCTCCTGGACCTGTTCTACAATCTCTGCCATGGTAGATCTGATGTCCCTACAGTTATGACAGATATGAGTCACCCAAACAGTGAACACAATCAATATAAACTGATTAAATATCATTAGGACAGTGCTGACAAGAAAAACATGAATACAACGTTTGTAAAGATCCTTAGAATTTCACCAGCACGACTCATTCACTTACCCTGAGCGTTTGTCAGAGCCCTCCTTAACCGAGCCCTCAAGGTCACTCGAGTCCTGTCTCTGAATCCTCTGCTTGCTGCTCCCCTCCTGTTCGCTGGACGACTGCCTCTCCAGGCGCCGCCGGTAGCGCTCCTGACGCACAATCAGCGGCAACTCGTTCAGCCTGGCCTGGATCTCCTGTTCACTGGAGGTCTGTCTACCCAGCTTGCACTCCCTCTCTCGCCTCAGATGGTCCATCTGAGGATCAGAGCGGCTGCCACGGGGATCCCTCTGGAGACGGCCGTGGAGGAGCTCCAGCCCTGACTCTGGCCCCACCATGTCTGCCATTGGGATGTCCCCAAACTGTTCCCGCTGCACTCGGCTGGCCTCAAGGAGTGGGTTTACGGCCTTGTGGATGTGGTTGATTCTGGGCTGTACGAAGTCAGCTTTCAGGTGCTGCCATGCATATGCCATTTTAGGGTCCATTATGCCACCACTCTGCGCTAGGTAACCAGAACTGCCCAGACTTCCACTGCTGTAATGATTTTGTGCCAGAAAGCCTGAGCTACCCAATCCCCCACTGCTCTGATAATTCTGTGCTAGGTATCCAGAACTCACTATGTTAGGCTGTTGTGCCAAATATCCAGAACTCCCTGTATTAGGCTGTTGTGCCAAATATCCAGAACTCCCTGTATTAGGCTGCTGTGCCAGATACCCGGAACTCCCCATATTAGGCTGTTGTGCCAAATATCCAGAACTCCCTGTATTAGGCTGTTGTGCCAAATATCCCGAACTCCCCGTATTAGGCTGGTGTGCCAAATATCCCGAACTCCCCGTT
This sequence comes from Liparis tanakae, assembly GCA_036178185.1. Taxonomy (NCBI): domain Eukaryota; kingdom Metazoa; phylum Chordata; class Actinopteri; order Perciformes; family Liparidae; genus Liparis; species Liparis tanakae. The sequence goes on from CM070088.1 coordinate 14,763,224, forward strand.
TTAGGCTGTTGTGCCAAATACCCAGAACTCCCCATATTAGGCTGTGGTGCCAAATATCCTGTACTCCCTAAATTAGGCTGATGTCCCAAGTATCCAGAACTGCCCATATTTTGATGTTGAGCCAAATACCCAGTACTGCCCATATTCTGTTGAGGCAGAAATCCAGGGCTTCCCATACCTCCACTGCTTGGCTGCTGAGCTAGGTTACCTGAACTTCCTAACCTGCCACTGCCTTGATGGTTTTGCGTACTAGCCACCCCCCCAGTTGTCAGTCCAAAGTACCCAGAGCTCTCTGCACTGCCAGCAGTTCTATGGTTTTTCCCAAGGTAAGTAGAAGTGTCTGCTCCACCACTCTGGGAGGTCAGTGCCGAGAAACCGGAGTCACTTCCACCCCCAACCGTCTGTTGGTTCATTCCAAGGTACGGGGAGCTCACCAACTTCCCGCTGCTCTGCTGTTCCATTCCAATGTAGCCTGATCCATTTATAACTGGCTTGTAACTGGCTAGGGTTGAGGACAATCTCTGGCTTGCGGGGGTTGCACCAAGATCCAGACTGGTCTGTAAGGGTTTGTGTTCTACATGCGCATGTACAGTCTGCCTCAAGAAAGACGAGGTAGCACTGGTTGAGGGAACGCTGGGAGTCAGACATGATAATGGGAACATCCTTCGGCTGGAGAGTGGGGTTGTCTTTTTCTCCTCCTCTTTGTTCTTTTCAGCCTAAAGAGAGAGTTAACTAAATAACTAATAGCACTACATAAACTCAATTAAAACCAGAAAATAAAGAATGGACCAATAAAATGGGGGTACAAGTTATCAGGAGTGATATGCTTATTTCAAAACAGTCTGTTGTATTGGCTACTAAGCAATGTTGCATGAAAGGCAGATGGGGTGCAGTGAATGAGGGTTAACCACATGCAGTAAACATCATGAGACGGATTCAGGACTATTAACGATGCAAACTCATGGTGCCATGCCTGCTAAGCAAACATACATCCCAAGGTCACTTTTTTTCTTCTTCCCGTAGTAGCATTAAATTGTGACTCCACCAAAAACTGATTAAACATTTATCTACAGTCAAGCTTACTGCGGAAAGCTGGCGGAGAGAGCTGAAGCGTTCTTTCCAGGTTACAGCAGCCTTGCGGAAGGCCTCGTGGCGAAGGATGAGTTGCTCAACCTCGTCAGTTTGGGCCCGGGCCCCTCCTCCCTCTGGCTCTCTGGAGGTGATCAGCGGCTCCTTGGCCTTCAGCCAGGCTTCCGCCCTTACCGTCTCCTGGACAAACTGGAACTTTTCCTGCTCTAGTGGTGACAGCAGACCAACAGCATGGTTACCATCACACCAACTCACGCCCCAATAGAAATATGTTGTTAACATTCTTGGATTTAATCTATTGTCATTGCACAGAGTACAGGTACTCATGCAATGAAATGTATTCTCTGCATTTAACACATCCTTCGTTACTAAGGAGCAGTGGGCTGCAGTGATGCGCCCGGGAAGCAACTGGGGGTTCAGTGCCTTGCTCAAGGACACTTCCATTTGCAATTAATGGGGAGAGCAGGATCGAACCGACAACCTTGGGGTTGCAGGACGACCCCCTTACCCCACTGAGCTACATCCGCCTTGTTCTTGTTTACATGATGATGATATTTATGCGATATTTATGCGTTCTATCGCAGTGAGTGTGTAACGTTAGCGCACACAAGAAGAACTATAAGATTCATACATGATTCATGATAAAGGCATTAAAGGGAAGAACAAAAACGTGTAGTTTGAGCCCCTTTGACGTTTAACATAGCGCTGTGTTAATAGCTGTGGTCGTCTGGTGAGTTACTCACTGCGCTGTAACTTCTCCTGGTGTTTGTCCCATTTCTCAACAAGGTCCCTCTGCTTAGCCAGAAGACTGTCCAGCTTCTCTTGTATCTGTAGTGACAGACACATTGCAGTCATGACCAAAACAACAAATTGCTACATCCTAATCAAATAATTGTGTGGGTATTCTTGTGTGGCATGTGTGACAGTCATTCAAATGTGTTGCACTGTTTAGTGAGCCCGACCTCCTCTGATGCAAGGTTGCCGGCAGCTATGAGGATCTTGCCCAGATCGGCACACTGCTGTATGGTCTTGCTGCGGCCGTCTACTTTGGCTTTCAGATCCTGATGTTGTTTCATCATCACACCAAGAGCCGTCAAATCCCTGAGGAGGGATAGATCAGATTATTCAGATTTAATGAAGCAACAAATACTATTAGGGAATGCTTATACCTGCAGAGTGTAATATGTCAGCAGTATATGCATGGAGTCTTCTTCCAGTGAAGGATCAGTAGATTAATAATTGTAATTTTGTACAATTACATTTTGTCTGATTAGGCACGATGGCCTTTGTTTCTATTGTGGCCTCTGCTGTGTTCGTTCATTTTTACTCCCCGCCCCCTTATAAATGCATAATCTTTAAGCTTGGTTTGTGTACAAATTACCTAAAAACAAAAATGCAATGTCATTAAGGATTTCCTATTATAATTAAGAAAATACAAATCGAATGACAGATGATGAAGAGTATGACAACATTTGAATTATAATGGACAGGGTCATAACAATTCCAAATGACAAACACCTAGATAGTATTCCAAAAGTGTTGCTGACCCCATGGCAAATTATTATATTTAGGATCAATAAACATGTCTTAACAGCCTCACAGAGCTGCTCATTTGACTATATTCTTTTTGTCCTGCTTTTTTAAAGATGTCATGCTATAAAGGCTGGATTAGAACCAGTAACATTATGCTTATATGGTATGCATCGTATATGCCGCACTGTGCTGGCCTACAATTATTTTGATATTCAATTAATCATTGAGCCATTTATTAAGCAAAAATGATAAACATTTACAATAATAAGTGTATAAGTGTATGTATAAGTCATTTCAGTTTAATTTATATAGCCTATAATCTGAAATTTGCATCAAGGGTTGTACAATCTCCACAGCATACAGCATTTTGCATACCTCAGAACTTTCCTATTTTCTTTTCTATATTTTGTATTATAAATTGATATTTTTTGTGGTTTGGACTTTTAATTGGACAAAGCAAGCAGTTGGAAGGCGCCACCTTGCTGGGTATTTTTCACTTTTTCTTAAATTGTATAAGATAAAAAATCAATGGACTTAAAACTAAACCAAAGACCAACCAATAAAGGAATTAGATGATATTACTCAAGTTATTTATTAATCTGTTGAATCAATGATTCCTCTTGAATATGGCACAACTAAAGAAGCCCGAGGTGACATCTTTAATTGTCTTGTTTTGAACAAACAAAGATACAAAACAACTAAGATATTCAGTTTATAATCACGAGACAAATGAATAAACTGAGAAAAACTGGAGCAAGAGAATGGTATTTTTACTTGAAAATTAATTTATCAAAATATTAACTATTACTGTTTACCAACTAATCAATTAATCCACTCAGTTTCAACATTATAGATCCATACATCCATTTTCCACCGCTTTATCCGGGGTCGGGTCGCGGGGGCAGCAGGCCCAGCAGGTTGACCCAGACTCCCCTCTCGCCCGCAACATTTTCCAGCTCATTCTGGGGGATCCCGAGGCGTAACCAGGCCAGCCGGGAGATATAATCCCTCCAGCGTGTCCTGGGTCTTCCCCGGGGTCTCCTCCCAGTTGGACGTGCCTGGAAAACCTCCAATGGGAGGCGTCCAGGAGGCATCCGAATTAGATGCCCGAACCACCTCAGCTGACTCCTCTCGATGCGAAGGAGCAGCGGCTCGACTCCGAGCTCCCTCCTGATGTCCGAGCTCCTGACCCCATCTCTAAGGCTGAGCCCGGCCACCCTACGGAGGAAACTCATTTCGGCCGCTTGTATTCGCGACCTCGTTCTTTCGGTCACTACCCAAAGTTCGTGACCATAGGTGAGGATTGGAACGTAGACCGACCAGTAAATTGAGAGCTTCGCCTTTTGGCTCAGCTCTCTCTTCACCAAGACGGACCGGTACAGCGCCTGTTTTACTGCTGCAGCCGCACCGATCCGCCTGTCGATCTCCCGCTCAATCTTACCCTCACTCGTGAACAAGACCCCGAGATACTTGAACTCCTTCGCTTGGGGCAGGCGCTCTGTCCCCAACAGCATTATAGAGAAAATGGAAATATGTTTCCCCATCTTCATCAGGCCCACGGTGCACATATGATGATACATCGTCAGCTGCTGAACGATTTCAAAGCCAAGTGGACGTGTGCTGAGCGTCTTCCACTGCGGCACTGATTAGGTAGAATGACAAATACTGGCAGTGATCACGGTGTAAAATGTGTAGCCTGCAGTTCATGGTATGGAAAATTGAATAACAGATGTCATGTGGAATTAGGTCAAGGTGGAACAGCAGCCTAATGCGACATTACACTGTAATGACATTGTGTCTACAGGGACTGCACACTGCTACTAAACCTGGACCATAGTCTGGTGTACAATGGTTTTAACCACATCTCAAGTCAATGAACAACAGCAGAAGTCTTACCTGGGCTCATCCCATCCGATCTGCCCCATGATGCCTTCCATCCACATCAGGTTTTCACGCACCACTGAGAAGAATTGCACCTTGTCCGTCACCGAGGTGACCTGGACGCGACTGGCCTCGCAAGAGCCCAGCAGCTCCTTCCAGGCCTCCATCACCTCCATCTCTTTGAGCATGATGGCCTCGGCCTTCTCACCAGCATAGATGGTTCTCAACTGGGCCGCGTTCTCCTGCAGCTGCCTCACCTGCACCAAGACGGCATGGAGGCAGTTAGCGGCTTCATCCCAGTAGAATACAGTCAGCTCGACGAATGGTTGTGTTCGTAGGAAATACATTGACCTGGTTCATATTGGGTTTGGTACTGTCAAGCACATATTTCTAAGGGCGGGGTTAGTTCTTGGATTTGAAGTTGTGTCTCAATAATAAGTTTGGTGAAATCTATAGGACCTCACCCTGTGGCCGTGAGCCGGAAGTCGGCCTACGCTGTGTGTCTGATGGGTTCAGAAAGACATGACATCACTTGCCTGTGCGACGAGCAATTGAAGGGCATGCTCGAAGGAGTGCATGAGTCTCTGCAGGGTGGCCGGATTGGTGATGTTGGCTTGGCACGCCCTCACCTCTGGCAGCTGCTTCATCTTCCCCGCGATCTGAGCCAAGACCTACAACACAGGACAGCGTTGTTGTCACGAGCAGCTTTAAAAATAGAAGCCGCGTGTCACGGCCAGACTGTCTACCTTTCCAAATAGATGCCCGGTACACCTGAATCACAGGCGGATGTTTGTTTGGGCTGTACCTCTTTGCAGTCAGTGAAGAACTTGTGCAGCTGGTGCGACGCCACCAGCATCTGCCTGCGGGTCTCCATCAGCTCCAGGAGGTCGGCCCACGACTCGTTCAGCCCGTCCTTCCACTCGGCAATGGTGGCGGCGTCCGAGTGGCCGCAGTCGATCATCTCGTTCACCATTTTGTTCACCTGCTCCATGCGCTGCTGGCCAACGCTGTTGGTTTCTGAGGCGAACTTGGTGAAACTCTCCTGAAGCACCTGGAACACAGGTGAAGCACACAACTCTGCATAGTTTGCACACAGTGACATGAGCTAAGTGAGACTCAAAATATTATTATTATTATGATCTGCGCCAGGAAAAAAGGTATTAGCTTGTTTGTGTGCGTGCGTTGGTGTGTATGTGTATGTCTGTCGGTCCACGGCTAATCTCCCATCATGCTGGACCCTTCAGCCTACTATTTCTGCTGTTCACTTATGACTGTATGCTCATGGACCTCTCAGGATTTGCAGTGATTTCTTCCTTGTTTCTTAGTTTTCATGAAACATTCATCATGGTTTAAAGATATACAGCTACTGTATACAGTCACAGTCATCACTCAGTTCTATAATATCAACCTACGCATTCAGCCTCTAACAAAGACATTTTTATTATATTTAGAGTATTTATAGTTGCTTTCTGATGTATGTTCTCTTTATTTAGTTTACAAAATATTTAGTTTATTATTTTTTATTTAGATCAGTCACATTCTGTGACGCACACACCAGATCTATGGCTGGTTTAATTGGAGTAGCAAATCTGGTGTTTTAAACTGTTATTTTAACTTACTATCATTATGTCATTTCCCCACATTAGGACAGTTAAGAAGCGTTGTGAGTATCTGCCGTTAACTTCCTTCCTAGGAGAATCCCCAATGGGAGACAGCTGTACATCCAACTCTCTCGTCATGGTCGTGTCTGTAGTTTATGTGCGTTAGTGTTGTGATAATTTGGTCCAAGGCTTGCCTCTGACAGGAAGAACGATACAAGGCGTGTGTTTCATGTTGAGCTTATTCTATGAAACACAAGCATATGTGATCCTTTTTAAGAAAAAAAAATGTTTTAAACGGTTGCAGTTTTTGTCAATGTTCTTTCTTCTTAAGCTTTGGTAGGAGGGGTGAGAGCCTGCTGCCCCACAGGAAGCCGCCATGGCAGAGAGATGGGATTAAACAGGGTGGAGAGGCGGCATGTTGTCACATTTTACTCTGTGAATTCAGGATTAAGTTCAACCAAATCAGAGTTGTAGATTGTGGAAACATTGTTTGTTTGGTTAGTTTGATTTTGTGTCTGTCCAGTTTGAATGAAGCATGTTTGACAATGAGTTAACGAGGCCATTCAAATTCTTAGTTCAGTCTGAAAGAGAAACATGAATTCAGAAGCTGTACGGTTGTATTTTGATGATTCTGTTTCGCTGTAAGAATATTTACTTTATTGACATGTTGTTAGTTAATGTTGTTGCGTGCTTGTACATGGAGGCCAACCGGTACGAGTCCGCCACGGAAGAGATAAGCTTTCTCATTCGATGGAGCACACTGGGGCCTTTATTTCCACAGTGGACGACATAGACCATCAGCCTGATTAGATATCGACGTAAAAGGTGCTTCATTTCCCTTCGAAAAAGTATCTTATTTACTTTACACTATAAAGTCTCAGTGTCATGCTTAACTCAAGCCAAGTATAAAAATAAAGCAAACAAAAGTCAAATGCGTTATGTACAGGGGCCAATGGCAGCCAATGTTACTGATTAATTAAACGGCCCATAAAATACATGCATAGATCATGAAATGATTCACGACCTTAAGATGGAAATATTTAGTATTTACTTTATCCCATTGCATGTTTGCTTGGCTCATGGAAACATAATGTTTGGTTTCATTACAATCAAATTCTGATTTCCAAATGAATTCAAATAAGAAGACAACAGGGCTTTAAACTTAATGTAATATTTAAAGTTTCTTTCTTTTCTTTTAGTTTATCTTTAAATAGAGGAAACACAAAATATAGTATTGTATATTTAAAACTGATTTATTGGGAAAATAAGCTAAATTGTAGATTTTATTACAGTCTTTCCCTTTTTTGTATCACAAAAAATACAAGCGCTAAATCCCGGTCTTTCAATAAGAACTCCAGACGTAAAAAGACTATTTTCACTGTGTTTTCTTTCACACTTTGGCTAAAATTTTGTGTAAAAGTAAGATGATGTTTTGTGAAAATAAATATGAAACTTTATTTAAAATGTGTTCACTTGTTAAATATAAAAAACAATGGCATTTAATTGTTTTAATGTGAAAGGTGTCATGTAGTAGCAACCCAAACCGCGCTGAGGAACTGACCGTCACGTCCTCGAGGTCGTGGCCCAGCTCAGTGGAACTGGCCACCGTCTCCCTGTCAGTGATCCACTTCTCTAACTCCTCCACATCCTTGTTGAGCTGATAGAGCCAGTACTGCTGCTCCAGCTTGGTCTTCCTGTGCTCCACCATGTCCTTCAGAGACACATACAGCCGGTCGATGTGCGACTGCTGCTTGGTGAGCTGCACGCTGTTGGAAAGAAAAAAACTAAACGTTACAGCTGCCGGCAAGCCGAGCATCGACAATGTCGCCCCTGTGTTGTTGTTCCCTGTGTTGTCACATGGAACATGCAGCGGTTATTCTCTAAGTCCTGGGGCTATATGTGCTGCTTTGTGAGTGCATGTGCACCACACCTTTCTGGGTGTCCGAGTTCCATCAGACGCTGGCACTGCTGGGATAGCATGCCCACTGTCTCTGCGTATGTCTCCACCGTTTGCTCCAGAGCCAGGTGGGCCTTCAGCAGCTGCAGGGTACTCGCCTCGTCCTGGAAACGATGATCAGAACAACGTCAGGTTTCACTCTCGCAAACGCGACAAGAAAGACAAGACCGGCGCGAGCGACAGCGCTGCCCGTACCGTGCCTCTCTCTTCGTTGACCAGATGGAGCTTCTGACCAGACAGCCAGGACTCCACTTTAGCCGCCTCGCTGTAGTACTGCTGAGCCTGCAGCGTGGCGTCCAGCATCACGCAGCGCCGCTCCGTCTCCAGCTGCAAAACCTCCCACAGTTGGCGCACGTGCCCGGCCCCTTCGCGCACAAACTCCACCTCGGGAGTCCTCAGCGAAGCGATGATCCCTGCGCGGTCCAGAACCTCCTCGACGCGAGCCCGCCGCCCGGTCAGCTCCCTCTGGAGTGTCTGAAGGACCGATCGGAGGTGAGTTCCCAAACTGAGCGTGCTTAGGTCATATTTCAGCCCACCAATGATGTCTCTGATACTTACTTGGTTCTTTTTCACATGCTGCTGTACGCTCTGGAGGTTAGTTCCATAATCCTTACAGGAGGCCAAGGGAAGCCTCTCCTGAATCCACAGCTATCAGGTAACCACAGGCAGGTCATTAGATTTCTCAGAATCAAACATGGAAGCCACGGCACTGATGCATTGCCACATCACAGTCTGATTCCACAATATTCACCATAATACCACACACTGACGAATGTTCCAAAGGGAATTAAAGACGGTGTATACGGAAGAGGAAGTATGCGTGTGGGTAAAGACATATAGACTCACTATCTCGTCCTCCAGGTCCTGGGCGACCTGGTGCATCTCTTTGGAAGCCAGCAGGATGCGGCGTCTCTCCTTCAGCGGCTCAATGAGGCGGACAATTCGGGTCTCCGCCACGCCCGACTGCTCGCCGCCTTCCCTGTCACCGCCTTCCCTGTCACCGCCTTCCCTGTCACCTGCCATCACCCCTCGCTGGGGAAGGCAGACCCCCTGCAAGCTACCCAGCTCTCCCACATCCTTGTAAAAGTCCCCAATCTGAGACTCCATAGCCTGCACGGGAGGAGGCGGGGGGGGGAGGTCATGTTACAGCCACATGAGGGACGGACAAACAACGCACATCAGCTGTTTTCCTATTGGAACATTTCAGGGTTATGTAACGGACTGCCTCGCTTTAAGGAGGGGGGCGGGGGAGAAGCCTGTGGTGACATTTTTCATGTGTTAAAGAACACACAACAGCGGCATGGGCGGACACATGTCGGAGACGGGGAAATTACATAAACAACAACGAGCTAAAGTATGCAGTCTGTCAAATGTATTAGTCAAATCAAGCCGATTAGTTTCTCATGACCAAAGGTGCTGTGGAAGTAAGTCACATGACATGTAAGAGCCCTTTAAAAAAAATATATTATCTCAAGTCAAGCTCAGAAGTAGAATGTAAGTACTTTTACTCAACTGCCGTACCTAAGTTTGATGAGGTACTTGAGTAACAAACCGTTTCCACTGAGTTTTAAGATCCCACATATAAAGGTCACGTTCACATGTGTGCAGTGGAATAGATTTGTAGACATTTGAGTGCAAATATGGAAAGTACATAAGCTGAGGATGACTGCCAACATAAACCCTACGTGGCTGAAGAGCCGCTCCGGTTTACACGTGAAAAATCATTTGGGTTTCATTTGGAAGTTCTTGACACTCGCCTGGAATTTCTGGAGCTGCTCGTTGAAGGTGGGCAGATGGTGCGCCTGCTCCAACTGGGGGGGCTGCTGCTCCAGGTGGGAGAGCTGGTTGTCCAGGTCGGAGAAGCTCTTCACCGCCGGCTCGGGCTTGTTGTTCTCGAAGAGCTGGCGGGCCTTGGCCTTGGTGGTGCTCTCCAGGTCGGACCAGCACTCTCTGATCTCCTCCAGCTTCTGCTGAACCACTGGACGCAGCTCTGGCTTCTCCTGGATCAGCTCCAGACCCTCCTGGACACAGGAAGTGATGACTAATGGTTAAACACTGGCACAAAACCATCAGTTTAAGTCACTATGTGTTTTCCCAGGTGTTAAACATATCTGAATAAAAACAGATGACATTGTGTCATTGTGTCGTGTCTGTCGAGGGACTCGTACGCTGCTTTAATTTCAGCATTCGCTTCCGGGGATGATTGTTGCTTCACGTGCTACCACAGATCTGTCCACCATTTTAGATTTCAAGTTCAAAGAAAATATATTCCGGAAATTGTTCATTCTAAATCTTTTTTTCACACGACCAACGACTTTAATCGATATCCTTCGATGGATCGTCTCTACAACCAGGAATTGGCCTTCAAAGAAAAAATGACTATATCAGCAGCCCTCAACAAATCTGCACACAGTACAACATGCTATTCTAAGCCATGGACCTGTGGATCTTGTTTTAATAGATTACATTATTGCAGAAGGGCTCTATGAGAGTAATATCTCATGGCGCTGAAAGAGAGTGGCTAAATTCAGTTTTGTCTCCAAATATAGCTCGGCACCACACAGCTCCATGCCGAGTATGGAGACCCACCCAGCCACCCTGCAGACAGAGAGGCAGGTGTGTGGGGCAACGTTTGGCCTCGGGCTGACCTAAAAGATAATGTGTGGTAAGTCTAATAAACACCATCTCTGTCCTCCACCCATGCTCCTTTGCTCTTTTCCCCTCCCCTAAACCTTGGATATGGATGAGGAGATGCGGGGGGATCAAAGCTTGAGGCACATCCCCCTTTGTGTCCATGAAGCTCTTCCCTGAAACCGAGTATCTCCTTGAAGGTGTTGGAGGCGCTTCGACAAGATTTTGGGATGTTTTCCTTCATTTTCACGCCATCGTGATTTATAATCTCTGCAGATTTGATTCATATTTCTGCTCCACATTTCTCTGTTGCATACGATCATCATTTACCCAGCCCATGTTGTAATAACAACCGTGCACATGATGCATTCAATCTTCTAAATTCTGCTTCCCCTCCTTTATCTTTTTTTTCTTTTTTTTTTTTGGGGGGGGGGGCTGGACCTATATCCTATGGCTTTCATAATGCAGTGCTGCATTCCTCCTCTTGGCACCGGCTCTCTGCTTAACTGCTGCTAGCTCTCACTTGCTCACCACCCATCTCTCTCTCTCTCTCTCTCTCTCCCTCTCGCTCCTATCTTCCCCCAGCCTCGCTCTCCTCATAATGCAGAGCCAGCAGAAAGCAGGTCTCTCTCTCTCTCTCTCTCTCTCTCTCTCTCTCCCCTCCCCTTGGCTTTACTGATAGACACAGTGAGGCAGAGGGAGAAAAAATCAGAGAGGAGGGTGGAGAGAGGAGTGCAGAAAGGCAGAAAGGCAGAGTAAAAAGGAAGAAGGGAGGCAAAAAGAGAGGGAATCAAAGGTTTGTGGGGCAGGAATTGGACTGCGGGTGTGTGCTACAGCCCGGGCACAATCGGATCCAAAGGGCATCTACAAAAGCCAATGTTCGAGGCTGAAACAGTGCGAGATTCGAATGGCTACCACGTAGGAATCGTGTAATTATGGCAGCAGAGTTGTTTTGCCGAATTCTGCAGGCTTTTCTTGTGGTGCTGATGCAGCATAGTGAAGTAGTGGGCGGGATTGTGGGGCTTGTTTTATACTACTGGCAAAAACGACAATGTGTTCACACCCACTGGATGCATTACAGCAACACTAGGCAACGTATGGCGTTACCTGCAAAACACTGAAAAGAGTTAGATCTGTCAATATCACTTCATGTAGACGGCAGCTTCCTCTTTTGATGCCTTGTCTCGCCTTCTGCCCAACCCACAATGCAACACTGTGCACGTATGTATTACTATGGCGACATCCAACCAGCAAACTTTGAGTGGATGTCCCGCTTTTTACAATCCTGGATTATTTCCACTTGATGAAGCGTCTTCGATTAAGTAAATTGCACTATTTTTAAAATGGCTATGCTAAAGAGGGTGAATGTATGAGTGGCGTGTAATGTCAGTCGCATCCTCTTTATGAAAGTACCATAGGCATCAAGATGGAAACGGGTTGTCTAATAAAACAGTTGTTTGAACATGCTGTCATAAATACAGATGTGCAGGTTATGAGTAATAATACAACATCTGGAAAAAAGGATTCGGACAATGAACGCAGCACAATAAGCTAAAATAATGTATTTACATTTATTATATGATATGAAGAACATCAACATCTAGAGCAACAGAAAACAGCAAGTTGATTACATCTATACTGCATTAAAGACATGACAAACAAAGAAAATGTACTACGTTTAAATGTCTGAAAGTTAGATGTTGGATTAATTAATGAAGAGAGTTTGTGCGACTGTGACTCAGAGGTGAGCAGGGTTGTCTTCAATCAGGATCGGCAGTTTGATCCCCGGCTCCCCTAGTCCATGTTGATGTGTCTTGGACAAGATACGTAACCCAAAATGTGAATGTGTATGAGTGTTAGTGATGGGCAGGTGCACCTTAGCTCCTCCCATCAGTGTGTGAATGGGTGAATGATGTCATGTAGTGTTAAAGAGTTTGAGTGGTCATAAGACTAGAAAAGTGCTGTACAAGTACGGATCCATCTCATATGAGTGGATTTGTTTGTCACGTAACTTGCGTAGGTAAGTAACGGCACTTCGATATTAATCTTTACCTAAATTTAACTAAGTAGGTTTGTTGCCTAACTATAGCTGAGTTGTGTGGACGGAAGTTTATTTTGAAGAGAAGGAATGTAACGAGCATAAAAGCCCCTGTGTTGCTGTCTTTCTTAGGAGAACACATATAAAATAAGTACCATTTTGTCAGATATCACAGGATCTGTTGTCTGAGGATACACTGATATCATAAATTAAAGTCTGAGTGAGACACGCCCCTCTTCCCCAGAACACTGGTATTCAGGTCCCGTGTAAAAACTAAAGCAACATACTTAATTGAACCTAAAACATGTTCTTTTGCAAACCCTAAGCAAGTAGTCGTGTTCCCTAAACCTGAACGTACTTAAGACTGCAGCTTCAAAAGAGCTATCAGAGGTCAAGACACTCTGTTGTTGAATACATATGTAGACATGTCGATATGAACTTCAACCTATCCTTGGTTTGCAGAAACGTACAAAGCCGTCGTTTGATTCTGGCGGCTGGGTTGCAAATGTCTGCAGTGACAAAGCTGCTGAGAGGTGCATTCTTAGTTTGGGCTTTCTGGGATTCATTATTTGATAATAGAAATAAGAATATAGAGTAATTCAAGCATACAATTAAATATATGCGACAATGCACATCTTAAGGTGAAGCCATCATCCCTCTTTTGTGTCCAGTCACATATGAAGGAAGGTGATGATCAAGAGTAAAAATTAGATTTTAATTATTTTTTCAAAAGGGCCGCAACTAAATATGAAGACGTCCCTAATATATTCGAATATGTAAGAGGTGCAGTGTCTATCAGTGAGTCACTGATCCATGGGCTCCAGGCGGACAGGCCCATGTTTTTTCTGTGCGTTGACCCCTGAGCCCACGCTGAGGATCGGCACAAGGTCGGCCATGAGTCCTCTCACTGTAACAGAGAAGCACCCACAGATCCTACACACACACACACACACACACACACACACACACACACACACACACACACACACACACACACACGAGTCGGCCCGGAGCTGTGCGCGCGGGCTTCATGTGCTGAGTAAGTGGGAGAACAGAGGTGAGGGGCGGAGGCGGGAACCCTTCCAAAAAAAGGATGCAGAGTTCTCCCATCGCGGCAGCACGCGCCGTCATCTTTTGTCCCCGTCTCTCAGGTAACAACGGACAGAGAGACATGGGGTGGATTACGGGATGCTAGCAGGCTCGTGGAGACATGAGTGTGCCTGGTACCGTCTGTACGTGGCCACGTACATAGGAAATTGTGTCGGTCAGCATGGGGGAGACAATCTCTGTAGAGCGGCCATCTTTCTGTCAATTCTTCTAGTTGGTTGTATCTGGTATTTGGTAATAAAGGTTATTCAAACATGCTGATGATTCACAAGTAAAGCAATATCCTGTTCAGTCTATTCTCACTTCAAGCTGAGATGTAGTTCTAGTTAGAGGAGCTCTCTGTGTCTCTCTGATCAGAGTCTCATGTTAATAGTGTATTATTATGGAAAAATATAAACATATTTTGCACTTATGGTAAAGGCAACTGTTTATTGGTTAGAAGGTGTCTTAGTGGTTTAAGATGCATAGCATGTGACGATAGACTGTAGTGGTCGTAGAGTCACCCATTGGCTTGTGTACTGCCCTTTTGAAGCCTGACGTTTGGCCGTCACCATCTTGGATTATGGCCGCTGCCATCTTGACTTTTTGCAACCAGTAAGCCTAAGCAGCTCTGGTAGGGCAGCAACCTGTCAATCACCTTGTAGCCCCGCCCTAAAGCATCCTCTGCTTTATGGTCTATTTGTCTCTAAATGAACCATCATTTACTAAATTAACATCATGCCGTATCGAAGAAGAATTAAAACTACTTGAAACATGTTTACAATGTTTAATGAGGGAATGAATCAAGCGAGAAGTAGCGTGATTGCTGCATATCAACTGCACTATTCAACAGGCCATGTTATTTGTCTTTAATGTTTCAAACCCTCTCACATCTACTATATAGTCTATATTTCAGATATCTGTGATAATAAAATCACGTGTCACATGTGTTTCATTCTAATTCACCGGTGATGAAGATCTTCTGGAACATATGATGAGGATGTTGACAGCGGTCCCACTAAGTTGGCTTTCGATATATTTATATATGTATACATATGAAAATGTCATTGTTCCATCGGGGCTGCAACAAACACAGTGCATTATTGACTCATCTGCTGGTTATTTCTCTTGATTACTTTTGATAAATTGCTAGGTCTATTTCAGAAATCAAAACTAAAAAGCTGTCATCATTCCTTAAAGCCCGAATCCTACATCTTCAAATGACTTGTTCCCCCTCAAACCCGAAGCTGTCCACTTTACTATGCTATACAATGGAGAGAAGCATCAAATCCCTGCATTTGGGAAGCCGCTGGAATCGTTTTTTTCTTCAGAAAACGCAATCAATCGTTGATCAAAACAGTTGCAGCTTCATTTTCTATCAATTGACTAATCCTTAAATTAACTAATCGTTTCAGCTCCACATTATTTTTAAAAATTAAAACAGAAAACGTAGGTGTAAAAATAAATCTGGCAAACCATGTTCGGCTCAGGTAACAAGTTTCATCCACAGCCTGTATTTTCTTATTCCCAGTGAATGCTCAAATTTAAGTTATTATGACATGAACATAGTTGCACTCAAGGTGGGCTCCAAACATGGATTTGTTTGACCACATTACATCTTTTATAGTTCCATTTGAGCAATAATGCCACATTTGATGATTGACTTTCCACTTTTGACATTGTAAAAAAACAAACCAATACAGTGAAAAGAAACGACTGTAATGTCGTCATGTCACAACGGGAATACCCTGAACTCCGAAGCCACAGGACGCAACACTGTTGAGAACACGTCTGGATGTGGCTGCAGGGACTCTGGAGCTGGGAACAGGCTGGAGCCAAGACAACATGAAGAAAAGACTCGCCGCCTCGCAGCACAAAGCCTCTGCACACATTGAGCTATCGGCACAAGTCGTCTTTTCTCTCTTGCGCATCGTGACTGAAGGAAGAGGAGGTGTCTGCCGGCTCACTGGGAGGACCTGGACTGTGATGAACCCAGTGACAGCTAATGAGGGCTTCCTCATTAGGTCATATGGCGTGGTGGGCTCCGTCTTCATGGGGTCGTGGTTAGAATTAGTTACGCCGCTACCCTATGAATATTTAATAAGACCGTATATACTACGAAAACATGAATGTGTAAAAATCTATACAGTCTAATGATTTTTTTTATGTATTCAATAAATAATTAATAATTAAAACGGTTGAAAATGTCAACAAAGCCTCTCAGGATGTTATCAGAGATGTAAATACATTTTTAGCAAGGTCACAGTCTGATAAACCTCAACAGCACTGCCATCACATTATTCAGCATTTTTCTCTTAAACGTGTGTCCGGGAGCCACATGCCATGTCTCTCAGTCCCACTGTGCCACTGGTGCAGCTTGTTTGCTTCTAGATTAGCAAATCGATTATCTAATATTACAAAAAACTCACACACTTTACACGATAAATCAAAGAGCACAGATTGATTTTGCTCTGGTGCAGCTTTTTGATCCACTGAAATGCATGAAAGGACATAAATAATGTGCTTGTTAACCTGCATAAATGAGAAAATAGTGAGCTTTTATAGAAATGGGTGAATTATAGGATTCCAGTTGCCAAAGGGCTTTCTGTCTGGCTTCTCGTCTTTCGCATGGTGCTCGAGGGCTGAAGCACTTCCTGGTTTAACCAAATCCCAAAGATCTCATCAATCTGAATCAATTATAAGACAGTGCATCCCTGTAGTCAGCGATTCTGTTTAAATTGTTGCAAAGCATCAAAGGGGGTTACACCATGATGCAGGATGCACATTTCTACATGATATGATAGTATGGCTTCTGCAAACCTTTCTACTAAGAGCTTAGCCCTCTTGGCTCTCGTGTTCTCCACATGTCCGCCTCATCAGCAGCAGCTTCATGTGTGACCGAGCCGATCGTCACAGCCTTTTGAACGACAGCAGCGACATGTTTGACTGGCTGACATCAGCAGAGATGGAGGCGGTCTCATCGCCTAATAAAGAGCCCACCTGAGCTTCACCGAGGCAGATGGCATGGAGAACATTCTGTGTGGATGGGACGGTTGCTCTGTCGGGGTAGCAAAGCATGATGGGAATGTGGGGCCAAAAAGAAAAAGAAAGAAGAGAAAAAAACAGGTGTTTATGATGTCAGCTGACTATGTATATTTCTTCCTAACAGACACCATTTGTATATGCATGGGCAGGAAAGGAACCGGCATCCTCTGTGTGTTTGGCCTCCACTGCTGCGGAGGTTTAAGTGTCCTCTGTGTGATTCACTATAACCTCCATAACGGAGCCGTGAAATCCAGGTGGTCTCACCTCTGGGCAGAGACACCAGAGAACCACAGGCGGTGTGGGTGTGTGGGGGTGTGAGGGTGTGGGGGTGTGTGTGTGTATGTGGGGGGGGTGATTGTACCACCTGTGAACCGGAACAACACCGCCACCATGGCGACGTAACCTTGAGAACGTAATTCAGGATGTCCCCGAGCAAAGTGATGAAATGAAAAGCTGAGTGATGTGACATGTCTCACACTCTCTCTCACCTTACCACCATTTCACTGCCACCACACCCACTGTCATTCACGCCATGCTCTCACCTGCTCCGGCCCGTCCGACCACCCCCCATCCACGCCTCCCTTCCATCCTTCCATCATCATGCCCATGTCACCTCCACTCACCTGCTCGATCTTGGCAAGCCATTCCTTATTGCGGGCCAGTTCCGCCATAAAGGCCTGGTGCTTCAGCCACTTCCTGTGAAGCTTTTGAGCCTCGTCCCGCGCCGTGTCTCGGGCCATAAGCATCTTCTCTTCCACCCCCTGTCCCAATCACTCAGCTAGGGGAGACAAAAATAGCCACCATCAGGAGCCCAACGCTCGAGCCGGCCCTTCTTCTCCCCCCTCTTTCCCACAGGACGTCCTGCCTGCCTCCTCTATAAAACAGCCACCCGCTCTGCTCTGCAGGGGCCTGGGTACCTGTGCTGTCACCACTCACCCCAACCCCCACCAGACACCCCTTTTCTGGAGGAAAAAAATAAAAAATAAATTCAAGATAAGGACCTCAGCAGCAGTGGTAGCAATGGAAGCACTCAATCCCTTCCTTTGGGTCGCCCCTGGGTCCTCATGCCCTACTGCTTCGTGGGTTTTGCGGTCCTGATGCTGCAGTGCCTGCTAGCCAGTCTCAGAGAAGGCAAAAAAAACAAGCAGCGAAATAGAGCAAATGCACCAAACGACAACGCTGGTAAAAGAAATGACACAACACATCCGAGTCTCCTTTGGGCTCGTCGGGTCGTCTTCCAGCTCTGGATGTCGATTACAATCCAGCCGTCAGCGGATGTGTAGATGTAGCTTAGCCACAGAGGTGTCTTCCAGCCGGGGCAAACCTGACCATCCGCCGCTCGACCAGTCCCGGTCAAACTATAGTCCGGTGTAATGATGCTGTAGACAGGAGGAGGAGGAAGACTTGGAGTGGGAGGAGCAGGGTGAACGGGATGCAGAGGCAGTGCAGGGGGGAAGGCCGGATAACATAAGCTATCCGCTCTTGAAATGCATCGCTCCCGGCCCGCTGCAAAGATGCCCACGTAGGCTGCTGCGAGATAGCACACTATTTCCTCTCCTCAGTTCCCCCTTCCTCGTGTCCCCGAACAGCTCAGCCGCGGTTGGTGCATGCTGCTGCAGTCCTTGCCTCTCAGCTACGCTCCCGTGTGTGTGTGTGTGTGTGTGTATATGTGTGTGTGTGTGCGTGTGTGCTTGCGCAAGTGTATGTGTGTGTGTGCAATCACAATCAGCACTGCAGTGCCGGAGTAGAGAGAGAGAGAGCGAGCGAGAAGGAAGGAAGGGAGAGAGGAGAAGGAGGAGGGGGAGGAGGAGGAGGAGGAGGAGGAGGAGGAGGAGGAGGAGGAGGAGCGGGGGAGAGGGAGAGGAAATGGAGAAAGGGCCAGAGCGCACACAAAAAAAAGAAGAAGAAGGGGAGAGCAAGTGAAAAGAGGGAAAAGATGGTGTTAGTGGGAAGGGGGGGGGGTGCAGTGGAACAGAGAAAGGAAGAGAGAGCCTGCGTCATCCCTCAGTGTCACCAGGGACATTTCTCTGCACTAGAAATGACTGCACTCAGAGCGGGAGCAGGATTTGGGAAGGGGGAGGGGGATGCGGGGGAGGGGGGGGGTCGTTTTTAAAACAGCTGAATTGGAGAGATGGGAGGATGCATGCACACATGGTCCACGCTGCAGCCAACTGATTCGGATCACTGTTCACGCTCCCTCTTCGAGGGCACCGCATGCCATCTATTCCTCGTGCCGCAAATCCCGTGTCCTTCGGGTGCAGAGGGTGCACACGCTTTACCGTGTGCTTACCGCCGCTCCCCCTGATCTGAATTATAGATAAGAGAGGCGATTTTTACGTTATCAGACAAAAGAAACGTGTTCTGTTCACTTCTAATCTTTAGTCCGCGCCCATGCTGCAGCATTAAAAAAAATGTTGGTTTATTTTTTATTTTCATACTGTCCTTTAAAAATCCATGTTTATATCAGGATTGAATCGTCACGGCGTCCAGATGATTCAAGTGTCATGGGAGTGAAGTGGAGCACTACCCAGAACCACCAAGTTTAGTTGTTCAGGCTGGTTCTGTGTATTTCTTTTATTGAACCACATCTTTGGTTTATAGCAGGGTCAGACCTCACCAGACCCAATACATTACACATATTACAAATTATAATATTAATTATTTGCCACAATAAATATTCTATTGTCATAATTGGAAATTAAAGCCGTCCATGTCTACAGACATTACTGATGTTAACATTTACAGCATTATAAAACATGAATTATTCACATGACTTGTCTCCGAGTGTATGTAAGGGCTGTCAATCATTTTGAAAGTAAATGCAGGTTTAAAAAAAGTAAACCATTCTTTATTAGATTACACCGTTCATCGGCAACACACATGTGAGCGAGAGAGAGAGAAAGGGTGTTGTGACCTTTCACAACATAGAGCCGTAGAGGGCACGATGAAAACCACATCTTCTAATACAAAGGATCCCACTGCTCGGCATCCCATCTCAGAGAGACGTTCAAAGGCCAGGTGGTCGACGGGCATGAAGACAATCGAGTACACAAACTGATCTCAATGGACGCTTAGCTGAGCCATGGCAGGAGGTTCCCTACAGCTCATCACATCGGATCAACCCAACAAAACATGTCTGACAGCTGGTGGTATTGGGAGGGGCACAGGGCTGTTTGCATGGGAGAAGTGTGCCTTTCTACAAGAAATCTCTTCAGGTTTAGACAACATGCCTAAAATATCATGGTTTGTGGTAGAACGCCATGAAGACAAATTTTACGACGCTGTTCCTCTGAGTACTTGTTTTGGTCTTGTATAGACGTCTTGGGAAAGGTCGGTGGCTGTGGAGATAATGAAGAGGAACAGAACGAGGTAGAACCAAAGTGTCAAGAAGCTTCATTTGTGCAACGCTTCAAATGTACACGAACCCTTCGCCTTGAATCTCTCTTCTCATACTAGACGTACTTCCGGTGGAGATCCTTCAGCTACTGCAGAGCCTTCGACACAGATGGATTCAACTTTGTAAGATTCAATCCCGCTTGTATTGACAGACCTCTCTGTGAAAGACATCCGCCCAACCCTGCACCAGGTAGGTTTTTATGTAAAATGAAAACCTGGACGTTCCA
This sequence comes from Liparis tanakae, assembly GCA_036178185.1. Taxonomy (NCBI): domain Eukaryota; kingdom Metazoa; phylum Chordata; class Actinopteri; order Perciformes; family Liparidae; genus Liparis; species Liparis tanakae. Next base: position 14,783,708 of record CM070088.1, read on the forward strand.
GTAACTTGTTCTAGTCTTGTGTCCTTTGCAGTGACAAAATTACTTTAAATTCTTAATATCTTTGATATCAGGTAATCATTGATATTGTTGGCTGGAACGACGAGTATCGCTACCAGCTCTTAACCAAGCTTACATAAGTTTCAAGCCAACTTTCATATTTACAGCTGATTGGATTTGAATCCTGAACCCTATGAAATGCGTCTGAAATATAAAATGCATGTATGGTGAGAGTGAGAGATGTCTTCAACTCAATCTCCATCTCCAACTCCAGTCACAGCTGCTTGACGGCTTGCCCGCAGTCATTTGTGCAGACTGTCATTGGAGTCCTGATCGAAAGAGGGAACAATGTTTTGTTTTCTCGTGATGAAAGTTTATTGTCTCGAGATAACAACAAAATGAAATAGTCGTCTCAAGTTAACAGCATCAACAACAAAAAATGCTTCCGTAATTTAGTCTACTAGGTGGACTTAAAGACTCACTATTGCGCTGGACTGTATTTGCTCGGAAAACAAAGCAAAGAAAACATCACCTGATCTGATTTGGACTACGGGGATCTTGCATGATTCATTAATGATTTTCAGATGGCCACATTGTATACGGGATGAGACGTGGCATCTCTGTGATTGGTGATTAGCTTAGCTTAGCATAAACATGGAAAGCAGTGAGAAACAGCTAGCCTGGCTCTCTCTCTTTTTGATTTACGTACTTAATGCTTGTCTCAAATAGAAATGTTGCTTGCTATATACTCATGCATTTACTCTTTATGCAAATCTATAATGATCTCCTCCTGACTCCATAGCTAAAGCAACGGCATCACACATCTTTAAATATCATTATTGGTAACAAAGCAAATAATTGCATTTCCCAAAATGTCAAACCATTTGTTTAGTAACAGCATAACATATTTTAAATAAGTCTTGATATTGTAATGTGCCGATTGAAACTGACTTTGTGACGTTGTGTTGTACCAACAGCTACAACATTTGATGCCGCAACAACTTCTAAAAAACTAGCATCCAAACCCGGTGGTTTTTCCAAAGGGAGAATATCCTGGAGAGTAAAAGTACCAACACCCAGTGGCTTTCACCCAGAATGCCTTTCTTTACGTGTGTGTCTTTCCAGCCAATGACACTTATTGAATGTGGACAAATAGCTTGTAGCTATTTGAACTGATGATTTGAAGAAGGTCGGAAGTCTTATTTGGAAAATCACATTTCTAGTGCTTTAACGTGATAACATGTACCAGAAATCTATTACCACAAACTTCTCGGCTAAACACTAACTATTGACTCTGATGAGACCAGTCTTCCACCTGTCAGATGAGGATACTTTGTGGATTTGCTTAAGACAATGCTTCATCTGGATGTTGAGCTAACACCCAGTCAGCTTCATAAGGATCCGTTCATTCATTACCACGAGTGACCTCACCAACAGCGTCCAGTGAGTCCACCTTAGAATCCGTTGTAGAATCTCAGCTGGTTCTGGCTGATTGAGGAATGACACGTTTTTATTGATTGATTTTCTTCCAGCTTCATATCAGTCTGTGAGATGATAGAAGTGAGTCAAGATCAGAGTCCGACTTAAGGGACCAGCAGCCTTGGTTGAACCCTCAGGCTTCTAGCAGCACCGCCAGCCTGAACCAGCACAACACCTCCGGCAAGGTCGCTCCCGCTTGGCACAGTCGCCAAGAGCATCCTCTCAAACTGGAGACGGCGACTCCATTGCAAGGGAAAGACCTTGTGAACAGATAGATTTCATCCAGATGCACGGCGCAGGTAGGCTCAGTCATAGCAGCACGATACTGGTACCAATAAGGTCATGAATACATTTGAACTTACACACAGCTGGTGCAACAGCCTGCAAGTTCATTTTGAAATCAGTTCAATGTATTTAAATCTCATCTAAAATAAAGGAGTAATGTTTAACAAGAATTGATCATGCTGGGAAAGCGAGAAGGTGAAATCTATTATCTACTTATGGGAAATTATATCAGTATTCTTCTCAGTGAACATGAACCATTGCTTTTCTTAACTTTACGAGCATTAAACAATCATAATCAGAGTTACCTCAAACACAAACCTGCGAGGCTGGAGCTTCATCCAGCAAAGCCTCGGAGGAAAAGGACGTGGGCCACTTTTGTCGCCAGACACAGTGGCTTAAGGTATATGTTATTTAGCTTGTCTGTACTGATACTTTATTATTTAACTTAAGAGATTCAAACACATTTGGTCTCCGCAGAACTCCACTCAGCAGCTCGCCTGAGAGGAAGAAGATGAAGATGAGCCGGCTTCATGACCCTAAAGAGGCTCCAGTCGAATAATATTAGAGATTTACAGATTAAATAAATTAAATACAATTAAAGTTAATGACTACTGCAGATTTAAAGTGTGCTAAATACATTGTTGAGTCACAGAAAAAACTGTTTTTGAAAACTTCTTCAAAAAGGCCACACTGGCTTCTCTCCTTCGCTGACGACCATCCTGACATCGTTTGATGGCGTCTTCAACTCAAAATAAGACCCAAATAAACACTGTGTCATCAGGCAAAGGAGGAGCCTGTGATTAGTTCTGTCATAATGAGAGCAGGTTTCTTCAGGTCTGAATTTAACACCAATGCTCCAAAGAGGCAAATGGGTACCCAAACTTTGAACTAGGTAATATTACTTGGTGGTAAATTGAATCCGGTATTTGTTTCTTAAAGCCAGACTTTAGGGAGTTATGTAAGTGCCACTGAGTTTGTAATGATCGTATGTGTCGGTCTCTGTGTACGGCACCAGTAAAGGGTAAACCTGTTTGTTTATCTTTGCGTACCGGAAAGATTATCGGTGTCCTGAAGGAAACGCAGCGCCCCGTCCCGTTTCCACCTGTCTTGAACTTTTTTTCCGGCTTTTGGGGGTTGTTTTGTCATTTACTTTATTGGGGGGGACATTAAGAGACTTTGGTACTCTCGGTATGGAATTATACTTTGGGAGGAGTTCATTGTTTGTTATGCATGTTGGTTTTATGTGTTGCAGCGTATGCCACATTGTATTTGCTTTAATAATAACATTTGGTGTCTGCAAGTGATTGTTTGGTTTCTGTTATGACTGTTTCTGTTATGACTGTTTCATATTTGCCGTTCTTGATGGTTTTTAATCATATTAAGCAGGGCCTCAACACTCAATATCAGATCCGCCCATTCCCTTAAAATAGCGTTGTACTTTCCCCTTAAGTTTGATTAGGAGGAAGAATTATTACAAGTTTTAAACAACCGTATGACCTGCAATATACCACAATCAGTATCACAATAATAATACATCCATTATTACATAAAATTTAAACATTTATTTATTTTGTTCCATGTCCCTCAGCCTCTGTCCACCTATGTCCCTCAGTTCTATCGTCCATTCTCACTCTGGCTGAATTGTTTAATGTCACTCCTGATTCGGTCATCTGAGGTCACTCTGGCTAAGTCGCCCTAAGTCACTGTTGGCCCTGCCGTTCTATGTCACTCTCTGTTCTACTACTTTGATCCATATCAAATGTGAAGACACTTGAAGTAACAGAGCTGACCCTATATCACTGCCATAGATGAGCCTATCTGTACCTGTACATGCTTGTCCACCCTCATCCAGGATCCTATTCTTGCTCTGTGGGGAAGGTGTTGTCTGGATTTCTGCACCAATCAAAACTTAAATCTCTTGAATATTAAAGTCTAATGGGACAGATCGTCAAAAGCAAAGTGATGCAACAGCTACCTAATTAGACACTTTTCAAAACAGAGAAGTTACATAACACCTACCTGGACTCTTGGCCTCGCTGGATGGAGCCTGGTGAGGGTTCTCTGTGGGGAAAGAAGTTTTAAAGTGTCACCAAGACTTTGTAGACAGTACATGGTTGTACTGAGACCCGTTGGATAGGAGTCAAAGCTTAGCTCAGTTGTGTGTGTGTCTCCAACTTATCCAGGCTCATCTTCATCTCCTTTCTGCATGGATGAAATGCGTCTGAACCTCACTAGACGGAGATTCAATTGGACCATTGAAGCATGCTCTTCTTCATCTTCTTCCTGTCTGGGGAGCTGCTGCTTAGGGTGTGAAATGTGTTTGAATCTCCTGATGCAACAAGGGATGCATCAAAACATTTGTTTAGTCCTGAATTGGTCAATACAGAGTACCGATCAGATACCATTGTTTGATAAATAAGTGACTGGCTTCATTATATTATGTGTAATGTGACATCAAGCTTGATTTAAGATTTAAACATTGCATTCCTAATGTATCCCCCCCCCCCCCATGTAAGAAATACATACATGAATGTAAATACACTGAATTGCTGTTCAATAAAACAATGGCATTTGATACCAAATTGGCCTATTGCCACAGATACCCGATCCAGCTATTTGAGTCTGTGTTGGACCAATAACATGACCTTGTGCATCTCTAATATTATTGGACTGGAGCCTCTTTAGGGTCATGAAGCCGACTCATCTTCATCTTCTCCCTCTCAGGCGAGCTGCTGCGTAGAGTTATGCAGAGACCAAATGTGTTGAAATCTCTTAAATTAAAGTATCAGAGAATGAATCCATAAAAATGCAAGAGAGAGAGGTATGGCTGTTGTTAGAACTAGCTGCTATGGTCCTCCGACCCGGATTTGCTGCTGCAAACATTACAGGTGGACATGAATGAAGTGCTTCATGGGACCATTTCTTATCTCACCTGCAGGTGACGATTTCCTAGAATAGTCTCTCATATCTTTGGAATAAGAAAGTGAATGCAGCTTACGCACACCACCTACAGGGGAGAGGAAGCACTTTCTCAGCACCATGTGGGCCACACACACCACAGGGATAGTTCCACCTTACTCTCCTGTCAACCCGTTTTACATAAGCCACCAGTTAGTTGCATTGTATTTTCTATTGAAAATATATCTCACCCAACTTATGTTCCTGTCTCATACCTCAAATTAGTTTTCTCTTCAGAAACACTATCAATGATGTCCGGTAAATAGTTATTGTATGTAAAAAGGTTCATTTCAGATACAAAAGTGCATTTTCATGCTCAATGAAAGACACCAAGTGCTTTTGGTGTCTCCACGCTCTTCCCCCCAGTGCTTCCATCAAGCCGGTGTTTTATATCCTTTTCAGTTTTTTTCAGCTAGTCTCATTTCCATACTCTCAATTCATTCCCCATGTACTTTGATACAATTTATAAATTGAAAACTATAACAAGAATATAACAAAAATAACAATTGAATAAGAGAGAAATGGTTTCCATTTTCAAAAAGGGGGACCGGAGAGCGTGCTCGAACTATCGTGGTATCACACTACTCAGCCTCCCAGGGAAAGCTTATGCCAGGGTGGTAAAGGAAACTCCGACCGTTGGTCAAACCTCAGACTCAAGACCAGCAGTGCGGATTCCCTCTCGGTCGTGGAACTGTGCACCAGCTCTTTAACCTCGCAAGACTACTGGAGGAGTCCAACCAGAGAGTTTGCCCAACCAGTCGACATGTGCTTTGTGGACTTGGAGAAGGCTTTTAACCGGGTCCTTCTGTTTTTTTTGTGCGGGGTGCTGCGGGAGTATGGGGTTCCGGACTCGTTGCAATGGGCTATCCGGTCTCCGTACGCTTGCAGTAAGAGCTGTTAGCATTCTCGTCATTAAGTCAGACACGTTCCCGGTGGGTATTGGCCTCCGCCAGGGCTGCCTTTTTTGGGATTTTCATGGACAGGATATCTAGGCCGGAAACCGGTGAATTGCTCCCTCCAGGTGGGGACCGAGTGCCTGCCCCAAGCAGAGGAGTTTAAGTATCTCGGGATCTTGTTCACGAGTGAGGGTAAGATGGAGCGGGAGATCGAGAGGCGGATCATTGCGGCTGCAGCAGTAAAACTGGCGCTACACCGGACTGTCTTGGTGAAGAGGGAGCTGAGCCAAGAAGCAAAGCTCTTAATTTACTGGTCGGTCTACGTTCCAACCCTCACCTCTGGTCACGAACTCTGGGTCGTGACCGAAAGAACGAGGTTATGGATATAAGCGGACAAAATTAGTTTCCTCCGTAGGGTGGCCGGGCTCAGCCTAGAGATAGGGTAAGGAGCTTGGACATCAGGGGGGAGGCACGTCCAACTGGGAGGAGACCCCGTGGAAGACCCAGGACACGCTGGAGGGACTATATCTCCCAGCTGGCCTGGGAACGCCTCCGGATCCCCCATAGTGAGCTGGAAAGTGTTGCGGGTGAGAGGGAAGTCTGGGTCAGCCTGCTGGGTCTGCTGCCCCCACGACCCGGACATGGATTAAGCGGATGAGAATAGATGGATGAATGAAGAGGAGACAAACACCATTCTTGCTTCCAGTTCTTTATTTATGTCTAAGTTGAGACTGACTCCACACTAAGACCCATGTTGGTTTTAAGCAATGTAAGGCAAACTAGGGAAGGCCTATCAGAATAGGAACACAACACGAATGTCTCATATCTATCTGATCATGCTCTACAATTTTTCCCACGCCAATTAATATGCGAGTATACGTGACCAGGGCCACCTCTACTGCTAAAAGTAAATACAAATACGTTACCGAATGGTGAAATTATAAATGACTAAATGTATAATGTTACAAATGTATCATGTTACAATACAAATAGCATCAAGCCCGCAATGGATCTACCCAGAATGAAGAATCATCGGACGGACGGACGGTAACACCACCCGGAAACGGATACCACGTAGAAATAACGGAACGCTCAGCCTGAGCGGAGCAAAACCGACCGGACAGTTTATAGCGGCGCACTCGAGCAGCCTCCATGACAGCTAACAGTCGACTACAACACCAAGGTAAACTGATTTTTCTCTCTGTTAACGCCCGTGCTCACACACAGTCGTGGCGACTTGGAGTGTTTCTGTTCCATAGCGGCTGGTGTCCATGTCCGGCCGGCTTTTGGGAGTTGTGTCCGCCGGAAGTAGCGAGACGTTCTCCGAGCAGCGAAGCAGAGGCTCCAGTCAGACAATATTCTCTTATTCGAACTATTTGCACCATGAGCAGAACACTAGCAGCCACATCTTTCAAAAGTTTGATTAGGGTTTTCAGTAATGCACGGCTGGTTTAACGGAACTAACGTGATGAATAAATAACCGTGTGTGTGTGTGTGTGTGTGTGTGTGTGTGTGTGTGTGTGTGTGTATGCGTGTGTGTGTGTGTGTGTGTGTGTGTGTGTGTGTGTGTGTGTGTGTGTGTGTGTGTGTGTGTGTGTGGACAAAACACTAATTCATCAGAGGAGATGACGTTTAATGTGAGGTCCTGGGACAGGGATGACGTTTGTCTACAGACTGTAAAGCCCTTTGAGGCAAATTTGTGATATTGGGCTGTATAGAATAAACTGGATTGAAGTCACCACCTGTACATTCACCAGCACCAGACTCATTCAGTCAGTGTGTTGAGTTCCAAAAGGAGTCTGCACCGGTTGAGTTGTGTTGGGAAGCAGCCATCATTATTGACAAAGAGCCAATGTATTTTTTTCTTTTTCCAAAGTTGATGTTGACCTCTCTGTCCACGATGATGTCGCATGGCTTCAAGAGCAGCAAGCAGGACTTTAACTTCGGACCATGGAGGGTGACTGCTGCCAGAAACCACATCATGAAATCCAAAGACATTGAACGGTGAGATGGCTCCCTGCACAGTAGGAAGCAGAGATGGGTTTGTCTTTTGCGCTTTCACTCTAATAATCTCTGTGGGGTTCGACACAGCAGTTCATCTTTGTATTATTATTGTTGAAGCGTGTGTGTGTATACAATTATGCACTGATGTACAGTAGTGCAGCCAGAAGAACATGGCACTATAAGCCTCCCTGTGTACCTGCAGAGCTCAGTACTGGTGTAGTTTCCTCCTCCTTCAAACTCACTGTATGCATCATTACTTACAGTTATGTCAACTAATTGAATGAATAGACTGTGTCAACAATTGCTCTTTGCCTCTCCAGGTTAGCAGAGGAGATTAGCATGCCCTCTCTTCCGGAGATGCTGTTTGGGGACAACGTGCTGCGCATCCAGCACACGGACGGCTACGGCATCGAGTTCAACGCCATCGATGCCCTGAGGAGAGTCAACAACATGGAGGATGCTGTCAAGGTGGCCTGTGCACAGGAGTGGCAGGAGAGCAGGCAAGATAATGCCCCAAGGGGCTTGTAACACATCATTACAACAAATAAAATAATATGTTGTTGTTTGTTCAAAGCCGAAGATGTCCTCAGGTAGAATAAATTACTGTCTGTTCACAGTTGTGGCTTGTAACACACAATACAGCAGAGGTCCTGTCAGAGAGCTGCACTCTGACTACACCTTTTCTAGTTAATGAAAGAGGTCGGCTCTCCTCCTGCAGCATTGATTTACATGTGATGTTCAAAACCACGTTGAGTGACAGGATGAGTGCAAAGTAGCCATGTATGTGTGGAGGTAAAGAATCTGAGACAATAGCACATCTCGGATCAGACGCAGGGATGCTGTCATAACGGCTTCAACGAGGAAAACTCTTCCTTTTTGAGTGTTGCATTGAAAAGTCATTATATATAATATAAAAAAGGCGCTCATTACCAAAAATGCAAAGAATGCCACCTGATCAAGAACCTCTGTGGTCTCCTTCCAGAGCTGATTCTGAACACTCCAAAGAGGTGGTGAGACCGTACGACTGGACATACACCACCGACTACAGAGGCACCCTCATAGGAGAAAGCATGCAGATGAAGGTGGGTCTTTTTTCATCCATACCTCCTTGTTCCACATTTCCTGTGTTCATCCCCTCTACTTGTCGTTCATGCGAAGGCGACCAAGACGGAGGAACGGATCGACATGGAGAAGCTGAAGGCCCGGGAACAGATCATGTTCTTCGACGAGGTGCTGCTGTTCGAGGACGAGCTGCACGACCACGGCGTCTCGATGATCAGCGCCAAAATTGTGAGTGTGGCCAAAATGGCCGATACTAACGATCAAATCCAGCAGCAGGTTCATTCCCATTTGAGAGTACAGTCTGTGTAAACGGAGCCCGATCAGCCGAGGCATCAGCTGCTGTATAAGTAACATGTTGCTGTGTGTCTGCTGCAGAGGGTGATGCCCACCAGTTTCTTCTTGTTGCTGCGCTTCTTCCTCCGAGTGGACGGAGTGCTGATTCGAATAAACGACACACGACTGTATCACGAGGTAAAGCGGTTGCCTCCAGGCAGGACCAAATAGTGTGTTTTTTATAATGGGCAAGTCATATGATGTGAAAATGGCAGAAGCTGTCTGCGCTGACTGACGATGCTGTTTGTGATTCCAGGCCGGAAAGGACTTCATGCTGCGAGAATTCAGCACCAGGGAAAGCAAAGTAGCAGAGCTGAAGGTGAGCAGCCAACAACAATGTTTTCTAGCTACAAATACAGTCTTGATCTATTTTAAAAGGACAGTACACCCCCAATTAAAAGATATTTATGTTCCCTCTTAACTGTGGTTCTGCATATCAATCCATAGAAAGATGGTATTTATTACATTCAAACTTACAGGTGTACCTAATAAAGTGGACACTCTGACACACCGGTGGATTTAGTCTGTTTCTCTCACATAAGATGTGTTTTGTTGTCTCTCGGAAAAACAAGTTTTTAATGAATGCATTTTTAGTGGTCGACTCCCCATAACCAATATTTGTTAAAAACATTTGTGCATTCCCAATGTTTTACTTTTAATAAACAATCCAAACTTTAACATTTATTTACACAAATCCAGTGAAAATGTACCTAAGAATAGAAATTCTACATCGCACACACTCCTTTTTATATCGCCATGTATTATTTTTGTTTAACGACGATAATGAAGCCTTCATTACTAGAATGTACATTAAAACTCCTTTGATGTACTGCATGTATTTCTCCTCAGAATGTTCCCGCCGCACTGTACACGGATCCTAATGAGATCGCCCAGCACTTAACCCTGAAACTGACCGAGAGCGAGAGGCTGGAGCTTCCTGCCATGCAGCCTCAGACGACTGTCAACGACGTCCACCAGTGACCGCCGCGCTCACATCCACGTGTTGCATGATGGGGAAAAAAAGGGAACCATACTATTAAACCACATTAAATCACCACAACATAACAAACATTGATTTTCCCCCTTCAAAATATCTGTAAAGGATTAGTTTTTATATGTGACCACTAAAATGATGTGTTCTTAAAACTTCCTCGACAGTGTCCATGTGTTCCCGGTGCAGTTCGACGCGCCGTACCATCAGAGAGACGTAGCCCCAGTTAAATACTTCGGCAAAGCTTCTGGCTCCGTTCATATTTGAACTGATTTTGTTTTATGAGGCTTTCTTATTTTTTTCAACGTGAAAGGCTCGGTAGGGTAGCTCGGTCCATGCTTGTAATATTAGTGTATCGATAATGTGTTTGTAAAAAAAAAGAAGAAAAAACATTACACTGAACAGCACTGTATTTTCTGAAGTCAAACGTCATCAAAACATGTCTGTAAATATGTCTGGTTTATTTTCTACGGTGACTTATGGAAGGTAAAAGAACTCCTCCAGAATCTGTGTGATTATGTCTTCAATATGGCCAAATAAATTCTGTTTGTGCAAATGTAGCACACTGGTGCTGCTGTTCGTGATGGCGTACTTGTCATTATTGATAATAATCCTTCAAATGATTCCAATAGTCAACTACAATCTAATGTCATCCCAGATAAATGTTTAATTGTTGACTAGTTTCATAACTTCTGAAGTGACCAAGTTAATCTGATGTTGAAACAGGAATTGGGACTCATTGATAAACAATACCAGTCATACTGTTGCTAGATGACATGTTGCATCATTCACTCTCTCCCTCACACACACAATAAATAATCAGCTTTATTGACCAAGTATGTGTGTACAACCAAGTATTCCCCTTTACTTTGGTTGTCCATTAGAAAGGAAGTGCAGTAACAAACTGCACCCACCGGAACGGATAGACCATGGAAGAGGAAGGCTGGAACCACAGCATAATACTTAAAGTAGAGAATTTAAAAAGGTCATATCAGTTGGGCTATATCATATAGTCTAAACAAAATGTTATCGCAGATGAGCAGAATTTATTTTAAATAAAAAAATGTCAGAATTATGATTTAGTTAGTTGACGCTATTAGAGAATGTAATGGAAGACATTTAAAACATAAACTGTAAATTGCTGTAGTGAAGGAAAACACGTTGTAATAAAGTATTTCCAAAGAGAACAAAAATGCAGCCATTCCAGAAAAAGAGACGGGCAGCAATCCAACATGGCGCACATGCGCACGCACAGGGTATATAGCCTCTCACGGCGGTCCAATCAGTGTTCTCCTGTATTGACAGCTGGCCAATCACAGCGCCCGCGTCGGGCTGAAAACTATTCAACATGGAGACAACAGTTGAGAAGCTCGAGGCAATGGTAAGCCCAGTGTAAAACAATATTATCTTCCATATTTATCCTTTGAGAATGCGTTTGTAATTTGTTGAGATCTTCATTGAAGGATTCTACAGACATGAGCAGCTCATTAATTATGGACGCGTTGTTCATCCTCCCACAGGAAGAGCCCCCGGGTCATGGTTTCCTCTTTGCGCTGATAAAACAATTCAAACTCCTTTGCGCCAACGTTAGCGTACATATCAGGACCCGCTGTAACCCTCGAGCTAACTAATATACTAAAACAGCGACCGCTACGTACGGCTTGTTCAGACGTTGCGTTCCGCTTCCTGCTTCCTTCCCGATGTCGTAACATGGCCCCCGTGAGGACCCGCGCAGAGCCGCTCCGTGGAGCTGTAAGGTCCTCGCGAGCTGCCGGTCGCTCCCCGCCACGTTAGCCGGGCCGTGGCTCGGCAGGGACGCACTTAGCATCAGAGGAACGACCGGGGGACAATAGGCATGTTTCACGACAGCTCCAACATGTTTGCATCTTGTTTTAGCCTCAAAAGTCAATTAGTTTATTCCAGATTTACGTTTCTTATTTTACAAGTCTACAATAATGGCCGCAGGCTACTTGTCTATGTATATATCGGGAAGACGCCTGTATCTGTAGTGAGCAGCTCGCATTGAGCATTCAAAGTGGCACATTTGAGCCACTAGGAAACAGCTGTGCAAGGTTTTGACCAAATAATTCAGCTCAAGGGTTCTGAGAAGGTTTTTCAATCTGAGCTCATTTAGGAAAGTTCCAAAACTAAGTGTATTAGTAGTTGATTTCACTCAAAAGCACAAAGACCGTGGATTTGATCCATGCCGGTCAGGTGGTCAGGAGGCACACAGGGGTCATCCTTTGGGGACAACGAAGGCCCGTGCCTAACGTGTTCCGCTTGACACTGAGATACCACCTCACGTTTTACGAGACACACTCACCCGTCCAGACTTTGGCCAAGCCGTCCACTGTCTGCCCAGTGGGCCCTTTTATGTTGTACTTCTCTGGGCCCTGCAGGGGGAAAGTGTCGGCGGGAAGCGCTTCCCACCCTCCGAGGCTGTTGGCGGGTGCTCTGACTTCATTGCACTACTGTATCAAGACAGCTAGCAGTGCAATAGTATTGTCAAAGCATCTGAAAACTGCACCGACCACCTTCACACGTCTCCAGTGTATCAAGTGACATATATTTGATAAATAATGATTGTAAATGTTGATTTAATGAACAGCTAGACCAGTCTAGTAATTCAAAACATGACATCCCTTTACTGTAATGCAGACCAGGAGAATGCAATATTGAGCCTTATTTCACAACATTGATAGATCTTTTCAGAAGATAAGCCTTGTGTAGTAAGCCTCCCTAATAGCTGATCTCACCTAATGAAAAAAACCCTTCATTAAGAATTAAACCAGTGACACCAGTCGTGTGACCACGATTGCTGTGTTTATCCCCAATCCCATGTCCTGCTTCTGAACTCTTTCTAATCCACACTGGTTGTGTTGTTGTTCCATTATTTAGAAGTTGACTATTTAATTTTGAATACTCTGAACAGAAACCCAGCCGATGGAGGCCGGGTCAGTTTGTGTCCAGCGGTGTACTAACGCAGACTGTCTTTGCAGTTCCTGAAGTCCGAGGCGGACCTGGAATACATCGAGAAGCGGCTGACGCTGGGTTTCATCAAAAGCGAGACGGGATGTCCCGCCGAGGTGATGACTGAGATGAAGGCTGTTGTTCTACCTTTTTAAAAATGCATGTTTTTTTTTTTATGCTTATGGGTAACGGAACCAACCAAACAAACCAGACCAGAGAGAAGCTGATGTCTGTCAAATAAGATGTGTAGAGCAATAAATGGAGAAGAAAGGAGCACAACATCCATATAGACATACAACATGTATATGGCACAGCACATTTTCATAATAGAACCGGTAGGAATATTTTGTTCCGGTTATGCATCTATTTTTATATATATGTTAAAAGGGCATCGGACCAAACTTCACAAACCCTCCTCGGTGATAATCAGTTCCTGAGATCAGAGATTCCAAAGGTCGTTCATTTGAGCTTTGTCCGGAGAACAATCATTGAAGCTCCTAATGAGACACAACTGGGGAGATCCTGGCTCTGTTTTACAGTCGCTCTCCAATATTCAGTCGTATCCCCAAAAAGAAGGAACAAATATAGCAAGATTCCCACATTGAGTGAGGAATACTCCTTCACACTTGAGTCCGAACTGCGCCGGCTGACCGGCACTGTGCCCGCAGGAGAACCCGGTGGTGATGCTGGAGAACCTGAGGGCCATCAAGGCCAAGCACGTGGCGCTGTGCTCGCAGGTGAAGGAGATCGCGGCGGCGCAGAAGGAATCCATGGACTCCATCCGGCACAACCTGGGCGGCGCCATGGAGCTGGTGCAGCGCTTCCAGCAGAACACTGACCTGCAGGTGAAACTCTTCATGTTCTACATGCAGACTGTGGAAAGTATCTGCTCTTGAAGCCATGGTCCAAATCCTGTCTCAGAAGAACGTTACATAACAATCGTAAAATACAAAAAGTTTGGCTTGGCAGGAAAATAAGCAGAAAAAAACATGCTTATATTGTATTATACACAAAACATATTTTGCTTCTCTATGTATAAACTGTGTCCTCGTCTACTCGCTGCAGGTTCAGCCATTGACGGAGTCCGAGCGGGAGTCAGCAGAGCTCCTGGGTTTAGCGGTCAGTGAGACTACAACAGAGGTGAGTCAGCTCCCAGAAGTCCATCTGTTTGTTGCTAACCTGTGTGTCACTAACACACACCAAACTGCACCGTGTAGATCCTCGCTGTAGGGCTTCCAATATGCTCATATTCAGTAAAGCGGATCTGTTTTCATGATGATTCACTCGGGATGATTTGTTCATCTTAAGCGTAGACGTGAATATCAAAGTAGGTGGAATGTGGACTTTGTTTACCTTGTTTTTAAAGTCCTTTTTATCCCCTTATTCTCGCAGCCTTGAGAAGCATCCTGCTGCTTTTTCTCAGGTAGTCAGGAAGTTTCCCCTTTATGGGCTGGAGGATTACGAATATGTCTTTCTTGAAGCCCTTTATGATTTTGTGACAATTTAATGAGACAATTTATAGACTATTGTAAAGTCTTCTGTTGTTCAAAGGCCTTCATCTTCCCCTTTTTCTCAGACTTTTATTTTGAAACCTCCGTCCTGGAACAAAAAATGGCCATGCCCCTCACTAGTATTATTATTATTTAATATGACTCCGCCAAGGGTTTGAATACCAGCTTTTATTCTATACCGTTGTAAATGTAAATCATATCTTTTGTCGTGTTGGATTTGACTCATGAAGTCAGTCTACGGTGTCGGCACATGTGCTGACCACGCGTGTCATGTGGGTCAATCGGCCGCCTCGAGCTACACTCTGGACAAGAGTGAATATCACGCCCAGGTCACTTGATGACTTTGGCTGCTGTTGGTTTTCTTTCAGGTTCCTACTCTTGGAGAAGCTTCTGGACACCAGCAGCCACCGAGTGAGTCTGGCGCTCTCAGGTCTCGTACCCTGCTCTGAACCCTAGCGTAGTCCAGACTGTATCGGACTCTCTTGGAGACCATCATTTACTAAATGAACATCATGCAGTAGTCAAGATTTCAAACTAGAGATTGAGAACATAAACTCATGTTTACAATATTGACTGAGGGAATAAATCAAGAGAGAAGTAGTCATTTTCTCATAGACTTCTATACAACCAGAGGAGTGGCCCCCTGATGGACATTAGAGAGAATGCAGCTTTAAGACACTTTCCACACGATTTGGAGGTTTTTGTTTCAGAGGTCTTTTTAAATTCACCTCCAGACTCAAAATGTTTGTCCAGGTGACCGACGCTTTTTAATGTCAGTTCAGACCAGATGGAATGTCCCTCTGCAGTTTCTACCCTCCTCCATCAGGTGACTGCGGTAGTCTTTGAGACTGACGCAACTGTCCGTGTGTCCACAGGCTGCGGGTACGAGGAGGTGAGCGACGCCATGCTGGAGGCAGTTCCTCTGGACGTGCGCTCCGGCGTCAAGCTGGCTGACCTCAATGTGTTCTACCAGCACCTGCAGCAGCACCTCGGCGAAGACGGGTAGGACTGTATACTTTATTTCTACGCACGCCGACATGTTGATGTTTCCGCCCGATCGCACACAAGTGACCGCTGCGTCACTCGACTGACGGGTGTCCTCTCGTCCTCTGCAGAGGCTCCATCAGCGTGCAGAAGATGAAGCAGTTGAAGATGAAGGTGAGCGATGCCAAGCTGAAGGTCCTGCAGCGCCTCTCGTTGGTGGAGATGGACCGGAAGGGCCTCGTTCGTCTCGCCGTGTGACGGGGAATCCACGACCGGAGTGACTCCACCCGTCCCACCGGGAGTGTGGAGGCGCAGCTCTCCGAAGAGGATTGTATTGAGTGACGTGGTCTCTCTCAGCTCACACAAATAACGCTCAAAGTGAAGTCAGAGAACTTGAGTTGTGATAAATGCATGGACGTCTAGTGGTGTCGGTTCTTGTTAAGTCTAGTTCAAGCGTCGGCATATGAGGGGTATCGATGTTCCTGTACTGCAGCGTGACGATATCAGTCCAGCTGTCTGTGACTAAGACGGAACCCAAAGGATATATTTCCATGTGTCGAGAAAAACTTTGAAGATCGAACATCTTCTTTCCTGACGAGAGGACCGAGAAGGGAGGAGGCCCCCTGGCTGTCGGAGGTTCTTTAAGTGGATTGCTTTTAAACCAGACGGTGTCTTTTGTTTATGATTTTTATTTCCCTAAATAACAAAATGTAAAATAAATAATGTCTAAAACTTGATGAGGACTTCTTTTATGCCAGCGTCAAAAAGGGTTTTTGAATAAATCTTTAAACGATACAAATGACGGCTCTGACTGATAGTCGGTTCATTCAGAGCGTCAGCAGCTGAAAACATTCCAGAATAACAAACCCTAAACCGCGCAGCAAACCAGCAACGGTGCCGAACCAAACCTCCCTGTGAAGTCCACAACGGGGACCGTAACGATATGAAAGAACATTTCTGGCTCCTGAGGAGCCGGGCCTGCTGCGGAAACGCTCGGGTCATGAACTCCCGTGTTCGACTTTGAGCGCGTCACCACAGCCGCGACCGCGTCACACGTGCAGAGCCGAGGTGTTTCGAGAGCACGTGCGTCTGCCAGTGGAGGCCGAGTCATCACTGGAGCTGCCGGCGTGTGCGTGGTCTCCCGTCAGGTGTCCTTCATCGGCGCCACTCCGCCCTTCAAACAGCTGACACCTAGACACGGGAGGCACTCCATCACTATATTTATTTTTTTATGTTTTCCTGCCAGAGAAACCGATTAACTGCATGATTCTCTTTGCCGTCGCTTATTATTTAGCAGCGCTGGATACTCACAGCTCGTGGACCCCTTTACTCGTTGGGGGGCTCCTTCCGGTGCCCTCCATGCCAAAGCCCAGCAGCACGTCGTCTAGTGTCGAATGAGCTCTGAAAAAAGAGAACACGCAGGCGGTAGGCGTGTGTGTGTGTGTGTGTGTGTGTGTGTGTGTGTGTGACATTGAGACGGACACAGCCCCTGTCCCCCACCTGTTGGTGTCCTCCAATAAACTGTGACTTTGCTGTGACCTGGGAGACGAACCGGGAGACGCCCCAAGCTCCTCCTTCTGATCTGCCGCCACTGTGTCGGCAGCGAGCTCCCCTGAGTGGACAAACCGATGCGAGTAATGAAGTATTTTGGAACGCTTGTGAGCGTTCGTACTGCGATACTGTTCCCGATCAGGCGAGAGCCCGAGTCGAGGACGGCTGGTCTCATCGTAGCTTTATTACCGATCCAAACCGAGGGTGGTGGCGGGGTTTTATTGTTTTTTTTATTCTTTTATTTGAGAGTTTAGTTCAAGTATGTTTTATATTGTTTGCTGTGAAATGTATAAAATGTTTTAGAAATTAAAAATAATCCACTAACAATGTGTCAGCTATTTTACTTTAAGAAAACCAACATTATATTGTTAGGATAAGGAATCCATAAATATACTTATTCATCCTTTTGATGGTCTGTTGGTTCTCACCACTACACTTGGAGCCATGCTGCTCCTCTTCCTCACTGCCTTCCTCAACATGCTCGCCTCCTTTCTCCTCCTCCATCACCATGTTTTCTCCTCCAGTCTTGCCCTCCAGCTGTAATTCTCTGAGCATGAGCATCTCTTGAGCACCCTCCTCCTCCTCCTCCTCCTCCTCGTCGTACACCCTCGCTGGGCTTTGACTGCCTCCATTCTGCCTCTCTTCATTCTGCTCAGGTCCTTCCTCTTCTTCAGTGCTGCAGCCTCTGTGGGCCGTGAAGCTGGGAGAGATGGGGTCTACCAGCTCTTCCTCCTGGCTGGCCGTGATGAAGCCCTCTGGACTGCTGGCCGATTCTGCCTTGAAAGAGGGGGGCTGGAAGAATGATCAGCCCGTATTACATTACATTACATGTCATTTAGCTGACGCTTTTATCCAAAGCGACTTACAATCCTGTTACATTCATACACCGTAGACGCAGGTACAGGGAGCAATTTAGGGTTAAGTGTCTTGCTCAAGGACACATCGACTAGGGCGGGGATCGAACCTCCAACCCCGTGATTGAAAGACGGGCCTGCTACCCACTGACCCATAGCCGCTCCCGTATGGGTCAGTTCTCAATCTTCTTCAACATATCAGCAGTTTTACAGCAATTACAAAATAAATAATAATACAAAATGTATATGATCAGGGAATTATCTTCATACAATAAAAGCCAGAACATTTTAGTGTATTAGCTTGTTATGTGTGTATGTGGTATGGACACTTGTGATCTTTGTCAAGTCAGAGTCCTCTGAGGAAGAGTGAATGAGATGAGTCACCTTTCCTGGGGGTGTGGTGAAACTCTCAGCCATGCAGACGGGGAAGTCTGGGAGACCGGCCTCTCTCATCATCACACGCCGGCGTACGCCTGTCGAAACAACACAGTCACACTTATGTCCTTTGTCTTCGTCCATCCGTGTAAACCTTTCTCCTGGAAGCTGACCTCTTCGCCCCTCTGCATAGACACAAATGTCCTCTTCTTTAAAGTGACATACAAAAGGATGTATTGATTTTGTTGAGACTATTTAAGGATTCATTTATTTTCAGAATTTTGTTTACATGATGCCATTCTTTTTTTTTTAATGAATAACACAAGGATTGGATTTTTTTCTAAATGCTAATGGTGCTTTACATTTGTAGTTTTCATAGTCCCGGATATTTTAGCAATTAGCAATAACACATATTTTGATGCATTGCATGGACGTCATGACATGACGGATTGGGACATTTATTGACTGACTGTATTTTGGCTATACAGTTTATCACAAACTCACACCCATCAAATTTACAAAAATAAAAAGTTCACTGTCCCCAGTGATGTGGGCTAAATGTCATGTGAACAATAAGCGTGTATAACTACCCTATAGCATGGTGCAATGTGAGGACCAGGCCCTGCACGCCTTATGCTAATTAAAACCTTCGAGAGATCTGATCCGTCACCCCCTGCTATCGGTAGGTCGAAACATTTAGAATTTACTGTAATTGAAATGTTGTGAGAAACAGTGAAACATCTTAAATTGAAGTTCCCATTGTGTGCTGCCTTACCCGGGCTGCGTGGGGTACTGTAACAGGACGGGGCTCTCCCGTTACCACGGATACCGTGGAGTTTCTTCTGAGGCTGAGCTGGAGAGTCTGTGATGCTGGAGAGCTCTGCCAGCAGAGCCGAGTCTAACTGTACCCTGAACACACACACACACACACACACACACACACATAAACATAAACGCGCAGAGAAAAATTAGCATTTATTGATGAGTATTGCTCAATGTACTTTATAAGTCCACAGGAGAAGTTATAGTCGACAAACACCTTGACTTTCTGGCCTCATGGTGCTGTAGATGAGCCCTAGATATAAATCTGTCACACACACAGACACACACACACACACACAGACACACACCCTGCAACACAAAGTGCCTAGGGTCATGTGAGTGTCCTTACATGTGAGGGTTAGCTGTAGACTGAGCCTGTGTTCCACTGGCATCAGGATCACTGTCTGGGAAGCTGTCATATTCTGGGGGGAATTTTCAGAGAAACTGAGATCCACCGGTTTGCAAACACTTCAATGGTGGGGAGTCTCACTGACTTACTGGTGTTGTTGGGAGTATTTATCAGTTGGCTTCCACTAGCTGCTGGCCGGCACACCTCCATTGTAACGTCTGCGTTTTCTGGAGAACTGGAAGACGTCTGGAGGAGACAAATGACACTCGTCAACAAAAGATGATTGTGAATAATCACAGCATAGAGAAATGTGTCAAACCAATCATTAAAATAAGACGTAAACAGCTGGCTGAACCCATGTACCTGCTGCTTCTCAGAGAGGGTGTGGAGAAGGCTGCCGTCCAGAGCTGATCTGTACAGGCTCGGCTCCTCCTCGCCCGGATCAGCTCCCGCCGGCCGGCTCCCTGTCCTGAGGCGGCGCCCCTCCCTCTGCTGCTGCTCGGCTGGATAGTAGCTCAGCCATAGAGCCAGCTCCTCCTGGCTCAGCAGTTCCCAGTCCCTGCTCAGAAGCTGGGCCTCCAGGTTCTTTGCCCAACCATCTCTCCTGTGCGGAAAGAGGCTGTAATGCTTGGAGGGCGGTCCAACAGCGGCGCTCACTCCTGAACGGTTCGTGGAGGACGTAGAGGACGAGACGGAGGAGGCGCGAGAGGAGGTGCGAGAGGAGGCGCTGTCGTCCAGCTGGAGGTGCTTTTCCACTGTGTCCAGGCTCATGCTGGACTGCCGCAGCAGCTCTCGGGACACTTTGAGGTTCACCGCAATGGTGCTCATCTGCTGATCCGTTGCTATGTTCAGGTCATCCAGACGCTCCACCAACTCCCTGTCTATGTGCGCCTCTGGTTCTTCCTCTGTTTCTTCCTCTGGTTCTTCCTCTGGTTCTTCCTCTGGTTCTTCCTCTGGTTCTTCCTCTGGTTCTTCCTCTGGTTCTTCCTCAGAACTGACTGAGTCAAACTCACCGAGCAGAGGAAGCATGCCTGCATAAGGGTACACCTGGCGGAACGTGGATTCTCTCTCCGTACGTTCTCTCCCCGGCTGTGGCTTTGCTCCTCTGTACAGATGTTTGTCCAGGTGGACATGTCTTTCTGCCTGCCCTGTGACTAGTCTGACAGTCCTATGGACAACTGAAGTGGACAGAGGAATAATTAATTTTGTGAAACTTTCAGATCCTGCTGCAGTAAAATGTGACCAGGGACTCTGGTCCTTGGAAACAATGCATACATTTCCTGGCAGTAGCTTAAATCTTTAAAAAAATCTTTCTCAGTCCCTATGGGGACCCTACGTGTTTGCGCATTGTGCTCTGTACCGCTCTGTACTGGTTCCCCCACAATGGGCCTATGCTGTGCTGTGGCCTGGACCTCGGGCCCCCGATCTTGTTCACACAGCCCACCAGTCATCTGCTCCTTCAGGGAGAACCTCTGCAGCGCACAAACAGGCCCAGAAAGACTTCTGAGGATGCGCCTGTGTGCATTCTGGAAATAGTAACTCGAGAAGGTATGCACTTATGTTTATATCATATTTATATATGACCGTGCAGGGTGAGGCCCACCTTAATGTCCTGCTGTAGGGTGTAGCAGAGGCCCTGCAGGCTGCATGTGCGGTCCTGTGGGTGGTGCTGCAGACCTCTCAGGACCACATCATAATAAGGCTGTGGAATGCTGCTGTCTACTACCAGGGTCTCGCCTGCATCCATCGCCCGTTTGATCCCGTGCTGGTCCATTGTGCCCCACGGTTCACAGTCTGAAACAATGTGTTCATCCTCAGGTGACTAAAACAAAGCTATGTTTATCTTCAGGTGATATACAGCAAAGAAAAGGATTCACATTATATTGTATTTCTGCCGAGAGATCCCGCTCTAAATGCCGCAGGCTGTTCCTTTAAGGGGGACTGAGCACTACCTGTGTAGACTTCCTGGATCAGAGCGCACAGGCTGTAGATGTCGGCCTGCGCCGTGCACGCTCGCCGCTTAATGACCTCTGGAGCGGCCCATCTGTGGAGGCTGGGGGGCAGGTCAATGTGCGGGGGGCGTTCGACACTTGTACGCTGACTGCTGGACACACAGAACATGATTATAACCAGGAGTGTAGTGACATACAGCATATGTAGCAGCATTGAAGAGCCTCTCCAGACTCTACTGTTGGGGAATATGAATCATGTTGACAATGCCTTCCAATGATCTCCGTAGTTCATGCGTTTCCATTCACGGTAACTTTACTGCACACCAACAACCACACAGGACCGATATTGAGCTATGTGTGATTATGGAACACTAAAGGTGTCCAGCAGTGGTGGAATGTAACTAAGTACATTTACTTAAGTACTGGACTTAATTACAATTTGCCATTTTATGACGCTTCTACTCCTTCAGAGGTCGGTCCTCTTTGATTTCTAATCTATTATTGAGCGAAAACAACACTACTAAACTACTAAACGTCTGTTTAGTAGTGTGGAGTCTTGATACACTAACTTCCAAGTTTTCAGAATAGTGTGCATGATTCATTTATCTGTGTGGAGAATCGTGAAAAACTAATAAAAGCATTTTATACTAGAATGTAACACTGCACACATCTCATTATTTTAATATAGTATATAATATCTATATATATAAATATGTATAATCAGTCACCATGGTGACTAATCGGCTATAGACAGGGACTAAACAGATATTTACAATCTAGAACAGAAAATGTTCTAAATTGCCATTTAGTATATGTTTTAATGTCAATACTTTTACTTAAGTGAGATTTGTATTTTTGAAGTGAGGCACTGTTTTACTTGTGACAAAGTTATTATACAATGTGATATTGCTACTTTAACTTTTTAGATCTGAGGTCTTTTAGTGCCGAGCATCAGTTTGTGAGAAATGCTTCACCATGCATGAAGCTGAATCCGTGCTTTGACTTGTTAAAGTGCGTTACCTGGCGACCATGAAGCCAAAACCAGTCAGTTTGGCTACAGCAAACTTAGTGAGGACCACACTGTGGGAGGACAGGGCCCTCATCACCAGGCCGCCCCCGTGGATGTACTGCAGACCCTCGGACACCTGCAACAGCACTGACAGCAGCCACCTGTCCTGCAGCATTGGAAAGTCTGTGCGCTACACACACACACACACACACCCACACACACACAATCACTGGTGCATTTGGTCTGTGCTTTACATGTAAAGTGGCTTCGTGATGGTTTTCTGTTTTTGGTTGTGTCACTTCTTTAAGTGAAGCTTGTAACCCTTTAAATCAAGATAAGTCATGACTTCAGACAAGGTGGTATGTTTACTTCTCAGGTTCTTTGTCCTTGAAGAGGTTTAACTTTTACGTTTTTTACAGTGAAAAAAGCCAGAGGACAGAAACAAACATTTTACTTGCTCCAAATAAATATCTGTAAATTATTTTTAAATGAATTTCCTTTTTTGTTAATTGTGAAACAGAATTCAAAGCAATTCAAATGAAAATGTACTCCACTCTCGATGTGTCTGGTAGTAGAGTAAAGTATTCCTTCAGCTGTGCCTTTCTTACCCTGGTGTGCAGCAGGCTGTGCAGCGTGCCCACGTTGACCGGTTCAAACACCAGACTGATCCTCTGGAGGTCATCGGACAGACTCACCGCCATCAGCTGCAGCAGCTGTGGGTGGAACAGCTGGCTGACACACACACACACACACACACACACACACACACACACACACACACACACACACACACAAACATACACACACTTCATTTAAGTTAAGTTAGTCGTGAAATTAATGTTTGTTCACCACGGCTGATATGCTCCTGGGTCACATGGTCCTGGTTGAACGTGAGGAAAGAGAACTCGGGGGTGGACTCCATGTAGAAGTGATGAGGCTCAAAAAACACTTGAAGTGTCACACTGACCACATCGGTCACACCCAGAGCTTTTGGCTCAGGTACAGATCTAGTCGAGTGCAGGGCGGGCTTCTCAGTCATCTGTTGGTTGATCAAACTGCCTCCAGTTATTTTGGTCAAGCTAGTGTAGGTCTGGCCAGTGTTAGCTCAGTAATAAAATAATCCACAATACAAAGTAAGTTGTGTTACTGAGGTTTCTGCTCACATGGCCTGTTAATGCCGGCCTAGTTCTTTTTTCAGACAGTGAGTGTTAGCTGTTAATGTAGGTTAGAATTGTTACCCCTAATACAGATGGATATGATTACAAGATATTAATGAAACACATATATTCCAGCTTGGAATAGAGACATATTCCCGTATTTGTTAGAGCAATAGGTTCTGGACTCGGTGTCGGTATTGGTGTTGATCTCCAAATATGAATACAAGTGTAAACTTACTTTAGAAATTCCACAAGTTAACAACCAAAACAACATCTGTGGGGCGCATCCCCTGCTCTCTCTCACCTGCAGTAGTCTTGTTCCACGAGGAGCAGGTCCTTACGGGCTGTCTGACTGTCCCTCGCAGTTTTTACTGTCACCCTGGAGCCTCTCCAGCTGTGACTGAAACACACCATTTAGTCTTCAATGTGATAAAAGATCTCTGGCTTGAAGAACTGTTGAATACTTTCATATGACAATAGCTCTGCCCAATTCGTGGTCGTATTGTTTATCTGATTTAATTTCTCCCATGATGCTATTTTAGTGTGCAGATAAACAATGTCAATGTAAATCGTTGTGTATTATCAGGAAAAATTGTGTTAAGTATTGAGATGGACTGATTCTCCAATTAAGAATTGATAAAAACTCAATGATTTAAAAAGTATGACGTTATGTATGCTTTTCCTGCAGCCCCGACCCCTCTCTACTGGTTCTCGGCTCTGTGGGGCAGACTCCTGGGATGTGTCAACACACTTTTCGATTCGGCGAGTCTGGTGTGGCTCTCGCTGTGACTCAGTCGGTCTTACTTAGTCATGCAGGTCAAAGAGCCACAGGAGACGGAGAGCAGAGGTTCATCTTCAGCCAGGGTCAGATCACTGTCTCTGATCAGTGGGATAGAAGCTGGCACAGCCAGTGCCTGGCCCGGCTTGGTAACGCACACCTGGACAGACATTCACGAGGAGAACACTCAGCACAGAGGCCGTCGGTCTGTGTGTCTCACCCGCTGCACACTAGAGAGTCACACACTTCTTTCTTTTCTTTTTTTAGTTGGGAGAAGTGAAGCAACTCGGGGTTCAGTTCCCGGCTAAAGGACAGTTCAACATGGCGACAGGAGGAGCCAAACCTTTTGCCCACTCATCAATTAACATTTATAACACTGCAATAAATGATACAAATCTATACATTGAATCTAAATAAAATCAAATGTCTTGTAATCGTGTCACTCCCATCTGTAAGCTTAACCAATCAGTGTCCCCTGAATACTGTATGAAGTGACATATACCTTTCCAAAGCCCCAACAGTAGGACGCTGTACCGGACGTCTTGCGGTTTGTCCTCTTATTGAGTGGCCTGTCAATTCCAGGGAAAGGAGCAGAAACACACACAGGCCATATCAGTTTATTAGACATTAAACGGCCGACGGCGGTGGCTGTGTGAATGCCGTTCTTATTTCCAGATGATAATATTGTTTCATACGGGTTTGCTAAGCACAATATATAATATGACGTGGGTGTGGGCCTATGCTCAACGTGACGTTTCGTGCTCCGCACCGTGCTTTCATGCGCTCCATCAGAGACGCAGGCTGTGATGAGATGGAGGTAAACGTGTGAGACGGACTGCGGGTCGGCGCGGTCGGCCCCACACACAGCTGCTGCATGGAGGACATGCGGCTCTCCAGGAAGTCTTGCATCTGATGAGACAGGGTGTCATTTGAACCTGGTGGAGTTGCCGAGGCCTCTTAACGTAACCGGGACAATGTTACAAGCTGGACCTAAAAACAATTCTGTATCACTTTCTACACCACAAATCTGAACTGCTATTTCTTTAAATAGTTCTGAATACAAGAAGGTTTGTTGGCCTGTGACCTGAAATTCCTCCGGGATATATTTAATGTACATCCCTCAACTTCATGGATGTGCAATGCTAAATCACTGGATTTTTTTAAAGTTACGTATGCTCAAGCAACTGAGCCTGTCACACTTCACCAGCACCGGGGAGCGAGAGCGTTGACCCGCTGCAAGCGTAAAACGACGAGCTCACCCTAGCTCTGCCTTCCTGCTCCACAGCCCTGAGCCAGTCAAATGGCGTCCTGCCCTCACAGTCGTGGAGTCTCAGATCTCCCCCAGCGTCCAGCAAGCTGCTCACCACTGAAGGGCTACGGGAGAGCACCCCCGCGTGAACCGGGGTGCTCCGGTCCTCACAGCGACTAGAAGAAAGGCGGTTATGATATCAATATGCTTCGTTGAAAAGCGGAGAATGTAAACAACTTGGCTGTATATCTAACTTTTAAATACATTGTTATACATACAAGTATTGTAGGGTATAGGGTTGAGGTTGGATCTTTTTTTATATCAATGCAAATGTACACTCAGCATATTAGAGTGATGTTAAATAACAATGCTAATTTAACCTCAAAACAGATCGTCACCAGAACACTAGGTGGAAGAGAGGTGGAACCAGACAACAGACAAACATTTCATTCTGGTCTACTCGCAGTTTTGTGATACTGTTCAGATGTGCCCTGCCAAACATCTGTTCTACTTTTATATGACATCACCTTGAATCTTTGGGTTTGTTGGAGGAATTAAGTCATTCCGGATCAAATGGCTATGATCTGAGTCAAGACACAAGTCTACGGTGTTAAAGTCTAAATATTTCCATCATTGTGACTTTAGAGTCAAGCTTCATGAAAATGTGTAAGCGATAAGTATGCTGAAGAGAGAGCGCCGGGCCCGGACTTACTGGTTGGGGTCGGCCCCGTGACGCAGGAGCAGCTCCGTCACCTTCGCCTGGCCCGACAGAGCGCCACAGAACAGTGCAGTCTGACCCAAGTGATTCACACAGTTCACGTCAACACCTGGAAGACATCAGGAGACACAGAGACCAGGCGCCCTACTTTGTGTCAAGCACTGTGTGTCTGACATATCGGCATGATTCCAACATGAATGTATTACTGGTGCAATTACAATACAATACTGCCGCTGTTACAGTGACTGAGTGGCGTACCCATATTCAGCAGTTTCTCCAACTTTGTGAGATTTCTCTCCCAAGTGTACTTGTGGAGTTTAGCATGTGCTCCTCCAGTGGGCACAACACCCACATGCACAGGACAGGGGAATGGCAGCGCCGCCATCCTGGTTCTGGTCGGCCCAGCTGTCAGTGAGGTCAGACGTTTTTACACCTAACAGTAATCGAAATGTTTATGCAAGATCATTTGGTAACCATTGGAGCACATGTGGATTTTTCCTAGAGCCAACATCAGAAAGTAGGAGTTTAAGCAGAGAGGTGTGGCGCTTACATCAGACTAGGTATGATTTCCAAATTCCTCAAATTAAAGTGAGTAAAACGTCAAAACTTTTTTAAATGATCACGTTGCTCTTTTTACACGTACGGACTGGCTAACTAGTATACACAATGCTGCTTACAGGTATTCATCATAATTCATCATAATTCACCAATCATATCCTACAATATACAATATAACAATATTGAACATAGAACACACTAGTATTAAGAATTAGCAATTTTACTTAATACCCCTGTATTCCATTTTATCATTATTATTTTCAGAGCATAACGTTAGTAGCTGTCCTTAATACATTAGCAAAACTGCAACTAGCTAGGTATCAACTATTTGAAAAAAACACACTCGTAAAATAAATAACGTTAACTCCTGACAACACTTACCGTGTATGTGCACCATATATATGCCCGATAAGAAGTATAAGTAGTAAGACTCATACTTACAGCGGTTCCAGATGTGTTCCGTTTCTTATAGCATCAGTTAGCGTTAGCTACGCTTTGCTAATTAGTGTCGGTACCTGAGCCGCCGTCCGCTGACCGTTCCCTCACCTTGTCAGGTGTCACTCAGGACTCTCAGCCAATCAACAGCCACCTTCACTGGAAGCGGATCCAGGAGTTAGGAAATGACAACCGCGATGTTTAGAGAATCCGACTCCGCTTTCACTAAGCTAACGGATTTGCGTCCAAACCCGGGACAGTTTTTAGCTAACATTCCAATAAAATATCACTTAAAATATTGATAAAATAATCATATCACGTTTCCAGCTGATTTATTGGTGGTAAACTAAGCTTTAACTTCTTACCTTTCCTTTACCTTATATGTGGGAATATGTAGTTTGGGGCATTTGTTATAGTCGAGTAGTTGTGAAGTTGTATGTTTGCAGCAATTGGGGCATTTAGCTAAACAGTAAACTACACCGTCTGAAGGCCCGTTGTCATCGTAACGTGTGCGCGCTCCAGATTGAGATGTGGTGCGCGTGCGCGTATAGTCAGTTTGGGACGCTTTCCGTGCGTTTCTTTTTTTTCTTTGTTTACCTGTGGCGATAAACCCAACTGCTCGTCTGAGTTTTGGTTTGAGGGAAAATACAGTACTTTAGGAATAGACCCGCCGGGTAAGTTCTTTACTTGTAATCCTGAGCCTGGTTGTGACACTGCACTAATGAATTAATGGATGATATAAATACCAACCAGCAAGGAAAGGGCCGATGTGCATGTGACGTGTACAGCTTGGTGAAGGTTGAAGTTTCTTTCAAGCCCGATGGAGGGTAACATGCTCACATGCTCACCCACCTGCAAACCCTGAAGGAAGCCCCACTATCAGCTCACCAACTCCACAGGTTCTATGTTAGGGGACTATATGGGGAGCTTCAGGGCCATTTCAAGACTTCCAAACGATGGCGAGTGATTGTATCACCCTTTAAACTTTCCACACATAAGACAAGTTCAGAAGCTGTCGCTTCTCTTTGGATACCTGTGAATAAACCTCTGTGATGTAGTCGAACAAATTCAGATCCTTCCTCTCAGATGATCACCTGTTAGCTGTCCTTTGCATATCCACCTCTGACATTCAACCTGACTTCAGTGCACATGTTCAAGCACAACACAGCCAAGATGTGTCGCACTGAACTAATAAACATAAACCTATGGCAATTGGACTACAACAATGAGTGATACAAATAATAACGTTGTAGAAACAGGATCCCTGTCATGCTTGACCATTTATATTTGTTTGGATCAATATTCCTGCTGCTTAAGTATAAGGTGGAGCTCATTTGAACTCCTACACTGTTGTTCACTTTGGGTATTTAGGAAATATTTGCGAAGTAACTTGTAACTAAAGCTGCTACACAAATGTAGTGGAGTAAAAGGTACAATGCTAAATGAAATGGAAATACTCAAGTAAATTACCTTCATTTTGTACTTAAGAGTTGAACTTCAGCAAACATACTTAGTTATATTCCACCACGGATCATAACATTTACTGCAGAATAACATTGAGCAGGATTGAGTTCAGTCTATTAACAATAAAGAGTCAGTCAAACATTTGGGCACATTCTTTCATTCAATTCAATGAGAAAGTGTTTCCAAACTTTTGACTATATATATATGGCATAGTTTAGGGGAGGCAGTAGGGAGAACCTGAAGCTTGATCTATGTTATTGTAGCTATTATAAACCACAGATGAACAATCCAAGATATAGACCCCTAACATATATTTCTCTTGTTTAGTTGTTTTGGAAATGGCGCCATGGTTGATTGGGAAAGGTTTTGTTGTTGTTTATCTTTACCTTGGTAGTAAAAAGTCATCAAAAGATCATACACTTATCATACTTTATATCCCTGAGGTGGTGGGTGGGGGAAAACACCATTCGACTTGAAATAGGAAGTTGTTAATCTGCCGTTCATGATCTAATCATCTCCAAAACTCTGCTGTCATATCATCCGGACGGAAGATATTCATATGACAATTTAGAGTAATAATATAGCCACCTATAGCAATAGGAAGACATATGTTGTGTACTCTTACATATCTATCTATACATCTTACGTACCCATATGTCAATTTTTTAATCATAGTTATAGCGCCAACTACTGCTTACACAAAGTTATTGTCTCTATACGTTGGCCTCTTTCTCTTGTTAGGTATATCAAAATTGACATCTTATCAGAATGCCAGCCCTCACAGCCTTTGCCAAGGCTTTTTTTAATGGCTAAAATGCCTGAAGTATAACAAAATATGGTACACAGATGTAACAAATGAAATCTATTCATCCCAAATGCTGTAATTGTTCTCAGTAGCACAAAGTTAAGTAGTGCCCCTTGCAACATCTTGACTTGTGCTTAAAGGAGGTTTGACCTATTTCTTTGATTTACTCTTCCTCAAACCTGGAAAAACTTTTACATATTACATTCTTTGTCCAGTATTATTGTGCAGAATCTCTAGTAGTCCTTATTTTTTTAAACAAAAGTGAAAAGCTCCGCTGGAGAGTCTTCACAGGAGTTTTGCAGCTCCTGAAGAGTTTCCCCTTGTTCCTCCTGGTCCATTGAAAAGCGTCTTTGAGCAGATAAATTCTGCAAAAACAAAGTTTTGTTTTTAGCAAATTAGGCTACTCTTTGAAGAAAATACATACTATTTCTAGTGGATGAAAGAAAATATACTCTGCTTTGCTTTTTAATGCAGAAGCAAATTAATTTAAAATCAAACTAGATACTAGCGTCTGGGTTTTAGACTGCAACGGTTTGAACATGTCTTACACTTATTTGCTTTCTTGGTCACTTGTTGACATGTCTTCAGCACTGAAAAGAAAATTATGTTTGTAGATTAACTAATAACACATTCTGTCATAACGGGGATGTCAACTTAACTGTCACAATCCATTTAGTGACGGTGAACATATCCCTGCTCACCCACAATTCAAACACACTCATGGCTACCTTTGTGTGTGTGTATGATGTGTTTTCCAACAGCACAGATTCTCCCTGGTATTGACACATGTTGCCGGTCCTTTGCAGCCACTAAATCAAGACGTACACACATTTAACAATCATTTTTATTAAATTATTATTATTATTATCATAATAATCATAATTCACAGTTTTTACTAAATGTTAATTTTCTGTTTTTTATACATTTGTATTTCACTGAAATTGAAGGTCAAAAACGTCAACGTCAATAACTCCCTTCCCACCTGCTTTTTTAATTACGTGAAAAAAACGCATTGACACCCGCCATCTTGTTTTCACAAGGCCAAAAAGCATCGGCCCACACTCCAACGTAGGTGGCGGTAATGCGCCATAACACTTGTCACTCTACCCGCCATTAAAGACAACGAAGAAGAATCGCAGCAGCGGCAGCAGGAGTATCTCGCTTGACAGCCAGCAGTCATGTTGTTGTCAATACCGGCATAGGCTACATGGCGAGAAGGACGGCCACGATGTGTCCCCTTCGCGTCGGCAGACTAAGATGTTGATAACGCTGTGCTACGTCTATCTGTGGGTGCGCTTTCACAAGTGCTACTCGGTGTTGATACGAAGCAGACTGTCACGACTGAGCAGCGGCAGCTTCAGCTTCGCAGTTTGCTCCAGCTCGGCCTCGGCACCAGCCGCAGCGTCGTCGGCCGCGCGCCGGCCGCCCGGTCCGCTTCCTGCCGAGGAGGACACCGTCTTCCTCCAGCTGGGAGACAGGGCCGTCTATGTCACGAAGCCTCAGGTCGGACACTTGAGCTAACCGCTAGCTTTACATTGGCATGATACCGCACGACAGCCTGTTGACAGGACGCTGCCTGGGCCCCGCATTGTTTACATCCCTCTGTTAGCTACAACATAAACATGATCTTCTATCCATGGTTAGAAACACTCTGTTGCAAGTCCTGGGTTACAGAACTGGACTTAAGTCAAAGTACTTCAACAGCTGTGATTAAGACAATTGAATGAAAAAGTAAAATAAATGACTATTTCATTGGTAACTTAATGTAAACGGAACCACATTTCCATACTTGGCCCTGAAACACAAAAACGTCATGTTATTAACCCAAATCAGACTTTAGTCCTGAGTTTTTGAGACTGATCTTTGACTTTGGACTTGACATGTGCCTGGGTGTCACTGTGTCACTGCCTACTTGGCCGGATGTCATATTTTGGGTAGAAATCCCCCCTGACTAACTACTAATCACTATAACAGCCTTGTAGTGTTTGGAGTCATTCTTGTCTGTGCTGTCTGTGCTGTCCCCAGGCGTGCGACGACCTCAGCAAATGGACCGTGCTGTTGGGGTCCTCTCTGGTTTGCGGTCCGTGCATAGAGAACATTTCATTCATCATAGAGGCTGCGGGACACACAGTGGGCTACCGCTCTCCTCACACGTCCAATAAGAAAGTAGGCACCAAACACATTGTCAAGTACCAGCACGGTTCTGATCGAGCAAATCAGATTTATTTTACCACAATACTCAGTTTCTTCATACCATAATGATTTGTGGGATTACAGCCTAATCCCATGAATCTGTAGTTCATATCTGTTGTATTCTGTCAAGTATGTTTTAGTCATCACATTTGTCAAAATTATATTTAGATGAACTTTATACAGTAAAATGTTTTTTGTACTTTTGTGCCTCCTCGACTTGTCATACTAGGACACGGTAACACTGTGTTTATTACCTGTTTAGGTTATTAAATGGTACATAATATCTACTCGTACCAAGGAAACATCCTGAGAGTTAACTTCAAGACATAACATAATTGAGACTAGTTTTTGAATGAAAGAGTCAGAATCAGAAACATTTATTTTCTACTTGTGTTAGACACAAAGTATTTGACTTGGATGCTGGTGTGCACATTAGACAGACAAACAAACAAACAAAACAACAACAGTCAACAGTCAAGTGCAATAATTTAAACATTACATTTACAATGGTATAAGATACAATAAAGTACACAAACTGATTGCAGTGCTATAGACAGAGTACTGTAAGGGTGTGTGTTAAAGTGACATGTGATACTTAGTTAAATACTAAGTATAAAGAGGTGTGCAGAGGAGTGACCGAAAGGAAATGTCCATGCTAGTAGCCATAGTAGTCCATGTAGTGCCCCCCTGGTGGCCAAAAAATTCCAACGCTTTAATTTTGTATTTCTTTTAACAGTATTTCCAAATCAAAAAATACATACTGATACAGCTCTGTTAATCTCATCTTTGAATAATCGTATTGCAGCGTGCCCTAGGGCGTTGGTGAAATGCCATCAAATTGAGCAGAACTGTTGGATGTTCACAGATGAACAGGCCTTCCATATTTAGTTACATCTGAATGATGCTTTCAAGAGTTCTGACAGTGCTCCATTGACGGCCCCCATGATGTTGTTCACATGCAGAGGGAGAAGCCATTAAAAGGTCAGGCAGGGCGACCTCTGACTGGACTCCATCATCGTGATGCAACTGGAGGCACTTCCACCTGATGTAAAAACAATGCATCCCTGGCCTGCTTTCCTACAGATTGACCGATGCGATTTATTATTATACATCAACTCAGGGAATATAATTACATTTGTTACTCTTTTTTTAAAAAGCATGTTCGTCTTTTATTTTCATTTGTATAACCCACTAACTTGTGCTTTGGTTATGAGCATCTGTGTGATTTTGCAGGCCTTTTGGTGCGTTCCCTCTCCCCTCCACCTTTTCTGTTCCTCCTTTCTTTCTCCTGTGCTGTCCTATTTGTCTTCACATCAGTCAGGCATGTGCACTCTACGCACTCACTGGATGTTCCTGCCCGCCATGTTGTTACTTTGATTTACCACTTTCACTTTGCATTGTGCATTTGTTTTTATGTCACACAAGTTGCCTCCTGATTTTAATATTAGAGTATTGAAATATATTTCTTACTCTTAGTATGGGTAAATTGATATATATTTTGTATACTTAAGCTGTGCTTTAATTCTGGCATCACATGTTTGCAAAATAAGTCATAGATAAGTTATACAATATATAACTTATGTATGATTTATTTTATGTACTTCCTTTGCATTCTATTTTCTCAAATTGAAATGTTTTTCCAAACTGCAACTTTGCACTCCTCACTATTATAATTTCTGCTTAGCGACTAAGTGTTTGGGAGAAACATCCCGTTAGCGTGGGAAGCGTCATCAATAACTCTATTTCACACATGTGAATCTTTCAAATGTAATAATCCTAGGACAAAATGTTTCTGCCCTTTTTGATACAGTTTCATATTTGAGGTTGGCACGAGTTTCCCAAATTACATTTTAATTTGAATTCCCTTAGTTCCACGTTTTCTTGTGAGAATAATATCGTAGAATACACTTTTTCGCGTATTAAATAAAATAAAATGGTGCACCATTACTACATACTGTATGCTTTATTATATCAGTATACAGAGACTGGCCTCTAATTGCCAGATACAATATATATATATATATATATATATATATATATATATATATATATATATATATATTTTACCAGTCCTGCATTAACGGTCCTCTTTTTCAGGTTATCTTTCAACTGTTTAAAAAGATAAATGTTATTAGTATTATTTACGACACAGTTCAGATTTAAATATTATTGTGGTTCTGACAATTTAATCTAAAGAAATGTCGGGCTCGGTCCTCGGGGTCGGCTAACCCTCTGTGTGTGTTGTGTGCAGGTGCTGAAGTGGTCTGATTACTGCCTCCCTCTGGCCCGTAGCCCCGGTCAGCCCTTCAGGGCGGTGGCTCAGGCCAGCGTGGACAACTTCAGTCAACTGGGGGTGGCTTTTATCGAGGATCGCCTTCAGCTGGACAACGGACTGAAGCCCTCAAAGATAATCCGTATGTTGCCTCCAGTTACAGCTGTGATATCCCTCTTTTCATACACCCACCTCCGAACACCTTGCGGGTGTGGCCATTTGTCGATTTTAGTACTCACTTAATTAATTGAAATAAATTCAATGCTCATAGTTTTATGAACTATGCTTCATCTGTTTTGTAAAATCACGGGTTATGTCCCACAAGCTCCACCCTCATCTGCCTGGCCGCTGCCCATTTGTAAAAGGCCGACAGTGACCAGAATACGGCTTGAGCAAATTCCTAATAAATGGCACTGTACGTGCATTGTACGTCCTTGTTTAAACACCAGAGGTTGGCTAAATGTTGTGACAAGGTCTTTGTTAACCTCTTGGCACAGAAACCATATTTGCCCATTTCTATTTGTTGCATCTGAATATTACACTCAGCATCTACCTTTTACATTGGTTTTATAATCTTTAAGCAAAACAAATATTAGGCAATTTCTGCTCGATTTAATTAACTTATTTCGAGATGTGGTGCACAAAATAACATCATAATATTATAACTCAGCATTTCGTCCATGAAGTTTCATGTCAAACATTGAACTGTTTAGTATTGTTGTGGAGGTATTTTGATATAACATACATTTTATAATACTCAAGGGTATTCTTCTGCTCTAGAAACACAGATTTTCTTGCAGTGTAAACTTTAAAACTACATATTCACTATTGTTTGGCTTGAACTCCTTATAATCTGCTCTCTGTACGGCCAACAAACAGAAAAGGTTTGTTTATCTCCACCTAGCTGGTGAACATGGGCGGCTTTTTGCAGCTCAAGAGACGGAAATGATTCTCAGGAGTCGGTGGAAACTTGAATATCCATTGTGACTGCAAATAAAAAAAGAAAATAATTTCTTACTAAATGTAATTCACTACATTCCACTGACCTTCTTCCACGTTCTTCTGACCTTCCCGTAGCCGTCCTCCTCCAAGAATCCACCCTCAGCGAGCTGCTGGAGAAGCAGTGTCCAAACACAAAGACGCCACCATATCTCTGCGGCGCTGAGCCTTTACTCCGTCACCTGCCGGCCGACCGCCAGCACCCGGCGTGCAGCAAAGGCAGCCTGCTCCTCCCGCCGGAGGTCAAGAGGAGGTTGGAGGAGCGGAGAGGCTCGGAGCCGCTCCACGGCACCAAGGACCCGCATCCTGTTTGCGACTCGGAGGACCGCTCCTTGGGCAACCATCACCACATGGAGGGCCACAGACACCACCTCCACCTGTCCAACTGCCACGAGTGCTTGGAGCTGGAGAACAGCACCATCCTCTCAGTCAAGTACGCGTCGGCCGACAACATTCCGGACCTTCCAGATGATGACTCGGCAGAGCTGGACAGTGGGGATGAGACTCTGGATGACGTGGAGCACCACGCCAAAGGGTTTTCCGGGCAGAGCGGTGGACCTTACTGTAATAGCAAGCCGCCAAACATTCTGCTGTACACGGGCGGCAGCCAGGAGCGTTTTCAGTTCGTCCGGCAGATTTTATCAGAGTGTATAAATATGGAGGACAACATAATATATCCCCTCCAACCACAGCAGGCTCTGAGCGACCCGTGGCTGGACAACGCCAAGCTCCTCATCCTGGCAGAGGAGGAACCCCTGACCCCCCTGCTTCAGACCCGTTTTCTCACCTACCTGAGCCAGGGGGGCAGGGTTCTGGGGCTGGCCTCCACCCTGTGCCCGGCAGGCCTCTGCCTGGAGGCCCGAGAGGAGCGCCGAGGCCGGGTCAGCAGGCTGAGCTTCACCAGGGAGGACAGCACGGAGCTGGAGCTGAGCGTGCTGTCGAGCGGGAAGGTCTACGTCAGGGACAAGCAGGGAGGAGGGGAAGTGGAGCTCTGGGGGGAGCTGAAGGGGGACGCCCCTCACCAGAGGGACATGGTTGTAGTCAGGGTGACCCACGGAGAGGATGGCGGGGAGGCTGTCCTCTGTCAGGTAAAGACACATGACATCACTTATTGCGATGATTGCAGCGGGGCTGAATCATGGTTGGAATGTATTCTAGCTTCAGAGTTTAATCGATGAATCTAGGAAATATTCAAGAATAAAACTAATTGGGAGTTGCATATGAGGAATAAGTCAGTGTTTTCTAAGACGTTTTCCTAGGATATGCCTAAGTTGCGAGTGTGAATTTTTGAAATGCATGTTGACATTTGCCATAGCTAAGCAGTCTTTGTCTGTTCAGTGAGTCGGTCTCAGAACTTGTGAGACGTGCTTTGTCTTCCCCCGTCTACAGGCCCACCTGGAAATTGCTCCCGACCCCCAGAATTTGACGGCCAAAGGCTTCGATGAACTGAAAGTCAGCAACGCGCTGCGTTATGAAGTCTTGACGGAGATCCTCACCTCTCTGGGTCTCAGCTGCGAGCTGAACGAGACCCCGGCCCCGAGCCCAGTCCACCTGCTGGCCACCTCTCAGGTGAGACCCCCGCTGCTCGTCTCATCAAGTACATTGACGTGTGTAGGACGGTCAATGTTTGCAAAAATGGAAAAACACAGTCGACGTCTATTCATCCATCATAATCTTTATCCATCATTCATCCAATTCACACACACACACACACACACACACACACACACACAAACACAGTGAGCGCCACATTGTTTTTGTTAAAGTTAATTGTACGATACCTCACCATAGTCCACATGTGGAAACACTTTGGCCTTTCTTAATGTATGCAAATGTATGAGCATATATGCAGCAGGCCCGCAGCAGGTCTGTGTACAGAGGGCCAGTACAAACACCAGGGCAGCAATCAGTCTTTGATCCGCCATCACACTGAGTGATGCTCAGTTCAGGGACCATACGGTTAGATGTTTGGAAAAACATTTCACTCTACCAGTCCGCTTTATCGTGAAGGCATGTCTATTGACTGCAGTCTGAAGGATCACAAAGCAAGAAGAACATATTTCGCATGATAGAACAAAGTCATTTGAAATGTAAAGTATAATATATAATTCAATTCAATTCAGTTTATTTGTATAGCCCAATTTCACAAATTACAAATTTGTCTCGGAGTGCTTTACAATCTGTACACCTGGACATCCCTGACCCAAAACCTCACATCGGACCAGGAAAAACTCCCAAATAACCCTTCAGGGGGGAAAAGGGAAGAAACCTTCAGGAGAGCAACAGAGGAGGATCCCTCTCCAGGATGGACAGATGCAATAGATGTAATGTGTACAGAAGGACATATTTAGAGTTAAAATACATTCAATAAATTTGTCAGTTTATCAATAGTTCATATTAGGCATATTCCACGATATAGGGAATCTGAATTCACATTTTCACTGCAATGGGGTTGTACGAGGTACTAATTCAGTCAGTGGATTACCTACTGGAGTGCTGATGCTTTCTCCAAAGCTACCAGACTCCATTGACATAAACAGTCATTTTATCTCACAGAGCAGAAGAGCTTAGGTTGACCACTGACCCAATTGGTGTTTTTAAAGAGTAAATTAATTTCAATTCAGTTCATTTACTATAGCCCAATATCACAAATTACAAATTTGCCTCAGAGGGCTTTACAATCTGTACACATACGACCTCACATCGGATCAGGAAAAACTCCCAAAAAATAGAAAAAAACATCCTCAATTCCCGGTCCTTTCAATTCAGAAAGGACCGTCGGACCACAAGAGAAAGCGGTGAGAACATTCTAAAAATAGCGAACACTTAAACTGATGTTTTAGGTGTCTAAGATACGTCCACAGCAGTACATTGTACCTCACACAACCCTACCTCAAAACATCATAACTATTACAACTTTATAGTAAGTTTCCACAACACTTCATCACATCGTGTTGGACTGCGATAGCCTTCAAGACAGTTATGTCACAGAAATCCTGCTGGGGTGTAAATCAATGCGTTTAGGCTAAGATTTAAAGTGACACAGAGAACCTGTCTCTCCTTCAGCACCTTCTGAATACAACAACAAGCTGCTCAGACATACCTTTGCCCAGTGAAGGTCCAGCTGATTTAAAACATTGTACTCAACACAGAATGTTCTTATTATTTACTGAATGTTCTGTTAAATATTTGTGTGTACGTGGAAGAAAATGACAACAATGGTGGCAATACTTTTGTACTTTGGTCTGGTGAGGTTGAGGACGTCTGTCAGGAACGATGTGGTCATCATGGAGGTTTCTTTTGACTTCCAGCACGCTCTGCAGCTGCCCTTACAAAGTACATACTACTGCATGCAGTATGCATTCAATTGGGACACACTACTCTGTCAAAACATTGCTCCTTGAACTTTGACCCTCTTGCTCTCATACATCTGCTGAGGATTGAGGGTCAGAATAGAAGGACAAGCATGTTGGCTGACTGAAGTAGAACATCCTGGTATATTTATTTTTGGCATTCTGCATTTTGCATCCTATGTATTGGGACACTAAATCTATTTTCTGGCGTACTAAATAGTCCCATATTGTGCACGTTGGAACGCGCAACGTGTTTCCATGATGCCTGTATTGAAGAAGAACCACTAGGGGGAGTCGGAGCTCCGAGGTGGCTGTGAAATGTTCTTCATAGGGCTCTGGTTGCATTTTCTAACGTGACCTCTAGTTCCACTGCGAGGTGTCCTACTCCCTTAAAAAAAACATTAATATTGGTTGTATTGGTATTAGTTGCTTTAGTATTGTGGTCGGTTTTGTCTTCATTGTTGTATATTTGGATTGCTGTGTGACCTTTAACCCTGACCCCCCCCCCTCCTCATAAACAGGCTTATGGAAATTGGGGACTGCAGAATCGTTTCCAGATTGTTGTGGAGGTTGTGGAGCAGAGCTGTGCACCTCAACATGTCTGCAGAGCGGCCTCTCTGCTCCTGGTGCACTAAGCTTGGACTGGTTCCAGGGGCTTCTATTCAGTCCCAAAGTTGTTTTTGTCCCTTGGTGTTTCGGTCTTAAGTGTGAGCGGTGCAGGTTTTCATCAGTGCTTGTTGTCAGGCATTGCGGCTCTCAGCAGGTTGGACGCTCTTCTCCTGAATAAGCAACATTTCACAGTTCCCTTCCCATTCATGGGCCAAAATCAAATGATATTCTCACGAGGACTTGGAAATCAACGCATTACAAACCCATATACCAAATCACTGTTGATGTTTTTGACTCTTAAAATAATATACAAAACACCAAATGATAAGAAGCAATCCAACATTAACTGATAAA
The DNA here is from genome assembly GCA_036178185.1 of Liparis tanakae. Classification (NCBI taxonomy): domain Eukaryota; kingdom Metazoa; phylum Chordata; class Actinopteri; order Perciformes; family Liparidae; genus Liparis; species Liparis tanakae. The sequence continues at coordinate 14,823,034 of CM070088.1, forward strand.
GCCATTTACTGTTGGGATTTAATCAATTGTATTCTGCTGACCCACAGGATTCTCTCGTCAAGGTAAACTCTTGTCTCAGTGTTCTTTTAACATTACTTTTGCACACAGACATAACAGCCTCTTATCTGCGTCACACATTACATCTTCTCAGCAAACTAATGCAATAATTAACAACATAACATAACTGGACTGTAAAACATGAAAGACTCATGACAAACCTGAACAATACATTGGAATGAGAAATATTATCCGCCAATATACATGCACTTATATTGATATTGTGTTCAAAACTACTGTATACTCTCTGGATGTGATGTTTGTATATGTAACACTGTTTATATATTTTCTATTTACTTAATTTCTAGCTAAATAATATCTTTTGTTATCAGATTTAATGAATAATGGTTATGTGTGACGTATTGTAATATAAACTTAAAGTTTTGCAATATATGACAATATATTTAATCATAATATCACTATCATGTGACATATTGTATTGCTAGATTCTAGCCAATAGAGACAGAGCCCTACTTTGTATCTGTAATATATATCTATAATATATATATATATATATATATATATATATATATATATATATATATATATATATATATAAACAAACATATATATAATATCTATTCACATAGATATTTATTATATCTATACACATAGAGATTTATTACACCGATTATTCCTTTTGATGTCTAAATATTGTCTGATAAGTAACAAGAAATGAAGACATGAAATCGTATACACTATCTACGGGCATAATTCTGCATGGATCTCTCTTGGGTCATTTTACCAATAGGTCTCCATTTAGTTAATAAACAAATGGGTTGTGTGGTTTTAAACTGCCCCCCTGGTGTGGGGCCAGGGTAGCAGTTCCAGTGCTACATCAGGCCCCTGCAACAGCTGTACCGTTGACACACTCTGTTGTAGTCAGTGTAGTAGCAGGACTCTTTGAGGGTGATGAAAAGCCTCTCTAGCACACACTAATTCATTCAGTGTGGTGGTGATCAGTGTGACCGACTTCCACCACCGCTCAGTGGGTGTTCTTGTTCTCCGCCGTGAGCTGGAAAATCACCCTTTCCCTCCGTCTGGAAATGAAGTGGGCTCTTGAGTTAAGTTGAATCTGGACAGCCATGGATTTTACTTAACTATTTTAGGACTTATTCACAAGTGCAGAGGCTTATTGTGTGTCAAAGTTGATGGATGCTATTTTTGTTTTCTATATGATATGATGTGTTGGCCTTTCATGAGGCCCTGCGTGGGTATTAGGCGGCCATATATCTAACGAAACCATGGCAGCCAACACCATTCTCACCATACCTTTACCCACACGTGATAAACTACCAGCCTACACCTTATCTAGCTCCACCAGTCTTAAAAGTAGTGGCTATTTATAGCAGACAACTCTGGAGAGGCTGGCTGTATATTTAGCTAGCCAGCTTGCTTCATTTCCAGAGCTAGTGAAGCTGACTAGCTAAATCTCCAGCTCTCCTCCCGGTAAAGTGGTCTTCTTGGGTGAGAAATGGTGAGGCTAAGGGAAAGCCAGCGCCGCTATAACCAATGTAACGTTGTCATGAGGCGTAGTGGTCGCCAATATAAAATCACAGTTCCTCATCTCAAATGTATGTGGTATCGTTTCTGACACCCAGTAACACAGAAAGATGACATTTCCCATGTGTAACTTTGACCTGACTCCATCGTTCACCGGGACTTAATCATGACGCCGGCCTGTAAAAGAGATCCTTTGGGTTTTTATATTGGGTCTCTATTGAGTTCCACCATTGCTGCAGAAAGACAGGCCGAGTGCAATGAAACACTGTGTTGTGTGTGGGGCAGCAGGATCCTCTGCAAGTGATGGAAACCTTCTCCAGTACAAACTAAAGCATTCAGGTTGTGACCATGAAAGATGACTTCCAGACATTTAAGAAAGAGAGTTTGTGGGAGTGTCAGAGGCGTCAGATCCCTGGAAAAGAGACGGCAAACTGGTTTATAAATAAGGATCTAAAGTTCACTTGTGCTTAATAACGGGCCGGACAACATGCTGCTGAACCAGAAACATCTCTGAATGCACAGTAGGGCTTAGATTCTAGGGATCATTTTTTTATAACATCTTAGTTATGATAATAAATTATCGGAAAAGCTCAATGTCAAGGAGTGTCTCCGTGCAGAAATCATGACCCGGTTATGGGATTCATTGTGGTATTTTCTTGCAGATTCATTTTACATAATTTTTTTCAACAGTGTATGCACGGATGGTCTTTGTCTGCCTTTTAATATTTTGTACACCCTCACAAAATATATTGCCGATAACAACATTTCGACGTGGTGCTTGTCCCGCCATGGCTTGTTTGAATTCTCAATTCAGAAAATTGGACGGCGTTCAACATTCCAGGTCTCGGACGATTCTAGGGTCAAGTGATGTCGGGTAGAGGAGTCGTAAAGGGATATTGGGATGAACCCTAAGTCGAGCTGAGGCGATCCAGGTCATGTATCAGACTAACAGAGATGTGCGACTGTGGGCCCAGTGCGTCATAAAATGTCAGCATCGTACTGAGTGCAAATTACATCCTGAGAATGACTTCAAGTTGATGTCAAATGAAATGAAATCAACTTTTCTAAAGTCAAATCTAATAAGCAAGGTGAAGGAAGCACATAATACGATATAGTCATCACTGTAGAAGAGCAGAGTAAACATTAAGACAATATGTTTTGTGTGTGTAAGGACACAGGAGAGAAGCCTGATTAATGGGAAGTGACTGGAACAGAGCAGACTAGGACTGCTGCCTAAATCCACCGTGACATTGATTGGCCACACTCCCTGATTAACTCATTCAGCATATTTATTTCAAATGGAAAATCCATCAAATCCAGCTCTTATTTTGTTTCTGATTTTAGATACAAAATGTCCCTCTCAAGACCTAGACTGGGGAACCGAGCCTAATGAGAAGACCCTCTCCATACGTGCCTAAAGTCGCTGCAGCTTTAGAAGATCCATAATTATGGACTGAGTAATGCCAACATTTTAGTGGCTGAACTCCCTAATGGATCCCTACAACCACCAATAACAGGACTTGTATCTGTCGATAAATAGGAACCCTCGTAGATGCCTTTTTAAAATGTCAGTGTCCAAAATTAACATCGACATTTACCCAAAGCGCAAACATGAGGAAATTGCTCACTGTATATATTGTTATGCAAAATAAATGCCAAACTTTTCTAGAAGGCCAAGAGGCCTTCAGGTGGTTTATCCAATTACATGACAGAAAATGCTAGGTGTAGCTGTGTGTCTATAGAGAAGAGGATGCCAAATTTCATAACAAAAATAAGAATAACTTACGGTGTCATTGTCCTTGCTCCTCACAGGAGGCCAAGACCAGCTGCGTGGATTGGCTGCGGACGCGTGCCGATCAGAATGGCCTCATCCCACTGTCCAAGGCCTCGCTCTTGCTCGTGTCGAGTACTGAGCTCCAGGATGGCCCGTCGCTCCCCGGCAGCTCCTTGGCTCTGGTCACCGACTCCTCGGAGTCCCAGAGCTGGCCGCAGTTCAGCATGGAGACGTACAGAGAGAACCTGAAGACCAGCCTGCTGGGCCACGCCGTGCTGTACGCCGAGGTCGCCACGTCCACCATGGACCTGCTGCAAGGGTAACACACACTCCTCTGAGCCTGCTTGAAAACCTGAAAACGGTGGCTCTGTGACCGAATGCGATGTGTGCAGGCTGACCGGCAGCTTCCAAATATTAGAGTCAAATAAACTTGTCAGCTTTTTTGCAATCGTCGCATTTGATTGCATTATGGGTCTTGTAAATCGTCTCACACCAGGATCAACTAGCATTGTAGTCTATGCCGTGAATCTAGCACCAACAGCAGACACAAATCTCCACACATTAACTAAAGATAACGGTGTATGCCGAGAACATGTCGATTAGTCTATAAGTACACACAAAACTGCTGGGAAGAAAAAACAGCATGTACCATCATGAAGCTCTGAGCTCTCAAATACTGTTTCCTTTGTGTCGATGCCCCCCGTTTTTTGTTTCATCACAGAATGTTTTTATTGTTGTGAGTGTAACATATCTAACTGGAAAGATATATTTATATGTATGAGTGACATTATATTACTCACTAAACATACTAGACACACTGTTTTATTGACAGTCTTCATAAAAAAAGATTTGAGCTGAAATTAAACAGGCTTTGAATAAATAAATAGATATATACCCCCCTTCCCCCGGGGCAGGAAACAGACCATCAACCTCCCTTTCTGAAATATGCAGTCACACATGTACACACTCTCGCATGTTTAGTGTGTTGGTACGGGGGGGGGGATGGAGGCAGATGATTGTACATGTCATGACATTCAACTATTTAAAAAAGAAAGTGCACAAACTTGCGAGTGGGTCTTAATCTTGTACTCCAGATCGGTCTTGGTCTCAAGACAGGTTAGGACCACAACCGAGGGGAAACCACGAAACCCTATTCCAACCTCAGTGTCCAGTTCATTTGTTCTATCAGCACTGTGATCGCTCGCAGAAAGCAAAGTCAAAGTTCACCTCTTTGATGCCTTTTGACTCTTTCCTCCCCTTTTGACTCATACTACAAGTGTGAAGTTGGTATGTGTCTCTTTCCGATCAGCGTGAGGTTTGCATGTTCCACCTCCCGTCATGCAGTGTGGGACTAGCATTGGCCCGGTTGTGGTCGTGGTCTTGACTGGTCCCGACCCCTGAACGTCTTGGTCCTGTCTCGGTGCACTTTGGCTATCACTCGTCTATGTGGTCTTGACTTAACACTAAAAAACAAGATACATTTGGAGCAGCATATCAGAAGACTAAAACCCAATTTAAATCAGTGCTATACGGAATACTATGAAATGTAAAAGTAGAACATGTTTGACTTTGAGGCTCCGACATCAACAACACGGACTTCCCTCCTCGACGAGGTAGACTCAGAGGTGACAGGTGGATGCTGTCAGCACAGCTCTCAGGTGAGCGGAGTGAGTGAAAGAGTGAGCAGAGCGCCACCTTGAGGAAAGGGCTGTAAGAGAGAGAGAGAGAGAGAGAACTGTGTGTGTGTGTGTGTGTGTGTGAGAGAGAGGGTAGACGGGCTGGAACTAATTTAATGCCCAAGTGACCTCACTGCAGCGAAGGCAAGTTGCACCTAATAGACTTCTTTTGTCCGCGGCCGCGCGAGAGCCAAAGTGGCTGCTGAGCGGTCGATGCGGCGGCAGGTGGGAGCAATTAACACTGTCATAAAGTTTGACAAATGGAACGGCGGAGCCGCGCTGAGCTGATTGGAACAGACAGTGTTGTCATTAAGGTTATACAAAAACTAATGCAGGGCGAGCGGGCGGGGCCGCGTGCACCCGGACCCGCCGCTGCGGTTTGATTTCACTGCGAACGCCTTGAGTTTCCAGATGTGCGTCTCCCCCCGTGCAGCCCTGATTAATGTTATTATGAAGGAATGTCTGTTTTATTTCTTGCAGCGTTGGTGTTTATTAAGCGTTCAGCATGATGCTGAAGGCTCGGAGAGAATCGGCCTCGTATTACTGACTGCTATACAGCTCATGTTTCTGTTGGACTCTCCTCAGGAGGGGACTGTGTCCCCTTTATTGTCCCCTTTAATGTCCCCTTTATTGTCCCCTTTATTGTCCCCTTTAATGTCCCCTTTATTGTCCCCTTTAATGTCCCCTTTAATGTCCCCTTTATTGTCCCCTTTAATGTCCCCTTTAATGTCCCCTTTATTGTCCCCTTTATTGTCCCCTTTATTGTCCCCTTTAATGTCCCCTTTATTGTCCCCTTTAATGTCCTTTTCGTCAGGTCTGAGTCACTTGAATCCATTCGAGCTTTGGAGGATGCAAATGACGTGATTTATTGTTGTTGGAGTTTTAAGCATGTTAATAACTAAAGTTGAGAGATCTCAGCTACTGCGACTAAAATTTTGACTTTTTTTTTTATGGAGTAAAGTGTATTTTTTCTCCGCTTGACTTTGATACATTTTTAACCATGGCCGAAAAATAAATACTTACTTTTAATCACATTCTGGTACGGCACCTTTCTAGAGCGGAACTTCACAAAGAGCACAATTTGACATCGGAAATATGGCAATAAGGCAACAGACTTGATAGTAAAAACAAAACAAAATGTAAAGGAATACAATTAAAAATGGACACAACTGCACAACATAAAGTGTGAACAGGCTGGGCCGCTTGTTAACGGGCAGCTCTTCAGTGTACAGGGAGAGAGTTCCTCAAGCTCCAAAAGCTCAGTCTCTGTCCCTTCAGTCTGTATCACAGAGCTGCAGCAGTTTGATGAAGGCACAGCTCCATCAGGGATCTCAAGGACCTTGAATTAATATGAAGTTAGATACAAATCCATGTGTCGCATGAAACGTTCTGATGAGCTGCTCAGAAGCTGAACAACGGTGTTGTGGAGCTTCCTGTGAATGCTGTTGTTTTCTTTCGGCTGGTGCGGAGTTGGGGTGAGAAGACGTTTCAATGTGAACAATCTCCATAATCTCAGGCCCTCGCAATGTTTGTCATCTCTCAGAAATACTTCCTGTTGGAAAAAATGGTAAACTCAATCCTACATTAAATATAAAGCAACAAGACAGATGTTAGAGTAAGTTAGGAAAATGCAAATATTTCATTTAATGTAAAACTTTAGCCGAGACACAACTGTTGCACCACTGGGCTGGACAAGGTGCTCCTCTGATTTGGATTCAATAAATGTAATATGAGCAATTTGAAATATATGTAATGTGAGGAAAACTATCATCTCCATTGCTATGGTTTTCTAAGGAGGTGTTTTAACACGTATAAAATGCAAGGACGCTCTTCTTTGTGTGAGAAGTAACCAGATAGATACATCTGCCGTGGAGTGCGTTAATAGAAGTGGAGTTTGTTTCTGAAGATTATCTCGCTGAACAATATAATATATTATATTATATTAAATGTATTAATACGTGTAAGTATATTAAATGTTTGTTTGTCGCAGAGCTTAATTTATTGCATTAATCTAAAATCCAATGAACAATCCATCTCACCCCTGCAACACTTTCTGATTTATAAATATATCACTTTAAACCAGCTCTTTTGTGTGCAATATTAAAACCATTAAACTGCAGTCAGTGCTTACAGAGCTGATACTGCTGCCACAAGTATTCATACTCAAGTCCAACATCTGACTTTAGTAGTACATGTTGTTGTTGTTGACAAACAAACCTTTTATCACTGTTGAAATTCCAGAGGACGTTGGAGGAATCGTATCATTTGAGAAAATGGGGCTATATCGTTAATCAAATATGCAAACAGTCAAACAGATGATGAGTTGCCGACGAGTCAGTTATTAGAGTCCTTTGAGAGGACACTGATTCAGGCTTTTCTTCAATCTGCAGCACAAATAAAGGATTGAGGAGGGGGGGGATTGGTCTGAAGGCGCTCCCTGAAATTGAGGAGCTGATAAAAACACTTTTTTTTTCAGGCCGCTTGAGTGCAGAGGCGGGAAGCCGAGGCTCAATGGCTGGCGGGCGGCGTGTTTGTCCAGAGCATTAACGCTTTGTTTGGCGGCCGGCGGCTAATAATAGCCAGTACCGAGACACGGGAGGGTGTTCTCACAAGGTCACACCCGGCTGGAATTTCAATGCTTCTCGAGGTCCGGTCCCAGAAGACACAGTGGTGTCTCAGTTCATCACAGAGCGGTCGCCGTAGTGAGGACGTCTTCATGGTGAATGCTGGTATATGCGGTGTTGAAGGAAAGGTTTGTCGGGGCGTCATGTTGTGGTCTGTTAATAGACTACAACCAGCCGCTGGCTAGCTTAGCACAAAGACTGGAAACAGCTAGCCTGGTTCCATCCAGCATGAACGCAATCTAACGGCCAGCACCATTAACGTCTCCTAAATAACAAGTTTTTTTGTTGAGTAAAATTGTTTAAAAAAATAGTCGACACATTGTGGTGTAGTATTTGGTTTCTTGAGCAGCAATTACAAATGTCTCCACTGTTTGCCTCAAACTATTTCTTCAAATGTTATAATTTGGTACTACTCTGAATAGATAGTGTTTATTAATTGCAGTACTCACGGTAAATGAACTACGGATGAGGGAACAGGGAATTGAACCGCCAATCTCACACTTTACTTAAAATAATTAAAGAATGAAGGACTTGATCGAATGCTTGCTTGGATTTTTATTTTCTTAATCTTTGATTAAATCCAAAATCTGACACTTATATTGATGCAAAATGCAGCTGCTTGTGTTCAGGCAACATTTAGTAATTTAAATCTTTGGCTTCCTTATTAAAATGTTCTTAAAAAAAATGTAAAACCATAAAAATCATACTGAACCTCAGCATCACCATTATTATTTGAAACATTGAACTAAACCCTTTCATGTCAGTAAAAAAAGAACATGACCAATATTACAATACACGTACACATTCATACTGCGGTTACTTTACACAACAAAAGGAAGAAACAACATCCAGTGTTTCTGTCTAAATTATCAACAAAGAATAAAATACATTCAATAACAACAGAAGTTTTGCTAAGAGTGACATCCCACTAATGGTCTCAACAAAATTATTATTTTATTTCATTTTCACTTATCTAATTTATTTGAATGAATTGACTGAAACATCAAATTATCTTTATACGCGTGTGTCTTTAGAATATCGTATGTTGTCCAAACCAAATACACAGAGTCGACAGCGATGATGAATCCTCTGCAGCCAGAGAACGTTTCACACTTTCACCTAAACCATTAAACTCATCACTGCAGCGGGCGGCTCATTCTGGTTCCCGCCAGGCCAGTCGACTCATCGATTGATCAACTAATAGTTTGAGGTGTGTGTGTGTGTGTGTGTGTGTGTGTGTGTGTGTGTGTGTGTGTGTGTGTGTGTGTGTGTGTGTGTGTGTGTGTGTGTGTGTGTGTGTTGGATGGTTCAGGATAGTTAATGGCGTGGAAGTGTTTATTTGTGAGAGTGCTGGGAGAAGAGACTTGGGGTTTTTTCTAACACCACTTGGCCGCTCCAGAGAGCATAATCATTCTTTTCCTGCTCGGCTGAACTTGATCCCTCCGCCTGGAGCAACACACTTCCTACTTGTTGACTTTTTCTTGTAAGAGCTTCAGGCTCAGACATGAAAACCCAAGGGCCCACTTTTACTTATGTATTCCCCCCCACACACAGACACGCACACACACACACACACACACACACACACACACACACACACACACACACACACACACACACACACACACACACACATACATGGATGTAAATGTAATTATGATTATTTTCTCTTCTACTTCTGCTCACACATTTTATTTTGTACGCGCTGTCCGGATAATTGGATGATATGTGTTATTATTTCTTCTTCAAACCCTGTTGTGATGTCACAGTAAGAGTCACGTGAACCGAGCGGAGTCATCGCAGCGCAACACCTTCATACACTGAAAAGCAGCCGAACAACGGATTCTTCTACTTAAAGCTGTTCCAGTTGTCGGGCGGGGGGGGGGGGGGGGGGGGGGGGGGGATAAAACCAACAACCCTGGCAGTCACTGTTTGTTTTGACAAGCAATCCAATATCCAAACTGACACTGTATGGAATTAGAGTCCTGTTTCCTGTGAAAAAAAACACAGACCGCAGAACACGCATAAGGGGGGGGGAGCAGCAGAGAAAATGTATTCCTCATAACTGCAGCAATAGGTTCCACCATAAAAATCTAATTGGCCCAATTGACCTTGCATGCTCCACCTGCAATTATAAAAGATTGTAAGCAGATGCCTAAACGTCCCCGTTCCGTATTCTGGGGAACATATGGTGCAGTGTTTGACTTGAACTCTTCTTGTCCAGTGGAAGGTATGTTCTCCTCCAGAGCCCAGTGGTGCTGGGGGGGTCACGGTGTCCCATGAAGGGTCCACGGCGTGCAGGACTACTCCAACCTGTTAGCGGGCGGTTTCGTCTGTTTACGTCCAGAGACCACATGTGGTGTGAGGAGGGCCACTACCCTAGAATCTGCTCTGATTGCGTTATCATAACCAGTAAAGAGACGATAACGACTCCAATAAAAGACCTCATATGACCGAGGCATTTGTAACGTTAATCTATTTATTTACAATGAATGCTTGAAATGATAAACACCTGAATATTACATGGTAAAGATAAATGTAACCCGTACTTAATTTACACACTTAAATTTTCTTTACAGAAAGATTTAAATTAATGTATGATTACAAAAAAAGGAATTAATAAGGAATTATTGGGAAGAGAAGATAATGACAAATAACATAAACATAACTAATTGAAATCAGGATTGAATCTAAGAAAATCGGCATTCAAAGACCGGCACGGCACTAGCGCCGGTCCGGGTCCGGGTCATCCGGAGCGGGCTGCGGTTCAGTCGTTACACGCTGTTCAACATCTACATTTTTGTTCTTTTTTCTTTTTTCTTTTTCTCGGCCACAACATTGCCCGTGGATATAATCACAGTTGGTGTTAAAGGAGCCCTCTCACCGTCGCCGTGGTGATTTTATTACATTTATTTTTGTGAAAATTAACACGGCTCCGGTGCAAGATTATGAAATTAATTTAATAAATCATAACTATAAGAGTAACTCCCTGAGGTGTTGCTCCAGTTGTGTCCCACACAATGAGCTCCATGACAACCGCTTCAGGACCTGTTCTTCAGCTCGCCCCCCCCCTCCCTGTTATACCTGTTAGACATTATACCTTTTACAAATATGACGGTAATGATTTATAACTCTGTGGGCTCTAAGCGTCCTCACCACAGCGGCCTCTCCTACTGCAAGCTTCCTCTCCCACAACTACGTGATGTTTACTGATCGAACATGAGATGAACTCTTACTATTCTTTGGTGCTTCTGCACGTTTTTTTCTGCTGGTGTAGCACGGTTAGAACGGACCTTCACGGCGCCGTCTCAGGTGACACTGCTGGATGTTTCAATGTTTCCCGTCCAGCTGTCCAGCAGCTGTGAGAGGCTGGGACGTCAACGGCAGGACGTCAGTGAGAGGTTTTTAAATCTAATGGACGATTGCGTATCGCTGCCCGGAGCCTCAGTCAGACCAGAAGAGCAACCAGCGGGACCAAGGTCATCCAACGGCGCCTCAGCTGCCCCGCGGTAATGGAGCAGCCCTCTCTCATTGATCACTTCCAATAGTGCTATTTGGAAATGATAATTTCTGCTGTCTCTCGGTAAACAGGATTAGCTCAATTAATCACATTTACAGATTAGTTTGTCCTCCCTTATTGATCAACCCTTTTGATGCTGCTGGGTGATCAATGCAAACGCGCTTATGCACGGACAATCCTGTTTAAAAAATGAGCATCGACGGCAGAAATAATCTTTTAATCTGAGATATTTTAATCCGGGAAGTGAGGGTTTTTTCTAGTTGTTTGTTTCTTTTTTTTCTCAGTGGGAATGGTTTAGGAGATAAATGGCTTTCAGAAAATCTCAACCGACCACATTAAATGCAGCCATTTAATTAGTCAAATTATGTATCTGTTATGTTCAATCTGAATGCTGTATTTGTATCTTTACGTCTTTCTGTGAACGTAACTCACCTTTGAGTTGAAAGCGTCTTGCTTGGGTCTGTTCGAGAAGACCAAAGTGAGAGGGCTGCTTTAAGGACAGCAGAGCCCCCCCCCCCCTTCTTTTTGTTTGGCGGCTGCCTCATCGTGCCATGAAAAAAAGGACGCTTGCGTGGCCCCTAGCCTGCGACCACAGGTCCTCCTCCACCTTTCTTCTGTCACAGATGACTCGGCTGGTGGCCGTTTATCCTCCTGACCTGCCGCGTTTCGGAGGGTGACCCCTGTGGCTTAGCCGCCCCCTTAAAACAAAGAGTCCTGAGCGGGGATTTAGAGGGCCCATGCTCTTCCTCCAGGGACAATGCCTTCAGCTCGCTATCTGCAAACACGCTACTTTGTATGTCTTTGTTCCGCTGTTGTTGGAATGAGTCGAGGACAACGGCCCCAGAGTGATCTGAGGAGATGAAATGGATCTTAACACCACAGAGGGTCCACGCTCTCTCTGTCTGGGTGGCTTTTGATCGCCGTCTCCCTCAGATAACCTGCCCTTTTTCTTCTTCTTTCATCTACCCCAATAAATCGCACTTTGAACATGTAATTATCCTTGTGATAATCAGTTAGTCATATTTTATATATATATATATATATATATATATATATATATATATATATATATATATATATATATATTACACAATATTTTCTTACTGGCTCTCATGGGGGGGAAAAAAGAAGAGAAAATTCACCTTTTTGTTGGATATTTTTATATATATATATATATGCTCCCAATTTGATAGTTTTTTTTATTTAATGGATAGAACATGGGGCTGTAGGTTCAGGCATTAACTCCTCTTCTGTTTAGCAGATAGGATTGTTCAGGTAGCAGCTCTTTTGCCACATAAATAACAAACACAGCTGGCAGCAGGTCCCTAATTAATGTTAATGCTATCAAACCCCCGGCCCTAATATCACAGCCTCAAGAGGACTAACGGGCTGTAAGCTGTTTGGAAAAGGATCCACGTGTGAAGGGTGGCGCTTCCTTCGTGTCACACAGTTTTCAAATGCTCTAGTTTCAGATGTATACACTTAATCAGGCTGTCATTTTAAAGGTGGTTGCTCAAGACCCGGAGAGGCCTCATCTCAATCTGTTTCGAGCGGGCTTCATTAGCAGCGTTCCTGAACAAGGCAACTCCCGAATGAGAAAATCCCCTGTGATCAACCCGTCCTGGATCCTTGAGTGTAAGCAGTACAGCACCAGAATTTGTCTTCATGTCGTTCTTCTTAAAATAATTCTGGTGTTTCCCAGAAACTGACTAAAACCAACAACAACGTGTTCCTGTTCCCCGTGCTTCTGACCTGTGGCACTCGACCAATAAAGGAACTTGTCTTCTTTGCGACCACGTGGCACATCGGGGTCTTTTTTAATAGTTTAAGAGTGACGATTCTGGGTAGTGGGATTCATTTTTGGTTTGGGTCTTAAAAGATATAAAGAATTAGAATATCTCCTTTCTCGCCCGCTCACTTTTTGTCTTGTGTAATATTAAAGCAACTACTCTCTGTGTTCGGAGTGACTGAACATTGGGTAAAGGACGTCTCCTCTGAGTCTCCCGACGAGGCTGTGGGTGAGATGGACAACATGGTGCCATACCTCCAGCGAGACATGGCCTGGACTGGTTTGTTCATGTTCACTCCCTGTAGTCTTTTCCTTTTTGCCACTTTGCATCCCCTTTATGGACATGAGGGAGAATTTTTGTAATACATTTGAGGCTTTCCTAAGAGCTCGCGGTGGCCTCTGTAACACTCAGTGGAGGTGCTTTCAAAATGAGATTAACTTTCCAGAGGAATGCAATTGCCCCCGGCGTTCCAGCCTGGAGCTGGAGTACGCTGGAAAACACAGCACCCTCCTCCTCCTCCTCCTCCTCCTCCTCCTCCTCCTCCTCTATTGACAACCGCCCATTGAGTGAGTAAGAGCATTAAGGTGTTATGACACAAGATTCGTCACTGATCTTATAATTGAGTTCCAGAGATGAATTTCTGCTTCTTTGCATGTCGGGATGGACATGTTGGTCGGGGATTTTCATCTCCGTTTGAGGCCCTTCCCAACGTAGAGGGTTGGGGATTTGGTCCTCTGACCAGCCGCCCTGGACGTGGTCCTAAAACTCTGAGCGGAAACCTTTAAGAGCAGTAATATAACACACACGACTAGTCTTTTAAAACCAGTAATCTACCAATGCTACTACACAAGAAATGTGCTAACGATAATTATTACAATTGGCTTCCATCTTATTTTCCACACAGTGTTTATTTCAAAACCATTAAGACGACACGTTTGGAAATGAGATACGTACAGTGGGTCAGAGCTGAAGCAGGGCGTCGGTCTGTCAAATGTTTTTTGTGGATATTTTGGGTCATAACTTTACAGTTGTGCTTTGTTTCTCCTCCATTGGAGTTTGCCTTCAGCCTCTTTCCCACCGGACAAAAAAGCCGGCTAACATCTGGCTTTTGTCTCCAGTGGGAAAGGTTACAATCGGCATTCACTCCCCGGACTAACGCCTCTGCAGGGGTCCTAATTGGACAATTATCATTATTTATCACGGTGCGAAAGACGCAATTAATTTGCGCTCCTTGAAGCCACTGGGCTCCAGTCAGAAAACGTTCCCTCGCTGATCATTCAAAACATGCTTCATTCACACTAAACCGAAGTGAGACTCATCAAGACCGTGTTTGTTCATTTCTCCGCCGTTTCAACAATCTTCAGCTCTGTTTTTTTCTTTTTTAAAGAGAAACTAAATCAGTAAAGGATAAAAAATTAATAATAATAACTATCGTAATATTTTCACCGGCTTCTTTCTACTGTTGAACGTGACACACCAGAAAACAATCAATAGGAGGGAGTCTATCTGTGTTTGAAAACAAAACTGCTTATCCATGCTACTTTTGTTTGGGGGGAACACAAAGGTGTGACTGCCTGCCTGCTTACTGTGTTACATGTGCAAACATCTGTCGTGACTCAGAAAGCCTCTCAGGTGGATGGGAGTCCAGAAACATGTATATATACATCTTATATACGTATACACATATATCTAACCATCGGTCCTGTAGTTAGTCAGGACCGATGGTTATTGGATCATATTGCACACGAGGGAAGTCCAATGCTCAATCCATAAAGTTATCACGTCAACATTGTTAACATGAGGGTGGTTGTGATGATGTTTCTATTGACGGGATCCAACAGAAATAAAATGAATCAGGGCTGAGCCTCTTTGTGTTTTGCAGTGTAGCAATGTGTCCACTTTTACAGTCCAGGTCCTCCCAATTTGAATGGAGTGCGTACCAAAATGTAGACCCAGCCCCCCCCCCGCCCTCCGGCTCAGACACCACGGCGATATCAGGAGAGACTGTCAGCAGTGGACTCACTTTTCTCGTTAGGTCCGGCTCCTCTTATATAGAGCTAATTTTCTGAAGCTCTGGGACTCCTGAGAGCCAGCTGGGCCCCCGGTCCAGTTCTCCACATGGGGCTGATTGTCGGCAGAGACCCCTCAGTCACGGACTGGGCCGATTCTCCGGTGGTCCTGCCAAACAGCAGCATCCCCCCAGTTACAGCCTCAGCAGGGACTAAGCACCTCCTAACCAGCCTCACCCTCGGCAGGGTCATGCTCCAGCTAACGCGGCATACATTAGTATCTCGCCGGACCGAGCACCACCCCTCCTCCCAGCGGTGTGTGTTCCATCGGTTCAGATGGAAATGTTTCATGTGCCAGTCTAAGGATTTGTACTCCAACATAATTCAATTGCATAAGAGAGAAAAAGATATACATTTCTGACTTGTCTTTCTTAGTTGTCAGCATAATGAGCTGTTATTATTATTGTCATTATTATTATTACATTTTCAGGATCCCGTCTGAGGCTAAAGACGATGGCTTTCTGACAGCACGGAGCACGTTTTTTTTGTTGTCTTTCATTAGTGAGCACATGTTGGCAGTTACTTGGCTGCAGAAGCGTCACACAAAACGTCCAGTGTGATCAGCTTCAGTTAAGTCAACGAATTCCTGAAGCGGTGAGCTTTTTCAGAACCCCCCCAACACACACACACACACACACATATTTTCATTCACACCCGAGCTATGCACGTACCGGCGGACATATTTGCATAGATTAAAGGATTTGCAAGTAGCGTTATTAGTAAATAACCGCTGCACAGGTGAACTCAGAGGCTGCATCGACGTGTCGAACAATAGCCGGTGTCCGTGTGAAGATTGACTCCGATTGACTCTTGGTGTCCTCCATCAGAGCCTTTCCTGATGGGCCTCAGCAGCCTGAGTCCATCACGCCTCGTGTCCTCCAAAGTCAAGGTCCTTTAACAAATCCCCTCTTTGATTTCCTCTGTTGAGCTGCAGGAAGAAAAGGAACAGCTTAGTCATAAAAAGGCTAAGTTACATGGATGAGGTCCATTAGCTTCAGATCATTCTTTCCAAATGTGTTCATATTTTGTAAATTTCTCAACAGAATGGAGACTCGATCATGTCTTCCATTCTGAGGCCATTAGGAAGCGGCATTGAGCAGCTGATTACTGTCATGGAGTGCTGCACAGATGAGTCCTACAACCACAGACCGTGTATTAGAAGTGGACGTCATTCATTGGTTTGTGGACTGTCGGCAATTTTACTATCTGTACACATGCGACATCCTGTCAATCACCTTGTTGGTGACTCCGCAGAATTGTCGCCTGCCTAAATCAGTCAGCAAGTTATAATTTATATTAAATAGGTTTCTGGTTAGATGCCTTAGTTAAAATAAGGTCTGTGGTTAACGCAAGCGTAACATATGTTAATGCTTTGTCCTACAATATAACATACATCAGTAGATTAATTCTGAAGCTTTTACGGGTCTTTAAAAAGGAGGTCGCTAACAAGAGTCTAACAGACTGAACGTCCTCTCGGACACTGGTCCTCCTTGAGCTTAGTGTGGTGACGTGAGGTCATGTGACCCTGATGCAGTTCCTTTACAGCCTAACGTTAGCTTTTTGCTTCTGCTGATCGTACTTGCGCTTCAAAAATCATAAAAGCTCTGTTCATTTGTGGAGATTGTCTTAATGAACAGGGTGTTAGTTTCATAATCGTTTGTTTACAACTTTCTCTGCAATGATCCAAATTCCTATGGAAAAGTCTCATTGGCTTTATATGGAGGGAACCAGAGAGACGCTATCTTCCTGCTCGGCCTTCAGAAATGAGTCTTCCCTGCAGACTCTATAAAACAGGCAAGAAGAATCGCCAACCTTCTTTTGATAATCAGTCGTACTTAACTTGACTAACGGCTGATAAACTCCTCGCTCATGCAGTCGGCCGCACAAAGTCATGAGCCCGTCACATCAACATTCCCTGAGCTCAGAAGCTAGATTGAGCCATCCATCCATCCCTTTGATAAACAGCTCTCAGAGAAGTCTGTTACAAAGCTCTATCTGGCCAGAGTCGGGGCGCCCTCCTCCTTAAGCTGGTTTACCGATGACCGACTTTGCATCACAATAGCAGAAAGGCCCGCTCGCTTGCTTTGGCAGCCTCACGATCTTTGTTCGCCGGCCAATCGAGGGCCGTTCTTCTCGGGCCGCTGGATCAGCTTTAATTGCATTTGGAGATGAGAGAATGTGCAAACATTTTCCCTTTTGCTTTTCTGGTAGTAAGGCAGCCCCCAGCTCTCAGAAGAGCATTGATGAAATGCCGACACACTGTGCTAATAATTGACGAGCGCGGAAATACGATTGCAACTTCACGCTGTAACTATCGTTAAAGTTATTTAGAAACTCTGTGAGCTTTAAAGTGAACGCGTTTCTTAAATATTTTTAAATGAAGCGTTGGTAAATTGCTAAAATGAAAGCGCTGTTGTCGGTTAATACGTTCTCTGCATGTTGCGTGTGCTTTAGTCTCTGTCGACATGCGTAACGGACGTCCGGAGGCGATCCATGGGATCTAGACGAGGACAAACACAGTTTTAAATGAATAGTTTTGAATCTGCTGGTACGACTCACCATCACCTCTATCATTATGAAAGTAACATACAGACCACGGCGTTGTGAGCATAGCCTTTCTGCACAAAACCGGCTGGAGACGACAGTATAAATAATAAATAATCATAAAACATGTTGAGAAAAGCCACTTTAACTAAACCTCCTGGTCCCGGGTGAGACTGTGTTACTACGAAGGCTGAACTTTAATACACGTTGTAGGTTTGAACGTTTCTGCACACGTCCTTGTCTCCCTCTCCAGGCTGAGTCTGCACCTACCGAAGGACGTGGGCCTGATGGCGGTCGCTGATCGACAAAGCCAGGGCAGAGGTCAGTGCTCCGGCACACTGGACCCAACCTTCATACGCAACAATCACACATGCGTTCAGGTTTTTTAGTTGTTTATTCATCTTATTTGTCAGAAGTGCGCTCCACTTACCGGCCCCTCGCTCGTCTCCTGTGTTCCCGGCAGGTCGGGGCGGGAATGCCTGGCTGAGCCCTCTGGGCTGCGCCATGTTCACTCTGGCGGTCCAGGTGGAGCTGAGCTCCAAGCTCGGACAGAGGATCCCCTTCCTGCAGCATCTGGCCGCCCTGGCGGTGGTGGAGGCCGTCCGCACTCTTCCTGGATACCAGGTACCAGCACACGCCCTCCCTTCACCGGCTTCCTGGTCGAGATGTGACCGGCCTGCACGGCCTCTGATTATCGTATCCAAACGTCATTGAAATCGTGGTCCCTGGTAGCAGAATGTCATGTTGGAGCGCAGAGGGAGTCTTGGGTATTCTAAAGAAATGTCTTCTTCTGATGGTTGATGACGTATTGATCGTATTTTAACCTTCACCAGGACATAGACTTGAGGGTGAAGTGGCCCAATGACATCTATTACAGTAACCTGATGAAGCTCGGGGGAGTACTGGTGACTTCCACTGTGATAGGATCCACCTTTCACCTGCTCATAGGTAGCTACCTCCTCTTCAGTGCCTGTTCATTTTAGTCACCACTCACAATAATCCAGCCTCTACGTCATGTGTTGTTCAACATGCCTGGAACACGTTGTGCCCCTCCAGGCTGTGGCTTCAACGTGACCAACAGCAACCCGACGGTGTGCATCAACGACCTGATCCAGCAGCACAACGCGCGGCACAGCGGCAGCCTGCAGCCGCTCCGCTGCGACCAGCTCATCGCTCGCACGGCCGGCTGCCTGGAGGCCCTCATCGGCAGCTTCCAGCGGGGGGGCGCCGACGCCGTCCTGCCCACCTACTACAAGAGGTGGCTGCACAGGTGAGAGCGGGTTTCACGTTTCATTTGGAATCAGAGACTCTGATTTGACCATGCATGCAGGGGCTTTCGTTTAGGGGGGAAACTCAGTGTCTGTTAGATGTACAGAGTTTCAAGACTTAAAACGGATGTATGTACATATTTTTGGAATTTCAGATTTGCCTAAATATAAACACACTTGAAAGGTGCCCTCAGTGCTGTGTTGTGGAAATCCTGGACTGTCCAACCGAGTGTGCACATTTCTGCTAAGTACAGGAAAGGGAGGAGTCAAGGCAGTGAAGCATGAGACACACGTGTCCATCAGTAGTGGACAGAACATGGCATCAGATTTGGGGTTATATTGTATTGGGGTTATACGGAAAGCCACCGGTGAATATTGAAGTATTCCTATGTTGGTGGGTAGTAGCCTGAGTCTTTAGGAGTCTGTATTTTCCCTGAAGCAGACGTGTGACGGTGTCTCTCTTGTGACCTCAGCGGGACCCGGGTGCGTCTTTGGAGCGAGGACGGCCTGGAGGCCGAGGTGGTGGGCCTGGACGCCAACGGCTTCCTCCAGGTGCACAACAAGGAGCAGGGCGTGGTCTCCCTGGAGCCCGACGGGAACTCCTTCGACATGCTGAAGAACCTGGTGGTCTTAAAGCAGCACTAGGACTAAATCCAGCCGACTGAAGCACTCACTGATGTATTTAGTGTGACTGTGTGTCACAATACCGATGTGTCTGAGTTTTAGAGTTGATTGTTACACTGCTACGTTCCTGAGTATCGGTTAGCTGCGCGTGCTAAGCTGACCTCCATTTGAGCTTGCTGGTGATATCTGCTGTCAGTGATGGCTCACACACACATCAGGCGGATTCGGGACCACCAAGCCGTGATCAAAGAAGTGGTACGGCCTTCCGTTAGCAATAAGTCCTGTACCCCTCATCTGAACAGCTGACCCCATTTCACCGTTACACGAGAACAAGGATCATCGGGGCTTCTGCTGTTTGCTGATTTCTGCAAAAATAAAGATTCCCACAGAAATATGTTGCTTGTGTCTTTTAGCTAACCAGCTTCTGTTGACCTATAGTCTACAGAATCCTGATGATCAACCAAGAAGTGACGCAGTAACGTGTCGCGGTATCTCAAATACAATGAAAGTAAAACTAATGTGGAGAATGTTGCTGTATTTTAACAGGAAGCTGTATTAAATATGCTGAACATTTCACTGAAAGGACAACTTTCAAATAAATATTTTATATATATCATTATGCAAACGTATATTAATATAAATATATAATGACTGTCAATGCATTGGATTACTGGTGTACCTAATAAAGTGGCTACTGAGTGAATCTGCATCCTTTCCTCTCATGGCTTCCTATAACGTTTAGTGTCGTGGAGCGCATGAGGCGTGGTCCTGTTCTAGTGTCTGTGTGTCTTATTTTGATCCATCAATGACATTTTTAGATTATAGTAAATAACTACTCGGCCCACGGTGTTTACCTGTGAAAGGAGTTTATCTTCTTGCTCGTGGAGTCTCTGAGTCACAGAGTACGGTCCTGCTCTCCCACAGCTAAGGTAAGCACAGGTAAGAATTTAATAATTATTTTTCCTTTCTGTAATGTCAGACGCCTTATAACGGCCTGAGCCTGTCGGGGTTAAGCGATCACTTTTAGTGGACGCACATTGATGCTGAAGAGTTGACCCCGCTGACCCCATTGCAGCTTGCTGAGCTGCTGCCGTCTGCGTCTCTCTCTCAACACCAGTTGAGACCAACCGGTTGGCTCCACAAGTCACTGAGACACAACGACCTGGGACCAGCGGCTCAGCAGGTAGAACGAGTCGTTGACAAACTGAGCGTCCGTGGTTCGATTCCTTGAGCAAGACACTGAACCCCCAAGTTGTGTGAGTGTGTGTATATACATTGCACTTCCTCTGCAAATAGCAGAAATGTTTAGTGTGTGTGTGTGTGTGCGTGCTGTGAAAGATGACAGTTCATTTGTCTTCAGCACCTGGGCCTCCTGGCTCGTCCCGCCTCACCCAGATGAAGTGAACATGTCAAAGGAGACATGCAAACTGCCCTGCAGCGCTTCATCACCGACGCCGGTTTCCCTGTGAAACACTCAAAGGAAGCTCATTCACAAAAGCAGCTCAAATTACACGATTGAGCAAGTCGGTATGTTTGTGCATACGAGTCCAGTTTAAAAGATATTTCACACATGTATTACTATTGCAAGACAACTGATTCACCTCGTTGTTTTATTGTGGTTTTCATTATTTAACTAAACAGATGAGCAGGAAAAGTGACAACAAAAATACAAATTAAGAACATTATGAAACGGAAATAAATAATTGATTACATAAACATTTATTCTCTTTACGTTATATGGAAGCAGACGTCGCCTGATAGGTCTGTACTGCAGGTGCTTTACACTTTCTGAGAAGAGTGACATTTCTTTTAAATGTTTTAAATAATATTTTGTCAAGATATTGAAACCAGCTGCTGGACCTTCCAGACACAGATGTATCTGACTTAACCCACATGTCGAATGTGGATTATATGCACACAGTCAACCAAGAATGTGACCTTTAAACACAGTTGCCTGCACTAGTGGTCATCCATGACCATGTCATATGTCATAAACTTTATCCCAATTCTGAAAAATATATCGTCAGCTTTTGACTCTATTGTGTTCAGTGACAGAAAGTATACTTTAAAAACTTAGAGTACGTGCTAAACACGAGAATTTGGACTGCGCTGTTAATTCAATTCAGTTTATTTGTATAGCCCAGTTTCACAAATTACAAATTTGTCTCAGAGTGCTTTACAGTCTGTACATATAGACATCCCTGCCCCAAAAGCTCACATCGGACCAGGAAAAACTCCCAAATAACCCTTCAGGGGGAAAAAAAGGGAAGAAACCTTCAGGAGAGCAACAGAGGAGGATCCCTCTCCAGGATGAACAGATGCAATAGATGTAATGTGTACAGAAGGACATATTTAGAGTTAAAATGATTTTAATGATCAATATTGTCCAAAGCAAAGATGAGCGTAAAAGAAATCTTGGAGATGTATTTTCTATTTTTTGACTGCAGTTTTTGACGTAATTCTAAAAACGACAATATCCTGTATCTGTCATAAAGTAAGTAGCCGTCAGACTCAGAAGATTGGAAAGACACGGAAGTGTTGTGTTTCATGTCTGATTTCCTTTCAGTGATGTCCAGTGACGACCCCGGTGAACACGAGTTACCAGTTATAAGGCACACACACACACACACACACACACACACACACACACACACACACACACACACACACACACACACACACACACACACACACACACACACACACACACACACACACACACACACACACAGGTACTTTCCCAAGGTGGAAGTCAGATTAAACCTGTTGCTTACTGAACATGCAGGGTCTGCTACGCCACTGGTGATGTCCCTGTGTTTTCAGAGCTCCGCCTATCGAGTGCAGTGTCATCATAACCAACATGATAACCCGTGGGCGGAGCTATGGAAATAAAACCCAAATTGCAATAAACCATAATTTTCCTTGAAAATAACCTTTATTTATTGTCTACAAACTTGTTTCCATGACACCAATTCCAATATCCAAATGCCACTTCTCAGTCACAGAGTTGAGTGTAATTATTTTTTCTAGCTTACATCATGCTCATTACTCCCTCGCCTTGCACCATATTGTGCGTGTGGAAATCACTGATAAGTAATGTTATGCAATAAATATATAACGTAGAATAAATAGTGAAATTAAAAACAAAGTCCTGCCTAAATTAATTATTTCTGCCTGTTAAATAAAATTAGATTTTCATTTTAAGAGCTGCTGTACTGGAGACCTGCTGCTGCATCATATACACATAGTTTTACTACACTGGTTCTAGTTAGCTATTGTTTACAAAAACAATAACATTCCTATTTATTTATTTTTTAAACGTATCAAGATTTGGGGATTTTATTGATGTATTCTTGGTATATATGAAGAATTAGTTTCCCTTCAAAACTTCAAACATCCTGATTCTCAAATTTAAATAAAGATGGGCTGTGTGTGAATTGTGTTAAAATGAAATGTGTAGATACAAAAATAAAATATGTGAATTTAACGATTCTTTGAGAACAAAACAAATCAGGTTGAAGTCATGTAAAACATTTAGGCCCTAAGTTTGGGTTTAATATTAATAATACAAAATAGTAAAAGTTAAGAAAAATTCCTGCGAAAGCTGCATATGTATTGTATAGAAAGCATTGGACGACATGGGAGAGAGAAAGAACTCACGTCTGTAAAGTCCTATTGTGAGTCAAACTATCCTGCAGGAGTGCAAAGGGGACGCGGCGGAGAGGAAAGAGCCCGGCTGGAGGCTTTGAAGCACTCAGAGTCTCCTGCGCTGCGGTCCTGGGTCACCTCTCATTCGTGATGATGACGGATGTGCCGATGTAATGCGGGATCTCTCTGTGGCTCTCGGGCGACGAGCCGGAGCTGGGGCTCTGGCTGTTGCAGCTGTAAGAAGCCGTCTCTCTGCCGTGGTACCCGTGGCCGTCTGATATGTGGCTCAGTGTGGTAAAAGCGGGGGCCTTGATGGACCCGTGTTTGCCCAGGACCGTGTGAAAGTTCAAAGACACGTACGGGGCTTGGGCTGGAAGTCCAACCCCGACCCCCATACCGATCAACATTCTCCTGTCCTCCTCAGCCGACCTGGGCTGCAGCTCTGCAGCGGCTACGTGGTGCTGTAGGCCGGCGGCAGGCTGTGGATACGTTGCGGCCGGGGGGCAGTAGGGCGCCTCCATCATACACAGCCGCCTCCTCTGCTCCAGCGCCATCTGCACCGGGAGAGGCTGGCCCGCGCCGTGCAGCGAGCCGATGTGCTCAGCTCTACCCAGGACCAGGTCGCTGAGCAACGGGCAGGCGAGAGCCCGGTCGCCTCGAGGTCCCTCGGTACCCCTGGAGTTATGTCGGACCTCCTGGCCTAAACGCTTACCGTCCTTGGCGGCGTGAGGACCGGGGTGTGGACACACCTCCGGCAGCCTGTAATGTTCGTAGGGTTCTGCCTTCAGTCGGCTGGTAGAATGTGGGTTTGTGCTGCTGGAACAATCATGGTAGATCTCATCAGGGTGCCTGCGGTCCGCTGCCGGCACTGAGCCTGAAGAAGAGAACAAATACCACGTGCTGAAATTACACCAGAAAGTCTACTGAGAGAGAAGGGGGCAGCATCCAGAGCAGGAAACATGTGTAAAGAATGTCCAATTACCTTTGAATGTGTCTTAATTGAGGTAACTGTGTAACTTAAAGAGTGTACCTGTGTACTTATTTGGTGCTGGAGGGCTGCTGATGTTGCAACCGACAGACCCTCTGCTGTGCAGGGAGCCGAGGATCTGCTGAGCCAGCTGGGGGGGCGGGCCTGAGCTAGGAAGCTGGCTCTGAGCGTCCAGATGCCGGTGATTGTAAGGGTAGTGCAGGGTCAGGTTGTATGTGGGGCCGCAGGACACCTGGTCCGCTTCAGGGCTCAAGCTGGAGCTCCTTTCCCTGCAGGAGGTCAGTGGGTACGGGGATCTCTCCTTCCACAGCCCCCTCTGTGGGGAGCAGCTGGAACGCTCTGGCTGGAAGAGGCTAGCGGCCTGCTGCTGTCCATCAACAAACACACAACAGCATGGAGACGTTCACCAATGGCAAAACCATTGGAGTCCAGAAATACAATTTACAGCAGAACTATCTAACGTTCTAACTGACTTGCTTAGGATTACATTATTCTCTTCAAGATGGGGATGCAAATCATGTTCCATCATAACTGTGCAAACAATCACCTTTTGTTTACTCAGTAACCCAAGAGGAAGGCCCGCCTCAGGATAGTGAGCTGCTCTAAGTTTGGTCTTCATCTTGACTGCTTTGGTTCTGAGTTGTTTGCGGTGGTCCTGAACTGAAGAAAGACCGAGACACGGCTTGGTGGCTCGACTCTGGTCTTCAGACAGCTGAAGCTCCTTGCGCTCCACGTCTCTGTGTGCAGATAGGCGGGCACTGTGTATCGTTGTACTGGTTTAACTCAAGGTTTCACATGGAGAATACATGTGGGCAAGGCGCCCTCACTCACGTGAGGACGTAGTTCACACTGACAATACAGTGAGGTCTGGAGGAGCGGCTGTTGTGGACGATGGTGGCGTAGCTCTGCACCCACACCCAGCCGCCATGCTTTGATAACATGCGGTAGTACTTAGTGGTGACCTGCCCCTTCACCAGCACTACAGGAAACACAGAGATCAGGATCAAAGAGAAACATGGCCGAATCAGCCCCGTAGACGTATACAGGAAGGGCCTCTTTTTATAACCAGCGTTGTGCACCATTCAAAAGGAACATTCATCGATGGGCTATAACTAAAAACCTGCAACAACAGTTTTTCTGCCACAGAATAAATATGCTGTGAACAAAACACATTGTCAACGAAGAGTTATTTTCAAAATTCTCTCTCTTTTAACTCTATTTTGGTCTCTACCAATTTCTGGAGGAAATATCTGCTCCTCAGATGCTAAATGCACCAATATGTTCAGCAGAGTCTCTAGATGAGTCTGTTTGGTGCTCAGCAGGAAATGCATGCAATACGATAACTCTCCTCTCACTTAGATCAAGCCACTCGCCCCCGCCCAGCAGTAACCCCATTTCCTTCATCAGTCTTGCAGTATAAAAGGCCATTTACACAAGTTCTGGAATCTGTGAACTGAATCATCTCTCTGTGATGGTACCGGAGCCGGTAGTGGTTCCTCCACTTAGTATGAAGCCCCTCCACCTTCTGCGGCTGAACTTCAGCTCTCAACTCCAAAACCCAAGTTAAGAGCTCCAAGGGCTTCTTAGTTTTTTTTAACCCAATGCTGCCTCATGTTCTACCTCCAGCATTCGTCTTTCCCATCTGAGTGATCCAGGGTAGCCTACATCCTCTCTGTGCTTGCTGGTCGGGTCTGGCACTGGGCCAAATGGGACAGCGAGTGTCTGGTCTCCCACTCAGAAAAGCTATTCACCACAGAACTCTAGAAGTGGCATCCTTGTTCTTTCTCTCATGACTTATATAATAGTGAGATGGTCAGATGTCATTTTAAATAAACTGTCTGCCTCCCATTCATGAGTACCTTGTCATGCCTTTGGCTTCAACAAACATTGGCAAAACCCAAGTAATGACCACTCTGAGACTCAATAACCCTCATCTGTCTTGGCCTTGATGGCCTCTTCAGAAGCCTTTGGAGATGCTGCACATGCTCCTGCTCGGACTTCAAGACAGACACACAGGATCCTCAGAGTGGTCATTGCTCGGGTTTTGAGCCGGACAAGGAGAGCTGGTCATTCCTTCTGCTCTGTTTACCCTGCTCCTATCTCTCCTGTCATTTCAGATCCAGCCCCCCCACCCCTTGCCCTGCAGTAACCTCTTGTCCTGCCATACCCATCACCTCGGCATACCTATTCACCTGTTATAGATCCCAGCCTTATTCTGCCTACCTGATCATGGATTGGTGATAGGGATTCCCTAATCCTTTCTAGACGTTGCTTTTGACCGTTGCCTGTATCTTGGAACTAAACTTTGTGTATTGGCCTGTCAGTCATGTTAGGGGGCTCAAGATGGCAGTTTTTCTGAGCCACAACATTGTTCATTCATCATTGTTGATATGTTACTTCCCTTCTATATACTCTACCACCCAAGTCTTACTAAGGATTTGGAGGACTCACATAAATGGTGAGCGTATCGTAGATGGAAAACGTCACAGGCGTGGACGTGGTGGTACAGAGTCTTCTCTATCAGGTCCTGAGGCTCATAGCCTGTCAGCTCTGCCACCCTGGCTCCAGCACACAGGAGAAAGGGCACAAGCTCACAGTCAGGTGCATTCCAATGTTCACTAACAATACGGCACTCAACTTGTGTATATTATGTACATATTTAAATATTATTACCGCATGCGTTGTAGGAAGGGTGTATTTTTTATTAAACTTTCTTTTATTTTTTATGCATTTAAAAAAATGTTTTGGTACCACAGTGATCATCAACATATCATGATACCATTGCTTTCCTCTTTTTATCCGCTCGCTCAGTAAAGTGACCGTCCTACCTCGTGTCCAGGAAAATGAGTTTTAAGTCCAGGCTGGCTCGGAACATGAACATGTTGCTGTGGAGTTTGATCTCGGTGATGCCGCTGGGCGGGAGGGAGTGGCCGACTGCCACCAGACCCACAGTTTGATAACTGGATTCATACAGCGCCATGTCCATCATGTACTGACGCACTTTCAGGTAACCGCTGCAGTGGATGACCTGGTGAGCCAAGCAGGACACCAACGCATTACACATCCACACATTCAAAGGAATTCAGAGTGACAGACCAAGTTTAAAAGGTTTTGGACCAAACACAAGATCCTGGTGCTTTCTAAACCAAACTGTTCAACAGCAGCATTTGATATGAACTGTTTTTACTTTTTAGAAGGCATATTAGATCGTGGCCCGTGCTCCACCACGATGCCCAGCGCATACCTGTGCAGGACCTTTGCAGTTTATCGTACAGAGGACCACTGCAGTGCTCAGGCTGGATGTTACCGTTGTTGCGGTTGGACAGCAAGAAAGGGTTAGGGTTCCTCTGTGGTCTGATCACCTTTTCAGAAACTAAGCTGAAATATCATCAACTGGGAGTGTAACTTATCCCTAACAGCCTTAACCTTTAGGATTTATGCAAATAACAAATCCTGTTGGAAGCCCACACATATGAAATAGAAACAGCAGTTTGGATGTAGCTGCAGCTCTACGCGTGCACGTGTAGCCCTCTAACTGTTTGCCCAGCTGGCTCTCCAGTTCCTTTTGTTTTGTTCACGAGTCGAGCAGCTACTCCTTCAGAGGGAATGCTGAATGCATTGATCTGTCTCTGTGCAGAGGCAATGCTGCAGGCACCAAAACAATAAGCTAGTTTGTAACCTCTATTTTCTGAATGTATGCAGTAAAATAGAGCTACGATATTAATAGCGTTTTTTTTAAATGTTAGCAAATAATATCTTTCATATGGCAGAGGGTCATTCTAGACGGCCCTCACTTTACCCTTTTTGTGTTGTAAATGATAAATGGACCTTTACTTGTACAGATCTGTTCAATTCTCCCACCACTAAAAGCACTTTAACACTACATGACATAATTTACCCATTCACACACATTCATCCACCTCCCCATCAGTAGCAACTAACGTTCACACACATTCATCCACCTCCCCATCAGTAGCAACTAACGTTCACACACATTCATCCACCTCCCCATCAGTAGTAACTAACATTCACACACAGTCATACACTGTAAGCACAGCTTCGGGAGCAATTTCGGGGTTAAGTGTCTTGCTCAAGGACACATGGACATAGGCTAGCGTAGCCGGGAATCGAACCACCGATCCTCTAATTGAAGAATGACCATGCTCCCCACTGAGCCACAGTCAACAGAGAAAACTGATTAATGAATTATATATAGTGTATATTGCTTTTGACAATATACACAATACGTTTAAATAAAGCCAGTACTTTGTTATCTATATACTAGTAACATTACCCATATTGATGTTAATTGAATCGAACAGCATAAACAAAACAATGAGTTAGATATTTGCACATTCTTCATGCATCCACCTCTCCACTCTAGTGTGTTATGAATAGGCTGTTTCAAACAAGCCAACGGTTCCCTGTCTTCCCTCAGGAGTGCTCTCTCTCCGTCTTTCTGGTCCGGGCTGCTCACTCACCTGTTGCACAGAGCATCTCATGTGTGCTCACAAGGATTATGAGGGGCTCTATTTATTCAAGTAATTAGACAGAGATCCGACAGCAGCTTTAGTCTTTATGAGGGGCAGCCAATTATTCTTGGATGTCCTAAATTTGTAGCCAGCTAATGACCAATGACTTGTTTACTGTAAGTATCAATGCATGGAATGAAATCACTTCCAGATCCCTAAGTTATCATAAATTAAATTATTGTGTGTATGTGTGTGTGTGTATGTGTGTGTCAAAGAAAGTGACCATCCAGTGGCTGCACCTACCTTATATCCTCCACATGTAAGTCCTGCATTTCGTTTAGCCAGAACACACTTCATCCTCAAGAAGAACGAGCGCTCTAGTTCATACTCTGTCACACAAACACACATTACAGAGAAAGTACAGACATGTTATATTGTGTTTTACAATGCAACCTCCCAGTGCTGTGGTCACCAAGAAACCCTAAAATAATCTAAAATTGAGTAAATTTATGAATAAATTAGAGATTGTATTTGTTTTTACACACAAGTATATTCAAATATGCACCCTAACGAGCAGCTTCAACCTGAACCAGTGTAGTAAGAGGGACCTACGGAGAACGAAGCCGTAACTCTATCGTAAAGCAAGATGTCGTAGGTAGATACCTCATGACCCGCAGACATACATTCATATGGCAGGTACTTTTGTTGGAGGAAACCTCCAACAGAAATGATGCAGGCCTACAATCCAAGCCCCAGGTACACATGAAAGGCTGTACAAAGCTGCTCTGACAAGGAAGGAGTCCGAGGTCGGACCACCAGCCACACACTCCTCCAGCACCACGACGAACCGCATTTTAAAGATGCAGGCCACTCACTATGTCTTCTAGTCCAGGAATATTGTTTGTAAAGTAAAATAATGAGTTATGCAAGAAACTGTCATTATATTATAATGTGCATTGCACTGAATTCATCAAGACAACGAACACATGTAATAGTTTAGTATCATAGCACATAAAGCTCTGCTTCAAATACAAATCTTGGTTCTGTGTGCCGCTGAGATCCATTTACAGTCAGGGGGACATTCAGGACATGTGCACAGGAGCCTGGAGATTGAGGCTCTTCAGGTACCTGGGGAGAAGTGATGGTGTGGGGGCTGACAGAGACCTAGCACTGCTGTCATCTCATCGTGGTCGGACGGGTGGATGTACTCAAATATGCTGTTTCCTGTCAGCTCTACCTGAGGGACACACATATCCAGCACGCGCTCATGAATGTGCAGCGACGAGCTACATCGCAAAACAAATGCTCTTATTCTGCTTTGTGTTGCTTACATCAGGAGGGGTGGGGGGGTCTTACCTGGGACAAGCCGAGATGGACTGACGCTGTTTCAGAGATGTACATGATTTTACCATCAGAGGCAACGACGAACACAAAGCCATCCAGAGTCTGGGGGAGCGGTAACAAAGCACTTTCTGTTAAACACAAATTAGTAATGTGAACTATTCTACAGTGGTCCGTGCCTTTACATTCACCCGTGTGACGTATGAATGGATCGTGCCGTTGGTCTGAGACTTTCCAGCCCTGCCCCATATGTATTATGTATTATTATTCAGCAAACTTTAGTTAGTGTGCATATTTTCTTATTATTTATCCCTGACTAACGTGTGTTAAGCTTCTTTATTATTACTTACCAACTAACATAAACTGTGGGAAGTGTAAGTGTCTTTATAAAAAAAATATTAAAAATTCATCCACAAAATCATTTCTATTTTTATTCTTTTAATGTTCTAGTATTGAATGCATTCTCCTAACTGCAGCTTCTTTCTGTGTTTCTGTTTTTTATGCATGGCAACATAAATCTACAATCATTTTTCTTAGAAGGTTGGTTTAAAATAATGAGTAGAATAAAAGAAGAAAAAAAAATAAAAAATACTAGCAGTTAACATTTTGCAGATGCATTGATCATTTGAATGTGTTGTTTTAATGTGTCTGATTAATATATCACAATTCTTAACAGCTTCAAGGATTAAATCCAGTGTTTGAATAAACATCCTGCATCGTAGCATGCTACTGGAGAACAACATGTGAGCAAGAATATTTCAGAGGGGGCACATTCTGACATGGTATAACAACAATTGAATGTTGTTTAATGTGCAAAAGTTGGTCCAATGCAACCCATCTTCATACAGAATATGATGGACAGAGGAGTTTAGAGGCCCAACAGAACTCTAAACTCTTATTCAGCCACTTCCTCAGAGACCGCAGCTGCACATATTTCAACAGGTCTGTTGTGTTTGACGCTTATAACCACACATGTATTTTAAAAAGTGACAGCACTGAGTATTAACTACCAACTGGACCATGGATCATGTCATATAAAGGCCAAGCTCAAGCCTCTGACTATATATTTGCTTTGTTGGTGCCTCTGTTGCTTGTGACTTTTATTATTTATTTGATTATAAATGTCTCCTTCCTACAAGTAACGGGAGAATTCACAATAATAATGAATAATTATAATAATATTATTATTAATCAAGAAAAATGTTCCCCCAAAAATGTTTGTATTGATCTCAAAAACAGTTATAAATAAATTGGGTTAAATCTGAGTGTTTAATATATGTGTGAAAGCAAATACAGGAGAAGAGAGAGCATAATAAAATAAATAAAATAAAATGAAATAAAATAAAATAAAACAACTAATTCTGAGCAGTAGTGTTGACAGAGGTATCTGTAGCCTTTTTAAACATAGAGAGGCCAAATTAATTTGCTTGGCCTACTAATTTGTGTCATGAACGAGTAAAACAGTTAGTAGAAAAATAATATTTGAAGTATGGCATAACGGTAACCACGAGAGCAAACGTTATCATCTATGGGGGGTTTTAGAGGCTGTGACAATCATAGCCAATCAGATCCACAACTGTCATCCCCTTTAAACGCGCTGCTCTCTTCGCCATGACGCAATAACAGCTTGTAGATCCTGTCAGGAGTTTTCCTCCGAGGGAACTTTTTACTGTCAAGAGCAGGTGATGTCTCTTCTTTAGCTGAATTGAATTCAACTTTCTGGACACGTTGAAGAAGAACGTGCATGCTTACCGTGCGTAGAATTGTACAATGATCCATACAAAAACCATCACCAGTTAAATATCAAGTAGAATTGTATGGCATTGACGTCATGATCAGAATTGCTGCTTGAAGTGGGATGACGAGCAAAAAAACTGTAATTTCCAAGATGTTCCGTATTTTTCCCACAGTTAAAGTGTCCGTATTGTATTATTTACAGCATTTAATTGTAAATACAGTATTTGACTGTTTATGATGGAATAATAAAGAAGCCCAAATGTGTTGCACATTTCAAATGTAGTTGTTTTAGGATAATTTGGTGTAAAATCCGATTTAGTCGGGAGGGTACTTCCTGATGACCCCCCACTCTAACGTAGCACCGCAGAACACAGCGACTTCTGAAATAGCTCAGCATACATTAGCACACAGAGATATCTTTTGGTATCAGTTTCCAGCTGCACATCACAGTACTGTCCTCTACTCCAGCGGAAGCATAAGAACACAGTTTGTTGTTTCCTGTACTGACTTGTAAAAGGTGGGAGCCCAGTTCTTTGGCCATGCTGTCCAGAGGACTGAGCCTTGTTGTTCGACCCCATCCATCACCCAGACCTGCAGAGAGAGACAGACACGGTAAGACAGTCAGGGGGACAAAGACTGACATCAGACAGGAAACAAATACTCAGGGAGAAAGAGCCCACACTAAACATACACGTTTGACATCGTGCAGATGAAGTGCATCAAAATGTTGTGAAGAAATCCAAATTAATTGAACTGTGACCCCCAGATATGCTGACAAGGTTCTGGCATTGACAATGAATCAAAGTTATGAAGCCGTCTTGTGCATCTTTATCTTCCATAGTTAATGAACTCACTCTCTGATACCACCTGGACATGGGTTTATATATATATATATATATATACATACATATATCAGAGAGAAAATACTCGGTTGGGAATTTTAAATTGCAACTATTTGAAAATGTTTTCATTACATAAAAAAATATATATCTTTTTTAATTCAAGACAAGATTGACGATTCTTTGCACGCTGTTACTCTATATAAGTCTTCAGGGATATGACATGAAACATAAGACATGATCTGTTTACCTTATTCAGGTTACTCTGCCTGTGAAGTATTATTTCTCTACTGATTGGCAGGTATTATTGGGTCTGGTATATACATGTATCCAATAACAGCACGAATAAAAAAACATTTAATTTGGGAATGATCATCATTTTAGAAATGTGGCTCATGTCATTACATCAATACAAATCTCCCCACTTGTCTTCTCTTCAACGGATCAACTCCATTACTTAAATTGGGGACACACATGCAAGCACATGCTCAATATCCTGGTTATGATTCGATGATCACATGTAGAGCGAATGGAACGTAAGGAAGCTAATCTAGTTACGTCTCTGATTCCTGTACGCAGCGCTGTGGGAAAATAAACATGCAAAACAGCAAACCGATTCAATAATCGATACGACAACGAGTTGAGTACAGTAGTCCGCCTGCACACTCTTCTAAGCAGCAACATTTACCACAAGTTACTAATTCAGACAAATGCTGTTATAATTCAACTAGCAAATGTGGCCATTGTGACTCTATGGGTCACGCTAACTTCAAACTCATTTTGTAGAGATTCGGCTGGCCGTCACCTCACATGACCCTTATTGATATCTGTCACTCGACAGGCTGAGCTGTCCTCTATCCAGCCTGGTTCTCTGTTCTCGTGGCCTCTGCTATATGAGCTAAATGTACAATTGCAGTTTTCACATCTCAACGTTTACAGAATGAATTGGCACCAAATGTTGGACGGACAGTCGTGGTAACCGGGGGATGAATCTTCATGACTTTAGCTGTGTTTCCACTGCTGATAGTTCCCTCTCAGTGTAGGCGGTATTCTCAGATGATTGCCATAGTGATGGCGTGTTAAAGTAATATCAATAGCAACGAAACACATGTACGACTTTTCAAAAATCCAGATTGAGTAGATGAAAAGTTGTAATACATGTTAGCACACTGCCTTTGGCCTTCAGTTCAAAGTGCTGCTGTGCTTTTGTAGAGCTGGACAGAGTTGCTAGCCGGGCTGTAGTCTTAATAAAATGTATTTCCATTCCCCTCTATTGGGTTTGGGGCAGATACTGTTTCTGTAAACCTGGATGAAAGAAACCAAAACTATTGGTACCTCTTCAACCCACATGCTCCTCCGTAGGTTGGGCTCGCTGACAGAGAGGTTAGCTAGACTCCGATCTCTGAACCCATTGTTCTGACAACGGACAGGTTTGGTCGAGCCAGCAGATTTCAGGGCTAAGACTTCCTTTTTAGTGTGGTGCTGATGGTTTACAGTCCATACAAGACCAGAGTGGAGTTGAAGGACTTCTTATAAAACCAGATTGATTTGCAAGTTGAATTACAACATTTTAAACCACTAAAAAGCTAAATCTTCATCAGACGACAGCCGGTGGATCCCCAGATTGCATTTGGGCCGATGCGTTCTTTGGTCTCTCTCCACATGGACCGTTTACCTGCATGCAGCCAAAGCCCGCTCACACGTGATCAATACTACTCGGGAACACGGATGGAATATGAAGGTAGAATCTGTTTCTAGAGGTCAGATGGCCACCAACGCACATGGTGCAGAGGGCTAGAGGACGAGAGCGCTCAGTCCACATTTTGGGGACCAACAGATTGCACGCTCACTCCTTGAAAGCGTTTTATATTTGTGTTAGTTTAGCTTAGCTTTTATTTAAAGCAGCAAACTTCATATATATTTACAGTGTATGGCCGTGATCACTTTCCTAACTTCTACTTCTCCGAATCGGAGAAGAGCTCGAGCGTGTCTGGCTTCGGGACTCTTTTCCACTTTGTGCTTTAGGCTGAGGTCAAAATCCAACACGTTGTAATTCCAACTGGTCACATACTGAGGCTGGATGAGACACCTAGGTGTCACTTTCAGATGACGCTCCACTATGGTGGCAGTCAACGCTGTGAATTCAATCAAAAACACTTGCTTTGGGTCTACGAAAAAAAAAACATTTAGTTTGATTTAGAAAAAACATAAAGTTTAAAGTTAAAAAAGGAAAGTTAAACATAAACAACGTAACATAAGTATGGAAAACACATGACAAACATCACTAAACTAACGTTGGGACATAATCATCCGTCTCCAACACTGGCCTGCTGTTAGAAAGTCCAGTGTTTATTTGACCCATCCACCTCCCCCTCCCTCCCATCCTGGGTTATACACTCACTACTCTCACTACGATCACACTCTTAACAATGTTGCCTTGTCAGTATCAGACTTGACAAAGCGCCTGTATTTGACGAGAACTGACTGTAAAAATAATATTCTGTATTAAGTTTTGTGTGTGAGCAGCTAAGGACAAGGAGCACATTGGAGGAAGCAGAGGGATCTGTCATCGCCTCATCAGGAAGGACTGAAATGTTAAGTGCCTGACACTTCAAATTGAATCTCTCTTTTTTCTTCTTCTCCATAATCCAGGCTGGCATTCAGAGACCCCGGTGTCTGTGCTGCTTCTCACAAAATCAAATGCACAGCTGTCCTCAAGCGCGGGAGGGTGAACCATGAGGCGTATCACGACCCTGGCTGCTTCTCCCTGCTTATTCTTCTGAGAATGCCCCCATCGGGGGTGTCCTGAGATCTACAAGGTGTCACCCTCCACTTCTCACTGGTACAAACATTTTGTTTTCTTCAGGTGGAGGCCGACCCACTACGTCCCATATTACAATCAGAGTTTCCCTCTCAAACTGATAACACAAAGCAACACAATACACTGATGGCATGAAAGTGCTCCACAGAAAATGTGTGTTATATTGCTCAATTGCTAACATTCTAGACCTGAACTTCTTTAAAAACTAAATACACACACATGTGTATATATTTAGATAATGCCCCGCATTACTCTTTTAGAAGCCATGTATTTCATTTCTAGAGAATCGTTTCCTGCATACCGTTTTGCAGAAAGCCTGAAGAGCTGTGTTTCTGGTCAGCTCGTAGAATCAATTCTGCTTTTCACATCATTTGTAATTCCATATCTGTGCTGCTGGAATTTTGGCACCGACGTGTTATGGGGAAATACTGGATGCTGAATGCTGAATATCTAAGTTGCAAAGAGAAAGGGCACGAAACCTCAACATTCACATATTTTCTGTTTCAAAACTGTAGTTGGAGAAACGGGCATTATAAGTGACAAAGCTAAAAAGTAAAAGTACACTGAAAGGTATAAATATACAGTATACATATTTTTTTATGCAAAATGTATTATACATGCACACTGTTTGAAATGGAACTACTAAAGCACCAGTGCCTCTATTTTGTAAGACAAACTTGTGTTTGAGTTAATACTTTGCTTTTTTATCTCACTACATTATTGCTATATGATGTCCAGAGTTACACACATTTAGTTATGATATAATACTACTCTACAGAGACTATTTTTTTTACTGAATTATAAGCTATCTTTAACAACAGATAATTGCTGTTTATTGAAAAAAAGTGTTAAACTTTTACACACAAAGTAATAATTTAGTGTAAATGTAAATAGTATAAGCTTCTCATAAACCTATAAATGTAAGCTCAACCCGTTATTTATCTGTTGAGACCTTGCTGGGTTCCTGAGGTTCTTATTTCCATAATAACCAATAACGTGGCCAACATTTAAAAAATGTCTAAATCTTAATAAACATAAAATAAAATGAAATGCGGAATTATATGCAAAAAATATGCAAAACCGCACACGTAAAACTATTTGCCGTTCGGTGTGTATGTCCGCGCGCATTAATACTGTTATTAGGCCCCATTTCCTTTTTTGTTTTGAATGTGTTACACAGTGAATAAAAAATTATAAATCCGCTGTTCCGCGGTGGCGTGTTCAAAAGTATCCAAATTAATAAAATCTACATTTTTACAGGTTATTATCACGTGCATTTCCACTTCAGAATACAACTATGTAACAATATTTGCAGCTGGAGATCACCGAAAGGTACGTGTCTTATCCTGTCTGTTTATATTTACACTGACACGATAACTCGGTCTGCTCTTCTTCTTTCGAGCATTAAATCGGAGGGTGAAGTTATAAACGCGTCACATTAACAGCTTCCACGTGCCTCGAGCTAACTCACAGTTTTTGTTTCACAGACTTCACAGGTCCCGCGGCTCTGAATTACGGAGCTTTAACGGGATTACGGGGCCACAAATATAATCCAGCACAGATGGATCCGGGAGGATTCTGGATTTCTTTAAACGCACCGTCGGCTTTAGGGACGTTTAAGTGCGCGAGCGCTGCAGCCGGCCTGCTGCCGCTGAGGAGTTCACTGCGCCTCGGACAAAGAGGTCGCGGCGGCGGACTGTGGACGGGTGGCCCGGCCACAGAGGGCCGCGTGTTCACTCTGACTCTATGAGTGATGACAGAGAGGAAGGGCTCTGTTTGCCTGCCCTCTAACCCGCCCGGCGGAGCCGCATGCGGCCTTAATGAAATAATTCACCTTGATGAATGAGTGAGGTGGTTAAACGAGACATCGGCTTTTAATCAGAGTGGGAAAGCAACCATAACACTTCGATGACACCCTAATTAACAAGATTGGTTTAACACCCGGGAGATGATGATTGAGCGAAGGAGCAAACTCTCACTTTTTGTCTCTCCCCTTTTTTTTTTTCTTCTTCCTCTTTTACTGCGTGGAAAACTGTATTGGATACGTAACGGCATCGGTAGGCCCGATAATAAATAATACCAGTCAACCAATTCAACTATTAATATTATTATCATAACATAGCTTTCTAGTAAAAAAAATAAAATAAAAGGCTCCATAATTTAAAGGGCCTAATAAGTTCTCAGAGAAAAGTGACCAGGCTTTTTAAAAGTGTATACAACATTTTAAAATTAATTAATATAATTGGATTATTTAAAGCTGTAAAAATTACAAATTAAATGAATAAATACAGGCACCCATTATGGTTTACAACCTTTGGCTTGAGTCAAAGTGCGACATATACGTTACCTCGTCGGGAAAATACACTGGTTCATTTTAAATATTTAGTCAGATTAAGTTGTTACCGTTGAAACAACATGGTCTTCTCATGTTTAATATTAAATATAAAGCATTGGTAAATAAATAATGCAATTAGTTAATATTGCACGGAAGACATTTTAAACAGGCAAAAGACGTGCATGGATCTATTTCTTCCCATAGTGCACTTTTAGATGTTTCCTTTTCATACAGACAATTTAAGAGAAACAGCTCCTCTTAATTAGTTGGATGTTATACGACTCAGAGCTCCCGCTTGTTAGTCTTTCTTAAACATGTCTTATTCCTCTTCTTACACATAGCCCCCACACACACTGGAACATCTATAATAAATATAGATTTGGTCATAAGTGTGACATATATTATGGAATAGCGCATGTGCAATTCAAACCGCAATAAACTGAAGCTATTTTCATATTTCAGTTGAATGGATGTCTCGTCCTTTCTTACACAGAATGGCTATCAATTGACAATCCATATTATAAATCAATTAAATATGTCAATATCTGAATATGTCACTATAATACATGCTCGTTCCTCTGTTCCCCTTTCGGTCTTCTGAATGTGACATTGCAATGGCCCTGCTTCTATACAGGGCCGACATGACCCCCATTAGCGCTGCGGCTGTTCCTACCGTCCGGGAACACTGCCCTCATCTTGAGGTAGCTGCTGGTCAGTCGGATGATGGAGGCCTTGTCAAGCTGGGAGGTGATGGCCGCCGGCAGAGGCAGCAGCTTGGCCAGCTCGTAAAACTCTCCGTTCTCCTTCTCCCGCCGCGTCTTCGCCGCGTTTTTGCACTTTTCCTTCATCTTCTCTAGAAGTTTCACATCAATGACTGTTGGATGAAAGTAAGTCTTTGCCCAAAGACCCGAGTAACAAATACCGCTGTGTTACTGCGAGGCGGGCACGCGCTCCCGAAGCATCCCCGACGTCCAGATGCCTGTTCGGTGAAACTTTAAATGACGAAGAACTGACTGGACTTGGCGTGTTTCGTTTATCCCATCGGCCGCTTAACGCACCACGACCGCGGGAGAGGAGCTGCACGTGTCGGAACCATCCCGATCAAACTCCGCCGAGCTTCACCTGTTCAACGGCAGGACAAGTTGCGCTGAACGCCACGTCCCGTTTCCACGATGAGCTGTCAGTGTCCCGCGCGTCTATTCATCCACCCAGATGTCCAGACACCAGAGGTCCCCCCCACCCCCCACCCCCACACACCCCGGACATCGCGCGTATCAAGTCTCGTGCCCCGAAGAAGGGAACAACAAAAAGAACACTTACTGAAGTTATTAGAGGCGCGAGCTATAAGCTGATGTAAGAACAGAGCAACAGAAGAGTGCGAGCTGAGAAGGTGTGGAACCCTCAGACAGACCACCCCGGAGTCTCTCTCTCTCTCTCTCTCTCTCTCTCTCTCTGGGTGCGCTTGTGTGTGTGTGTGGGTGTGTGTGTGTGTGTGTGTGTGTGTGTGTGTGTGTTTGTGTGTAAGAACTACAAACTTGGATCCACACTTTACACAATGGCTCCATGCTACTTTAGGCTAATGCAAAATGTTTTTTACTGAATAATATGTGTGTGTCATCTGTATGGCTCCCATAACCTGTGTTCATTCATTGAAGGATTTAAGGAGCATGCACTGTTTATGCATCATGGGTCTGGGATGCACAGCGACATTCAGATGTCGCCCGTTTTTAAAAACATGACAGAGTAAAACAAAAAAAGTGGGACATTGCTGTATTACATAAATACATCATTAAAATCTGCATCATCAGGAAGGTAAACTGCACCAACCAAAACAATTCTCTGTGCAGATAATATAGCCGACATCCCCACATGAGGACAATTAAACATTGTCCATAAACTCTGTGTTTGAGCACCAAACTTCATGATGTAAACACAACGTCCAGCTCCTCTTGTCCCACCGGAGTCCTGCGGTCCGCCTCCCGAGTCCAGCTTGGAGCCAGGACTCCGTGATCTTACTTCTTTACTGCCGGGCATCAGACATCCAAGAGCATGCTGGGTAGTGGAGTAGCCTTTGCTCTTTGCCAGTTTAGCTTAGCTGTGTCCATATACTAAAGACATTGGATTGCTTTTGTCGTGAGAAACGGCCCTTGGCTGGAGTCTTATGAGGAATGTTGTGATTATGTATTCATGATCCTAACCCCCGTAGCCACCATCCACGTCTACGGGGATGCGCAGTGGAACTCGGCTGGGGCGGGGAACTGTATGACACGCCGCTGACCCAACTGGTTCTAGGATGTGACATTTCACTTCTCGGCCAGAACAAGCACACATTGAGTCATACGTCTACCTGGAACCACAACGCTCCAGTTCAAAGGTCAACGACCGTACTATCAGATCAGCAGCCATGTCGTGGACATTCGGATGAAGGGAGGAGCCGACCCTCCCACCAGCATCAGCCGTGGCTCATCAGCTAACGGTGGCTTAAAAACATGAAACACATGTGCATATTCATAAAGGAATCTGTCAATGAAGCAAAAGTAGATCTAATTTATATCTTTATCGAGACAATTGTATTTTTTTAAATGGAAAAACCATGTCAGGCCCGAGTTATTCAAAACGGATGGAAGGAGACTCAGGAGGAGTGCTGCCAGGGACCAAGTCTTCATCTTTAGAAGGATCTTTGAGGGGTCATGGGAGCTCGGTCTGGATACAACCCGATTGAGATCTGTGTTAATATTCAGGGAGTCAAGCACATTTTCATCGGGTGTTGTCCTCCACCCTGTGTGTCCCCAACCACCGGTTCTGTTCCCGATCTTCAGGGACTGGATCTCAAGACGCAGCCGGAGGGAGGAGATTGTCCGGTTGTGGAGGTCTCAGAATGGCTAATCTGCTCTTTGCAGATGATGTGGTTTCGTCGGCTTCATCAGACCGTAGCCACTCGAGACCCATCATGCACTGGGGTGTTTCGCAGCACCTCCAAGTCCGAGGCCTCGGTTCTCTGCCAGATAACATTCGGTTGTTCCCTCCAGGCTGGGAATGAATTATTGCCCCGAGTGAAGGAGTTCAAGTATCAAAGGTCAGTTTTCTGAAAACTGCAGCAGATTGAGAATTTGTTTTGGCCAAAGAAACTCCAACAAAACTCTAGAGATCGCTCAAACAGATTGATTAAAGAAAACTTAATTTTCAACCAGAAAACAGCAAAAAATGTGCTCAACCGAATGCTTGAGCATATGACAAGTTGGATTTATTTATTGTATAAGAGGACAGCCATTTGATCAATTATCGCTCTGTCTTGAAAAATAAAACAACAAAGTAACCGTACACTGAAATAATACATCAAATACTCGAGTGACAATAAAATGTGTTGCTTTATCACTGTTCTGAAACCAGTCACTGTCGGTCTTCACTGGACATTTGACCAGCTCTTTAAAGTTGTGTTAATCGTGCGGTTTCAGCTGTGTGAGCTGGATAGTAACCGGAGGAAAAAAATGTTCCTTGCGCTCCTGAAGGCAGCTTTCATAGGAGTGTAATCAGTCCATTTATTTGCATTGGCTGTAATAGTGTGGCTATCACTTTCTGCTGGGCTGTCAGCGTTGATGGATGAACATTGCTCCGGCTGCTGAGGGAAAATCTCACTGTGAACTTCTGAATCCGAGAGCTCTCAACAAGTGGAGGTAGAACGGTTGTTGTTGTTGTTATTGTTGTTGTTGTTTTGGATGCCAATACTGTACATTTCTGCAATAAGCTCTGAACTACCAGTTCTTAAATTCTTCTAAATAGCATGTAATTCAAACAGGACCACACACACACACGCACGCACACACACACACACACACACACACACACACACACACACACACACACACACTCATATACACACACCAAAACAACCACACTGTTGAATCTACGCTGGAAATCTAAACATTATAAACGTCAGACCGGTTTAATAAATGCAGGGCTGTTGTATTGGATTACATCAACACAGGTGTTAAGGCAACATTTAATCAGTACGGATAGGGTGCGAGGAGCAATTTAGTCTTCAAGACTTTTCGACTTGTCAAATGTCGTGAAGACTAATTTAATTACATTTAATCATTAGTGCTAATTTAAGATGTTAGTAAAACTATTTTGACATGTTACAGATATGTTTCGACCACTCCTATATAAATTCAATTCAGTTTATTATATGTATATATATATATATATATATATCAGTAGTAGTAAGAATAACAGATCTAGATTGAACATAGTTTAAAACAAACTGTGTTTAATTTACATAGTGGACATGGTCGCTAGTAAGAAATGAATTGTTGACACCAAGAATTAAGATTTAAGACCGGCGAGAAATTAATTGTACTTATATTTAATTAGAATTGTGACCAGTAAAAATTACATTTATATGTTAGAATTGTAATTAGTCAGAAAGTAATTGTTCATATCTATAAGTGTTGTCACTGCTACTGATGAAGAACTTAATGCCAAACAGGCTTAGTTTCCAATGAAGTAATATCTGTGGTCGTGAAGACAAGTTGTAAGTTTCTTTTTTATGTGTAAGAGGCGAAAATATATTTATTCTGTTTCAAACCACGCAGTTTTGGGCTGTATTTTTGAGGAGAGGAGAAGACGCTTTAACAGAGCAATAGAAAGCATTCTGACTGCAGATGTCACACATGGGCATGAGATGTG
This sequence comes from Liparis tanakae, assembly GCA_036178185.1. Lineage (NCBI taxonomy): Eukaryota > Metazoa > Chordata > Actinopteri > Perciformes > Liparidae > Liparis > Liparis tanakae. The sequence goes on from CM070088.1 coordinate 14,865,350, forward strand.
CACGGCACAGGACAGGAGGGCTCCTCAGCGGGTGATTAAAACCACAACATCACTGGCACCCATCAACTGAGCATCAGTGATGTGGGTGAGAAGAGGAGCCTGAGAAGAGCTACGGGGATATTAGATGACTAAACCCACCAGCCACCGCCTGTTCACCCTGCTGCCGCCTGGAAGGAGATACAGAAGTCAATGGACGACTTGTAAAGCACCTTTCACTCATTCACACCCATCATACACTGATGACCGGATATGAAGGAGCCACCTGCCCATCAGGGCTAACTGACCATTCACAAAGCGTAGGCACAGCTACTGGAGCAATTTGGGGTTAAGTGTCTTGCCCAAGGTCATGAAATGGACGAGCAGAGCCGGGGATTGAACCGCCGATCCTCTAATTGAAGGACGACCCTGCTCCACCACTAAGCCACAGGAAGTGTCAGCTGCAGAACCACCAGACTTCAAAACAGCTTCTTTCCTCTGCTGTGTGATTCCATAACTCATCTTCCACCCTCCATACATAATATGTTTTTTGTTTTGTTCTAATGCAAATCGGAACTATAATCTACATGTTGTTGTGTAACCATTTTGTTATCCATGCAGTTAGTAGGTAAATACACACGTCTTTTAAAATGTAGCGGTCCAAACACAACGAGGGACGTTTTCTGTAGTCGCCCGCTGTGTTGCTAGCGTGTTTAAAGCCAACACGCGGTGCTATTCACTTTCACAGGTTACAGGTTACAGTTTTGTTTGAAGGGAGACGACTAGTTGGTTTGGTGAAACTCCTTGCAATCTAAGTGTCCTTTAAAAAAAAAAAAAAATGACGTTTCCGTTTTTTTTCTGTGGGTTGATTTCCACATTAAACAAGTATTTAACAGGTTTTATTTAATGTTCTCCGACTGGATAGTTTATTGGAGGGAAACTGTGAAGCTGTCATAAACGTGACTGCCACCTTACAGCCTTCATGAGTCACTGTAACCCTGGTTTAAAAAACTAAAAACTATTTCCAAGTGACCTTTTTACCTGAATGTTGCGACGATAAGAGTAACTGTATGATTAACGTTAATATTGAACATTTCCCTCCAAAAAGCCAGCTTGCATTCTCCTCTGAGGTAATATGGGTATCATATGTGATCGATAGGAGTCTACTCAATACTGTTTATCGGTTCGGTTCCTTATCAATACTCTTATTATTATCTTATATCATTTAAAGATATTTTGTGAGAAAGAAACAAAATTAAGAAGGGAATTGTTATTTCTTTAATATTCTTGTACGTAAACAAATAGTCTTTCTTGAATGGCGACACGCAAAGTTTCAAAATCTTTAAAATACTGGTGCGGCTATTTAATTAGCGTAGCGATTAGCTTTAATGTATTAAACAATTGTTACTAGTAAACTCTGTATGGCATCGCTAACGTTACCTGCAGTGGAGGACGGGCAGTAGACAACTAGCTGAGCTGCTCTGCAGATTGATGCTCTGCTTGTCGGTCACATGTTGTGATGAACTGGTCCCCATTAGCGGTCGCTAAAGCATTAGCAAATGGGTATCCTGTTAATAAAATAAACTAATAAACTAAACTAAACTGCTTCTGTTTCCTCTCTTACGTGTGAGGCTTTTATTGCGTTTGAGACATCCAGAGTGCTCAGCTTCGATGGAGTCACATGTAGCCTCACGCTGGATCCTTCGGGACCGGGTCTCAGGGGGCATCCCGGCTCTCGGGTCATTAAACTGCTAAACCCACTAAAGTATTCAAGAGGACGACCTGAGCTGATGGGGTTGGCTCTTATTAAGCTACAAGTGGAACTCCAACAACAGCTACTAGTTTTGCCAGATCTCGCGTCACCTACACCCTTTCCTCCATCCTCCTCGTTATCATCATCATCATCATCATCATCATCATCATCATCATCATCATCATCATCATCATCATCATCATCATCATCATCATCATCATCATCATCATCTCAGCCATATGGTCATGTGGAACTCATTTAGGCAGAAGAGCAAAGACATGCAGCTCAAATCCAGCTGTGGAGTTCAGCTGCTGCTTCTAACCTGAGTTCAGCACTCAGCCTTTTGAACTAGCTTTACTTAACTCTCACTCCATCACACACACACACACACACACACACACACACACACACACACATACACACATACACACACACACACACACACACACACACACACACACACACACACACACACAAAGAAGGAGCCCAGTTGGTTGTCTCTCCACTGCTGTTTATTACTGTAAACATGTGCAGCTCATCAAATGTGCAGCAGAGATGTTAATTCAATTCAATTCAATTCAGTTTATTTGTATAGCCCAATTTCACAAATTACAAATTTGTCTCGGAGTGCTTTACAATCTGTACACATAGACATCCCTGCCCCAAAACCTCACATCGGATCAGGAAAACTTCCCAAATAACCCTTCAGGGGGAAAAGGAAATCAATAGAAACGCTCTTCCGTGGTACGACTGCTACACACTTGACTGTGTTGTCATTTGTTTATGTTGTAGTTTGTTGCCCTTCTGTCCACGTGGGGAGGGATCCTCCTCCATGGCTCCCCCTGAGGTTTCTCCCTTTGTTTTCCACATTAAAAGTTTATTTTTGAGAGGGAGATTCTCTGAGAGGATGTCGTATATGCTGCACAGCTTGCAAGCAGTTTCACTATGAGAAAATATGTGACAGAGAGAAGATGTTTTCTAAACAGTTTAATATTTGACATTACAGTCGCTTATTTAAAAAAATGTATTTCTGTATCTGTTGCTCTTTCAAGGAATTCAATAAATTTCAACTCTGATAAAGTACATGGACTAGGTGCTTACTAACATATTATGATATTATCTCCAAAGTGTAAGTAAAAAAAACCTGAAATAAATGTATTTATTGAAATATTGGTTTCTGTTAAAGATTATAGTTAATATGTAAATGTGAGATTTGAACATGTACGTCTCATATTAAGATGTAAAATATTGTACTGAAATATATTTGTATATTTATAAAAAATATGCTTACGGTACATTCTAGTTTAAACCATTTAAGAACCATTTTTGTCCAAACTAACTTTCCAGTGTCTTCATGTGGTTTTCTGTGTCCCATGAAGAGAACGATGACGACAGTAGGCTACTTCATGTATTGGTGCACACTGCTGATTCTATGCGGATTAAAAGGCCAGATGAAACTGAGTCACATCAGCTAACGTTGGATTAAAAACGTGAAACACGTGTGCATATTCATATACGAATCTGTCAATGAAGCAAAAGTAGATCTAATTTATATCTTTATCTAGATAATTGTACTTTTTTAAATATAAAAACCATGTCAGGCCCGAGTTGTTCAAACCGGATTACTTTGAAATACGATAATTCCTCTTTAGCCTCTTGCTGCCCTCTGGTGGCGCATCAGTGTTCACATTAACAACAGCAGTTTTATGTGGGAGTCGTAATAGTTACAAGGACGTTGAATTATTTGTATGAAAGACAAATCGACAATCATTAATCAGAGTTTGGGAAAAGGAGTAAGAATTGATCTGGGTGGTAAGTAACTGGAATGGATACATGGCACCAACACGAGTCAAGGGAAGGATTATAGTGCACCTCTTTAACTAAATCAGCATTACTTGTGTCAGTGATATCCATGATGGGACTGCTGAGGGGGATCACATTAATGGGATGAGGAGTCATTTTCATTTACGGACTCCAGTTGCTTGGCAGATAATGATAAATGTTGATGAATAACATATTCAATTAGTAAACAATACTCTGGCTCTGCAAAAGAAAAACAAAGAAAGTTTGATCATCATTCACCATGGAAGTGGGATGTCAAATGTTTTCTGTCATAACTAACTGATAGGTGTCAACGTTATTGTAGTGTAGTTCTCTGATGTATCCATTAGTATACCATCTTTCACTTGAAACAGAATAATTCATGTGTGTATGGCTCCATGAAGGTTAACAGCCATCGCTGACACATTCCAGGAGGAGGCCTGCCATGACCCCCATGAAGACGTGTCTTGTGCAGACATGGAGGACAGCGTCAGACCTGTCATGACTTGACATATTTATAAGAGCTCGTATATTTTGGTGCCAGCCCTACAGATGATCCCCTAGAGTTGAGACAGTATGATTACAAAAAAATGTGTTTGAATAAAGGTGGATGGCAGAAAGTATCATCTTGAATAAAAAGAGATAGCACTTCAGTAGAACTTGAATGACACTTAATTATGGAATTTTTGTAGTTTGGCTTTCATAAAGAAATGTTACTTTCTCAATTCTTGTTATTCTGAGCTTGTATTCATATTGAAGGCACTTTTTGTTTCGCTTTGAATAAAAGTGTCTGCTAAATGACATGTACTGTAATGTAATCCCCCTGTCTCTAATTTACAAACACAAATTAATTACTTTGTCCTCTCAATAGTTTTGAATACTTTAAGTTTCAAGAGTTGAATGAGAGGTAATAGTCTGTCTAATCAGTAGAAAGTCTCAGAGCAGGAGTTGGACACAACCTGGACACAAAAGCAAAGATCAGGGATGGATTAACCAACGGGCCTACCGGGCCCAGGCCCAGGGGCCCATGAGCTGAGGGGGCCCCTGGGCCTGGGCCTCCGCGCGTGATGTCGCTGTTATTAACTCTGTATTGATATTACGTTATGACACGATGCACCAGTATATGCTAGGCTTAAGTCATTCATGTCATTAACAGGGCCCCAGAAGTCCTACTGAAAAACTAAAGAATAGCCACATTCACTTTGAAGATGTCACAAGAAACAAACATATAATATGTGACACCATAGCTTGCTGTCAATTGTTTTTAGACTTTGTTCTTGTTGATATTGCAGCTACTGGGGCTGCAGCGCCTGTTATCCCCAGTTCCACTGCTGCCATTTTTGCACTACACATACACTATGCTGATCTGCACTACATGACACGTCCAGGCCCAGGGGCCCGTGGTTTCTTAATCCGTCTATGGCAAAGATCACATACTCTGTCACTGTAACATGTATAGAAAATAGATATATCCTTTTATTCATATTTTTACAATTATTAGTGTACCTTGTGAAAATGTGAAAATATGTTTGTGTTTAGTTCCCTGCAACAGTTGATCAGTTGGAGCAGTTTAACCTTAGACCAAAAGTCACAATATCTTTTTGAATAGAAAAATAAATAAAAAATGCATGCAGTGTGACAGAATGTGACATTTCGATGGGCCTTTTTAGCCTTTCTCATCTTCTTAAAAACTGAAGGTCAAATTAAGGTCACAATCCGTGACAGCCACAGGCTGCATGACACCATTGGGCCAGTGAATGAAACAAAAAGACGCAGCAGGTTCTCACTCACAGAAAGGGATTCCTGCGTAACAGCGTCCTCTAGCGGCCGCACCATGACTCAGATTCTTTGCCGGTACCGAGTTTCCAGTCGGACATATTTAGCGAAACACACAACTCGGTTCACGTGGGGGTGCTCATCGCGTCTCAGCTGCTGTTAAAGAGGTGAGACAAACACGTAAAGTACTGTATGTGCGCATAACTGCTGAACTGTCGCACAACGAGCAGAGAGCGGCACATCAAAGCTACGCGCTCCGACATCCGTGTTTACTCATTAGAAGGCGAAAAACTGTCAAACAGTGACACTGTCGCAAATAGACACATCTTGATTTGGCTGAAATTGCAGAGGTTTGCGTCATAATTCTGCGCACTTTCGTGCTTATTGATTTAGTAAATACATTTCAGGCGTGCTTACAGTTGGAGGGAGTTTTTACATGCATGCTTAGGAACGTCACAAGAAACAAATACACACAGCCAGGCTGAAGCAGTCCCATCAAACCAAAGTTAAACCAGACATGTGATTCAGATCCTAAAGCACCTAAAGAGAAACGTAAAGGTGTCTGGGGTATTATTGGAAATTAGATTTACGTTAAATGGAAACTTCTGTATGCAACTTCAACGTGGATCCTTTACTTCCCCACGTTAAGGGTACACAACTGTTTAAAATTGGTGCACTATTGTTGTATCGCTCTCCTCAAAACCACAACATAGTAATTAACAGTAATGTCACCTCACAGAGCACCTAAGTGCACATACAAACAACCCTACGTAAAAATCAGTATAGCAGAAATAGCCGTCAAATGATTTCTCCAGTACTTTCAAGATTCAGATGGATTTTGGTTCATCATCTCCCCGATGATGCTCTCTGAATTCTGTCTTTTTTTTCAGATCACCATGCCAAAGAAAAGCAAAGCAAAGGCCGCAAAGCGAGGGAGCAGTGGCAACGAGCAGCTCCCTCCCAAACAGAGCAAGGTAGAGCACGTGGAGGCCCAATCCCCCCTGTGCTTCGACAGCCCGGTCCGCCTGTTCGAGAGCCTCATCCAGCCCATGGGGATGGAGCAGTTCTTCAGCGAGTACTGGGAAAAGAAACCCCTCCACCTGCAGAGGTCCGACCCCGACACAGCCTCCTACTACCAGTCCTTGTTCCAGCTGTCCGACCTGCCGAGCCTGTGCTCCGAGGACCTGGAGTACTGCAGGGACGTCAACGTTGTGCGCTGCATCAACGGCAAGAAGAAAGTGCTCAACAAGCAGGGGAGGGTGAAGAGCGGCGCGCTCAATAAGAGCTTTGTCCAGAGCAAGGCCACCATCCAGTTCCACCAGCCACAGAGGTTCAAGGTGAGAGAGGAAGTCTTGGCTGTGGGACAAATGATCGACTGCTCATGTTTCCTCAGTTCCTCTTTTACACTGCATTTCTTACAGCTGCACTAATCAATGATCACAGAGTGAAGTCCTCTTTACAAATATATGTTATTTTGTACATAGAGAAAAGATTTAAACACTGTACAACGTTTTAATCACAAGGTGAAAGGGCAGAGCGAGACATGTAACCCTCTGAGCCACAGTTGAATAGGAATTGACAAAAATAATCTTAAATCATTGGTAAAAGAAACCGGAAACTTAGCATCTAAATGTACGTCTTTAAATAGGAACAGCTTCCTGTTTCAGTGTTCATAACATAAACAGACAGTGTGTTACTTAATCATAGATCCTCTTCAACCCTCACAATAGAAATAGAAGGTGAGTTTTTATATTCCTCTATTAGAATATGAGCTGAACAGATCGCAGTTTGAATTTCTTGAGAACAGGATCACTGAGTAGAATGTAAAGAGGCCCAAAGAAAAACAGATTCCCTAAATATTTAGAGCCCAAAGACACCGTTGTGGCTCTGTAATGGTCGAGGGTCAACTGGCCAGCCAGCGTTTCTGAGATTGGAGTAAGACGGGGAGAAAATGTGATATTGTGATTTTCTTAATCATCTTTAATGTGACGTGTCGAGTCAAGTCAAGTATGGGAGACATGGCATCAAGGGCAGCAGACATGGCATCAAATGTAGGAGACATGGAGTCAAGTGTAGGAGACATGGCATTAACTGTTGGAGATATTGAGTCAAGTGCAGGAGCTTTTACCATTTGCTAAGTGTTCAAAAAGTCTGTCAAGAACAAGATCATAAAAAAGGGAACCATACAGATGATTTATTTATTATGCATCTTCTTGCGGGCCAATCAGATGTAGCTTCTGGTAGCTGTTCCCTAGAAGCCCCCGCGCAGCCTGAAGGCCGGGTAACTGAAGCTCACAGCGCACCACCAACCTCTTGATTATAGACAGATTGTAATGACCCCCGACTACGCCGGTCTGTTCTGGTCTCTTTAGTCTCTTATTGTCTCTTTAGTCTCTTATTCCAGACTTTCGTGAATTGATTAGTATGTGGCCCTCAGGGAAAAAAGTTTGGACACCCCTCTTGTCTCGAAAGGCGGGCAGAAAAATCCTCAATCGAACGTTTGAATGTGAGTATAAAATGTCCCACAAACTGCATTTCTCAAGTAGTTTCCTGTGGTCAGGACGAGCTGTGGAGGATCCAGGAGAAGCTGGAGTGTTTCTTCGGTGGCTTGGTGGGCTCGAACGTCTACATCACACCACAGGAGTCCCAGGGCCTTCCACCCCACTACGATGACGTCGAGGTACGCCTCGCTACCTGCTGCTGGACTCGTTCCAAAGCCTCTTCATATTCATGACACACCTGTAGTCCACAAAATGTCCATGGTCAGGCTCAAGCTTTCTCAAAGTACTGCAACCACGTGCCTGAGTGAACTTGAGCTAGTGACTTTTTCTTTGCTCCGCCCCCAATGCAAGCCAATACTACGCCGCGATCGACTGGCAGGTCACCGCGATTGACCGGTCGATCGCGATCGACGTATTGAGATCCCTGTTCTACACAATACACAACAGGCTTTTGGTGGGTTCATGTACTTATTTGATATGCTCATGATAGGTTAAGTAGCTCGTTATTATAGCTGTCTAATAAGCATGTGGATAACAAATAAATGATGCGCAGGGTTTGTACGGTCATGGAACACCTGGAAAAGTCATGGAATTTTCAAAATGGTCATTTCCAGGCCTGGAAAAGTAATGGAAAAAAACTTAAATCATAAAAGTTTGGGAAAAGTCATGGAAATGTGTTATAATCACGTGTTCATATACGCCGAGTTTCAATAATAATTAATGTTTTTTAACCCTCCTGTTACCTTCACATTTACTAACATATTTTACCCTCGGGGTCAATTTGACCCCAGCAATTAAGACCTCCAGAAAATTATTAGAATTAATATTGTTTCCCAAGTTTAAGTGTGAGGTACTTTATGTTTGTTTGTTGACTACCTAAATAGCCCTTTAAATATATAAAAAGTTGATATTTCTTATATGTTTGACAGTGAAAAACAGCCTGGGTTCAAATTGACCCCAAAGAACACCGACGTTAAACATTGAATGGGATCAAATTTACCCTAAAGGTAACAGGAGGGTTAAAGAAAGACGCTCAAAATATAACCCGGCGTACGCTCTCAATACGCACAATTATTTTCCTTTTTTCATGCTTATACTGAGATTTCAGTTTGGTCATGGAAATTTGGTTTAAAGTCATGGAAAAGTCCTGGAAAAGTCCTGGAAATCCATCGGTCAAAATGTGTAAGAACCCTGGATGTGGATACCTTTATCCAAAGCAGCGCACTGAGGAGACTCCACCTTTGGTAATCATGCTGATGTGGTGCTGTTCTCCCAGGTATTCATCCTGCAGCTGGAGGGGCAGAAGCGTTGGCTCCTCTACACCCCCACTGTTCCTCTGGCAGCAGAGTACAGCCTGGAGTCAGAGGAGAGGATGGGCAGCCCGACCCATGACATTATGCTGAAGGTACAGCTCCCTAACTCCTTATGTGTGTGTGGGTGTATACATATATACAGTATGTTTAAGCCCCAGCATATGCAATGTGTTTTCTGTGTGAGTGAGATCCTCTCCTCCCTACTCAGGCAGGGGACCTTCTGTACTTCCCCAGAGGAACCATCCATCAAGCCAGCACCCCAGCGGGAGTGGACCACTCCACCCACTTGACTCTCAGCACTTACCAGAGAATGTAAGGGAGCTCCTCGTCCACGCAACATTCACCGGACCGCCTTGTCCATTCAGTGACACACATTGTCTCTTCCTGTCTCTCTCTCAGGTCATGGGGAGATTTGCTGTTGGACATATTTCCCAGCTTGCTGAGTGACCGCAGCAAGACTGAAGTCAGCCTGAGAGAGGGCATGCCCAGAGGACTCTTGCTGGTAGAGCTCTTTATTTGGGCCACCGTGGTACCACTAAAAGTTTCACTTCACTCTTCGGGTTGTCCGTCTGTCCGTCCGGTTCGCTGGTGAAGCATTTAAACGTTTGCAACTGATTAAATATGATAATAGTCTTGCACACAACACATTTGAACAAGGGAAAATAGACGATAACAAGCTGGGCCGTGAGCTGGGCCGGCCCCTGTCTGGTGACTTCCTGGCTCCAAATCAACCCACTCCTGTGGCGGTTGGTGGGGTGGAGCAGCAGCAGTCGTGTTTACGCAGAACAAGCAGCACGTTGTCATTTTGCCATAAAGATCACGTGACCCGGTGACGGCAAACGGACATTTGTATGACCTCAGTTGGTAAACAAGACCTGCAAACACTGCGAGGGAAACATTGCATCCCCGTTTATTGTTGTGTGGGTTTGTAGGGTCACGGGGAAAGCCCGAACACCGGCAGGACGCTGGCCGCTGTCCTCAGATCTCTGGCTGATGATTTGGACAATGGGACGAAGGAGGTCCGCTCCACTCACATGAAGAGAGACTTCATCATGAACCGACTGCCCCCGCACGGCCAGCCGGAGCAGCTGGAACCATGTGAGCACGTTGTGCCTGTTTGTGTTCGTTCAAGCAATGCGCACTGTGATAGAGTTCACTTTGTCATTGTGTGTGTGTGTGTGTGTGTGTGTGTGTGTGTGTGTGTGTGTGTGTGTGTGTGTGTGTGTGTGTGTGTGTGTGTGTGTGTGTGTGTGTGTGTGTGTGTGTGTGTGTGTGTGTGTGTGTGTGTGTGTGTGTGTGTGTGTGTGTGTGTGTGTGTGTGTGTGTGTGTGTGTGTGTGTGTGTGTGTGTGTGTGTGTGTGTGTGTGTGTGTGTGTGTGTGTGTGTGTCTCTGTCTCTGTCTCTCTCTCTCACAGCTGGGAATATTCCTGCCTTGGAGGATATGGTGTGCTTGAGGTTTAAAGACCACTTGGTGATGACAGTGGAGCCCAGCCAAGAGAAAACAGTAAGTCCATCAGATATGCAGACAACTGGGAAGACGAGAGTGACATGCTCACCTCTCGCTCTCAGGATGAGGCCACAGTGCAGCTGGTCTTTGTCTTACACTCCTTGAAGAACCAGAGGCAGAACCACATGATGGGTGAGGGCTGTGACGAAGAGGAGGAAGAGCACCTCTCCAGGGTAAGCTGCTTCTGGCCTTCCTTCTTCCCTCCGTTTAAGGAGAGACTGAAAAACCTCATCTGAGATTCTACTTGTCTTCATCAAGCGTCACTCGCCCCATTTATCATCCTGGATTCAACACCTCTCTTTATGCTCCTCATTTGCTGTGTTTAAGTAAATCACAATAGTCTCACTCCACTTCACTCCACCATGAAACGTTCCGCACATTATCACTTCCGCACTGTCCTTTTTTTAAGTTGCCACATATGTTCTGTTTATTTATATTTGTTCTGTTTTGTTTATTTATGTTCATGTATAGTCTTTTGGGCTCAAGTTTTTCATAATGTCTCTCTAGCTGGCACATTGTGTTCCTTTACCTTCATTACTTCCTTTATGAATATCAATATAGACAATATAGACATGTATACATCAGGGATTAGCTCCCCTGCAAAAAGAACAACAATAATAAAGGTGATGCATTTGGCTCATTTTCAGGTTCATACTAGTGTTTCTGGTTTCAACATGTTTACATTGCGTTTATCTTTTTCCTCCTGGGTTTGAATCTGTGGCGGCTGGTGACTCGACATCGGGGCGGACCACCCCACTGCGTCATGTCATATCTGTACTTTGTCTTTTTAAATTAAACACACCGTCATAACTCCGATGTTATCTAATCAATCTGTAGAAACTGAGGATTCAGAGGTGTTCCTGGTGGAGGGGCGTGTCTGCCTTTTTTACATTTCAGCTGTGAGGTTTTCAAATAATGTTACACTAAAAAGGAAAAGAAAGAGGGGGTTAAATCTGATTATGTGTTGTTGTGGTTGCATGAATGTAAAGCCCGATGCTGTTGGATTGGTGCTAGACCGCTCCCTTTTATACAGTCGCTGTGCCGGCCATGCTCAGTCCCTGTGTCCCCTTTGTTTGGTTGAGAATGTCCCCGTGTTCTTGGTCCCTGCAGGGCCTGCAGTTCCCCCTGTCCCACCTCCAGGCGCTGCGGCAGCTCCAGCAGGCCCAGCAGCTGGCGGTGGCCCAGCTCCAGCTGCCCACACCGGAGGCCAAACTCAGCCTGGTCCTGGCCCTCTGGAGCGAGAGCCTGCTGGTCGTGCTGTAGCACACCTCGGCGTCAACATAGCACTGGAATCCGTATCTGTTGATGTGTATGAATACCTCCCAAATATTTCTCTTTGTCTGTGTTATTGAATAAAGCTGACATTCGGATGGATCTCCAGTCACACAAGGGGGCAGCGGGAGACCCACCACAGGTTTTGATTTATAGTTGATATTTGATACCAAGATGCTTCCTGCATAGTAATATATGATTAAGAGGCATCGCGCTGTGATTAGATTCCTCACTGTGGCTTTGCATAAATTCAGTGGTGATGGCTGTGAACTGGAGGTGTGCATGATGATATGGATGATGGATCTCCTGTTCGAACCTCGTGGGCCTTTCTGCTGGTTATGTGGCAATTGTTTGGAGTTGCCTAAAGCCCAAAACATTATTACATTAAAGCACCACTAAATTAGAAATGAATAACCATTTTGTAAAAATATTTTTGACTAATGCAGGGAAAACTTATCCCACATAGTTGTGACAAAGTAATTTTCACATCCAGTGATTTAAGTAGCGAGATTTACTTTTACATGGCACACCTGTCGCCCCACATGGGGTTTTGGTTTGAGGTGCAATTCTGAGTGTATAGTTTAATGTTCAACCAGAAGAAACTTAAAAACAGACTCATATTTAAGCATTCAATCCGTCACCTGGTTTCTTAACAGAGCGATCGTTTAAAGAAATGTCTGTGAAACGAATAGTGGTAATTTCTTCCGCAGAGATGAGCCACTAAGGCGAACCCCACAAATAGTCGAGTAAGTTAAACTCACACGGGTACGCAACACTTTTGGTGTGAACGCGGCGTAAGTCCTGAACGCTGTTTTCTTCACACAGTGGAAGTAGAATAAAAAAGCAGATCGGATATCAAAACCTCGGTTTTTACGCTCGCAACTCATGAGGTCACAGTGACCGTGACCTCCAAAATCTACCCAGTTCATCTCTGAGTCCAGGTGGACGTTCAAAGAAGTTCTCTCCAGCTGTTCCTGATATGTCGGCCCAGACGCATGGACATTCAACATAAAACAAAACATTTTTATAAGAAGGTACAGCAGTGGACTGACTGTTGGTTTAATACCGTGAACTAGAATCACCGCTTTGCAGTTGTACGCCTTCATCCACATCTCAAGTTGCAGTTCACATGCGTGTCTGTCCACAACGTCATCACTTCATCTTATTACACGTTTGTGTGACACAGGACCGATGGACGTACAACCCCAGAACAGAACCATCATAACCGGTCCGGTGTTGTGCTGTCGCAGCCACAGCAGTTCAACATGTCTATACTTAAGTAACTTAAAGGGGATCACAAAGTGATATCAAAATTCCCACATGATTTCATGTAAATATATATTACATTACATGAGTTAACTTCATTTAGTTTGGGCTTGATATCTCAGGAGAGCCTGGAGGGAATTTCTCCCAGTTTGGGCACCAATGTCCAACTGGACTCAAGGATGAACTGATTTTATGTTGTTGCTATGGTAATGATGTTAAAGTTGAGGAGCAGCTGGAGAGCCACAGGGAGGCTCATCAGCAGCAGGGTTAGACCAAGGGTGAAGCAACATTACAGCAACATATTCTTATTTCTATGGTTTTACAATTCATATTTATCAGCCATGTTGGCCTTTTTATTATTGATATATGGTGAAGAATAAAACCAGGGGTATATATATATATATATATATATATATATATATATATATATATATATATATATATATATATATATATATATATATATATATATCAGTAGTAGTAAGAATAACAGATATCTAGATTGAACATTGTAAGAATCTAAACAATTGGACTACGTGTCTTTTTTATTCATATTTTACTTTATTGGGTTACCTTGGTTGATAATTGGTTAAACTGAGAGACAGTGATGTTCTCCAACTTGTTTTACTTACTGAAACAATAATCAAAATGTTAAGACAGTATTTTGCTTTCCCGGAGGGCATCCAGCATGCTTTGCTCTGCTGTCTCCATGGAGATCTGCTGCAGTGGATGATGAACCTCCCTGTGGTTCTCCAGCTGCTCCACGGAGGAAAACACCTTTCACATTACAGACACATTATTACTTAGATTTGATTCAGTCGAAGTTATGGGATATTAAATCATCCATCTTTGCCCACTGTATTGAGCCTGTCTTACCCTCAGGTGTGCATCAGCGTCAGGTTAATTCAACTTTTTAAAACAATCCTGTTGCTAAGGCTTTGCAAAAATATTAGATTTGTGAACATGCTTATAAAGCAGGAGATAACTTACATAATGTAATATTTTTTACAAAAGGTTTTATTTTATTTATCAATGTACAAAAACATACATAAATGTCAAAGTGCCTGTGTTTTTAATAAAACACTTTTTTCTGTTATCCCTCCGTCTCTAAATTTCCAGCTCTAGGTTTGTTAATGTTGGTGTCGAGTTTTAAGTAGCATTTGTGAACCGTCTTTTCAAGATTCCTTAAATACACTCAAGTTTGTCATCATGATGCCGTTTGCTCGAGGAGGAGCCATGTGTGTGCTTTGATCCGTTGGGCAGTGTGAGGCGAGAGATTTTCCAGAGGATGGATGGGACCGTTGCTGAAGTGATGGATTTGAGTGACAACACGTGCCCCAAACCTGCAGTTTGTTCTAGTTTCTTTGTTTTCCCCTCCAGGTGCATGAAAACTATGAATAAGCTCCTTATCGCTAGTCTTGGAAAGTTAAACAAGTCATAACTCCCTCTCTAATTTACATTTGACATTGCTGTGAAAACATCTAATTCAGGAGGTATTCAACTTTCTTCCCAAAAATTTAATTTTACAAGATTACATTTGAAAACATCGTCCATTTTCTATATCCAAAATACTCCCAACATGAGATTCTCGACACTTTTTGGTGGATTAAATGCTGGTCATCAAATTTGAGCTTTTAGTGCATTTTACTACATGTACAGCCTAATTATTTATATAAGGGCTCAATTGAGAATAAAATAATAAATACATGTGACCGGGTTATACTCAATGCACAAGACCCAGATTAAACTGGAGCCAGACACTGCTATAATGTAAATATAGATTTTATTGACCATGGATGAATTAGGAAAAAATTCTAAATGTAGATGATAATATATATATATATATATATATATATATATATATATATATATATATATATATATATATACACACACACACACACACAGGACTGTCTCAGAAAATTAGAATATTGTGATAAAGTTCTTTATTTTCTGTAATGCAATTAAAAAAACAAAAATGTCATGCATTCTGGATTCATTACAAATCAACTGAAATATTGCAAGCCTTTTATTCTTTTAATATTGCTGATTATGGCTTACAGCTTAAGAAATCTCAAATATTCTATCTCTAAATATTAGAATATTTCCTCAGACCAAGTAAAAAAAAATATTTATAACAGCAAAACAAAATCAAACATTTGAAAATGTCCATTAATGCACTCAGTACTTGGTTGGGAATCCTTTTGCACGGATTACTGCATCAATGTGACGTGGCATGGAGGCAATCAGCCTGTGGCATTTCTGAGGTGTTATGGATGCCCAGGATGCTTCAATAGCGGCCTTTAGCTCATTTGCATTGTTGGGTCTGGTGTCTTTCAGCTTCCTCTTCACAATACCCCACACATTCTCTATGGGGTTCAGGTCAGGGGAATTGGCAGGCCAATCGAGGGCAGTAATGCCATGGTCAGTACACCAGTTACTGGTGGTTCTGGCACTGTGGGCAGGTGCCAGATCATGCTGGAAAATGAAATCCTCATCTCCATTGAGCTTTTCAGCAGACAGAAGCATGTAGTGCTCTAAAATCTCTTGGTACACAGCTGCATTGACTCTGGACTTGATGAAACACAGTGGACCGACACCAGCAGCTGACATGGCTCCCCAAACCATCACTGACTGTGGGAACTTCACACTGAATTTCAAGCAACTTGGATTTTACTCCTCTCCAGCCTTTCTCCAGACTCTGGCGCCTTGACTTCCAAATGAAATACAACACTTGCTTTCGTCTGAAAAGTGGACTTTGGACCACTCTGCAACTGTCCGGTGCTTCTTTTCCCCTTGCAGGTGTTTTGAGTTAATTAGACGATTCAAGTGATTAGTTGAATACCCTACTAGTATACTTTTTCATGATATTCTAATATTTAGAGATAGGATATTTGAGTTTTCTTAAGCTGTAAGCCATAATCAGCTATATTAAAAGAATAAAAGGCTTGCAATAGTACAGTTGATTTTTAATGAATCCAGAATGCATGACATTTTTGTTTTTTTTAAATTGCATTACAGAAAATAAAGAACTTTATCACAATATTCTAATTTTCTGAGACAGTCCTGTATATGTATATGTATATATATATATATATATATATATATATATATATATATATATATATATATATATAAATAAATAAACTACCTGTGCACCAAATCAAATTGACCCCCATATAAAAAATACAATAACCCATTCATTGATTATTTAAAAGACACACTAAAATATAGTTCAATTCAATTCAGTTTATTTGTATAGCCCAGTTTCACAAATTACAAATTTGTTTCAGAGTGCTTTACAGTCTTTACACATAGACATCCCTGCCCCAAAACCTCACATCGGATCAGGAAAAACTCCCAAATAACCCTTGTTAAGTGTGGTCGAAACTGCGGTCCCGTGCTCGATATAATCCGAATCCGATGATTACGTTCACGCACACGTTTTATCAGTTTCACTTTCACACCTTTCCTCTAAACGTTAGCTCCATTGGTCAGTTCAGCATGCTACGCTGTCGTTGGCTTACGGCCAGCTAACAGGTAATGAGCCGGGTCAAACATCATGATCCCGCGACCCAAGCTACTTCCGGTCACCTGGGCGACGGAAGTCTCACGTGACACTCCTGCTCCAATCAACATCACGGATTTCCACCAGCTTCCAACTCACGTGGCAACATGCAAACAAACTAACTTTCATTCTCATGCAGCATACATATAAACATAAGCATAAACATACAAGTATTACAAACATATTCATAAAAACATTACTTCTGCCATTGACATATGCATAGAGTAAACATTACCTCCATGCCTCATAACACAACAATAACAATATCAATATTCTCCCTAATATTTCTCTAATCATATCTTGCTATATGTATTATTAAAACACAAACGTACTATGTACATGTGCAAAGTCAAAATGAATTATTACAACTTAACACCCTTTAGGGGGGAAAAAGGGACGAAACCTTCAGGAGAGCAACAGAGGAGGATCCCTCTCCAGGATGGACAGATGCAATAGATGTAATGTGTACAGAAGGACAGATTTAGAGTTAAATACATTCAAGGAATCTGACAGAGTTTATCAATAGTTCATATTTAGGCATATTCCACGATGGAGAGTTTGGAGACCTCCCGAGTGGAGGAGTGGGCGGAGTCCCAGCAGGGCAGTGGCACAGCTGGTGTCAGGAACTCATGATCCAACCATCGATGGCAAACCTGATTCAGCCATAACTATAAGTTCTGTCAAAGAGGAAAGTCTTAAGTCTACTCTTGAATGTGGTGACTGTGTCTGCCTCCCGGACTGAAGGTGGAAGCTAGTTCAATAAAAGAGGAGCTTAATAACTAAAGGCTCTGGCTCCCATTTTATATTTTAAGAGTCTAGGACAGGGCTATTCAACTTCAGTAGCAAGTGGGCCGAATAACAAAATCAAGGGGGGTGTGAGGGCCGCACAGAATATTGATCAAATACACCCCCCACCCCCTTTACTTTCATTGGTTGCTGGATTAAATCTTACCCAGATACGTTTGCTGTTTTCTGATTGGCTGTTGTGTAGCCCACTTCTATTTTTTGATTGGCTGATAAGTGGCAACTAACTAACTGCGGCGGCGGCGGCACATTAAAACATTAAATAGCCGAGAGCTTTTTCAGCGTGAGAAATACGATATGTGGCAGGAGTGTTTGAGTTAAGACCGACATGCGTGAGTCTCACGTGAGTCAGACAACTTCCCGACGCTTCGGCTTTGAGAGAGACATGTTGTAGCTTAACGGTAGCGTCAGCTAGCGCCGGTGTTTCAGTGCTCAGCCAGACCAGAGCGCTGGTGAGAGTGGGTTACGGCAACCAACACGGGGGCGTAACATAACGATGTAACCATACAGGTCTGGTGGAGGCAACAGTGAAACTCAACGGCTCTGGGTTAGATGTCTCGATGTATAAAAGAGGCGTGTCCGTCAGTTTATTAAGTTGCCGGTCATCCATGTTTTTATGTCACTAAGACATGCTTGAATTTTAGTGAGTTGGTTAGTCTCCTCTGGTTTTATCGATAGATATAGTTGAGTATCATCTGCATAACAATGAAAGTTTATGGAGTGTTTCCTGATAATGTTGCCCAAAGGAAGCATGTATAAGGTAAATAGAATTGGTCCAAGCACAGATCCTTGTGGAACTCCGTGACTAACGTTGGTGGTCATCGAGGCTTCATCGTTTACAAATACAAACTGAGATTGATCTGATAAATAGGATTTAAACCAACTTAGTGCGGTGCCTGAAATGCCAATCGACTGCTCCAGTCTCTGTAATAGGATGTCATGGTCAATGGTCGAATGCAGCACTAAGGTCTAACAAGACCAGTACAGAGATGAGTCCTTTATCTGCTGCCATTAAGAGGTCATTCGTAATCTTCACCAGTGCTGTCTCTGTGCTGTGGTGTTTTCTAAATCCTGACTGAAACTCTTCAAATAAACTATTCTGATGTAGAAAGTCACACAACTGATTTGCGACCACTTTCTCAAGGATCTTAGAGAGGAAGGGGAGGTTAGAGATCGGTCTGTAGTTAGCCAAAACCTCTGGATCCAGAGTGGGCTTCTTCAGGAGAGGTTTAATTACAGCTACTTTGAAGGAATGTGGTACGTGGCCTGTTAACAAAGACACATTGATAATATCCAAAAGAGAGCTGCCAATTAAAGGCAGAACGTCTTTAAGCAGCCTAGTAGGGATAGGGTCCAAGAGACAGGTAGACGTGTTAGAAGTAGACAGTGTTGGGAAGGATACTTTCAAAATGTATTGCGTTACAGAATACAGAATACATGCCCAAAAATGTAATCTGTAAGTATTCCGATACCTTAACTGAGTACTGTATTCCGAATACTTGGATTACTTCCACATTGAATTGCATTTTATAAGTGTAGGAATGCGGCCATCATCTTCTGCATCACCTCCAATTGCGGGGGGGTGGGGTGGGGTGGGGGGGGGGGGGGTGGGAGGGGGGTGCTAGTGACTTTTTCTTTGCTCCGCCCCGCTGCGCGTAAGGCAGCGTCCGCGCTCTGCGGCGCGAGACAGAGGACTGTGAACGCGACACGTAGAGACGGCATGCTTCTGCTATAATCTGGCGCTATAGAGCTATAGAGAAAGTTACAGCGGGGCGGGCACCATTTTTTTAATGTCATGCCAATACTACGCCGCGATCGATTGGCAGGTCGCCGCGATCGACTGAGCACCCCTGATTTAGAGAGTGAATAAACTCGTGAAACAGAGAAGTACCGTCATGTAATCCATTGATTTTAACAATGTAACTGTATTCTAAATACCATCTATTTAAATTGTAACTGTAACGGAATACAGTTACTCATAATTTGTATTCTAAATACGTAACGGCGGTACATGTATTCCATTACTCCCCAACACTGGAAGTAGAAACCATTGAAGATAATTGGTCACGGTTGATGGGAGAAAAAACATCTAAATATACACCAGGACATACAGCGGTTTCCAAAGCCATTCCACTTGAGGACAGATTGGCACTGGTTAAGGGCAAGAGATTATTAATCTTGTCCCTAATAGTTAAAATCTTCTCATTAAAGAAGTTCATGAGGTCATTACTCCTGAGGTCTATAGGAATACTGGGCTCCACAGAGCTGTGACTCTCTGTCAGCCTGGCTACAGTGCTAAAGAGAAACCTAGGGTTGTTCTTATTCTTCTCTATTACTGATGAGTAATATTCTGCTCTGGCATTACGGAGGGCCTTCTTATAAGTTTTAAGACTATCTCGCCAAACCAAGTGGGATTCTTTCCGATTAGTTGAACGCCAAATGCTTTCAAGATTTCGTGACGTTTGATTTAATTTGCGGGTCTGAGGGTTATACCAGGAAGCAAACCTTCTCTTCCTCACTGTCTTCTTCTTCAGAGGGGCTATCGAGTCCAGTGTCAGTCTCAGTGAGCCTGTGGTACTATCAACAAGATGATCATTCTGGGACGGACTAAAGTTAGACCAGGAGTCCTCTGTTATATTGAGACATGGTATTGAATCAAGTGCAGAAGGAATCGCTTCTTTAAATTTAGCTACAGCACTGTCAGTTAGACATCTGGTGTAGAAACTTTTGACTAACGGTGAACACTCCGGTAGTATAAACTCAAAAGTTATAAGGTTGTGGTCTGACAGAAGAGGATTCTGTGGGAAGACCTTCAAATGCTCAATTTCAACTCCATATGTAAGAACAAGATCAAGCGTGTGGCCAAAGCTGTGAGTGGGTTTCTGTACTCTCTGACGGA
This sequence comes from Liparis tanakae, assembly GCA_036178185.1. Taxonomy (NCBI): domain Eukaryota; kingdom Metazoa; phylum Chordata; class Actinopteri; order Perciformes; family Liparidae; genus Liparis; species Liparis tanakae. Next base: position 14,885,806 of record CM070088.1, read on the forward strand.
AGCCGATCGAGTCCAACAATGAGATGAATGCAGTACCTAGGCAATCATTATTAACATCCACATGAATATTAAAATCTCCTACAATAATAACTTTATCAGTTTTAAGAACCAAACTTTATATAAATTCTGATATAAACTCTGAATATGGACCGGGTGGCCGGTACAGAATCACTAATAGAATTGTCTGTAATGTTTTCCAGGTTGGATGTGAAAGACTAAGAACAAGGCTTTCAAATGAGTCATAGTTTAATTTAGGTTTAGGATTTATTAAAAGGCTCGAGTCAAAGATGGCTGCTACTCCATCTCCTCGACCGCTGCCTCGAGGAATGTGACTATTAATATGACTTGGAGGAGTCGACTCATTTAGGCAGACATATTCTTCATGGCGCAGCCAGGTTTCAGTTAGACAACATAAATCAATGTGATTATCTGTTATTAAATCATTTAGTAAAACAGCTTTAGATGACAGAGATCTAATATTTAGGAGACCACATTTAATAGTCCTGTTTTGTTGCACTGCTGAAATAATGGTGTTAACTTGTATAAGGTTATTGTGTACGACTCCTCTTGTGTTTACTTTAGATTTATTTAATTTAAGTGGCCGTGGGACAGACACAGTCTTCACAGTCTCTATTCTAGAGTTGTGGATGGGTAACTGCTCGACAAGAAGAGCAGAGAAGGGTGTTAAACTACAACTCTGCTCCCAGTTCCTGATCTGAACCCCGGATTGTCATGGATTAGGTCCGGTGATCAACGTGGTCATATTCGCAGAAATGAGACGCGCTCCTTCCAACGTGGGATGGACGCCGTCCCTCCTCATCAGATCAGGTTTTCCCCAGAAAGTCTTCCAGTTGTCTACGTAGCCCACCTTATTCGCTGGGCACCACTTCGACAGCCAGCGGTTGAAAGACGACATACGGCTATATAATTCGTCTGTTTGCAAATTTGGGAGAGGGCCAGAGAAAATGACGGTGTCCGACAACGTCTTGGCATAAGCACACACCGATTCCACATTCATTATACTGACTTCCGACCTACGGGCTCGGGCGTCGTTACCACCGGCATGTATTACAATCTGACTCTACCTACGCTCATTCTTAGCCAGCAGTTTCAAACAAGACTCCACGTCACCCGCTCTGGCCCCCGGGAGGCACACTACCCTGGTCCGCGGCTTCGCTATCTTCACGTTCCTGACTATAGAGCTCCCCCCCCTAACCAGGGTGTTCTCAGCGGGTGTGTCGCTGAGCAGGGAAAAGCGGTTCGAAAGGTGAAGTGGTTGGTGCACAGCAGGCTTCTGTATAGACTTATTACTCTTGCGAGAAGTTACCCATCGGCCCTGCTGGTCAGATACCACTGAGGGACAGCTAGTAGCTACCTGTAGCTCCGCACCGACTACGGGAGAGGGCGGGCTAACTAGCATAGCTGACTGAGTTTCGATGGCGCGGAGCCGTGCATCTAACCCACTTAGACCTGCCTCCAACCTAGCAAATAAACTGCACTTGTTGCATGTATCGTTATCATTAAGGGAGGTAGGGAGATAACTATACATGAGACACACTGCGCAAGAGGGAAAGAGAGGGAGAGAAGGAAGAGACATGCTGTAGCTGCGGCGCTTACCAAGTGAGACGGTGCATTGAGACGATGCGTTCAGGAGGGAACAATACGTTCAGGAGGGAAATACATCTGGGAAAAAGAGTGTGTGGCTCTTCTAGGTTATTTGTTTAAAACCTCTCCCAGTTGAAGACATGCATATAAAAGGAATCTTATTTATTGGCTGATGTGCCGAAGCAATCGCTCCACCTCACCTCATCTCACTTTACATGCCGACCATTCCTCCAGCCTGTGTTTTGCTCTTGGGTCCAGCTCCACAAACAAAATGACAGAGGAGGAATTGTAAATAAGATTTAGAGATTTGTTTAATGGTAATGAAACATAAGCAAGAGAAATGATGTCAACAGAATCATTAATGAAGCCCGTACAGTCCATCATCACACAGCAAGGGAAATAATCCACGACTATAGGTCAGCCTGTTAAGTCTTTTGTTCCGTGCTAATCCACAGGTTGATTCACAGTGACAATAACAGGAGCAAAAGTAAAATAAATGTGAAAGCCATATTTCTTCTGACAATAATATAAGGTGTCCAGTCAGGTGGACGTGACAGCTGCATCATTTGTTTTCTCCCCTGTGAGAAATTAGTGAATAACAATAATGTACATGGGGTTATGGTACAATAGCTAAACTGGCAATGTTGTATATCAAATTCAAGTATAAAGCGTCTGTTTCCAACATGGCCTCCTGTTCAGAGGCTTCTTAATCCAGTACAACAACACAACAGTGTGTCTTTAGATACTTTATGAAATGGATAAATACAACTAAACTGTGATTCGTTCTGCCTTTATCCGTGTTAAAATGAGTTGTTATTGTCTATATCTACAGAAGTATCCCCCAACAAATCAATCCCTAGAAAATAGTTCCTGCATTTTTTAGCCAATGGGGTGATTCAACATATTAATACATTTCATCAACTTTCTATGTATTTTTTTGTATGAAATATGTGTGATGACCAGCAGCATCAACATGATGTAGAAACACGGTTGTGTTTTGTCTTACCTCGGGTTGGGGTACATGAAGAAAGTATTTGTGCGTCTGTGCACTCACGGCCCTTCCTCTTCCATTTCCTCCAGCCGCTCCTCACCTTCTCCACCCGGCGGGCAGGGGCAGGAGCAGCTTCCCTCAACTAAGAAAAACAAGAAGTGATTATTAGTATTTGGACAACCAATATGATGCTGGTCAACTTCTGGCCAGGCACACTCACCCCTCGCAGTAGTTTGACTATACACTCAAAAAAACGATTCAATCCCTTCTTAGAGGTAACTCAATTAAATATTATTTAAAACATTGAAATAAATCAATTACAAAATTAAGATATTTATATTTCATGGGTGTAACACAAAATGTAGGAATACTTTCATTTATTAGATGTATTTAGGTTGCACTCACAAAAACGATTCAAGTCTTCTTAGAGGTGACTCAATTAAATATTGTTTGATACATTGAAATAAATCAATTACAAAACGAAGATATTTATATGTAATGTGTGTAACACAAAATGTAGGAATACTTTCATTTATTAGATTTATTTAGGTTCAACTCACAAAAAACGATTCAAGTCTTCTTAGAGGTGACTCAATTAAATATTGTTTAATACATTGAAATAAATCAATTACAAAATGAAGATATTTATATTTAGTTGGTGTAACACAAAATATAGGAATTCTTTCATTTATTAGATTTATTTAGGTTAGATGGTGTGCATATCAACTCAAAATGTATGTGTTTAATTGGGGACTACCTTTTGCGCATGAGCCACCTGAAAATCGGTTGTTTTCACATGGTGAACACACTTTCAAGGCTGGTGTCGTGGGTAGCACTGTCAGCACACAGGAAGAGGGTTGTGGGTTCGTTTCCCGGTCAGGGTGGTCCTATTGTGTGGAGTTTGTTCTCAGTGTGGGTTCCTCAGCTTCCTCCCAGTTCAAAGACTTGCAGTCAGGTTAATTTATCTCTATATTGCCCATAGGTGTGAGAGTGAATGGTTGTATGTCTCTATGTGACCCCTGGATGGACTGGCGGCCTGTCCAGGTGACTCCCCTCGCCCAATGTCAGCTGGAGTCGGCTCCAAAGACCCCAATGTGGATAAGCGGTACTGATTACAATATTTAATTTCCAATTTATATTTTGAGTTGGACAAACACAAATTAATTGAATTGAATGAATATTGTTATTTTATTTTAGATGTGTTTAATACAAATGAGTTGGACTAACAAATTAATTCAATTTAATGAATATCGTTATTTTATTTTAGATGTGTTTGATAAAAATGAGTTGGACTAACTCAATTACATTGTATTGCACTGATGTGCTAAATTTGAGTTGGAATTGTATATAATTATTGGATGGAAAACCTGCCAACACTTTAATTGAGTTCATCCAATGAGCCATTTCTTTGAGCGTAGACGGCGTATCTTCCCGGCCATCAATTGGATCTTTTTTAAGCCGAGGAAAGCTTCCCTCTCCAGCCGCTCCGACAGCTCCTGGACCGCGTCAACCTCCGAGCCCCAGGAGCCATCGGAGGTGTCGACCTCGGAGCCGTCGGACCTCCGAGGTCCAGGAGCTGTCGGAGGCGTCGACCTCTGAGCCGTTGGACCTGCGGATCTCCGAGGTCCAGGAGCCGGCAGAACTGCAGACCCCCGAGGTCCAGGAGCCGGTGGAGCTGCCGACGACCCCTGTTTCCCGGGACCCAACGGCGGAAGGCCGACCCTGGTTCCCCGCGACCTGACGCCGACTCCTGATCCCTGGGGCCCGCCGGCGGTGCCCGTTACCTCTGCCTCGTCTCCATCCCGGTCAGCCCCAGCTCCCTGTCCCCCTGCCCCGGTCAGTCCCAGCTCCCGGTCCCGTTCCCGCAGAGCCCCCACGTCCCGTTCTCGTTCCCCCAGAGCCCCCTCCTCCTGGTCAAAGTCCTAAAAAAAAAGATCAAAGATGGATACGATCGAAAGAATCATAGAGGAAATTGATTATTGTGGATAGATGTGGATGTAGGGGCTGCAGCTCTCCCTAGTGGCCACAGTGAGACACGTTATATAATTTTAACAGTTTATGTTTATTTCTTCTGTTCTTATCCAATTGGCCTTTGACAAATATGGTACATTTGAAGGATGATGTTTCCTACTTTTTCCTGAGTGGACTGCATTCCTTCATATCTATCTCAGGGGAGCTGCTCAACATCACTGTTTTCTTATTTGGTTGAAACTGTCGCTCAGGGCTCTATTTCAGTCTTGGCTTTTATTATTATTATTAATATGATTAATTAATATTAACCGGAGTCAACGGCTCAATGCACTTAAGTCCCGTAATATTTTCAGGACTTTATTTGATGAAAACACAGGTGAACTTTGTGGTTGTTTCTTTATTTCACGCAGAAAGAATATTGGCTTTTCAGTTACCTGCATAAGCACAGAAACCTTCAAACTAGTGTATACCAAATCTAACTTTTTGATTGAACTACATTAAAAAAACATTCCACGAAACAATGGTGGGTCATTTAATGCGTTTCTCTCCCATTTAACTGTGTGGGAACTAGCCTACAGACAGTTAACCTTGACCACATGTTCAAACACTCCAAATAGACCCTGTAATGATCACCAAGCGTAATGACTGACTGCTCTTTGGAAGGAATGCACTATGAATATACACCGCTGCCTTTTTCTTCTCTTTTTTATTTGGAAAGGGGGGCCGGGGGGACATTTTTACTCTATAAATTAGTGTTGTCACGTTCAGAAAGCAGCAACAAATTGTTATATATCGACCGCATAATGTGCGTATATGAAATGTTATTTCCAGAGTTTAATGCCTGACAATGCTTTTTAAGCAATGCTTTAAATACTGTGCTTCAAAAACAAGTTATTCGGTGTTGCTTGCGAAGCAGCAGCATCATATAGCCTTGCTGCTGCAAGCGCACTGACTATTGCCCTGCGGGCTTCTTATTATTATTAGTTGGAATGCTTCAGCAGTCAAACCATTGTTCTTGTCTTCTTTATTACACTTTCTATTCCAACACTTTTTTGTCCAACTATTGTTCTTGTAAGCTTTAACTAGAAAAGGGTGCAACAAGCAGTGATGATACATTTTTAAAACGTCTGATGATAAGACAAGTGACATTGAATCGCTGTCAGCAAGAAGGAACATTAAATTAACTTCTAAAGGCTTTGGCTAATACATGGAAATGTGCCAGCAAGAGAGAAGTACAAAATGTAAGGAAGCAAAAAAGTGTTTGGGAATCGTTTGTGCGTTCTTGCATCAAATGAAAATGGCAATTCAGTGACTGTTGAGCTTGCTAGATTCGTCAAGTTTTTAAGTTGTCAAGATGCAAATGAAATACATCAATCGTTTGTAAAATTACCTTTACCACAAGATGAAGTTGCAAGGCAAAATAAGAATCATAAAGAAAAAATGACAATGTTTTATGATTTCACGGAAAGAGTAAAAAGCTGTCTGTCAGAAATGGGTCAAACATATGATCAGCCAACTGAATACATCAACGACCAGCGCGTCGCAGATGAGATACACCCTGAAGATAGTGCTTCTAACCTGTCAAATGTAAAAGTAAACTATGTGAGGAGACAGTCGCAGCTATCATGGATTTCATTCACACCATCTGCACGCATCGAAGCTAAAGCCGACAGGGCAGTCCTGATGGAGCAGGTTTCTGCTCTCCGAAGAAAACATTTAATAGAGGATCAAGAGGAATGGTTGTGGAAAGAAAAGGAACAATTAGAGCTTGAAACTGAATTGGCAGTGACAAATGCAAAACTTCATGTCCTGAAAATTAATTAATCTCAGCGTGGTTCAAAACGTTCGGACGGCATTCATTCTTATTTTAAAAGGAACACTTCTCAAAAAGCCATTCAATGTGTTGTGTTATTCGCGTAAGTAAGAAAAGTAAAAAAACATTTTATTAGCTTTTGGGATCGATCGGGTCAAAGGTCAAGGTCATAGAAAGGTCAACATCTTATTTTTACTATAGCATGGTTATTTTTTATCCAATTGGCATGCAACTAATGCCAACATTTTCATAATTCAATGCCCAATCTTGTTATATACGAAGCTATGCGCTCTACCGAGTGCCCATCCTAGTTATATATGTATGAATATACATTAATATATATATACATTCATGAATATATGCACACACATAAGTACATACATGCATGTAAATGCATACATATAAATTAGGGCTGTCAGCGTTAACGCGTTAATCTATGCGATTAATTTGGCTGCGTTAACGCACTAAAATATTTTGACGCAATTAACGCAACTTTGTTTACTTCCGGTGTTTTTGCACTCTGTCAAGCCGCGGCAGTGTGTCTGACACTGTTTCCGTTTTTAAATCTATGAGTTTTCCGCGAAAATACGGAGCAGAAATCAGTTTAAACTCATGGTTTAATAAATCGGGTTTCCTCCTGCGTTCCTTCCTCCCGGCTGCTGCTCTGCTCCACAGACAACAGACGCACAGAGCGGCCACATGTCGGGTGACGTGGCATGGAAAGATCTCGTCACACGACACCTTCACCGTGATTTGTCAATCTGTTTGTCTGTCAACATTTTGCGAAAAAAACAACCAATGAACACTCAGTAAATCACAGAGGACCCGCCCCCCTCACAGGTGAGGCTCATTAGCAGCCAGTCAGTCAGAGAAGACAGAGAACACAAGGAGGACAAGGAGACTCATTCTATAGAGCTGAGATTGTTCTGGAATGTTTGATGTAGAACACGTGGTGTTGTGTGTCATATGCAAAAGACTTTAAAAGGTGAATTAGATTTTTTTTGTAAAATGTATAAAATGCCCCCAGCCTCCAGAGTGACACATTTGAATGCGAGTCAGTTTACAAAGCCACTGGTTCTGCTGCTGTTCAGTGTTAAAGATGACAGGACCAATGGGATCTCTAATGCACCTTGTTTTACTAATCTGATGTTTCACTGAAGAAACAATTTATCATCCACAATATTAAATGCCTAAGTAGGAGCCTCTCTGAAACACAGCTCTGTGTGAGGTTGTCTTTAACAACAAATACTATCAAACAAGCGTCTAAAACACACGCTGTCTGAAGTTATTACTGTTTAATTTAGAAGATTTAGTCTTTAGAAGAAAACCCCCCGATATTTGCGATTAATCGTGATTAATCGCAATTAATGAATTTCAAAATGTGCGATTAATTAGTTAATTTGTTTTAATCGATTGACAGCCCTAATATAAATACATAAACCCCTTCTGTGAATCCCACAAAAAAGGGTGGCACCAGTCGTATTCCTATATGAGTATCCAGGGTACACACCCTGGTCCTTGGACTCTCCCAGATCCTCAAGTAGGATTGAGACTAAGGCAACAGCTTGCTGGAGATCACTTCTATTTATAGACTTTGGTTTGGTGCTCTGTGATGTCACTAGTTATGTCACAGCACAGAACCAGAGTATATACATGTCAGTAACAATGTTTCCTTGGTGACCTTGTTAGTGACTGTCGCGGGAGCTTTGGGGAATAATATAGGGAATGACTTAATACTTTGGAAAACAAGTCAACTAACTCAAAGACTTCAGGGATGTGTTGACTTCCAGTCTGTTCATCCAAAGCATCCCCTTTGAAAATATTTGTATTTTGATATAGAAAGTAAAACCTTTCCAAACTAAAGATTAAATTGTAATTGTTGGTTTATCTGTTATCATCTCTATTTGTTTTGAAATTAGCTAATAAACTAGTTTCATCATTTTAAAAAGGACTCATTTTAATTCAGGCTCTGAAACATATCTTTAGTTGGTGCAAGATGTTACATTTTTTTATCAAAGATGGCTACGATCGAAAGAATCATAGAGGAAATTGATTATTGTGAGTAGATGGGGATGAAGGGGCTTCAGTTCTCCCCAGTGGCCAAAGTGAGACCAGTTATATCATTTTAACAGTTTATGTTGGGGTTGTATTCTTTCTGTTCTTATCCAATAGGCCTTTGACAAATATGGTACATTTGAAGGATAAACCCACGTTTCCTACTTTTTCATGAATGGACTGCATCCCTTCATATCTAACTCAGGGGAGGGGGTCAACATCACTGTTTTCTTATTTAGTTGAAACTGTCTCTCAGGGCTCTATTTCAGTGTTGGCTATCATTATTATTATTATTATTAATATAATGAATTAATATTAACTGGGGTCAATGGCTCAATGCACTTAAGTCACGTAATATTTCCAGGTCTTTATTTGATGAAAACACAGGGGAACTAGGCAGAATAAAGATGAATGAAACATTAATAGGAGTGTACTGAAGGCCTTTCCGACACATTTGCAGTCTCCACCTGCAGTGATGATGTCACTGGCTGTTACCTAATAACCAAAGAAACCTTCAAAGTTGTGTGTACCAAATCTAACTTTTTCATTAAACTACATTAAAAAACTTGTCTATGTAACAATGGCGGGTTATTTAATACTTCTCTCTTCCATAATAACTCCCTCAGGACCTCTCGTCTCCACCTGGTGTCTCCAGTGCACACATCATCAGTTTATCATTATTGTATAAGTCAGACCAAGGAGCAACACATGTTTTATTATAACACAGGTATGATTGATGTTTATATGACATAGTTGTTCAGGTTGAATTTGATAGCAGCACTCCCAGAAACAAACAAATCTTGTCGTTTCTTAACATCTTCATTTCTTTATAGATCATGACCAGGACCACGCTTATTATATGGCAACATGAAGATAAGCTATAAGTTTATAGTTTATAGTTTATTAAGGATCCCCATTAGTTTACACCATAGTGAAGACTATTCTTCCTGAGGTCCAGGCAAAATACATAACAATATAATACAAGTACATAAAATGCAGTACAGCATGATACATTTTCATAAAAACACTTAAACTTAGAAAACAACATGTACATTAAACAAGTATCAATGACCATGTGACAATTGACACGTTTCTTTATGTTTGAAGAAATAACAAGCTTCATTTTTCCACTGACCACCTGTCGGATTCTTTAATTTCACTCATTCATTCATCAAACCTTTGGCTTCTGACACCTGTCAGTCAACCTGTGAGCCAAAGCACACATCCATTTTAGAGTTTTGTAAAGGAATTAGATTCATTACAGCGGAGTACGGCGGCGCTGCTCTGTTCTACTGTGGTCAGAGGGCACCACTTTAACTGTGTGGGAACTAGCCTACAGACAGTTAACCTTGACCACATGTTCCAACACTCCAAATAGACCCTGTAATGATCACCAAGCGTAATGACTGACTGCTCTTTGGAAGGAATGCACTATGAATATACACCGCTGCCTTTTTCTTCTTTTCTTTTGTGTGTGTGTGTGTGTGTGTGTGTGTGTGTGTGTGGGGGGGGTCATTTTTACTCTATGAATTTGTTTTGTCACATTCAGAAAGCGGCAGAATTTTTTTATATATCGACCGCATCATGCGCGTATATGAAATGAGATTTCCAGAGTTTAATGCCTGACAATCATTTTTCAGCAATGCTTTAAAAACTGTGCTTCAAAAACAAGAGATACTTTTCATAATGAAATAATTTAGGACAGAGAAGGAAGTGTGCTGACATTCCTATGTGGAGGAAACGGTTCGACATGTCATGACATCAGTACTGACAGATTTACATGGTTTGTTCAGGTATAAATCACGAGGAAGGGAGGCTACAGTAATGGCTAAATTAGAGAGTAAAGGATTTCTTTAGTGACCCATACATGAAATGTGCTGTTTTTCTCTCTTTCCATGGCAACCAGCTTTCCTTTGTGAGTCGACTGACACAAACACAACGTTTTCATAAACTTTTCACCATTACAATGAAGCAGGGTTAAAATACAACGAACATGTGAACTAAATCATATACTTACACAATATTAGTTATTAACTTGATTAATAAATAGTCAATCCGTCAGAAAGTTGATCTAATGTGTGATTTGCCAGCAATGTGCATGCTGTGTATGATTAACTGCTTTATTGAAAGGGATGACAACATGTATTGGCCTCGATCACACTATGCTTTTTTCTTTATAAGCAACCACAAACTTTACTAATCCCCCCTCCCCCTCCCACCTTTCCCTATAAATCACTGAGCTACTGGAAACACCTCTAATGCTGTAGAATAAGCTACACTCCTCTATGATTAATAGCCAACACTGTGACAGATACTCTGTGAATAACACTTTCAATGTTTGAGCTGAAGTAGCCGAGGCGCTGTTCAAACCTGACGGCTGAGCTTTTAGAGCTGCGCGCGCACTCAGAGGATCCAGCAGCAGCGACGCGCGTCATTGCCAGTCATTTCAGACGGAGTGATTCACAATTGTTGCTGTTTTGACGTTTTGTGTTTAACAAGCTGGACATAGACAGTCTCTCACCGGGATGCCAAAATCTGAGAAGTGTGCGTATGTGAGTGTGTGTGTGTGTGTGTGTGTTCGCGTGTGTCTGTGTGTGTGTGTGTGTGTGTGTGTGTTAGCGTGCTAGTAGGCTACCAGGAACAAATGATCATTCAAAGTTAGTACATTTTCATCATAAGGAGCAGAGGTGTCAAAAGTATTCACATTCATTACTCAAGTAGAAGTTTAGATACTAGGGTTTAAAAATACTTCTGTAAAAGTTGAAGTATCAACTCAAGCTTTTTACTTAAGTAAAAGTATAAAAGTACTGGTTTCAAAACTACTTAAAAGTATAAAAGTAAAAGTAATGTAAGGGGATTTTTTCTCCATTAAAGACAAACTCTTAAGCCGCGTCTCAGGGGCCTATAGTGACAGGGACCCCACATCCCCCCAAAACAATATTTCCCCCCCCCCCCTCCTCCACGTCATGCTCGCGTAGGTCTCCTCGCGCCACCAAACGGGCGCACCTCCCTCTCCTCTGACCCGCAGCATCAGACCAACAGGTCATGACGGTGTTTGTCCTCTGACAGTGTTTTGTGATAAATCAACCAGCTTTAGAGCTGTTTACTGACTAGTTATGTTTAGAGAATGGAGAGAGGGAGAAGAGAGAGAAGAGAGAAACGAGAGAGAGAGGAGAGAGAGGAGAGAGAAGAGAGAGGAGATTATTCAATCTTATTTTGTTCTATTTAACAGGGGCTAGTCTAGGATTTGCGTGGCCAGACTTAAAAACACATCATACGGCCTCTCTGGTATTGTTCAGAGGGTCAAATGTGGAGGCGGGCCGTATCCGGCCCGCGGGCCTTATTTTGAGGACCACTGCTCTTGGCTGTTGATGTCTATCAATATCGCTCATTTTGAAAATGAGGTCAGAGGGCAACACGGATCAGACCAGCGAGGAGGGCGATACGTTGCTGGCATCACGACCCATTAGCCAATCAGAATGCTTGTACTATTGTTGCCATATAATAATTCATCTTTATTCATAAAGAAAATGTACGCTAGCGGTCTGATGCTGCAGAGGAGACGCAGGCCGAGGATGTATTGCATCATCAGTGTAATGCTGCTTATTCTTCAACTCGGTCAGAATTTTCTTTTAGACATTGGTTGCCCTTTTCTTTTTTTTGAGCACAGGCCCCCCAAAATGTCTGTGCACGTGCCTGCCGAGCGTTATGGGTTTGTGTATCTGGTGGACTTATTACATGTGAAAAAACAGTCGGGAGAACAAACGTGTCGCTCAGCCCACGGCTTCACTCTCTTTATTTTCTCCCCATACTCCCGTTACCTTTTGTCTCTACGGCAACCCCGAAGGGACATATCATCTGCAACAGCAAAACACCTGAAATAGTCTGTTACACTACATTTGGGCTCCAACACAGACCTTACTTCAGGTATCTAACCAAATAAACACACTACTAACCTGTTTTAACTGGGTTTGAAGACTCATTCATGCAGATTTTAAGATATTTAAGATCTTAAGGCAATTAGAAGGACACCATTCATATTAGATATTACTTTTTTAAGTGTGCAAATTCAAGATCTAAACAGGTATATGGAAACACACTGAATGTACTGTAAACACATCCCAAACAGCTAAAACGATGAGAATATCCAAACGTGTGTGTGTGTGTGTGTGTGGTTGATTGAAAACAGCTTTTTACTCTAATGGTACACATCACGGGTGAGTGACACGGGCAGCACACTGAGTGTTTCCACCTCGCCAAACTGGCGCAGATGGAAGAGCAAGGTGAGCTTCCGGGTCTTGGTCCTGAGCACCATGAGTGAGGCCAGGATCTGGTCGAGCAGGAGAAGGAGGTAGAGGGAGTGGACGGCTCTCTCTAGGCCAGTGGTTGACAAAAATGTTCCTGCCCCACCGGACAAACAAAATTGTAACTAAATGGTCCACGCTGAATTTGTATTAAAAAACAACTTTGTATGACTCCTGTGACTGTGCTTTTTCAAATAAGTGAATAAAGAAAATTACAATAACTTAACCAAACCACAATGCTCCATCAGACAAAAACAATAAAAAGTGCACTTTGTCACTTTGTTAGAACAATGCAAATAAAGTTGTGCAAAAACAAGTGATGTTTGCCAAATAGCTTATTGTGGCTGCAATTAAAACATTTGCATTGGATATCTTTTAAAGATAATAACAATAAGTGCAAACTGTAAAAAACAAATCAAGTTCAAATATTTGGCAATAAAGAGTTGTACACTAAATATCTTATATACCTTGTTAATCTACTCTCTACTGAGCTACACGTGAATCACAAAGGAGGTCGGATGTCGCGAGCGTGGATGCGCAAGCGCAAGCGTCACCTGTTAACGGCCTAACCGAAACGTAAATATTTACAGGTACTTTTGTATTAAGTTAAATTCTCCGCACTGCCCCCCACTGGTATAGTCTAATTATATATTTAGTTCTGGAATCATTTCAGTTATTTGTTTTTTAAGTAATAGTCATTTTATGAATGTCAATAAAGAGCAGTTGGCCTTACACGTATCAATAAACACAACATACCCCTTTTAGCCACTACATTGGTGTTGTTTCAACAATTCGGCTGCAGGCGGTTATAGGTTCAGCAGATTTGAACAGATTTGTATTAATGACGGTTATTTTTCAATATATAATTAGTTGCTGATTATTTTCTCCATTAATTAATTTAATGTTTGTTTTTGTTTTTTTATATAATAGAGTTAAATGCCCTCACTATTATCAGATTAAAGTAACACCCTGATAATTCTTGTTTCGTTAATCCAACAGTAGAACATACAAATATATATATATATATATATATATATATATATATATATATATATAATAACAATATTTAAAAATCATTAAAATTAGGAAAAAAGGGAAAGTAGCACATCTTCAAATTGGAACCATAACGTCCATCCATCCATTATCAATACCGCAAATCCTCATTAGGGTCGCGGGGTCGTTGGAGCCTATCCCAGCTGACATAGGGCGAAGGCAGGGGACACCCTGGACAGGCCGCCAGTCCATCGAGGGTACGGAACCATAACGTTTTTTTAATTATTTAAAGTGAAATTTATCAATATATTCTTTTACTTTTTTTCTCTAAAGTAACTAATTGATTAATCGAATAATAATCTGAGCAACACTTTGGTAGTTTTACGACAAAATGTATAAAGTATAACTATTATTTATCATTATAGTATTGTGTAGGTGTAGGAGATAAAACGTTATAATAATATGATAAACATATAAATGATAATGTTAGAAAAGCAAACAAGGGAACCAGAAAATACATGTATGTTTCTATTGACTTCTAATATTCCTTTTAAATAGCAGACATTTTGAATTATGATATTGAATTTGAATTTTTAATTTCCTCCCTTGACCGAGGAGGCAACAGTGTTTTTGCAATAAAATAGATTAGATGGCAAATAAAATATCTGCAATGAATTGACCACTGATAGGCAGTATGCAGTTGGTAATATTGATTTTTTCAGACATTATCGTCAAGGGATGTGGTGTGAAATAGTGGAGGGGACAAAATAACTACATGCCTTTATTTATTTTTATTTTTGACAGGAGACTTTTATTGAGGTGAGAAAATTCCATGGCAGACACCAAAAACATGCATTAACATACCATTGCAAAGCCAAGGTTAGCGAACCTGGACCCTACTCACTTATTACCCCTAACTACCCCTTTGGAAATATACATCTATAACGTTTGGCACTCAGACCTCTAATAACAACCGACTAACAACCAGTCATTATAGGGGCTTGAGCTGGAGATTTACAAATCTGCGGTTCAGCGGTGTTGGACGGGTTCCCTTTGCTTGGAAATGGTTATTTCATGGAGGACATGGCGAGCTGCGTGATAAAATCTTGTGATTTATTCCTGGCGGCTGATAATTACTGGTGTCTTGTCACCTGTCAAAAATGAATGGACGGGGAGAGTCCGAGGCTGTAGTCGTCATGCTCTTTACACCACAGCAGTAAATCTGACATGTTTGTGAAGCCATAAATCACAGCTAGTGATAAAGTACTATGCACTTCTTGGAGCTGAGCAGCCTGGGCTGAACATTTCATACAGTTTTAGCCATACAGGTATGCATAGGATCAGCAGAGTTATTGAAAGGTGTGGTAAGTACAGTGGTGGAAGTGGTTCCTTTACGGGATCTGTACCAAAAACAAAAATGCTCAGACATCATTATTGTGTTCCATCGTCTGTGCGTCTTTAGCCACAGTAGGACGCTACACAGTGATATGCCCAATATCTCAAGTTTAGACTCTTTTCTATTGCATGCTAGTAAAACGTGTTTTTTGTTTTGTTTAACTTTCGAATTTGAAGTTTTTCGAACTTGAAGTTATTTAAGTATGAACACTCATGGTGTCAGTGGGAAATATTTGATACACACAAAACACAATCACAGTGGTTCTGACGTCACATTCAGGTTTGAATTAGAGATGGGGGACATTTACTACCATTCCAAATGATAGTGACTCTGCTATCTATACAATTCAATCAGTTTGGATTCAAATGGAGAAGATTTGAGCTCAATGTGGAATGAAAGTTTGACTGATGAACTGCTTTAGTGCATGTCTTCAATGTCTTTCAAAGCAAAAAGATAATTGATCCATGCGAAGAAAACAAATATATAAATTTTTCTTGAATTCTGTAGCAAATTAAATTGTCAAATCTTTTACAGCTGAAACTCTGGGCTGTAATTGTTGTGAAGGTTGGCATCTCAGAGCCGCAACACATCCAATAAAGACAAGTGGACAGGAAGGAAGCAATGCTTGTCAACGACCCCCAGTTCAGGGCCTCCTCCTTACCCTTCAGTGACTTGATCTGTTGCACTTGGTCAGAGGTCCAGTGGAGTTACAGCGTATTCACTATTCACTGTCCACTGCGGTACCTGACAAGTGCATCTTCCTTTTGTGTCAAGAGGAGTGAGAGGTGTAAACAACACTGTTTCTCTGCTTCATAAATATTAGTTCAGAAATATTTTAATGTTGTCACTGTTTAAAATGTAACCACATCTTGAATAACAAAAGGTTATGAAAGATCAATAGCCTCACAGGCAACAATTGCAGGTTCTAATTGTAAGATATTTCCCCTTGTTTTTCCTCTCTCTTTGAAGTCGAGGGCTCGCTCTGCTCCTGTCCTCAGGTGCTGGTCGGGCCTGATTTATGGAGTTGGGTTCTAAATTACATGGCCCCTAAACCTGAGCGCTGAGATACAGAGTGAGCGGAGGATCGCCACTCGAGAGACAACTAATTGCTGGGACAAATCTAGCCTGTGCTAGATAAGAAGGTTCCTCCCTTCCCAGACCTGAGAAAATGGGAAACGTGGATAACAGATTGGGCCACTTGAATAAATGTGCAATTTGTCCTAAACGTCCCAGAAACTAATAGTTAGGGAGCCCCAGTGGTTGAAAAGGAAGTAGTGTGAAGAGAAATAAACAATCTTAGCACCTTACATTGTTAATTTGTAATGACAGGGATTGGATCACGTGACTGTTCAAAACTCCACAACTTCATGGAAAGTCTCAAGTAAAAACACGCAACCGGAGTCTGGGGTTATGGGAGCCGAAAACAGTGGCATCAAATCCTCCGAAAAGGTGTTAAAGGAAGTGTCAACTTAATTGCTATCCAAATAATTAGTATGTTTTGCGTGCGTTTTACACTGACGTGAAATGTTGAAACTCCTCTGTTAGAGCCTGCAAGGGATGTGAGGGAGAGTCAGAGGAGGAGGAGGAGGAGGAGGTGACAGTGCCATTCACCCGCAGGGCGCTCATAAACCTGGGGAAGGAGAGAGAGTGCACCATTCCTCAAAGGTGACTTCAAGAGCTTTATAAAGCAGGCCAACCTGTCTTGTCGAGGCACAAGTAATCAAGAGGCACCGGAGGAGTCAGAGGAGGAGAATATCTGGGCTGTCGGCATAGCAGCAAATACCGACAGCCCCACGAAACAAACCGGGGAACACCGGGGGAGCGCCGAGGCGTCTGCAAACGCAGCCACTTCACGACAACAAGCAGGAAGACGTGCCGCACACTCATCCAGTCTCCCGGTTTTAGAAACGATGAGCTGCAGCAGTGTTGCAGGATCGGAGTTCTCTGAGGAAGAGCTGGAGCTTGGCGCCCTGTGCCAAGGGGAACACGAGGGAAGTCCCAAGGCGTCTTTCCAGGACAGCGAGAGCTCAGTGTGCAGCCCGAGCGACACCGAGGAAGGCCAGACCAAGAAACGCAATCGTCCCGTCCGCTCAAAGGCGCGAAGAATGGCCGCAAACGTCCGCGAGAGGAAGCGCATCATGGACTACAACCAGGCCTTCAATGCCCTGCGCGTCACTCTGAACCATGACCTCAGTGGCAAGCGGCTCTCCAAGATCGCCACGCTGCAGAGGGCCATCAACCGCATCTCCGCTCTCTCGGTATTCCTGAGCTCCAACCCCCCAGGGAAGCCCTGCGCCCACCGGGAGTGCAACAGGTCAGCGGCGGTGCCAGCTGCCCTGGGAGTGACTCGACTCGAGCAGACCCGGGCGACGCTTCCTCGCCCGGAGCACCAGAGCTACGGCCCCTGGCACTCGTCCATCTCTCACCAGGTGCAGCCGCAACAAGGGCCTCACATGCACCGGCTGCCCACGGAGTCGCACGTCTACATGGATAACGCTGCGTCATCGTGTCCGCCGTCTCCACACTACCCTTGTTATCCCACCGAGGGGCAGCTTTACGCGTATGGACACTGCGGCAGCCCCCACGAGCATCCGCCCAGTCCTCTAAGGTACCCCCAGGTGGGTGAGGGGCTGGGGTACCAGCCGGGCGTGTGGGCCTCCTGCACTCAGAAATACATGGACGCTTTTGTGGAGCCTCCTCCAGCTCTTGGGCTCCCCTGGCAGGTGAGCTACCCGGAGCACAGTCTCTCGCTGGGCTCTGACATCCTGTGACGGGGGACGCCCACCACTGTGGGCTCTGAACACCGCCGGACAACTTCAGGGAGAGAACGCTTTGTGTTCCTGCCGTTGCACTCAACTCAGTATTACACAGCGGAGTCATTGTGATGTAATGAACAGATATGAATAAGAGTGCAATGGCAATCCACAATGCAGAATGTTGTACATATTGCAAAGTGTATTTTGCCCTGGCATTTCAAAAATGTTGAATATAAAGAATGTGTCTGCTGTAGGTAACTCAACCGCAATATTGTGTCTGATTGTCTCATTGTCATCGTTTTATCTTCTGCAGAAACTAAAATAATTGAAATGGCACTTAATGCATGATATTAAATGGAAACTTAACCACTTACTGTAATAGGACCACAAAGAGCCATTAGTGGTCTGATTAACACACAAGGGACCTCTTCATATGTGCGACACTGTTATGTAACTTGTTCTTACGTTGGGATTTGAATCCAAAAGTCCAACATCTGCTCATGTATTTATTATACTCTGTATTGCATAAGAGATACTGTTTGTAAAGTTTTAAAGAGTTTGTACATTGTTTTCCAAATTAAATGTTCAAATGATATGACACCCGTCCGTCATGCTTCATTTCATAACAACATTGTTTGGTTGTAATTTCCTCGGTTCTGACTTCGACATGGCACGAGCACAACATTCAGCTTGAGTGTGCACGC
This sequence comes from Liparis tanakae, assembly GCA_036178185.1. NCBI lineage: Eukaryota > Metazoa > Chordata > Actinopteri > Perciformes > Liparidae > Liparis > Liparis tanakae. The sequence continues at coordinate 14,904,394 of CM070088.1, forward strand.
TTGTCTGTGTGTGTGTGTGTGTCTGTGTGTGTTTGTCTGTGTGTGTATGCACTTGTTTATGTGTTTGTGTATGTGTGTCTGTGTGTGTGTGTGTCTGTGTATGGGGGGGGGGGTGTATGTGAGTGTGTGTTTGATTACAGCCTGAGGACAGCAGCCTCTACCACTCTTGAGTCTGAGATGACAGAGGTCCTTCACACAGTTGAAAAATGTCCTTACAAGTCCACTCTTGCCATATATTTTCTGTGAGAAGAAAAGTCAAGGTGCTATTTACACACAGTCAAATTAAATTATTGGCCAACGGGGAGGAGGTCAACACTGACACCATTTGTGCCAAAAAAAAAACAATAAGCAATGCAGGGGTATGAAAAGTGCATGTAATGCATATGTGATTCCTGACGTCTTTGCTTCTGAAGTACATGTCAGTTAAAACGGTTGCAACAGCAGCATGTTAGATCAGATTAGATAGATTAGTAATAGGTCAGTTAATACAAACAGTGTTAGTTCTAACCACAACCTGTACCTCCCGGGGTCCCCCCCCCCCTGTCATGGAAAACAGCTTTAATATTAGACTATAGGACGGGCTCATCGACAGATTTATGTGGGCTCAGGAAGGAAGACTGTGCCCCGTCATCAGCGCGGTGAAATCCCCTGTCGGGCTGCACTGGCCGCAGGTGGAACTGGGTGTGTGAAGAGTTTGTTTTTTTGAACATCCCGGAGGTCTCCCAACGAGGGCCCCGAGACACCGCTGGAAAGAGTTGGCCCCCGGGGAGAGCTACTACGGGCTTTGGTGGAGAAATAAATGGTGTGGTGCCGCAACAATTAGCAGGCAGGAAGGAAAGGGTCTCCATGGACAAAGAGATGAATGGAGAGGAGGAGGATGTGTGCGGTGAGAAAGAAAAGGGGGAGAGTGGCTTCACTTTGAGGCCGTCGTTCGCAGACGTGACTCACCAGAAGACCTTGACTCACCAGCGAGAGACGAGTGTGGCTGACAGCGCTCAGTGACGGCACGTCTCTCCTCCTCCCTCCCTGGCAGACAGCGCTGCACTCACTTCAGTTTATCTACTCGTCTGGATCCTCGAGTGAAAGTGGGTCTACCAGCACGACGGGACGAGACCTCACTCGTTTCTAGACTCTACGGCAGGTAAATAAGGGTGAGAAAATAACAAGTTAGCGACAGAATGGGAGGATTGGAAAGTATTTTCACTGGGAACTTATGGAGCGTCTAGAAAAACTGATAAAACACAAGAATGACTCTGTTTAGTAAAAAACATTTCATGAGAACTGTTTATCACATGATGTGATTATATCTACATAGAATAAACAACACCATTACACATTGTAAGTGTGTCTTAAGAATGTCACTTAATACTTTTTATATTCAGCACCTGCACTGTGAGTTGATTAATGATCACTCGACTGATAGAAAATCAAAAGTGTCCAATTTCAGAGCATTCCTATTGCCTCCGAATGGCTCTTAACAGGCGACGTCTGAGCTGGCTAGGAGCTAACGGTGATAACAGCGGTGATACTCTCATATTCTAATTTATATCCATACATAGCAGATAGTTGTTTGACGCTATATTAATGCTCTGATTTCTGATATGATATTGAAAGAATGTCTTTGAGATTTGGGGCTGTGTGGCGGACAACATGTTCACACGTCACCTTCTGAGCTCTAGGAACCCACAACAGACTTTTTGTCATAATATTTTGGCATTTTTTAAAACAAAATTAATTTGGAAAAATAACTGACGGATAAATCAATAAAGGAAATAATCAGTAGCCTTACTCCGAAATGTATAAAACAGCATAGGCTGTTGACCAAAATCAGTTTGAGTCAAGAGGTTCTCCAACAACGTTGTGGAGTCTGTGTGCTGAAGTGCTTCCCGGTCAACGCTCACGTAGAACTGTGACTCACTCGAGGTCTTACCTCACTTCTCCCACATGCGAGCATGTCGAGCAGTGATGCATCTTTTATTCCGACTCCCTCCGCTGACGAGCTGACGGAAAAGAAAAACAAGCACTAATGAGAGGAATGGTTCCAAGACGCGAGGATGTGTTTTCGTGATATGAGTCAGCCTTCAGAGTAAAGACGCATGTTGATATGCTACATACTGCCCCCTGATCCCCGAAGCACACACACACACACACACACACACACACACACACACACACACACACACACGCACCTCCCCACACACCATGCTGTTGTGACATCATCGGTGAAGGTGCCAGAAGACATGATGTGACTTTATTCCCATAACATTTACAAACAAGCACACTAAACCTGAATTTCTGCCTGAGACACACAACAGGACGCATAGGGAGTAATAGACATATGTCATGTGACCCAGTGAGGTTTATTTTTGAAGAGCAAGCTTTACTTAAAATAATATCCTTTGAATTCTAACAGTGGACACTATACGGTAAGTCTATGTTAAATCAAAGGAAAGGCAATGAGAAAGCTCTTCTTCCTTCACCAAGGACGTTTCTGTCGGTATATTGTCATGTGCGCATCCCCCCAGAGATTTTGATCTCCTCCGAAATTGGTGCCTAACACTTCCTCTGTGTTTTATGAACATCAGGCTGGTAGTGTTATGGTAATCCTGCTGACAAAAACTACCAAACCAATCCAAACACATGCCCTTGTTGGTGGTAATGATGGAACTGATTGTTGTTCGTTTTTTGTTTTTTTCTCGGAGACAATCCTTAAAACAACAAAAAACTCTCCGACAATCAAATGAGGATTGCGCTACTAATAGTGACATTGTTTACGGATTCTATTCGAGCAATGTTACATTTTTACGACTTTTCTATTATTGCATCCAGACATTCTATGTTTTGGGGCTAAGCCCACTCAATACCATCCACACATACGACAAGTAAGAAACAACAACACTGACATGGAATGTGCTCAACACCCACATAGAGTCACAGTTTAAGGTCCATAAACTGGAGAACCTTCATATCTTTATATAGAGAAACGCTTGCCACACTCAATCATTCATGAGGTGTTCCCTCTGCCCTTTTCCTGGGACGAGACAAGACGCAGCTCGTTTTATTGATCTGTTTGGATTCAGCGAGCAGCGAGCGGTTTCACTACTGAGCACTAGATGGAGACAAGACGATGGAGCCCAGCTGTATGTTGAGCCAGTGAAGAAACCTGGAGCCTGGGCTCCATGATACGAGCACAAAACTAACACAGGAAACCATTTATTTCATATTCCTTTCAAAAGATCCGACAGTTGTGTAGGTTATCGTCATAAACAACACACCAGACTGTGTGGATGTCAACAGCAGAAACAGCTTTATGGAAGGATGCAAAAAGAACGGTCTCTAGTCTTCAAGAGTGTATTTGATGTGACAATACCAAGCCTGGGCACGTGAAAAAATGGAAGCCTATTAATTTGTTTTGTTGTGTGTCTACTTTCAGATTTTTGTTATTCCCCACAGTGAATATTGTTCTTTGAATTATAGGTAGACATTTCCCCTTCACTGTCGGTCACAAACGGAGAGCGCTGTGTTTGAATTCCCTGCTGCAGCTGGACGATGTCACATCGTGTCAGATATTACCGAAATTTGGATGCAAAACCCACTGTTGTAGATTTACTTTGAAAATGTAATATTTAGTGCTACACACACAAGGGAAAAAACACTTTGTTGCACTGACAAAACAAATGCATTGGAGTGCGCTCGTAATAGAGATGTCTGCATTATTCAGTGTTTGACATTAACATTAGCAATGTTCTGGGAGCTCGTTACCCGCCGCGATATCAACGCTGGTGTCAGTGAGAGTTGTCACGACCAAACGTGGTCACAGGGACACACTACTGGAGGGACGAAACAAGGACACACTACTGGACATACTACACAGGGACACACTACTGGAGGCACTATACACAGGGACACACTGGAGGGACGACACAAGGACACACTACTGGACAGACTACACAGTGAGTGTGACACATTACTGGAGGCACTATACACAGGGACACACTACTGGAGGGACAACAAAGGGACACAATTATAGAGGGACTATACACAGGGACACACATACTCGTTGGGTCAGGAGAGGCCTCGACTGCCATCATGAAAAGTAAAGAACAAATAATTAATATTAATATTGCTCCACTGATCTGTGCTATAAATGGAATGTATCTATGATTCCAATCATTTCAAGCATTTCATAATCAAAATCGTTGAATGTGCGCATGTCCTGTTCAAACAGAGGCAGTGACGAGCTGCGCTTCACCTCAGATTGTACAATCCCTCACAAACTGTGAGCGCATCCCTTTTGCTTTTCTCATTGTTTGCCACCACTGTAATATTTGTAAACAGTTGTATTATATATCCTTTCTTTCCATAGAATAGGTTGTATGTGTCACATACGTTGATGGGATTAAATATGTACCTATGTGTGTGTATAGAATGCTGATATTAAACATGAAAAACAACCAGGAGTCAATGTGCAAGCTGCCAATTGAATGGTGATTTTAGCTCCTCTATTGGGTTCATATATTGTTAAATGTGATCCTGAAAGAGTGGCGCACCACACCGGACGTCACTCAGCCAGTAACAGGCGTTAGGCTCTGTAGCTCTGGGCTGTTTACAAATGAACAGGCCGCCGTAAAGGACCTGTACTCGTCTGCTTTACTACATCTTAAAAAGAAGTAGCTCTGAAAAGGAAGAAGAGAGGAGCCCGCTGTTGCTGTTCCTGGGTCCGTGTCCGTTTTGATCGTTTGTTTTTTCGTTTCATTCAAAATACGGAATACGGAAATAACGTGGTTTCTTCGATTTCCGTTTGAAACCACAAACGGGAAAACGGAAAAACACTTTTCCGTTTCTGTCGTCTGAAACCAAAAACGATATAACGGAAGTGCTTAAAATGAAAGTCAAAAATAAAAGCCAGTGATACCTATTCATATTTACCAGGCATGTGCACAGACATTGGGGCAGGTGCTCAAACCCCCAAAAAGGGCACCCATCGGCAAAATTATTTTTCTATTGATCACTGTAACTTGAAGTTAAGTTATTGGTTGCTAGCAACACCTGAACACATTGTGTTGTGAGAAGACATGAGAGCTGAATTTTTTTCTTTTTTTCTTTGAACATTACAATTTGTTTTTATTTACAAAATGATAGGAGCGAAGACATTTTTTTTTTACTAACCTCGACCACTCGGGAAATGTGGGAAAATGCTGCCAAATATCAAACCTCTGTAAAAAGGTTAAAAAGCCTCAGTTGGATATTTCCGGACATGACCTCACTCTCGGTTAGTAAGAATTTAGAAGTGTTGCGTTTACTCTTCTCACCCTCTGCAATGCTCATACGAGATTGATCTTTGTAAAACTGGAACAGACAAAACAAAGGGAAACATACCATATAAAACAATGTGGCACAAGGATAGCATGACACAGAGAGCTAGCGTTGAATTCTTGTGACTTTTATAAAATTAATTAATAAGTTCAACATACTTTCGAAATAGTCTAAATAGCATTTAAACGACAAACAGAATATGCATGCCTGTATTTTTCTCCCTCTCTCTCTTCTCTAAACATAACTAACGTTAGTAAACAGCTGGACAAGGCGTTGAAATTAATTTTTTTAGGAAGCGATGGACCAGTTGTGACGTCATGTTTTCAGCAGCGCTAATGTCAACGTGGTTAATTCATCACCAAACAACGTTGGGGGCACAAACACCGACATTACCTGTTTGTCTGATGCTGCGGGTCAGAGGAGAAGGAGGCTTGTCCATATGGCGTGGCGCGAGGAGCACTGCCCTAGGCTCTAAGTGGAGGAGAGAGAGGGGGATTCTCACAAGAACTCAAATTTATTCCCTGTCAGATATCGAAACATTTGGGGGGAATTGATGACAGAGAGTATTTTCTATTCTTAAATACTTATTAATGAAGAAAGAATGTGTCTCCAAGGTGTATCTGTGCACGTGCCTGGTATTTAGTGTTCTATGATGCAAACACATAGTAGGGTAACGCTATTAATAATAAATAAATAAACGTGGATATGTTAGCGACAGTCAGTTTAATATTCATGTATATATGTACACAGCAAGAATCGCCTTGTCACTTAATCGTTGTATTGTTTTATCTGCTGTCTCTGGTTGAGCACTAACCCGATGCACCATATGGATATGATATGAGGGTTTTTGATTGGCAGTTGGCTCCACCGTCCACTTGAGTTATAACCATTTAGAAAACAATATATTTGTTCATGTTGTATCTCGTATAATATTATTTACCAAGATGAGTAATGAGAGCACTGGTGTGAAAAAAATATTATGAAACAACAACCCAAAAAGGGAAATATAAAAACTAAAATGTTAGTGTATACAAGTTTTAACCATTAGAATATGATTTATAATCCAATATGAAAATCATAACAAAGGGTTTGCTGACCAAGTAGTTTCTAATAATACAAATATATTTTTAGATTTTGATGTACATTTATTCATTCAACTCTTCAGAAGATAACTCAATACTGTACACAGTCTATGTGACAAATAAAATACTTTATAACGCGTTAGTAATAATCATGTCTCGTTCAGCCTGAATTGTCCGTCTCCTTCTGGATTTGTGAGCAGATGCAAACAGCTGCTTCCTGTGTGAGTGAGGCGCTTCCTGTGTGTGCGAGGAGCTTCCTGTGTGTGCGAGGAGCTTCCCAAAGCCACCAGCATAGAGGAACAGACTGAGACAAACTAGTTCCTCTGTGCCGGTGGGAACGAGGCGGGTGGTGTGGCGTTTGGGTGGACGGGCAAGGGGGTCCTGATTACTTCACCATGTCTGGCACTCTCTGGGTCTGGGTGCTGAGACTGGTTCAGTGGTCTCCTGAGGGTAACGGGTTGGTTCACCCTCAGCTGCCCCAGGAGTGAAACAGAAGAGTCCTGCCCTGTTTGATACAAACCAGAGATGAATACATTTGAACTGAACTACACAACCTTTACATTATTTTGTTGAATCTGGCCTCCAATGATTGGATCGTATTAATGATACTTCTGTAGTCTTAGTGAGAGATTACTTACTCCGCCCACTAAAAGAAAGGCAACCGCCGCTCTTCATCTGATCCATCCTTCTCATGTGGTCCTCCATCCTTGTCGTTGTCAAGGAGATCCTGGAAGTTGATTCACAGCAATCGATACCTAAATAAAAAACTTGGAGACTTTACTTAACGTTAGTAATTAGAACCATGCAAAGCAGCCAACCCCGCCAGACGTGAGGGAAGGCTGTCTGGCACTTTATCCATTGGGGCAGACGGGCGAGTCCTCTTCCCTGCTCCTCCTGGTGGACTCTTCTGGTTTCTGGGGGACTGGGGCCGGAGCTTCTTCAAGACGTTCCACAGCTAATTGGCAGCTCTCTTTTGGATATTATTAATGTGTCTTTGTTAACAGGCCACGTACCACATTCCTTCAAAGTATCTGTAATTAAACCTCTCCTGAAGAAGCCCACTCTGGATCCAGAGGTTTTGGCTAACTACAGACCGATCTCTAACCTCCCCTTCCTCTCTAAGATCCTTGAGAAAGTGGTCGCAAATCAGTTGTGTGACTTTCTACATCAGAATAGTTTATTTGAAGAGTTTCAGTCAGGATTTAGAAAACACCACAGCACAGAGACAGCACTGGTGAAGATTACGAATGACCTCTTAATGGCAGCAGATAAAGGACTTCTCTGTACTGGTCTTGTTAGACCTTAGTGCTGCATTCGACACCATTGACCATAACATCCTATTACAGAGACTGGAGCAGTCGATTGGTATTTCAGGCACCGCCCTAAGTTGGTTTAAATCCTATTTATCAGATCGATCTCAGTTTGTATTTGTAAACGATGAAGCCTCAATGACTACCAACGTTAGTCACGGAGTTCCACAAGGTTCTGTGCTTGGACCAATTCTATTTACCTTATACATGCTTCCTTTGGGCAATATTATCAGGAAACGCTCTATAAACTTTCATTGTTATGCAGATGATACTCAACTATATCTATCGATAAAACCAGAGGAGACTAACCAACTCACTAAAATTCAAGCATGTCTTAGTGACATAAAAACATGGATGACCGGCAACTTCTTGATGTTAAACTCAGACAAAACCGAAGTAATTCTACTCGGCCCTGAGCACCTCAGAGATCAATTATCTGGTGATGTGATTTCTGTAGATGGCATTACTCTAGCATCCAACACCACTGTAAAGAATCTCGGCGTTATCTTTGATCGGGACTTGTCCTTTAACTCCCACATAAAGCAAATCTCAAGGACTGCATTCTTCCATCTACGTAATATTTCAAAAATCAGGCACATCTTGTCTCAAAAAGATGCAGAGAAATTGGTTCACGCGTTCATTACTTCGAGACTGGATTACTGCAACTCCTTATTATCAGGCTGCACTAATAAATCTCTTAGGTCCCTCCAGTTGATCCAGAATGCTGCAGCTCGTATTCTCACTAAAACTAAGAAAAGAGATCACATTACTCCTGCACTAGCTGCTCTGCACTGGCTCCCTGTAAAATCAAGAATCACTTTTAAAATTCTTCTCTTAACTTACAAAGCCTTAATTGGTGATGCACCATCATATCTTAAAGAGCTTGTAGTACCGTATCGCCCCACCAGAGAGCTGCGCTCACTAAATGCGGGGCTACTTGTAGTTCCTAGAGTCTCAAAATGTAAAATGGGAGCCAGAGCCTTTAGTTATCAAGCTCCTCTTTTATGGAACCAGCTTCCACCTTCAGTCCGGGAGGCAGACACAGTCACCACATTCAAGAGTAGACTGAAGACTTTCCTCTTTGACAGAGCTTATATTCAGGGCTGAATCAGGTTTGCCCTGGTCCAGCCCCTGGATATGCTGGTATAGGCTTATAGCTGCTGGGGATGTTTAGGATGCACTGAGCACCTCTCTCCTCTTTTCTTTCTCCTATGGATGAATCTTCATCTCTCCATCACACATGACTAACTCTGCTTTCTCCCCGGAGTCCTTCTGACTTCACGTCTCATGGGGTCATCGGACCCTATGAGACGGCATACATCCCATCTGCTGATGGACCTTCGATGGTTGGATCGGGAGTTCCTGCCACCAGCTGTGCCACTGCCCTGCTGGGACTCCGCCCACTCCTCCACTCGGGTGGTCTCCAAACTCTCCATCGTGGAATATGCCTAAATATGAACTATTGATAAACTCTGTCAAATTCATTGAATGTATTTTAACTCTAAATCTGTCCTTCTGTACACATTACATCTATTGCATCTGTCCATCCTGGAGAGGGATCCTCCTCTGTTGCTCTCCTGAAGGTTTCTTCCCTTTTCCCCCCTGAAGGGTTATTTGGGAGTTTCTCCTGATCCAATGTGAAGTTTTGGGGCAGGGATGTCTATATGTACAGATTGTAAAGCACTCTGAGACAAATTTGTAATTTGTGAAACTGGGCTATACAAATAAACTGAATTGAATTGAATTGAATTAAAGGGAGGGTGAGAGGATAGCCAGCGGGAAAGGAATAACCAAGGACAGATACGGGATTATATTTCTGTCAGAACGGATCCTTCTCAAATTTATCAACAAACCTTGGACCGCTTTCACTGTATATACACTGTATAGACTTTGAATTTCCTTCATTATTTCATTTTCTTAAATTGAATATGTCCTGCTATTCTATTGTATATATTGTGTGTTTACTCTTTAACCTAGCTTGCTGCTTCTACAATCAAAGTTCCCCCTGTGGATGAATAAAGTATCTGTTCATCTCTCCATCTCTCTATCTCTATTGCCAAGTATGATTTCACGTACAAGAAATGTGTCATGGCGGGTGGCGCAACATTGAACAATAACATTAAACAATCAACAAGCAACACAGTGCAAGAATTGTAACATATTACATTTACAGTAGAATATAAAATAAAGTGCACCTGCAAACAAATAACAGTACTTTAAAGAGTCTAATGCACTCGTAAGTTTACACACGGAGCGACTGTACTTTGAAACAAAGTTCTTTTTTGGGGGTTAAAATCATCTCACCGTTGTCTGCGGCGCACACGTATACGCGCCATGGATAACCTGGATGGATAACCTCGCGATGTGTAGGTAGCGCCTTCTGCCACCGCCACAGGCGCGACAGGCGGTGGCAGAAGGGCACGCAGGTGACGCGTCTCGCCGAACCAGCGCGGAGAGCTCGGCTGGCGGACGTCGAGGTTGCAGACGCGTGCGAGAGATAAACTGGGAACAGGGTGTTCGAGTGTATGTACTCAAGGTGAAGAGGCTTCTGGTTCATGAATAGTAATGCTTGATGGTGCTTCTAGCTTTGATTTGGTCTCAGTCCCATGACTTAGCCTTTTCATTAAATCCAGTCTCTCTTCATTAGCCTGTATACGAGTTGCTTAGAGATGGAGAAAGAAGAAGAAGAAGAGACTCAGCCCTCTGTTGATGTGCAGCAGGATATAAGTGGGGCTGGGGTATCTTGTGGTAGTTATATACACACAGAGACAAGTGTGACGTGTTTGGTTTACTGATTCAATGCTGGCTATATGTATTTTTAGACGGTATGTTAACAACTTCTACATATTGTCATCTTTCATCCTCTGCCCTCTTCTTTCTGTTTTTCTGTTTTATTTCCATCTCGAGCTTGCCCATTGATTCCACCTCAAATTCAGCTGTGAGGACAATCTGTTCCAATTAGGCCTGCATCATGAAAGCAAAGAAAAACAACAACAGTCTGAAACACATCTTTCAAACATGTCTGTGTCCAGACTGAAGCTCCTTAAGATCTCTGTGTTGAGCCTGCTCAGCAAAACAATTGAAAATAAAGTTACGAACAACTGTCAGCAATAATTGGCGCATTGGTATATGCTAATTCAAACAAGCTGAAACCATCCTGTTTCTGTATTTGCTTTGTTTTCTCTATTTTTCTTTGTTTTTTTATTTGCATCTTTGTACTGTCGATTGCGTGAAGACTTTTCTTCTTTGTGTTTTGTCTGTTGAGTGTTTTTTCTTTAGTTAGTTCCTACGCCCTCAGGCCCTCAAGTATCCAATCGCTGCATATAGATTAAGAGATGTTCACAGTGAGAACTATGTCATCAGGTGAGAATAAATAGGCATTACATAGGCGGTCACCTGGTGTGTAATATGAGTAGTAAACGCAAAGACACGCAAAGAATAGACCCAGCACCATGTTTTTCTATCTTTGTTTCTCGATATTTATCTCTAAGAAAAATCTACAGTATCAAGTATACATTTTCAGAAAAAATGTACAGGAACCAGACGAGAATGTGGACAATTATCACGCCTCGACACTTCTTTGCAGAGATCAAAACACAAATCATACAAAGCTGTGCTTCATCCAGGCTGCGCATGAAAGCCCTAAAGGGGGCCGGACTTCGCCGAGATGAGGTTCTGGATCATGCAAGACAACTTGAACTGTCTGGAATTCAAGTTCAAATATGTTCAACAACTTACTACCTTAATTTATAAAATAGAATGGAAAGGTTGTTTCATTTTGGGCATAGTTATGCATGATGCATTCAATTAATTATTTTTAAAGATCTAGAAGTAGAGAATATCCCAAATTAGTATTTTATAAATGAGTTTTTAAGAGAATACTTGATTGGTTTACTGTTGTGTGTTTCCATACATTTAGGATGAGTGTTTCTTGGCCGGCTCACCTTTGCTCTCTCCTCACAGGACTAGCCTATCGGCCATCACGTCCTGAATACAGCAGCAACTGGTTACTGCTCCACAGCCAGTAAGATGCATTTATTTGTTACGTTAAATGAATAATGTATTCATAAATATATCAATATTTTTGCTGTCCTGGCTCCCCAGTTGTGGAACAAGCTCCCGACTGACATCAGGACGGCAGAAGGTCTCTACATCTTCAGCAGGAAAATAAAAAACAGATTTTCTGACTATATCTTGAATAAAATTAGCACTTTAGTGGCACTTGAATGGCACTTACTTATGGTATTACTTATGGTATTACTTATGGCACTTAATTGTGGTATTACTTATGGTATTACTTATGGTATTTTTGTAGTTTGTAGTTTTGTTCCGCCCACTCCTCCTCTCTGCCTCCATCTGCCTGATGAATAGTGGAAGTATCCAAACTCGCCATTGTGGAATATGCCTAAATATGAACTAATGTTAAACTCTGTCAAATTCATTGAATGTATTTTAACTCTAAATCTGTCCTTCTGTACACATTACATCTATTGCATCTGTCCATCCTGGAGAGGGATCCTCCTTTGTTCTCTCCTGAAGGTTTCTTCCATTTTTTTTCCACTGAAGGGTTATTTGGGAGTTTTTCCTGATCCGATGTGAGGTTTTGGGACAGGGATGTCTATGTGTACAGATTATAAAGCACTCTGAGACAAATTTGTAATTTGTGAAACTGGGCTATACAAATAAACTGAATTGAATTGAATTGAAAAGTTTGGCTTTCGGCACAGCAGATTCAGAACCTGCCTTCCTGGAGGAGAAACAAAGAGAACAAGGAGCTGTGTCCCCATGCTGCTCACATTGGGATATTAAAAAATCTTGAGACCCACTGTTTTGCAAACAGCCTGGGATAAAGCATCATAAATAAATCATTTCAGTTAGGAGAAACGCACTCCCACTGAAGTGCATATTCTGGTGATGGAGTGGACTGGTCAAACTTTAAGGATTTATTTCACTCACATGGAGCAGTACATGTAACTATATGGATAATAATCCAATCTTTCACTTTGAAATGTTAAAGTGTACTGAAGGTTTTATAGTTTTAATTGATCAGAATTAACACATTCCTTCCCCGTCTACACAGAATATGAAATTGGAATAATGATTTGAGTGTTTCATGATTATGTTCCACAATTTCCATACTGACAACCTTTTCACCTTTTCACTGTATATCCAAGCGTGATTTTGCCAGCTGAAGGTCACAGGAAGGTGGGTGTGTCAAAGTCCTGGATGCAGAGCACTTGGTCGTGGACACGCTTCACAATAGCAGCCTTTTCTTTATTCCATTATTATAAATAGTTTTAATTTACCGTCACTCCATTGTGTCCTTTTCCATATTTTTCATAGCATCGGAGCCAGGTTGTGACAATACTTTACTAGGGCCGTTTACAGCTGGCAAATTTCTTATTCGGCTCGTATCATATACTCAACACTGCCAATATTTAATCTGTAAATATATATATTTGTTACAAATGTATATTGTAACAAGACTAGGTTGACATAAACTTTCCACGTACTCTTTGACAAGTGTCTCCATGTCTCCCTTGAGGTGGACACTTCTCAGGTTACAGTCACACTTAATGTTCATGTCTTCATACAACAAAAATGGCATTAGTCAATGTATTGATTCACAGTTTAAGTAATGCTTAAATTTAGGTTGATTGTATTAATAATATTTTCAGACTGTCTGCATTGTGTGTACTACAAAAGGCCGGATAACGGCATAATCTGTTCTTCAAAATGCAACTAATGAACCTGCCACCACTTAATAAATAACTGCAATAAAATGGGCTGAAGACATTTGTTATGATGGTAACTTTGAACAATACATGAGTTATATTTATTCAGATAGACACAAATATAAAATCGATCATCAAGATGGCACTGTGCTTGCGCCAGCCGGTTGACGCAGCTCCCGTGTGTGTTTCACTTCTCAACACTTTTCGTATCTTCTGTTTCTTTAGTTTTTTCTTCAACTTTTTCTTCAACGCTTTTCTGTCACTTTTTTCCCTCCTTGTAACACAGAGCCAGTATATTGGACTGGGGGCTTTGTTTACTCCTGCGATCAGCTGATTGCTGAGTGAACCGCTGCTGCTGCCCAGGGGAGGTCTGAGATCCCGGAGTTACAACACATTCAATGAATATGTATGATTAATTAGTGGTAGGCATGGACCACAACAGATTTCCACAATCCATGAAACAGAAGGTGGAAGTGAGGAGGGGGGTCGGGGGACATCAGCAGGGCCGTGGCAGGAGGCAGGAGGCAGGAGGCAGGAGGCAGGAGGCAGGAGGCAGGAGGCAGGAGGCAGGAGGCAGGAGGCAGGAGACAGGAGGCCAGCCCTCCAGGCAGGAGGCATTGTGAAAGAGGCCTTTGAGAACTGTGATTTGGAAGGAGGGCAGGTCCAGGCCAGGGGCTGGAGGCAGGAGGCAGGACCCAGGACCAGCTTCAGACACAACCAGGTCCAATGGACCCTATGAGAGCTGCTGTGGTAAATTATACTCCAGATTACAGTTCATCGGTGAGCAGTAAGCAATGACAGACATTTACAGACAAAGAAGGAGATTGCATATGTTTTCATTAAAAACACTATGACTACATTAAACTTAAATAATACACAAATGTGGATAACTATTTGTTAAGAAAGTGTAAGAGATGTCATGATTTGTTAAAAAGGCTACCAATTTGGTGATAAGTATACTAATGTAATAGGATTAATTTAAAAATGTGAATTTACATGACTAATAATTTGTTTTTACAGAGTTCATGATTTGTTCAAAATGTTCCAAAAGTAGTGGTTCCTACTAAAAAAATATGATTTGAAGATATAACAGTAAATGATTTCTTATGATTTTCTTAAGGGTTAATTTGTGTATGGTATTTTATAATGTATTTTTATTATTCATTTATTTATATTTTATAAAGTAAGATTTTAACAGTATTATTAAAAGGTGATCTGTACAACTTTGTTATTTAGGAAGTTTGTATGAAACAAGTAGCCCTTCGTACGACTAAGTTTCAAAAAGGTTGGTGACTGTGTTTGGCTTAGATGATATGTAAAGGGGAACCGTTGGGGCCTGTGACTTGATAAATCCTCTACTGGTTTACTGGTGGAAGCTGTGGTGGAAGCTAATGCTGTTTGTTAGAAACTCACACATGTTGATTCGCCCCAGTGCATAATAAAATAATCCCATTTTCCTGCCCTAAACCTCCAGGCTCCAGTGCTGGTCTCATGTTGTGGTTGGGTCATGCTGTGTTCATTAGTCTTTGATTTGCCCAGATCCCAATGGGCTGCAGCTCGGTTTGCTTGGCTTCACTTAGATCCAGTACAAACAGGCTGCTGACTGGACTTCAAAGCATGCACTGTTTATTTTTTTGACACACAGTTAATGTGAGCTGTTCTAATAAACTATTCATGTTACATGACGTTACAGCTGTAACTTTGCAGCACTTTCATAAAATGTATCAAACAATTTTGTTATCATCATATTATTGTCAGTAATAGTAGTGTTGTTACTGGAAAAACCCTGGACTCCAACATAGGAACTTTAGGTTTGGCACTTGATTTTCAATAACATATATAAATATATATATATACATGCTTATTTACATTTACAAATATACACATATGTATATATATATATATATATATATATATATATTTACATTACGTATATAAACATATACACAGACATATAAATACATTCATATATATATTTACATTTACAAACATTTACGCATGCACACACATATATATATATATATATATATATATATGTATATATATTTATATAAATGTATATATACACATGTATATATACACACAATGAATGGTGGTGCAATCGGCTGCCATGTAAAGGGGCACCAATTATACTCTTGGCTAGGGCACCAATACGGTCAGGATTGCTTAGCTTACAGACACATAGAAGGACATAAATACACAAAATAGGTCAATAAATACAAGCACAGAATGAATGGATTTTGAGTTGCTGTCTGTTGCTGACATTTCCAATAAAGTACTTTAATTTCACTGAAATACACTCAAATGAAATATTTTGCTCTGTCAGATTTCAGTGTGTTAGAAGTGTCTAGTGTCATTTCAACACACATTGTCTGAATTTACAGGAGATTAAGGTTGTCCAATTTAAAGTCTGTTGCAAAAGGTAAGACATCTTTTTTTCTGCAACGTGTCCACTTTAAGGCTGGTAATTCAGTTAATAGAGTGGTCCTAAAAAAATTGAAAACTAAATTAGTCTTTTAGGCCACCTAAAACGACACCTTGTTAAGAGATTGGACAGGCTTGTTTCAGCAACTCGTTCCACTGCTGCACCCTTAATTATTTAATTTTCTACCCCTTTCCACCTCTAATGAATTGATTCCCCCCCCCCCCCCCCCCCACCCCCCCCCCCCGGGAAATTGGTTTGTAAAACCTTTGTGAGAGTTGTGGCAGTGGAGTGTCTGAGGAGAGGAAGGTGAAGGGAAGGGGAGGGTTTGAAGAAAAGTGCCAGAGAAGATGTGAAGAGACGACGGCGATGACGCCGAAGCGAAGGAGCTGAAACTTCACGTTTCCACATTCGCCCTTGCTCGTTTGACAGTGTTTCATCAAAGTCACAAAACAGACAATTAACATCACTGATTGAACCTCAACATCCTTAGGTAAAATTAATATTGGACCAGAGCTGATGCCGGGCAAAATAGATTTCCTTGCACTTTCATCCGATCTCATTCAAATGAGTGTCCTCTGAGGGAGCCAGCGAAGGGCTCAGCTGTAATGAGAACACCAAAGAAGTTGTATCATTAGTCAAAGATAACGATACATTACATGCCAGACTTACTTGGCCTCAGGGGCAGTACGGTATGCTTCTTTTTTCTTTTTCCCCTGCTACGCCACTGAGACTCCCAATTTAATCAATTCCCTTTTCCTGAGCCTGAGAAATCGAACGAAAAGGCAATTACTGAAGGAGAAAATATGATAAGGGTAAAGGATTGAGCCCCAACTGTCAGAAGAAGATGGATTAGTTTTGTTCAGTTTGGTTAGTCAAACAGGCTTTTATATTTACCGTGTGGTTAAGGAAAATTAAACCCAAACACCATACCGTCGAGGTCTGACTTATAGAGCTGTACTCGACAGGGATTTATTTAATGACTGTGAGAGTCATTCAGAAGTAAACGTTAGGCCCCTGCTCCAATACTCTGGTTTTGTTTAGCTATTAATGCATCATGCATCTTGATGAGGTCAAATATGGGAAGATAAAGTTTTGACTTGTGCCCACTCTCGTGGTTCTGTCCGTAGTTCTTCAGAGAACAACACCCAAAATAGATACCTACACTACAATAATACAAAAACAAGAAATATTTGTGTGCAATTACATAGAAAAACTAGAACTAACTATATATAAATCTCTCAAATTATTAAGTTACCAAAAAAAGGCTAAATGTATATTAATGTATTTATTTGAGATATTTTTTTAATATATCTTATATCTACACATATATCTTGTAAATTGTGCATTTATCCAAAATATAGTCAGAATAATGCCTGAATAACAGCTTCAGCATTACTCTCTGTCGTCATCTGCAAACGCTGTTCTGTATATAGGTGTATGCTCATTGAGAGCTCTCATGTATTTATTTAATAATCTACCTGGACATCAGTTATAGCTTCTCTCTGCCTGTCAGTTGGACAGAGGTTCATACACGACTCAAAATCAGTCAGATGTGCATGAGCAAAAATGATTTCAGTGATAAAAGGACTGGTATGAAATCCATTTCCCCCAAAACTGGATTATCCGTCTGACAGGATTGAAAGTGCAAATCACATTCAACATTCTCGGGGAAAAAGCAGTTCTCCTATTTACGAGCGTTTGTTTTAAAAAAAGGGCCTCATACTGGAGCTCCATTCATACTCAATCGTCAGTGAGGAAATTCCACAATGCCACAACACAGAAGAATGACTGTCTCACCCGTACATGTACATGAGTTAAACGTACAACATCTGTGGACCATAGTTTGAGGTTTAGTAGAGGGAAAACTAAATATTCTGTGGCCATTCAAGACCCAATCATCTTTGGGAGAGACTCTCTTGTGACTGCTTAATGAGGCTCATTGTGACATGTCTCCTTGTAGCGGCTGGCAGGAGGGCATACTTCTCAAACCCAGTCCTTCTGGATCTGCAAGGTGAGTTTGAATGTCATTAATATTTTTTTGTATCATTTGTCCTGATGGATTTCTACATTTAGATAATCTATCTTCAAGAGGAAACTATTTTTTTTTTCAAATAGTCTTCCACAGCATCCAGTTAATGCGTTGCAATTGAATGTAGTGGAAAGCTTCTTATGGTATGTGATTACTTCATTTGAATTCCTGTGTATGTCGGCACATTTCTACAGCATTCACAAGGGGCCAGATAACAGTACGTACCTTCTGATATATGTATATATATATTTCTAAATCTAGATATGTTTTGGGTTGACTGTTATAGACTTTTCACACAGAATGCCACAACAGCATTACTGCACTCCGGGCCATGTTATTTCCAACGACTTGTGGGTCCACTTTTTTTCTTTTCTTTTCTTTTCTGAAAGGACTAATAAAATGTGTCTTTTTTTCTGATTATGAGGCTCCTAGTTTCTGTTTTATAATCCTAATTAATACAGGTGCAACTCAACCCGTTCTGCGCATCGCGATTGGTTTATGTCTTTTATTCGCTGTGCAAAAACTTAGAATAATCGACCTTGGTCCAAAGAAATTCTGGCACTTTTTTGCCATCTGATATTTACGTTATGGGTTAAAGTACTGATCAATACAATATACTGACTTGTAAATTAATTGCATTAAAAGAAAATGAAAAAAGAAAACTTAACAATAACAATGATATTGTGTCCCAGTAAACCAATGGGAGAGTAAGTCAGCGCAAGCAACAGCAGGACCTCGAAGCTAAGGCAGCTGAATGGAATTCAGCCATCAATCATGTCATTACACCTGTGCTGCTTATACATGACATGTCACACTAACTGCGTTGCACAGGTGTTTTGCTTGGAATCAGAATCTGTTGATGGTGGTCGTCGTTAGCCTGAAGTCCATTATGTTGGTTATTTCCGTGAGCTGCTGGTCCAATGCATCATGGAGGTTTGTTTATGGGCCTCTCACCACAGACATCTTGACTTGTCAAACCCAGCTGCAAATTAACATGATTAATGGCTGGATTCCATTCAGGTTTGCTAGTTCCATGTACCTGGCATTGTGTGCTGCCTTACTGGGACATCTATATGGAACAGAGCCATTATTATCATTATTAATGACACCTGCCCTTTTCAAGCTAAGACAATTCAAAATACCTTCTGTGAGAAAGATTAATTAAAACAAGCAATACCTGCGCTAAGGCTGCTTTCAGGGGCCTCTTTTGATGGTATTCTGGTCCCGTAAGATCATGTAACATCAAATGTTTTGTTATTGCTTTATTATCATTTGGTGTGCTTTACAAGTGGAACCATTGCGCCCATGCTAGTTAACAAAGCAACACAGTCTTGTGTTTTTGGTTGATAGGGCTCACCATCTGACTCTAAAGTCCCTATTGTAATAATGAAAAAATTAAGTACATACTCTTCCCTCTCTGGGATGGACCATCAGGCCATCATCAGACATGGCGATCTGGCCTCCTGCCTCTGTGGCCCTGCTCCCTGCCATGGCCCTGCTAATTGTGCCCCCCACAAAACGTTATAGTTGCAGGGTTACAAGATGTCATGTGTAGCAGAGGACAGCCTTATCCCTCCCCCCCCCCCAGGAAAAGTGGGTGGAGCCTAAACTTTGATTAATTAGAGCATCTGTGAACAGGAAAAGTGGGTGGAGCCTAACAGTTGATAAATTGGAGCACCTGTGAGCAGGAAAGGGGAAGGGAACCAACAAACATTTGGAAAAAACCAACATGGTGACCAGAGCGAGGCGCGAGAGTGGGTGAAACCGGGAAAAGCAAGACTTGGGAAGCAGATGATCCAATAAGCAGGTTGTCAGGAGCCTCCAGACCAGAATCTGCTCGGATGTTCGAGAATCTCCTTCCCTACAGAAATGCCCTACAGCTAAGTCCTTTACACCCTCCTCTCCAGGCCCGACCGCTCTGTTTCTCCCAACAATCCCACACACACACAAACACTCTCTCACGCACACACACACACACACACACCTCCCCCATCTTCTGAACTGGACTCTACAGGACATTTCCACCCTCCTGGCATTGCCCACATCCCGCCGCCCCCCACATTTATGTAATTGGGTCTTTGGAAATTATATGTTGTTTTAGTAATGTGATAAGAGAAATCTTTCAGTTATCTGCAGACTCCTTTTGAGTCGCGTTTTCCGTTAAAGGACAGTGTTTGTTTCTGTTGACGGAAAGAACTATATAAACCTTGAAAGACACTAAATTAACTGTATTCCGAGTTGTGTTTTGTGTGTTTTGCTATGTGTTTTGCTTGGCGTTCTACGTGTGTTTTGTAGTGAAGAAATGGGCTAGCCAGCTGGGCCCTTATGGTTGAGTGGTTAAACTTAAAGTACTGGGCAAATAAGCTCCTACGCTACAGAAATGGAGCCCAACGTGGGGCGAATCACGACATTAAGTTAAGTTTTTGAAACATTGAAAAACTGAAGAAGTTCAAGCTGCCATTTTGTGTGTTCTTTCCATGTCTTTTCACCTGATTGGGTTTGCTATGCTCTTCAAGGTTTAACTGGGTGGCCTTGTTTTTGACTGTTATTGTGGCTAAATAGATGTGAGTGTTGTTGTAAATGTTTGATGATGTAATGTGAAACTCCCCTCTTCACACAATTTGTTTAGTGATATCACACTCACCCATTTCAATATGGCTACTCCCCAGTCTTCTACCACTTCACGATCAGTGTCACTGGACATAGAAGCTCCTGATGTTCAAACCCCTGACCATACTTATAGTGCACACCTACAAACCTACTTCCCAACTCCCAAGCAGCCTAAATTCTTGACACCTGATGTCCATGGTCAACCGTTTAACACATACTCTCCTCACCTAAATAGATTGCCAACTATCAATCAATCCCTTGTTTGGGAAGCCGAAGGTTTGCATCACTCACCTAATCCAGGAGGTGGCGCACTAAATCGCACAGCTTCCGCTGAGTCTTCATTATCACATTCTCAATGTGAACTCCCCGAAGTACTCCCTACTCCAGCCCGAGACTTGAATCGGATTGCAGTAAGAACCCAGGAGGGTTGGGACCGGATAGAAAAGGACTACCAACAACAACTTAACTATAACCCGAGAACGTGTAGTAAAACTGTGAACCCCATGCCAAAAAATACGACCTCAGGTCCACCTTTGGATAGACCCTGGGCCCCTGTTTTATGCTGGAGATGTTCCGGTGACCATCCTCCGGGAGCCTGCCCACAGTATCATTCCCCTGGCCCTTCCTTTAATTACAGGCAGCAGACTCCCAAGTTTCAAAAAACAAAAGGAACGCCTGGTAATGGCTCGGTCTCTGTTGTAAAAGCTAAAAACTCAGTTCACTCTCAACCAGCGCAGGAGTCATCTAATCCAGAGACTGCATGCCATCCTGTTGTAACTTCCTTTAGTCCCACACAGCTACTTGTACCCGTTTCCGTAGGGGCATGGCGTGGAAAAGCGATAGTCGACACAGGAGCCAGTTACACTCTCATCCATGAGTATCTCTGGATGGAACTAATCGGAAACAAAAGCGGCGATTAAACCATGGGAAGAAGGCCCTTTATATCTTGCAAATGGAGAGGCAGCTACCCCTATAGGATGGGGGACCCTTCCTTTAGATGTACAAGGGAACATTTCCACTCTCCCTATTGCCGTACTCGGGCCAAAAGCTTTAGCCTATGGCATAGTACTCGGACTTTCCTTCATCGCAGATGTCGGAATGGTAATAAATGTGGCTGATAAATCGTATAGTTTTATGTCCACCCCCTCTGTTACCTACCCATTCCAGCCAGGTAATGCTAACATACCACCGAATAGCGAGCGCAACCCCAAAACAAACAACCTAAGGACACCAAACTCTCCAGTCAGAACTCTTGCCTTAATTAGCTCTGTACCTCCTCCCCTACTCTCTTTGGAACCAGTACGAATGGACGTAAAAGACTACATCAACATTGCTGTGTCTGAGGCAATAGTGCAGGAGGAGAACGAAACCAATTAAGACTGCTCTTCGAGTCTAATCCAAAGGTCTGTCGAAATGAACCTGGGAAAACTGATGTTTTACAACACACCATTTACACCACCAACTATGTGCCAATAAAGCAACGTCCTTACCGAATGTCCTCTGTTAAACAAACTATTGTGGAAGAACAATTGGCAGAGATGATTACTCGTGGAGTGGTTGAACCGTCCTATTCTGGATGGGCATCTCCTGTCGTTCTACCACCCAAGAAAGATGGAGGTCACAGATTTTGTGTGGACTTTCGTAAGGTTAATGCGGTCACTGAAACGGACGCTTATCCGCTTCCAAACATCAATGAAATCCTGGAATCTCTTTCTGGATCGTCCATCTTCTCCACGATTGATTTAAATAGTGGATACTGGCAGGTCCCCATGGATCCGGCTAGCAAGGCCAAAACTGCCTTTGTCACCCACGCTGGCTTGTATCATTTCAATGTCATGCCTTTTGGTCTGAAAAATGCACCAGCCACCTTCCAAAGGCTCATGGAAAGAGTTTTGGATGGCCTGCGTGGTAAAATCTGCTTAGTCTACTTAGATGACATTATCATATATTCGTCCTCAGTAGCTCAGCATCTTGAGCGTCTACGGATGGTGATGGATCGACTCAGTAAAGCAAATCTAACCATAAACCTTAAGAAGTCTAGATTCTGCATGCAGGAAATAAGATTTCTTGGCCACATTGTCTCCGGTAAAGGAGTCAGTGCGGATCCCGATAAAGTTGAGGCAATTTGTTCATATCCAGTGCCGACAAACCTTAAAGAAGTTCAGAGGTTCTTGGGGCTTGCTGGATGGTACCACAAGTTTGTACCGGATTTCTCAAAAATTGCTCAACCTCTGAATGACCTCAAGAAAAAGGGAAGACCTTTTATCTGGAACCAACCATGTCAACAGGCTTTTGAACGACTAAAATCCTGCTTGATCTCACCACCTATCTTGGGTCACCCAAATCCCGATCTCCCATTCATGGTCTATACGGATGCCAGTGACGTTGGTCTTGGAGCTGTATTGACACAGAGAACCGGAAATGGAGGAGAAGAAGTTCTTGCTTATGGCAGTCGAACCCTCAACAGAGCTGAAAGGAATTACTCCGTAACGGAGAAGGAATGTCTAGCGATCATGTGGGCTCTAGAAAAATGGCAACATTATCTCGAAACCAAGCTCTTTACTGTCATCACAGATCACTCCGCCTTGAAATGGGTTCTTTCCTCAACAAAGACTACAAGTCGTCTGATCAGATGGGCACTAAGGTTGCAAAGGTTTGATTTTATTGTGGAATACAGGAAAGGAAGACTAAATTGTGTTCCAGATGCTCTTTCCAGGATTTCCACTACTCACAGCTGCTGCCTTTACTCAAATAAAGCAGAAACAACTATTCCTATATCGCTGGAGAGAATTTGTGAAGAACAGCACAAAGATCCTAACTTAGAGAAAATCCTGGTTCAGCTAGCTGAAGGAGACAAAAGAATTGAACAGGATTTTATCACCTTCGAAGATAAAGTCTATCGAAAAAAACAAATGTCAGAAAACCAATTCCACTATCGCCTTTACATTCCTCCTAGTCTTGTTCCAGAGATACTTCAAGTTTATCATGACAACCCTCTAAGTGGACATTGTGGCATTTTTAAAACATACAAACGGCTCTATGAAGTAGCCTATTGGCCTGGAATGTGGACGGATGTGAAAAACTTCCTCAAGTGCTGTATTGTTTGTCAGAGTCTGAAAGCAGAGAACCAGAAACCGGCTGGGATGATTCAACAAACCCAGGTAAAGGGTCCGAACAAGATGTTAGGGATTGACATTATGGGTCCCCTACCTAGAAGTCCCGAAAGAAATGAGTACCTGTTGGTGGTGGTTGACTACTATACCCGCTGGGTAGAGTTTTCCCCCTTGCGTGCTGCCACAGCACCCGCCATAGCCCGATTTCTGAAGAAAGACATCTTCACAAGATGGGGTGTACCGGATTACATCTTGTCGGATAGAGGCTCGCAGTTTGTGTCTTCCCTGTTCCGCGAACTCTGCGAAAAATGGACTGTGACTCCCAAGCTCACAACTGCTTATCATCCACAAACCAACATGACGGAAAGAGTAAATCGTACTTTAAAACGGATGATAGCCTCGTATGTGGATACAAATCATGGAAAATGGGATCAATACCTTCCTGAGTTCAGGTTTGCCATAAACTCTGCGGTGCAAGAGACGACAGGGGTAACCCCAGCAGAGTTGCAGATTGGTAGGAAGCTGACGAGTCCGATGGACAAGATTCTGAAAGGGAAGATTTTTCCCCCCGATTCCCCTACGTATGATGTTGTTCAACACTTGAAACAACTCAAAGCAGATGTTGATGAAAACATAAGGAAAGCCAAACTAAGACAACAGAGGAATTACAACAAAAACCGACGTGCCGTTGCCTTCAAACCCAAACAAAGGGTGTGGGTTCGAAATTTCCCTCAGTCAAGTGCAAAGGTCAAATTCACAGCCAAGCTGGCCAAAAAGTGGAAAGGTCCCTACCGTGTAGTTCGACAACTTGGACCCCTCAACTATCAGGTAGTTTTGGAGGACACAGGTCAGGATATACGCAATGTGCATGTCTGTAACCTGAAAGCCTTCTACCCTAGTGCAGAAGACTTGGAACAAATGGAACGGAAAAAAATACTCGACATCCTACAGGAAAGCTCAGACGAAGAGGATTTCCTTGGATTCTAAGACTGATATGAATCTAATCAATCTTAGAGTGACCACATACCGCAGTCTTGTCAAGGGGGGAAGAGTGTAGCAGAGGACAGCCTTATCCCTCCCCCCCCCAGGAAAAGTGGGTGGAGCCTAAACTTTGATTAATTAGAGCATCTGTGAACAGGAAAAGTGTGTGGAGCCTAACAGTTGATAAATTGGAGCACCTGTGAGCAGGAAAGGGGAAGGGAACCAACAAACATTTGGAAAAAAACAACATGGTGACCAGAGCGAGGCGCGAGAGTGGGTGAAACCGGGAAAAGCAAGACTTGGGAAGCAGATGATCCAATAAGCAGGTTGTCAGGAGCCTCCAGACCAGAATCTGCTCGGATGTTCGAGAATCTCCTTCCCTACAGAAATGCCCTACAGCTAAGTCCTTTACACCCTCCTCTCCAGGCCCGACCGCTCTGTTTCTCCCAACAATCCCACACACACACAAACACTCTCTCACGCACACACACACACACCTCCCCCATCTTCTGAACTGGACTCTACAGGACATTTCCACCCTCCTGGCATTGCCCACATCCCGCCGCCCCCCACATTTATGTAATTGGGTCTTTGGAAATTATATGTTGTTTTAGTAATGTGATAAGAGAAATCTTTCAGTTATCTGCAGACTCCTTTTGAGTCGCGTTTTCCGTTAAAGGACAGTGTTTGTTTCTGTTGACGGAAGGAACTATATAAACCTTGAAAGACACTAAATTAACTGTATTCCGAGTTGTGTTTTGTGTGTTTTGCTATGTGTTTTGCTTGGCGTTCTACGTGTGTTTTGTAGTGAAGAAATGGGCTAGCCAGCTGGGCCCTTATGGTTGAGTTGTTAAACTTAAAGTACTGGGCAAATAAGCTCCTACGCTACACATGTAAGACTGAAGCACTCCTCTGTGCACCAGTAAATCCTAAATTTAATATGAAGTACATTATATTATTCCGGATCAATTGTACATGTAAAGGTCTTGACTATATTGTCTTTGGTGATTGCAAAGTGATGTTATTATGTGTGTTATGTGTTTCTTTTATTTGTTCATGTTTTTTACAATTGACTGTCTGTTCATGTTGCAAATGGAACTTTGCTTGTTTGCCTCTCTTGAAACGTTAAGAGAAAAAATGAATCAGTTTTTGTCCACAGTAACTAGGCAAATGTATTTGAAAATGTTATAACACTTTTTGTATTGCTACTTAATACAGACCATTTGTTTACAAACAAGAATAATAAAGCAATGTTGATTCTTTTCTTAATTATTTGCCGATTCTTCAAAATGATCAAAAAGAACCTATAGGAGTATTGAAAAACTGAACCGATATGGCGATACCCATCATAGGTGTGATCTTCTCATATGTCAGGGATTAGAAAATTGCCTGTAATTGCAATCATGGGTAAACATGGGAGATGGCTGGATATGGTGGACAATTGTAAATAACTACAATTTAGGACACTAGATTGAAAGCTAGATATAAGATATAATAAAATTCTTTCTTTTAGTGTTTTTTACTGTAATGTCCGTCGGGTCAAACACTGATGTTTAATGGGTTTCAATTACACATTTTGTACTTAAGTGTCTGTGTTTTGGCTACATATTGTAGACTTATTATAGGAGCTGAGGAAAAAAACTCACTCTCTTGCCAAAATGTATTCAATTTGCATTAGCACAGACCAAATGATCATAACATATTAAATAAAAAGCCCAAAATGTCTTTAGTGATGCACAAGGTTAAACCTGGATTTAAAATGCAATACCGTGAAATAAATAAGATCTAATTCCCTTCTGAGACCGTCACACAACTATGTGGATGGTTTTACACGTAGGTAATTAACAACATTAAAGAAAGTAAGGAAAAGAAAGTGCCTGCCCTCCCCAAACAGATTCATGTTTGTATGTTGAGTCTGAAGAATGCGACACAAAGCACAACACACTAATGAGGCTGCAGAAACCTCTCGAGATAATAGATTGTTCATGACAATATAATGCATAACTGGCTCATTAAGACAACGGCGAGGATTGGGCTAGGCAAGCGTCATTAGCGAATGTCAGCAAAGTGACTCGCACTGATAAATATCTAAAAAGAAAGAAAGCTGGGACACTACAAGGCAGGACAGTGGAGGCAAGGTCAGCGGTAGGTACTGGAAACCTGTCAATGTACAGTAGTGCAAACAAGAAATGGCATTAGGATGTGAATGCTATGATCTATATTCAGATAGGTTCCTAAAGGAGTTTTTGGAGCAGAGCTGGGATATTAATATTTGTCCATTTGTTGTTCTAAAACACACAGCATTCAAAGTTGGCCACCTCGACTCAAGTCCACTTCGTATATACAGTCCATGGTGGGTCTCACTAATAGGCGGAGCATGGTCCGAGTCCGGACCCAGACCTACAACCGATCGATAATTGAGAATGATTACATTTTAACGGAGCACTTCTATTTCGACCGGTGCAGCTTTTCTAGCCTTCACTCCAATTACATGAAGAACGGACAAAATCGTATAGGTTCATTCTTCCTGCAGACAGTTCTAAAACAGTCTATTAAAGGTCTATTCCTATGGGCAGTTCTAAACCAGTATGTGTCATCTGTTCAGAGACCGTGGCCATCATTAAAAGCAGTGATGTGAAGCTCCACTACGAGACAAATCAGAGCTCCTATGAGCCAACGTACCCACTCACATCTGAAATGAAGACACAGAAAATAAACCTCAGAGCCCAAAATCATCAGAATCCTAACACATGAATTCACAGAGGATAATGGAACTGAAACAAGAGCTTTAATAACCAGATATAGCCCCTAGATACATGTTTCTATTATTAGAAGATGAAAACAATATGGATATCATGGCTTTTTTGAGTGCCATAACTTCACACCTGACTGACAACTGGAGAGGGAGGACAGAAGGCAGCCAGATATCACATTGAGATGTACCACGGTATGTGGTGAGGACTTCCTGCTCAAACATCTGGTTTGTGAATGTATACCACATTGGTCATCGCAACCTACAAAGAAAAATGTTCAACATCAAGGTAAGAACAGTGACACACGCACACACACACACACACACACACACACACACACACACACACACACACACACACACACACACACACACACACACACACACAGATGAACAGCAGAGTTACAACAGATTCAATGAATATGACAAATTATGAATAATCAGTAGTAGGCATGGACCACGATCCAGATTTCCACAATCCATGAAACAGAAGGATAAAGAGAGCAGGATCAGCAGGGCCATGGGAGGGCCTTGGCAGGAGGCATGGTCACGGAGGTCGGACCAATGAGGCCAGGCCCTTGAGGCAGGAGGCACAAAACAGGAGCCAGGGCCTTTGGGAAGGAGGCCAGGTCCAGGCCAGGTCAGGATACAGGATGAAGGGGCAAGGGGTCAGGACCCAGGACCAGCTTCATACTCAGCAAGGTCTAATGGACCAAAAGACTCCGGGAAGAAGTAGAGTTAGTAATGTGCAATGAAGAGATGTAAAGGAGACAGAGAAGAGGAGAGAGGACCTACACCTGAGACAGAGATCAAGGGAAATCCCATCTCTGGATCCAGATGCTGATATCCTGCTGCTATTGGGAAGGGACATCATCAGGGCCCATACAGTTCGTAAACAGCACAATGGTCCTCACTCTATGCCTCATATGACGAAAAGCTCGACCTGGTGTGGGTTATCAGAGGGTATGTAACTAGGAAGCACACACAAGTGAAACATGGTGAGAGCCGTGAAGACCTGTATCCTTGAACAGCTTGCCTTACTCCATGTGAGAATCAGATACGAGTGAAATATTACATTACATTACATTACATGTCATTTAGCAGACGCTTTTATCCAAAGCGACTTACAATAAGTGCATTTCAACCTAGAGTACAAACTAAGAACAACAAGAATACAGAAAGTAACATTTCCTCATCATAGTCAAACTACAAAAGTACCATAATAAGAGCCATTCAAGTGCTACTAAAGTGCGAATCTGTGTTTTAATCCAGATATAGTCGAAAAATAAATCTATAGTAACCTATTGAAAGTAATTGCAAGAATCCTCTCCTGCACAAACACACACGTTGAGATGCCAGTGAGAACAGTACAGTATTATTTAATAATCCAGTTCAATTTGAAAATTGGAAATAAATACTGTTGAAATATTATTCAGTTATACTTTATTCATTTGATTTGATAGTCAGTAGTCAACTACATACAGACGTCAATACAACTTCTCGTCCACTTCAATATGTATGGCACTAAATCATAACACAAGTTCGACATTCAGGTGATTTTCTTGCCCTTTGCATGAGGAAATTCTCTCTAACTAGATCTCGCTGAATATGAATTCAATCAATGCCCCTGTTATATGGGCTCAACGAGAGAGAGAGAGAGAGAGAGAGAGAGAGAGAAGAAGTGCTGGAGCAAACTCTAGAGCAGGGGTCGCCTATGAGAGCAAATCACTGTCAAAATCCGAGAGCGCAAAATTCCCTCTTGAGAGCGCAAAATTCCCTCTCGAGCGAGCAAAACTCGCTCTCGAGCGAGCAAAAGTCGCTCGCGAGAGCAAAAGTTCCTTGCGCGAGAGCAACAACCTGCTCGCTTGCGAAAACTTCAACCTGCTCGCTCGCTCGCAGGTTTTCTTTTTGACAGTAAGGGGGCGTGCCCAGTCACCATTGAATCTCTACATCTAATTGGACTAAAGTTGCTAGTAGGCGATGACCAATAACAGAAAACTGGGGAGTCATGGCTGCCCATATATATATATATATATATATATATATATATATATATATATATATATATATATATATATACATGTTACCTCCTTACGTATATATATTGTAACGTTTCGGACGTTATGGACTGACGACACGGAAACGGGCCGACGGTCTTAAACCTTCATTTATTGGACATCCACAAGCAACGACGGCGAGCTCCTCTTGATCTGTAGCTCGAATCTCAACCAACACGGTTCCCGTCAACCACACTTAACTTACGTTTTTGCGACAGGTTAAACCCGCCTCCCCTCTACTCCGCCAATCACAGGCAAGCCCCTTCGACCAGTATGCATGGTGCCACACTGTGATTGGCAGCCACTTTACAGGGTCGCTACAATATATATACGTTGCCTCCTTATGGTCAGCCATGACAATGATTTGGTGCTCTTTGTCCAGAGCCAAGTATGTTGGCTTGACTCTTGTGGGAACGGGGCTTAGTCAGCTCGCCTCCAGCCCAGAATATGAAGTCACTTTAAGTCTGGGACACATAAAGAATACCATCAGCCTGGCACCCAGCCAGGCGTAGCAACCAACAACATAACATCAACATCTGGGGGGGACAGCCAAGATTGGGGTGGGTGTGTTGAAGATGAGGGGCGACTCTTGGGGTCCGCCGGTCCATATATATATATGGTCAGCCATGACTCCCCAGTTTTCTGTTATTGGTCATCGCCTACTAGCAACTTTAGTCCAATTAGATGTCGAGATTCAATGGTGACTGGGTACGCCCCCTTCCTGTCAAAAAGAAGTTTTCGTGAGCGAGAGGGAATTTTGCGCTCTCGGATTTTGACAGTGATTTGCCTTCATAGTCGCCAACCTTTTTGAGTCCGAGGGCTACTTCAAGGGGCTAGCGAGAGAGCTCACCTGCGCGCATAACAGCTGAGCAAGGCGCGCGCTGCGCGAGGACAGTCCTGGCTCTTTGAGAGACGCTCCTTGCAGAGTGAGAAAGCCATCGCAGCAGCCTCCCCCCCAGGTCCTAGTGCCCGGGGATTATAGCCTTTTTTTTTTTTTACGGAGCTCAATGTTGACTATTTTTAAAACATGTAGTGCGGGCGACACACCTGGTCCCTGCGGGCGAACAGGTGCCCGCGGGCACCGTGTTGGCGACCCCTGCTCTAGAGTGAATGAAGGGAGGGAGCAGCACTCAAAGCAGCGAATCAAAAACAAAACGTTACATTCAAAAGCACACTAAACACACACACACACAAATACACACACACTTTGTTGACCATGTGTTACAACTAAAAAAGAGAAGTATCCCGATGAATCTTGGATTTTATACATTCCACACAAAAAAAAGGAGAAATCTGCTGCAGATGAATAGTTGACCAGTTCAGCTTTAAATTCATATCAAGTTTATAAAATAAAGGAAATGTCAGGTGTCAAGCACACATGTTGAAATAAACAATAATCACGAAGATCAAACCAGTGGGTGTTAGCCTGAAATCCTGAAATTATCACATTTGTCACAGGGATGTTGGGACAAGAGGTCAAGTGCAGAGGAACCAGACAGGATTCCAGGTAAAGGGAACAAAACTCACTTTTATTGACGACAGGTACAAAGACAGGAATCACGACAGGTAGAAAGACACTGATTGAGGGCAGGTGAAGGGCATCAAATTATCAAGAGCACAATATAAAAGGGTCTTTGAAACAACAAGGAAGTAGCTCCAGCCCCAGCTTCACGCTGAAGGTGTCCTCACAATGACTGTGACAGCTGACATGAGGCCCCCTTGTAAAGCATCTGGTGTTTACGATCTTGATCCCAGAGCAAACCAGAGCGTTGTTTCGTGAAGCAGGGCTTATTGTGAAGAGCTCAGCTACTTCAGGGGAAGAGTTCTGATGACCCGGCTACAGCCGACGCAACCTGCTCGCCTCCAGACATCTGTGAGCGGCTATCGGGGGACGACGCGCAGACGTGAAGTCTGTCTAGCCGTCGCCGTGGCGGGAACAGTTGGTAGCCAATAGCGATGCCTCCAATCCTGAGTAGCTTTAAATTAATGAATAACTTCAAACAGACTAACACAATGAATAATTAGCACATTTGAAATATGATAACATATTTTTAGTTGGCAATAAATTTGACATACTTAGCTATTCCCAGTGCAGGAAGAGGGGAGCTTTCGTAGGGGGGATGTGGGTGACAGAGCCTGAAGTATACCCTGACCCGGACCTGGCCAGTCCTCAAGGACGCATTTCCATGGTAACTTGAATAAACCCGATGCCTGGTTTCACTGGTAAACGTCCTGCATAAACAATACTCACAAAGTCATGCGAGGAAAAAGATGAGCATCAGCGCAGACCCTTGTTGGCCCTCGGTTCATGTTGTAACACTCACTCCACGCATGACGAATGGCTGACTATTAAAAGCCAATATCCGTCTGTTTAAAATATGTTAATGTTTTTGTTCGGAGTACATTCTTTCACCGATAAACTGCACTCCAGTATTTCAAGAGGACAGACTCACATTTTCATGTATCTATTTGATGAATGTTTCAAATAAACAACTCCACAAGTGCTTTATTTAAGCAAAGCCCAACACTGCTTGTAGATAATACAAAAAAATCAAAAGCTTTAGTTATTCATAATGCGGATCTTTTGGTGAACCCTGAGTAATGCATTTTTATTTTGCAATACATTATTTATGTTTTACTATAATTAACAATAGTTAATATATAATCATTACAACTTAGCAAATGAGAGTGTGTCTTCAAGATGGTAAAGATATGAACATTTAATTCTAATAGGGACAACGGTTTCAAAAGTTTGAGAGCCAGATTTCTAACTGCATTTCCCAAAAGTCTCCAAAAATGTGCTGGCTGCAGACAAGTGACCATCGTGCAGTCAGACCCCAAGGAGCCGTTCCTGTTTTAAGGATGTTAGCCAAAGTGGCACAGACAGCACCCACAGGGGTGGAAAGGGAGTCTTCATTTTGGGCAGCTTGGATTCAGCCTTAAAGGAACAAAAATGTATATTTCTGAGCAGTTGCCAGAGGGTGAAGTTGGCCTCCATCAATCCCCACATTGGGCGGTGCAGCAGTAGGAGACTGTGACAGATGAGCAGTTGATCTTTGAGTAGCTGAATAAAACATCATTAATTATTATAAACTCATTCTCATTCACAGTGAAATTATTATTTTCTATTATAGCACAAAGTCATTTCATCCATTAGTCTCGGATGGCTCCCGCCTAGTTAAGAAAGAGCCTGTTCCTATTGTTACAGCACGGTGTGTCCACTTTATCAATATTATAATAGTAAAAATGTGCAGTGTTTTGATGTCTATATCAAGATTAAATAACAGATTTTTAAATATACTCGCCTTATATTTCCAACCACACTAACTGCAATAAATGTGATAGTGCACTATCGATTCTCTACAAAATGATGAGGTAATGTAAATGGTAAATGGACTTGTTCGGATTACTTGTAAGGTGCTTTTCTATTCTTCAGACCACTTAAAGCACGTAACACTACATGTCATTGTTCACCCATTCACACCCCGATGGCACAACCTTTGGGAGCAATTTAGGGTTAAGTATCTTACCTAAGGACTCATCAACATAAACTAAAGGAGCCGATCGTCTGATTGAGTGACGACCCGTTCTACCTTCTATCTAAGCCCTTTGCCATGCATAAGTCTGAGTGGAGATCCTGCTTGAGGTTGTGTTTTTGTGTGTGCGTGTGTTTTTGTGTAAGTCTATCTGTCTTTCTGTCCATGGCGGATTTTACCAACTACTGGACGGATGAGCATCATTTTTCATATACTTAAAGACCTCTCATGGTTTAGGCGATTCGCACTTTTTGGAGTTTCAACTGTTTATTACCATCAGTTATATGCTGACTTGTCAATTGTCTTATGCGACTGGGAGGCCGTCATATCAAGAGACCAACAACTACCGCTATAAAAAAACTAAGGTTAAGCTAAAAACAAGCCTTGCTGGGTCTGTTGCAAGCCTTTTGGCCTTTGTCGTGTCTCAACATTTGAGATCTATCGAAAGGTTTGGTTTCATTTTGAACCAGAGGATTTGAGGATTATCCCATGACCGATATGTTCTGATCCACTGAAGTTATGATGAATTAACCCATGTTTTACAGAGCGGGGAATCTGATGGATGATGATCAGCGATGATGGAGCATCTCAACGCTGATAGACACAGTGTCATTTTTTGGGGGCAAATATTTTGCGTCACTACATTCAGACCGTCCGGCGTACATTTCATTCACTCTTAGATTTTAATCTAAAATTTCAGAGAGAAGCAGAAATAAGTATTTACAATGTGTTTGAATGGTATATACGGATTCAGCAGTAACAACAGGCTAAACAGATGACAATAGAAGCTAAAGCTACAGACCACTGTGTAAAAGTGCAGTCCAACGCGTCATCGCTCCCCGGCTGCCTTGAATGCAATGCAGCTGCATTATGGGCAGAGTTACTGATGTAGATCCAAGAGCGAGAGTTTAGTGAATGTGGAATAACACCGGACTTTCTTCCTCCAAGAAAAGGCTTGTGTGGAGGAAAAGGTTAACCCCCATGCCATTGTTCCATTTCACTAGTGCCAACATCATATCAAATTACAAAATAACCAAAATGGACTTTCCATTTCCATGAAATTTGTCATATCTATGCTCTCCAGAACTTGAACTTGAACAATCTCATTCTCATTGTAACATCATAAATAAAATAAAAATACAGGGCTAGAATAAGCTGTAATAAGTCAGTAAAAATAGCTAAATGTTCCATGTGTTTCTTGTAAATAAGCCCTTGGAGCCGCTGGTGTGATTTTGGACTTGGGTCAAATCTTTAGATCTACAGTTAAATGTTTAATGAGACAGTATGACCTATCAGAATATGTGATCAACGAGAATCTTACCATCTGAAATAACACACTTTTCTTTTTAATTGACTGGAGATTAATGATGAATTGAGGATGTTACTATATATGATCTTTGATATTAGATGTTAATTAATAATTAATAATAATTAAATAATAATAATAATTCAATATCTTAATTGGGACTATCTATAACCATGATTTACCTTCAACTAGCTATTGGCTTGCTTATGAAATATTTCTCATATATTGATACACTAAAGATGCTGAACCTGCAATTAAAATGTGATGGTACCTTTTTCATGGCACTACATCAGGATGTGTTGCTTGTGTGAAGCTTCACAAGCTAATCTTATATAAAGGAAGAAAAAGGTGCTGTATTTATATAAGTGCATGTGAATAGTAAACCAGTCAGTACAGTTACATGGACATATATGTAATGAGCATCAGTATCATTCCATGAGTTATAATGTTAATTTAATTAATAAGATAACATAACCCTTTATTAGTTAAATAATGAGTGACCACTCATGCCATTTCTCATGATTTATTTTAACTTTTGGGATATAGGGAGCATCAAACTGTGTCAGTGTTCAAAAGCTCATTGTTTAAACCGACTCACAGTTTTGCATTGTTTGCTGATTACGCTGAGTCAGCTTTCAATGCCAAGCAGAGAAGCACAGTGCCGTGTTCTTGCTCCAGCGTACAGCCCCAAGTCAAAATATTAATGCTATAAATATATGCAACTAAATCTAATCATATTAAGATGGTAATAGTAAGATGCATTAAGCAGTAGGATAGCAGACCAGATGTCACAATTTGAATTCTTCACATGGGCTTGAAGACAATAAGTAGGTGCTAATATGTATATCTCTTACAGTGTATTGTGTTAAGTATTAATGTGTATAGGAAGAGATTGTAGTCACACAACATACAGCGTAACTGCTGTTTAACTTGCACTATGTCTGGTTCACACTGCCTGCAAAAACAGCCTGCAAAAACAGCCTGTGGGAATGGTTTGGCTTCTTGTTTAAATTAAACGTGAGCAATTAGAGGGGCAATATTAATAAGATTAAATTGCGTTCATGATGCAGCAAACAAACCGAAACACCAGCTAGAAAGAGCAAGCAGCATTCTCACATATAATTAAGGGCATTGATCACATTTGTAGTGCAAACATATCTCAAAT
This sequence comes from Liparis tanakae, assembly GCA_036178185.1. Lineage (NCBI taxonomy): Eukaryota > Metazoa > Chordata > Actinopteri > Perciformes > Liparidae > Liparis > Liparis tanakae. Next base: position 14,939,811 of record CM070088.1, read on the forward strand.
TGATTTTGAAATGGAGAATGTTGCTTGGAGACGGGGCGGTGAATTAATGGCAAGATTAGTGCCTACAACATTTCCGTGTGCTATATAATGAAGGAGGAGTGTATCTATGTTTTCTGCTTTTGTGTACCAACTAATAAAAGTGGACCCCCGCCCACATGATAGGACACCAATTATAAAAGACACATTGTAGCACAACAATGCTGACAAATAAAACTCCTCAAAACTGTCATAACCACAAAGAGATGACTTTAAAGCTATTATGAGAAACAAGATTTTGTGCTGATTGTGGCGGTCCCTGAGAACTAAAGCGCTGGAGTTTACAAGCACCGGAGTCCCTTTCGGAAACCTCTAATTTTCCTGCTTTTACGGAATGTATCAATCTCTAGTTTCAAGTCTTTTTCAATACAGCATCATGTTCAATTCGTAAATGATGTTCCATTTAGTTTGTCAAACAGACTACCGCTTCAAAAGCCATATGTGGCATTGCTACGTCACTTGTCCACTGGTTGCAAAAAGCCAAGATGGCGACGGTCAAAGCACCAAACTCAAGGCTTCAATATGGCGGTCAACAAACTAATGGGTGAGGTCACAACAACTATGTCCACTTCTTGTATACAGTTTATGGGAGTTGGCCTAAAGCCAAGACCGGTCACAGTAAGCCGATGTTTTCAAAGTTTTAGCGTTTTCCATCCATAAAAAACTGCCTCTGATCGTCATTTAAGCAATTCATTTTCGTTTTTTTCTCCTTGTATGGACGCGCTTGTCAAATACATTTTCTGTGTGATTTATTGGAGGCTCCTTAGAATGCAGAAAGTGTTTTCGACAACTAATAATCACAGGTTAATTACTAATTGTGCAGATATTCTCCTCTTAAGTGTTCTCTATTCAAGATGACACATCCCTAAATGCCTGCCTTGGATATGCAATTGAATTTAGTCTATTTTGTATAGCCCAAAAACACAAATTTGCATCTTTACAATCTGTACACAAACTGACCTCGGATCAGGAAAACTCCCTTTCACAGGAAAATAAAGGAAGACACCTTCAGGAGGGCAACATAGGAGGATCTCTCTCCCCATATGGACAGAAGCAATAGATGTCATGTATACAGATGAAGAGCGTTACAAAGTTACAACACATTCAATGAATACGACAGAATGTATGAATAATTAGTAGTAGGCATGGACCACGATCCAGACCTCCACCATCCATGGAACAGAAGGATAAAGAGAGCAGGTTCAGCAGGGCCATGGGAGGGCCTTGGCAGGAGGCATGGTCACGGAGGCGGGAGGCCGCTCCATTAGGCAGAAGGCATTGCAAAGGAGGTCGGACCAATGAGGCCAGGCCCTTGAGGCAGGAGGCACAAAACAGGAGCCAGGGCCTTTGGGAAGGAGGCCAGGTCCAGGCCAGGGTCAGGATACAGGATGAAGGACCCAGGACCAGCTTCATACACAGCAAGGTTTAATGGACCAAAAGACTCCGTGAAGAAGTAGAGTTAGTAATGTGCAACGAAGAGATGTAAAGGAGACAGAGAAGAGGAGAGAGGAGCTCTGTATCCTAAAACGTCCCCAGCAGCCTGTAAGCCTATAGCAGCATCTCTTTATGGGCTGAACCAGGTGAACCTGATTCAGCCCTGACTATAAGCTCTGTCAAAGAGGGAAGTCTTCAGTCTACTCTTAAATTAGGTGACTGGTTCTGCCCCCTAGACTGAAAGTGGACACTTGTTCTTAAAAGAGGAGCTTGATAACTGAAGGCTCTGGCTCCCATCCTACATTTTAAGACTCTAGGAACTACAAGTAGCCCCGCATTTAGTGAGCGCAGCTCTCTAGTGGGGCAATATGGTAATACAAGCTCCTTAAGATATGATGGTGCGTCACCAATCAAGGCTTTGTAGGTGAAGAGAAGAATTTTAAATGTGATTCTTGATTTTACAGGGAGCCTGTGCAGAGCAGCTAATATAGGAGTAATGTGATTACTTTGCATTGACTTTGATTGTAATGTACTCATGCAGAAATGTCAGCGAGACGCAGACAGAAGGGTTTACAATGTGTTTAAAGGATATATACAGAATGTTAAAGTGATTCAGCAGTGAAAAAAGCTTAAATAAATATATCCCCATATCTCAAAAGATATGGGGATATATTTAAAGAGCAGCACAATGTCCAGGTTGGAGTGTAAGCCGGTAGCAGTCATATGGCCCTCAATCACCGAAATCACAAAGCGTATATAAGAAATATAGTTTTAATAAACTCCCCTTCCCACATAATCAGATGCGTTTTATTAAATACCGCCTGGGAACCCCTGACGTTATTTAGGACATTACAACTGAATAGAGTGTGTGTGCCGAGGGCTCGGTACCGCGTGCATAGTTAACCTGATGAGCAAGCTAAGAGACCGAGATGACTGTGTGCCCACGTTGATTTCGGTCTGAGAGGCCCATTAGTTGACATTCAGTGAAGCCCAGCAACAGCGCTCATTAGAGAATAGGTTTCAAAATCGAATGCTCGCTTGAAAAACGAGGCTCCCTTTAGTTGCCCTCGCGATCCTCATCGCGGAGCAGAGGCAGACAACGGATCTATCTAATTTGCCGCTAATGCACATAATGACCCGCGCACTTATGCTTCCACTGGCAGAGAGCACAACTGATGGACCTCCGACATGACAGGACTGCAGCCACTTTTGTTTCCAGAAGAAATCATTTATATTTCTGTGCGTATATATTTCTAATATTATCCTGTAAATGTCATCTGCTTCTACTCCCTGTCAGTTGGAGTTGGTTAACTATTTACTGTATATGAAAGCTTCGGCGTTTGCACACTTTTAATTGCGAATATAGAGTAAAAATAAAAATCTCTAAAAACAATAGAAAATAACATAAAATAGTTCACAAGATAACTGTTAGTCTATGATGTGTAAAACAGAAAAAGTAATTTACATCCTGACAGAATGATTCCCTTCATGTGTTAATGACAGGGACCTAAAACCCAATCATATTTCTGTAAACTTTGCTAATTGACATCAAAGCCATCGCATTTAATATTTAGGCGAAAAAGGAGCCATTAACATGTTTTGCTGGCTGCAATAAAGGTCTTGAGATTGTACCGCTGCCTAAAAGAAGGACCTCCATGTAGTGAAACGTCTTGGCTGCAGTTGGAGTGTTTTGGAAAATAATTGTAAATGGACTTGTTTGTACAAGAGGTCGTCAGGAAATAATCAGAAAACCCCAAATCCCTTAAGCTTTCTGAAATGAACTTCCAGACAGGACGCGAGAACAGACACAGCGTTTCTATTAGAAGAAACCAGCAGAATACAATATTTGATGTATGTGGAGGGAATATTCAAACGTAGCCTATACCTTGAGCTACTTAGTGAAAAGAGGCTGCTCTGGTGCTACAAATGTCTCTCACAGCCATATGTGGAGCTCTCTATTTCCCTACAAGCTCTGCCAGGTTGTGGATGACAACAAAGGACAATAGCAGTGCAACAAAGGCGCTGTCAGAAGTGAGGGCAACCATGAAACAAAGGCATCCTGTTCTCGATGCTGCTGCTAGCTAAAGAAGAAGTGGTAAAAGGCAAACAGAATAACAAGAAACCTGTAGGATGCTTTGAGATACATTTTTATTTGCCATCTTCACATCCAACTTGTTCGTAGCTCGCAGAGTTTACCCCCGTGGTGCGATACGTTAGGGTCGGGTGTGAAACCCGGACTGCAACTCTGGTGCAGACCAAACAACCGCTCCGACCTCTAAGGTGTGGTCTCAGACTGCCGTACGAGTGATCTGTGGAGCGGTTCATTTTAATAATTAGCAAGCTAGCTTACGCCAGGGTTCCTTTGCCTCCCTCCCCCCAGCGAGGAGGTCGGTGCGGTAGGAGAGCAGTCAGCAGCTCCGTAGTCTCCTGTCGGCCCGGAGTGAATCACTGACCATTTAGACTCAGCTGTTCGGCCCAGTGTAGCATGAAATCGTGGCGGAATTAACAAGCTAGCTACATAACTAGCCAGACACTAAATGAGTAGAGTCTAACAACTTCATCCACACAGGAGACAACTGAATCAACGACAATTTAGAATACAATTTCCACCACATGACTTTGGTTTCCAATTCCTGGACCATTTGAGTTTTAAGTTTTTGAACGCAGACCAGACCAGTTGGAAAACTGGAACCATGTAACACCCACACATGGATTGGATTCAGGAACCGGACCTTCAGGTTGTAACCAGCCCTCAATTTGAAAACGATTGTTGAGATCACAGAAAAAAGTTTTTACTTAACATTGTTAGGTACACAGGGAATCAGTCAAGACAGGCCGAGGCATCCGGATCAAAGGGCAACAAACTCACGATTGAACAAAAACGGGTCAGAGCACAGTAAAGGCACCCTGGGGACATAGCTGGTAAGCTCATTGGTAAGAACCGAGACAAACTGGCACAGAACAAAGGATTGACAAAGACTAAACGCACAGGGGAGGCAGGCAACTAGGGGAAACAATGAGGGCGGGGCTTGCAATCACACAAGAGGAAGACACACACAGAGGGTGGAGTCTGAAACGAGAGAGAAGGTGAGTGTCAGAGAACACAACAGACAACCTGACAGTGAAAACAAAGCTACAAAGAAGAGTTGGACTTTACAGCGATCACATCATTGGGATTTGAAATGCTCTCCAGAAACTGGAAGCCATCATATTACAAATGATTGTCCGTTTTAATCAATCAAGCCATAACGCAATTTCACCAGTTTAAGAGATTAAAATCTTTTCTAATTCAGCTATTGTTTTTAAATGAGTAATACCCTTTTCCACCCTCAGGTATTACTCGATGAGATATTTTTGTCATTAGCATTCACCGCTCTGCCATTACAAATTGAGCCTTAAAGGCTGTTTCTCAAAAGAAACGCAGCGGTAATCTCATTCTGGCTGATTTTATCTCTTGTTTCTTGGATGTTTGCTCTTGACAGTCTCTGTATTTAACATTGTCTGAGACCGCTGCTGCACAAAAGGCAGGGCCCACTCTTCAGAGAGCCACTCCAGGACCATTTGCCTCCCAGTGGATTGTAGTTACTTAGCTCACCATTTATCACTTCAGAAATTAGCTTGGCCTCTTGTCATTACGCTGAACTCCTGAAATGTAATCAATCTGTGGGCGATGCCCGAGGAAAGGGAGAGCTGAGTGATTGATGCGGGAATGAAACAAGACATTACAAAAGGTGGAATTGGAGGAGTGCAAATAAACATGGGAGCCAAAGGAGGTGTTATGTGATTCACTCATTCTTAATAAGACAAAATCATTACAGCTCTCATCTCAGGTCTGTGTGAAAGAACAAAGAGAACACATTGCACACAGATTTGGCTGTCTTGTAGGACAGCACAGAAGGCCGGATGAGACCGTGAGAGATGATGCCTATTGTGTGATTTGGAAAGGAAACCACGCACACATATATGCACCCAGTCTCCAACACCCCCTGTGAGACCAGAGACTTGTATTTGAAGCTTGCAGGTCGAAACGGCAGCTTCAGCAGCACAGTCCCGCATTCATCTCCATCACTGTAGAAATGTGTGGATGCAGGAGAACAGATTAAATCGGAGCGTTTAGGAAGAGAAATGTGAAAAACGATCTTGAATAAAAGTAGAAAGCACTCATTACGCGGGTTGTTTTAGCGGTATTTCTCTTTACTAAAACTTTTCAGCAGCTTCCATCAAGGTTCAAGAACGGTCAACCTACAAATTGCCTCTCTCCAGGATCTGCTAATACCACCAGCAGTCTGGCATTTTACTTTCTTACTCCACATCACAACATCAATAACTACAAAGTGGAAAAATTACATCCTGAAAAGAATGACCATGGAATTACAAACAAACGCACACACGAAACGCTCACCGAACGGATGTTCCCTTGATTTAGCGCTTTACGCCCTGCTTTTGCATCCACTACATTGGATGCATGTATATATATACTGTATATATATATATATATTGTTTCTGGATAGAGGCTGAAATAAGTGTCAGTGTCCTTGAGCAAGGCACAGAACCCTGTTTGGATAGAAACATCTTGTGTCTGAGCACTGGACACGTGCAGTAAATGATAAACTGCTCTACCGCAGTGACATATCTCTTTAAAAGGCACCTGGGAGAGCAGATGAGATAAGTTTTCCTGCAGTCTTTGTATTCCAATGAGTGAATGCGACGCCGGTGAGGAAATGACCTTTGATGGTGCCAGGAGGAACAGTGGATGGTGAATCATTAAACCCTTGAAGGACAAGTAATGCATTGCGTTTGCACAGGCAGATTCAGCCCAAGGTTGAAGAAAACGCTGGATAAATAGATGAAAGGACTGTGTGTGAATTACAGCAAAGCCTCTCCTTAGAATAGCGCCTGCAGTAACAAGAACGTCTCCAGAGTAATTTGAAATTGAATTCTTCAGCCTCCATATTGGCGATCATGAATCATGCGTCGGCTTTGATTGAATCAATTCGACAATACAGCAAACCTACACCAGGTGGTCCCTTCAGCAGCACCATGTTTGTCTCTGGGACTCTGAGAAAGGAATAGCGAGCCTTGCTCTACACCCGTCCATCTGCTGGTGCATTGGAGGCTGACTGATTAATTTAAATGTGTATTGCTGTAAAAAGCTACTGTAGTCCAAGATCATCGGCTGAGTCATACAAATAAACTCCACTCCTTTGCCGTGCTGTTTTCACTCTACTCATGGATGGTCCTGCCCCTCACTATCTTTTTTTCCTCCTTCAAAGGAAACCTCGAGGGGCCATTCTGAGGTGCCTCTGGTCAAAATGAAAGAAGAAAAACATGACTGTCAGCTGATCCATTCTCTGTGTCTGCTTCTGGAACTGAAGTCAATATTGCTTCATTTATCAGCAAGCTTCTATAGATATGTTGCCAATAATTAACCATTGTTCAATGCTTCACATCAGGTCCTGTCATACGTATTAATTCATAGTAATAAGGCCCTTATATGATGCCTGGCTCATAACATGCATGAGCTACACAAACACTTGTGAGATCAGCACAGCAAGGGATAGTCGGGATGTGGTTTTCATCAACACAATATTCCAAGGCTGAAGGTATTCCTCGGCCCAGCACAGAAACACTGCCAAGAGATTAACAACACAAAAAAGAATTTGACAATGAACACTTGACGCATTTAGTTTCCCGATCTGTATCTCAGTTGCCGTCTGCATACAGAAGTGTGACAATCCCTCTCTGCAATAATCATGGCAACATGCTACTTATCTAAACAGTGGTAATTATTTTGAATCATGTACAATTTTAGAGTTAAATAATGATGCTTCCTGCATAGCAATACTAATTCCTCCATCAGAAGTCTCATTAAGCTCTCAGCAAGAGGGCTTGCAATTAATCACTGAGTATTTCTGGTAAACAAACATGTCAAATGGAGCAGATATGGTCCAATTATATGATTACTCACTATATTATCCTCATTTCTCACTTTTAAGGCCAGTTTGGAATCTGAAAAAGCAGATACCAAATCTGGTGGCTCGGTCAAATAATGACTCCATTGTTAGACAAATTCCCCTTGACTCAACTATTTGAGATACATAATGATATCGAGACACACTCTCAAAGCTGCAACTGCAACATGAACCAGAGATGAGTATGTAGACGAGTGAAGTGTTAACATCTGACAAAAAATATTGCCACTTACACTTACTTGAAGCTTAAAGGATAATATTGAACTGATTTATAACCTTTGAAATGCAACACAGTGTTTTAATTGTCAATGCATTATGCGAGCAAGATTCACAAATTTAGTCCTTCTCCCAGAAGAACAATATAACATTATCTTATTCATATCCTACTTACGAAATAGATTTGTGAACAAAAATCTGATGAAAGATGCAGTGTGAACAAAAATCTCATGAAAAATGCAGTGCATTGATTGTCGCTTCCCTCTTAAAAAGGAGGATAAAATCCGTAGCAATAGAATTGTAGTAGAATGGACCTTAGCTCTGAAATCGATGTAGCAGGATGATCAGTGCGTTATTTTGATGTGTATCGTCAAACAATGAAACCGCTGTAGTGGGCTAACTTCTGCATTAAATAAAGCGACTTGCTGGTAAATCACAGACTCTAAGGTGAGGTTGTGGAGGAACCATTAAGGCTGTAATGCTACACTGGTTACAGAAAATGTGCATAAAAGTGGCAGCTCCTGGTCAAACTGTGCCTTCGCCTCACCCACCGCTCCAAAGAAGGACAAGCTACCCCACTACTTCGCTACCTCGCTCCCTCTCTATCTCGCTACTTTGCTATTTCTCTACCTCGCTACCTAGCCAGCCATCTGTCTCCAGAGCTGCATTCGCTTTCTTCAGCACTTTAACAACCAACATTAATTGCCATTTTCTTTAGTACAAGTGAAATTATCACAGAAAACAGTTCAATGTGCGTAATCCTATTCTATTTCCATGATAAAGTCTCATGACCTCTCGGTCAATATTTAAATCTACAATGTTGATCCAGTTTGGTCAGGAAGAAAGGCATCCATTGAGAAATAAATCACTTTATTTAATTACTAATAAAAGACTAGTCTGTCTTAACGGTCCTTGTGGTAGAAAAATGTTGAAATGCACTCTTTGTCAACAGACTACAGTCGTTAAAAGGAAAAGCTGGCTGATGACTGAAAAACGTGTGTAATGGATACTTATTTATAATGTATTGTAATATGGAGAGATCAATTACAGCAATGTGCCTGGGAAGAAGTAAGAAGAAGAAGTCAAATGCACTGATATCCCTGATATAATTAATCTTTTTTCTTTGTTATGCAAGTATTTAACTATAAAGTATTGAACCATTGAAATGTTGACCTGTTGATGGCGCTGATTGAAAAGTGAGCTATCAGCATTTTTCTTTAAATGGGATATGAATGTCTGGAACACATTTCATGGAAATCCTTCCTATTGAGTGCTGCACCCAGAGGTAAAGTCAGCATGTGCACTTCCTGTTCCCTCATCTCAATGTCATTGGGTCTTTTTAATGTTTTTTTGGTCAGCTGCCTGAATTAATTTCGAAGTTTAACACACATCTAAGAGATTTAAATGTTATATTCTGCGACATAGAATACAGTTATTACCCAAAATGTTACGTGTCTTTAAAAAGGTGGTCACTATCAAGAGTCTAAATGAGAGGAGGAAACGTCCTCACTGGGACAGTAGTACTAGTGTTTGTGACGGTAAGTCGTGTGACAGTGGTGTAGTTTGTTTATGACCAAACGTTAAGAGATATACGATGGGCTGCCAATCGAGGCGGTCTTCGTCTAATCTGCCATAAGCGAGTCTGTCGTGCTGAATGCAGGGCCTTGTTTATCTGTCCTTCTCCTCCTCCCCCTTTGTGGAGCTCCTGGATTCTCCCAGGTTTGAATGAACGCAGCGTGAACATCTGTGCATGCGAGTAGATGAAAAGGTTGGAGAAGACAAGGTAGCTGAAGTGATACAGACGGTGGAAAGCCGGGCTCACACTGTGCGAGTCCCGAAGATGAATAAAGAGCTGTCTCTTCATGTATGACGCGTAAACACCGGAGGCTAAGGCTGCAGCTCGGGAGAGCATCAGGAGGATAGTGGAGTGAGGAAGAAAGAGCAAGGCCTTACAGAAAGAGAAAGATGTAACCTCCTGCTTCAAAACATGCTCTTCAGCATTCCTCCCAAGAGGTCAAGGCATGACTCTGAAAGCTAAACAAGTCCCTCTGTCACCACTCCATAAAGAACGATGTCTAGAGGTTCTGTGGGTTAGATTGTGGTTTAGAATTTAATATATGAAGTCAACATTGTGTTATTTGAGTTTTACATTGTCATCTATGTTGTCAAAGCTATAAAATCAACTTTAACATTAAATAATAACCATCATTAGGACATTGGAAATTGATTGATTGTTAATTAAACTTTATTTAATAGTCAATTTACTGTAAAAAAAATGAATGTTACATATTTATTCGTTATTGTATTAGTTTTTGTATTGAGTGATATATCATAAGCGACAAAACATGAATTATCTATTAACAGTTCACTGTTGGAGACATAATAACAATGTATATAATATGTTATGTATTGGCTAAATATTACTAAATGGTTTGCAAACCTTTAAGGAATCTCAGGAGTAAAAAATCTAAAAACATTACATAGTTGACTGGACCAGATTTAACAATTTTATATAATCAACCGTTTAAAATAGCCATAGAGTTTAATGACGGCGCAAACCAATTCTTAATCATTAACAAAGTGTTATCAGCACCATGTTATTATTATTATTTATCACATTTCTATTACTATTACTGCTACTATAGCGGGCGACTGTGGCTCATTGGAAAAGAAAAGTTGTCCTTCAAGCAGAGGATCGGTGGTTTGATTCCGGGCCCACGAGTCCACCTCCATGCGTCGTTGGGCAACCTCAAATTACTCCTGCCGACTGTTCCTGTGGAGTGTGAATGTTGTATGAATATCCGATAGTTCTGATGGGTATGGTAGCCCCTGTCATTAGTGTCTGAATTGAGTGATATATGAGTGTCACCTGAATGAGTACATGATGACAACTAGCTTTGAGAGGTTGGAAGACTTTGAAAGAAACTACAGTCCGTTTACTCTGAACACTTTTATTATCATTAGCATTCTGTTTATGTTGTGAGGTCCTGAGACAGGGATGTCCTATGTGTACCGATTGTAAAGCCTTCTGAGGAAAATGAGTAATTTGTGATATTGGGCTATATAGAATAAACTGATTTTTTTTTTTTTAATTGTTTAGCATTCTAATTTATCATTTATCGATGCTGGTATAACCAATGTAACAACTGTTGAATGATTAGAATAATATTCTGGGAAATATGTAGTGGTTCTCCAAGACTTGTCCCCTTTAGGGTAATTAACTAGCCCACCAAGGCATACCTGTTTATTTTTACCCTGGGTGTTATTGATAAAAATCTAATGAAAAACTCAGCCATGCTAGCATTACAGTGAAGCTGTTATAGATGTTTGAGCAAACATCAGCATTTTTCCATGCTCACAGTGACAAATGCTAACAGGCTGATGTGTAGCAGGTATAATGTTTACCATATTCATCGTCTCAGACTAGCATGTGAGCATGCTAACATGTGAGAATCCAGCTTAGGCTGATGGTAAAAACGTCATTAATTGTGAAAGTATTTGATCAGTAATCAAAGCACTGCATTCAATTCAATTCAGTTTATTTTGTATAGCCCAGAATCACAAATGACCAATTTGCCTCGGTGGGCTTCACAATGTACACACAGCATCCTCAACTAAATACTTACTATGAAATACTACTTTCTTTAACACAGAGACGTTGCAGATTCAAATTTATCTCACAGAATATAACATTTCAAATACTATGCAATATTATTCATTATATCCGAGATAATATTTGTATTGAAAGCTCCACCTTGAAGTACATTTAAGCACAGTGTTCTTATAAAGCCTCTCTTTCAATCTTCCACTTGAAGTGAAAACTTGAATGCAGGACTTGTAATGTACAATATTAATAATTATACAATAACAGTTAATAGTTTTACATAATCTAAATCTTTGATTTGGACAGAGAGAAAACACAATCCTGTCAGCACTGATCCTCATAGATCCTGAATTGCAGCCCTGTATCTGCAGAACAGGGCATCAGCGTAATTGCATAAAGGCCATTATTGTAAACATGTTTGACACTAACAGTGGCACATCGCACTTGGGAGCAACAGAGAATAGAGATTGGTCAACGCTGAAAAGAAAATGGGTTCCAGCACACACACACACACATCCACACATCCACACACTAACACACATACCCACACACACACACACACACACACACACACACACACACACACACACACACACACACATACAGATGCATGAGCCCCAGGAGCATCCTGAGGTTGTATGAGCGTGCATGATGTAAAGTCACTCTCTAATACCTTTGGGAATGTCAGGTGTATCCTTCATGCAACATTTACATCCAGCAAACAAGGTTTTGAGGTTACAGTTTTTTCCGATTGCTAAACGACAGTGGGCACAACTGGAGTCACATGTGCAAAACTCTAACTACAGTCTGCACTACCAACAGTCACCTGAGCTGAACAGTTCACATCACCTGCAAAACTCATTCCAACCAACACAACTCTTACAGTTTTTGTCCGTTGCTTGAACACTATAGACACATGCTTAAACCAAAGTAACATAACTTGAAGTTGTTGTTACTATACCTTAAACAAAAGTGCTGCTTTGCACTTTAGTTGCATTTCTGTAACACACTTGCTCCTTTCTGCAACACACTTGCTCCAAGACACTAAACAATATTTCATACATAAGACACTTAGTTCAAAAATGAAATCTCAGGGTACCATTGGGAAAACACATCGATTCAAAATACAACACACATTGGTTGATTGAAAAGACATAGACATACACCTGAAAACACTTATTTTCAAAACTGAACACCAATCAGCCAGCTACAAAAAAAATTGTTGCAGAGAATCTTGGACTTGGATGGAGCCGCCCAGCCGCATGAATTTATTTACATTGACGAGGCTGGATTCAACCTTAGCAAAAACAGACGACGGGAACGTAATATAATTGGCCAAAGGGCAATTGTGCACGTCCCGGGGCAGCGCGGGGGAACATCACATTGTGTGCTGCCATAAGTCTTTGAGGGCGACTGCACCATCATGCCAAACTGGGTCCCCATAATGTGTAACACATAATCACATTTCTAGATGCACTTCATGATGCAGTTGTACAGGATGGACCAGAGCAGCCTAGGTTGGTTGTTGTCTGGGATGATGTTGGTTTCCATCGGGCTGCTCTGGTGCAGAACTGCTTCACCAACTATGATACATTTTAAGTTCTATACTTGCCCCCCTACTTGCCATTTCTAAATCCTATGGAGGAATTATTTTCCGTTTGGAGATGGCGCGTATACACTCAAAAAAACGTCGCCCCTCTGTGTGCCTGTGGAGCGGAGCAGACGAGAGGAAGGAGCGCAGGAGGAAACCCGATTTATTAATCCACGAGTTTAAACTCATTTCTGTTCGGTATTTTCGCGGAAAACTCATAGTTTTAAAAACGGAAACCGTGTGAGACACACTGCCGTGGCTTGACACTCAGAAAAGTGCCAAAACATCAACGAACACCGGAAATAAACAAAGTTGCGTTAATTGCGTTAAAATATTTTAGTGCGTTAACGCGGACAAATTAATCGCATAGATTAACGCGTTAACACTGACAGCCCTAATCAAAACGTCTATCGCGTTTGAATCAATCGATCCGTGCAATCTGCATTCACTCCAGCACTCCGATCACTCCCTCCTTAGTCCCTCATTCCCTTCACCTGGTCCTCACGCCCTTCTCACCTGCAGCCCATCCCCTCATTAGTCCCTCACTATTTAGCTCCCTCACTTCCACTTGTGCTCTGCCAGATCGTCTTGTGTTCTCAGACCAAGCCCTTGAGCGGTCCACTGTGTGCTCATTGATTTGTTCTGTTTCGTTCCTGACAATACTTTAAGTGAAGCATCTTTATCAGCATTTTCTGTCTCCTGAGTCGTGCGTTTGGGTCCACCCTAAATCCGCCTTGACAAGTACTGCCAAAGCTTGCATGTTGCTTATGGGGCTTGTTTATGCCATGATCCTTGCTTACCCTCCAGCATTGTATTAAACAAGTGTGAATCCTAAGTGTGAACTTCTCGACACTGAATTTTTTGTTAAGAAAAACAAGAGTTATTATAAAATGTAATGTTTTATTTGTTGACAAAATAAAGGATTTGAATTGCATTGTGGCTGTGATTTGTGATGTATAACAATTAACATTCATCAATAGAGTATTAAGAACATATACATAATTATAATAAGTAATGTATTATCATACAATTAAGTAATTGCAAATAAAAAAGTATAATAAAATCTACTTAGCTCTAAATGATAGTTTACTTAATAATTTCATAACATTGAAATTCCTGTTTGTGAAAAAGTTAAGTAGACTTTACTTAATTAGCTAAATAAATATTACTTATGTTTAAGCATAATTAAGTAATAGTTACTTAGTATTTTCATGGTTATTTAGTCCCGCGATCACATCACCCCTGTTCTCCAGACCCTCCACTGGCTCCCCGTCCCACAACGTATCCATTACAAAATCCTTCTCCTCACCTACAAAGCCCTCCATAACCAGGCCCCCTGCTACCTCACCGATCTGCTTCACCATCACACTCCATCCCGCCAACTCCGCTCCTCTGATGCCAACCTCCTCTCCATCCCACACAGGACCAAGCACCGGACTTGGGGTGACAGAGCATTCTCCATTTCTGCCCCCTCTCTCTGGAACTCTCTCCCCAAAAACATCCATGACTGCACCGAACTGTCATTATTCAAATCACAAATCAAAACCCACCTGTTCAAAATTGCTTTTAATGTGTGATTGTGTGCTCTGTATGTTCTTATTTGCTTTTATTGTTTGTTTTTATCGTAATTTATAATGCATAGCTTTTAGGTTTTTTCTTTTTCTTTTAATTATGTTTTGTAAAGCGTCTTTGAGCACCTGGAAAAGCGCTATATAAATCCAATGTATTATTATTATTATTATTAAAATTAAGTAAGTTATACTTAACCCTGTCTAGTAGGATTTACTCAATCCTTCAACAGTAAAAGTTACTTAGTTAGTGTTAGTGCAAATTGTTACGAGGATTTTATTAAGTAAATCCTACATTTCATTTTTTTGAGTGTATGACCGCCAACCACATGCCCGTATGCCTCTTCTGCAGGCAGTGGAACAGGCCTGCAGAGACATGGAGGTGAGGTCAATCCAGGGATGGATTCGCCACACAAGGGGATATTTTCCCCGATGCTTAGCGAGAGAAGACATTGTTGTGATGTTGGTGAGATCCTGTGGCCAGACTCCAACAGACAACAGGATCCATAAGCCCACTTGCGCACAATTGTGTTTTACTGTATTTACAGTAGTGTATTGTTTGTTTTATTTTTTTATTTAACTAAATGTACTGTGAAATATACTAATGTAATGATTTTGAATTCAGTATTTCATTTTGTGGGTTGTTGTTAAAACATGCCCTTTATGGAACTGAATAAAAACATTGAAAACAAAAGACTGCAGTTTTTTATATAAAGTAGACTAGTGTGTTGCTGCTGATCTGAAAGTGTATTCATATGATGCAAGTGGGCATCATTTTGTCATCAGAGTGACATTTTGACAAAGGATTGTTAGGTTTTGATAGCAGAGTTTCAATTTGACATAGATGCCAATGGTTTATTTCCCAGTGTTGTGTCTTATTTGCTTGTGTGTAGAGTTTTGACACAATGAGCCAAATTTAGCAAAACGTGTGTAAGCAATAGGCAAAAACTGTAACACATGGCTCAAAACACGTTCAGTGCAGCCATCACTATACACACCCCTCAGTGAGACAACACACACTGTCACCCAGAACACACAGAGAGTCAAAACACCAGCATCAAACACCAATACACAGAATACTAACTTTTCATCTTTACAGTTTGAACAATTTCAGTTCAATTTCAGTTTTCAAAGAAAAGAGAGACATTCTTTCATGTGATTTATTATTTCTTTTAGAACATAACAATTTTTTAAGGTAAATGAAAATTAGCAGTTTTCTTCAATAGTCTGTAGTAATTTACGGGATTACAGTAATGAGAAAAAAAAGGTAGAAACTAAAAGTACATATTGTAATTCAAACAAATAATTGAGGGGCTAATCCTGCCTCTCTCTAGCATCAGGCCACATGTTTTCATCAACATCACATTTAATTTTCTCTCTTGCCATGGACCTGGTGAAGAACCTTCTGGATGCCTTATCCATCCCCTGGCCGTCCTCTGGACTCCTCATCTGAAATAACAGCTCTTTATCTTCCTCCACGCATCCGCCCTCTCCCTGCCACCCTTCTCCCTCCACGAACCCGTCTTCCTTGTTCTATTTCCAAAATGAGTCTTTCTGAGCTCTACCTATATATACTGTGATATATATACTGTAATATATATGTGTGTGTTCACTAAGAAGTCTAAAACAAGACACCTGCTTAGCCTTTCAGCTGAAATTGCAATAATTAGTGTTTGAAAGGCACAAAGTTGAAATCTATTCCGTTTTGAATGTGTGGTTCACAGTTTTGACAGCAGTGTGTTAGCGTTTGAACAACGTGCTGTACATCCACAGTGTTGTGCAGGTTGTGGTTAAAGTCATGGGATAGGTGTGTAGAGTTTTAAAAACTGTGTTCAATCAATGAAAAAACAACTAGAGTTTGGTCCACATGAACTACTGCTGTGCAGACTGTAGTTAGAGTTTTGCACATGTGACTCCAGTTGTGCCCACTGTCGTTTAGCAATCGAAAAAAAACTGTAATGGTATCCTAGAAAATCCACTAGGACCAGAAAAAGTCCCAAATTATGGGAAGTTGTCTCGAATCCCGTCCTGTTTGTCCCAAAAAGTGGACCAATGCCTAGCTTTGATTAGTTAAAGCCTAATAAAACATACAATACTGATCAGTGTGTAACAATATTGTGTGTTGCCCTCAAACAGGCACTGTTATGTCCGTAGCTTACATGCATTCTGTCTGTTCTAGATTATTTATTTGAGTACAGACATGCAGCAAATTAATAAACAACAAGTGATAGCGTGGATATTGTTGACATTTTTACGGAGGGAAATTACTGGAACCCATCGCTGACATGGAGCGACGTGTCCTAGGTCCTGGTGAACATCCAGCCAAAAAGCATCAATGCTACCGAGTGGAGCGCGGAGGGAAACACCCATGGATCAGTGCGTCCTTACGAGATCCAAAAAAAGGAAATAATAGTACTGTTATTATTACTACCGTCCATCGAGTATCATTATGCAAACTGGCCATAAACAGAAGTGAAACAGGAAGCACAAAAGTATTAAAATGATCACATCTTTTGCTGTTGCCTCTCCGTCTGATTGACAAGGAGGGTGGGGGTTTCCATTTGAGCTATGCTTGTTGGTGATTGAAGGAGGCAAGGCACGCAGATACATGCTGATTGTGTTTGCCATCTCTAAAGCTTTAACCGCTCGGCCCTCCCAATACCATAATCCAGTTTATCCCTCCAGGGCAGACACAGCGTGCTTGCTCATAGTCAATCTCTTGATTGTTCGGTGACCTTGAGCAAGCAAATAAGAAGAGTGCTCGGTTAGCGTAGGCCATCATTTGTAAGAGCCCCGTCAAAGAGATGGACACCTGAAGGGAAAAGATTACTCATTAAAACTAAAACCTGCAGATTACAGTTTTTCTCGATTGATTACACACAAAAACTGGAACTTCTAACACAACGACCACAACCTGTAACTCATGTGCCAACTCCCTAAACCAATTCTGCTAAACTACAAGCACAATTATATAGCTTTAGACACAGATTTCAATTGTTAACCACACTTTCTTCAAAACACTAAACACCATCCTCTCTACTCTGCACACGTCACCAATGCCAACGCCTCCTTGTGTTCAGTCAGAACACACTGCTACTCAATTGGCAAAACTTCCATTTCCACGGCTGTTGTGCAATTTGGAATCAAGGCTTTAGAGATATAAGGGCCACAGGTGACCTCCTGGTTTACATTACATTACATGATTTGACTTGATTTGACTTGATTTGAAGAAGAATAGATGAAAACCTGGAAGGTAGAGGAGACCAGAGAGGCAGAAGAGTAAGGGTAAGAGGACGAGGAGGAGGACAAGGAGGAGGACGAGGAGGAGGAGGACGAGAAGAAGGAAGAGGAGGACGACGAGTGAGAAGGAGGGATGTGATCTCAGATGAGATTGGGGCCACACTAATTGACCATGTGGTCAGCCATGGTTTACCCATGGAAGAGGCTGGCCAGAGGGTCAACCTCATATACTGTTACCCGCTTTTCAGTCGCATCCATCATCCGGACGTTCAGAAGAGAGAATAGGTAAGAAACAGAACTATGAGAGGAAAACACTAGTTTGAATCCTTATCAGGAGCACAGTGTTCTTGTTTTTACTGTATAACTATTTTACATTGTACTGTATTTGTATAGTTTGCAAAACTGAAAGACGGCGATAGTAAACATGGTTCTGGAGAATAAAGCATTCCAGTAACCATAAAACAAATAAGAACTGCCAGTAGTGATGACGAGGCCATGTTCCACACGTTCTTTTGACCTTTTTTATTTACACTTTGTTCTTCTTTTTTGTTGACTGTAGTGGTCTATTTTCTTTTGTTTGTTCTTTGAAAAAAATAGAAAAAAAAAGAAACATTGTTATTGTATATTTGTGTGGTGTTTTATATTTTGAGTTACAGTTTTGTTCAATCGCTAACAAGCGCTTACCCATACTTGAGATACTTTTTCTAAACTATTAACACAGACTCACACCTACAAAGCACAATTGGCCAAATGGATATTTTTCTTCTCAAAAGCAATTTTTTAAAAATATATACTAACTCTTCATTTCAAAATAGAACACATCTTTTTCTGCAGAAGTTTTCACTTCACGAGCTCCTTCCAGTCAATCAAAGTACACCAGGTTTCATAACACTGGCTGATGACATTATAAAAATGCATAGACTTTTATGTTTCAGTTTTACAGGTATTTGCATGCAAAACATGTAATCCACTGTTTTTACACTACATGTCTTGGTTGGGAACTGTATGTCCACATGTCATGTTCACATTCAAAAGCATTCCAGTAAAAAACAAATCAGTTTTTTTTCTCCTTTACTGTTTACTACAGGAGGTACAGTACAAATACTTTTTACAGTCTGATGGAACAGAAACAGTTTTACAGTATTGCTTACAGTGAACAACATATCCAAGAAACACACAAGAGCATTCTGAACAAAAAACAGATAAAAGGGGGGAACTATTGTTTCTTTAAAGAAGTTACAGTAAATCCAAATTATTTATTTATTCATTTTATATTGTTTACAAATAAACTATGTTTTGGGGCAACGGATGCAATAGCTGGTTGAACAACATTCGGTTAGTCAATGTAGGCGGTGTCTGTGTGATCAACATCTCAACTGTCATAATCAAAATGTAAATTCTAATCCAAAACTTGCCAAAACATATTTCTCAAAAACATTCCAAACTCTGACCGACCATCAGGAGATGAGGAATCAATTGTTTGTTTATTATCAGCTGAGATATCTTGTTTTATAACTGATATCATTGCAGAAGAGGTTTTTAGACTGTATCCAAGGTTTGGAATATTGTGTTTGCCATTGTGGGATGTTGTGTGTTAATGTTCGTAAATAATAAAAAAACAATCCATGGTTTTGTTGGGAGGTAGAGCTTGTCTGTTAAGAAAATGTAAGCATTGTGAAAATGTGTTCACTGACTGCATATTGTGTGAAAACGACTTGAAATGTGTGAATGGTACGGCCACAAAACACGATGTAGTGCTAATTGTGTTTAGAGTTTTGAAAATGTGACCCCTGATTGGACAAACGCTTGGTAGCGCCTGAACAAAACTGTAACATATTATACATTTACAATATTTTACAACAGGAGAAAGCGTAGAGTAACACTGGACATGAAAAGGCACAATACTCCTGACAAGGCCTTCATCCTGGTGTTTTCCCATTTCATCGTTGTGTTTTCCATTGTGCACATCAGTGTTCTATCGATGCTTAAAATGTCTACTAATATGATGGACTGTGTTTGTCACTTGAAAACAAAACACCCTTTTGAGGTGACATAACACTGTTTTGAAAGCAAAGTTACTTTTTGCAGGAGATGCATTTTTTTTTCAGATTGCATTTTGTGTGAGTGGTTTTGGGATTTGTGTTTAGAGTTTTGAGAAACTGAGGCATGGTTTCAAAAAATGTGTTTAAGCAATCGAGAAAAACTGTAAATCAGGAGGCAGGGAAGGGCAGAAGCCTACAGGCTGAACCTTCTGAAGGCAAAGCTGATCACAAAAAAACTGAAAAGAAAACAGCAGCAAATTAATAACGTAACATATGTAGCTGTCTGTAACTTGGTCAGTTGGCCAGGTGGAAGCCCCGCTCTATCCCCCCCCCCTCAGGATTAATTGTAAAAATCTTTGGTGATCCAATCACTTTTCATCTCGTGCCTTCATCCAGTCAAATATTGAATAGCCCAAACTAAAATTATCCATATACCTATGTACAATAAGCACTGTCATTTTGAAATATTCTACAACATCTGCATTCCAATTAATTATGAACCAGGAATAAAGAGCAAACTAGTTATAGATCAGAGGTTAAGGCAAATTGGCAGGACGAAAAGACTGTTCGAGTCCCGTTTGAAAACAAAAGTTAACGGGAATTATTTGTCACTTAACGTTGGGACTTAAGTATTGGGCACTTCTGTTGTTATTTTTTTCCCTCCAAACCATGATCTTTTCATAAACCTAAAAAAAGAGTTATGTTGCATGTTTCCTGTGAAGACGGAAGTTCATTTTGAAAAGACACAAGTGGAAATTGTTGGAGATCGCGAGAAAAATTAGGTTACTTTTCTCAATTTATAATAATGTACACTTTTATTAATTACAAAGTGGGGATAATATTGTCTGCATTTGACCCATCTCTAGTAATTAAGGAGCAGTGAAGCAACTGAGGGTTCAGTGTCTTTCTCAAAGACAGTTCGACATGCAACTAATGGGGAGAGCGGGGATCGAACCAGGTACCTTGCAGTTACAGAAAGACCACTCTCCCCACGAGCCACAGCCAACTCTACTCTTTTACACAACAGTTATATGAGACTATGGTGCACCGCTGTGCCCAGTACAGCCTCACTCCAATAGAAGTTTATTGTGAACAGCAAATTCATTACAGTCAGTCTGTTCATCTTCCACAGCAAGGTTGGGTAGGCGGTAAAGTGCTAGTAAATGTGTCCGGTACAAGAGCAATGCTTGATCAGTTGTTTAAAAATGGCGACAAAATCTAAATGCATTCCTTCTTCAATGACTCATTCTCAGGGTGTCAAAGAAAGAGAGAGAGCTCTTGGCAGAATTATTAACCCAGTGAGCAGAGGAAGGATCGGGAACCATCTGCATGAAAAAACTTGCCAATGGTGGTTTAGCTTTGCCGAGGCACATTCTGCCCACACACCAATGCCAAGGCAAGTTGTTGTGGAGAGGCTGAAATGAGCTGCTGGCATGGCAATTAGGTGGGAGCAGATAATGCAGTGTTGCTGCTAAGTGTTACATCTCTTCAGTTTACTACTCTGCTCTATAATAGGAGTTGTAGGCTTGTCTTTCAGGGTCAACAAAAACAGTTTATTGAGAGAGTCTTGATGCCAGTATTGAGTAGCATCTTGACAGAAGCGTTTAAAATCAGAGAATATCAATGAAAAGCAAAAGTGCTCTTTGTGTTGAATTTTTAGAGCGAATGTCTTTCATTTCATTCAGAGTCAATTATGTGCCCTGAAATATGTTGTCTGGCTTTATCTCAGAGCTTATGTGCTAGCTGAATGAATGTCAAGGGATAATTATTCTTCAATTATTTTTCAAGCTTCACAGCCCCTCCGATCTCTGACAGGGGAGACAGGGAGGGGCAGGATTCCTTCCTGACCAGTCCCAACACCGGGGAGACCGGGCATTGCGGAGCAATCAGTCACAAAATAGGCTTCTGCATACACAACGTGTGACACAACTGTGATTCTACTGGAGCCATGGCAGCACTTTGACATGTGCGTGAGCTGATAGAGAAAGTGTGTTGCTTCTGGAACCGACCGATAAGTGTGTTTCACATCTATTTCTAGTCACAAATAGTTGGAAAAATTACTCAGTCGAAAGAAGCAAAATGCGACAAAGTGCAATGGAAAAGCAGACTTTGACACTAAATGATAATGTACATAGGACATGTCCACTTGTAGTTAAAGGTTTTGGGATGTATGCTCATTCCCTTTCTTGTTGAGAGTATCAGCAGAAGATTTATCTCGTCCGTGCGGCCAATATGAGTCCAGAGCTGGCAGCTAGCTAGCTTGGCTTTGCATAAAGATAAATAACATAGGATGAAGTCTGGCTCTATCCAACGGTTAAAAAGCTCAATACTAAAAAATGTTATCAAAATAATTGGCTTGATAAAACGAAATAATATTCTTATTGTCTTTTGTGAAGGATGTCGTCAATACCGAATTGCATTATGGGATATTTCTGCCGGCATAGTGTCAAGTATTTAAAAACTGGATACTAGAAATAAATAGTTTGCAATGTGCATACCGTTAGTTTCATACTAAGGACATAATAATGGATCTCACATAGTGTTTTAGCGTACTAAATATTGGCTTATTTGGAATTTCAGACGCAACCTTAATCTTTATGTTTAGCTAAGCTCAACCCTCCTTACTGTAGCTTTGTATTTAATGTGAAGTGTATGTCAAACTATTCCTTCATAGTGCATACACAGTCATCAGCAGAGGGATTGACATCAGACGTGAGGACTAATTAGCAGACTGGAGTCTCAGTGCTGTAATGACTGTGTTTGCTCCTGTGTGCTTTAAATAGGAGAACAAAAGGGAAATGCATGTTTTATAGAAGATGACGGATGGAACTGATTTCGAACACAAATACTGTATATGTTTGAGCTGACGGAGAATTTAGTTTTGCATGACAGGGAGCAGCAGTGAAGTAGCCACTAGTGCTTTGATGCTGCATACGTGCTCGCTTGATTGTTCACTGTTCTAAAAATACCTTGAGACATTTACAATATGCTGTAATGCAGGACACATTCAGACGCTTGTGACCCTCAAATGAATGAACTCCCAGAACATTCATTATTGAAGGAAAAAAGATTGTGTGACATGACAAAAAAAATACATTTTAATTCATGGCTCAAAAAATATCATTTGACTTTGCACCATTAATGCTTTATGTAGCAATTATTCATTACACACACCCTCCTTTGCATTTGGCTATGGTCTGATTCAGCAAAACGGTGCTCTTGCAGCCTGTGCTGAATATATCGGCAGGTCAATAATTGATTTAACATCCAGCAGGAAGCCGGGCAGATAAAACTCTTAACTGCATCTGTGTTTTGTGTCAAAGATTCTTACGACTGAGATAATTCTGCTTTCTGGATCCTTTGAAAAATTTAAAAACAGTTCATCTGGATGAGAGGAATACAACACAGACTATTTACTGTGTTCCTTTTGATTAGGCCATGAAACAACAGGGGTCATTAGATTATTAAGTCCCTTTTTTCATAAATATGCACTGAGTTTCTATTAGGATGCCTTTACAGTTATTAATACAATAAGCTTAGGTATCTCCCACTGTGGAAAAGTTCTTATTGATGACCATGAGTAACAACAACGTGTTTTTGTGAAATACGATTTGCATAGGTGTATGGTGAGGAGATGTTGCAGTCTTCTACCAACTATGCCATTGCCCTGTTGAGACTCCACCCACTGTTGAGACTCCACCCACTGTTGAGACTCCACCCACTCCTCCTCTCTACCTCCATCTGCCTGATGGATGGTGGAGGTCTCCATCGTGGAATATGCCTACTATGAATTATTCATACACTCATATTTATTGAATGTGTTTTAACTCTAACTCTGTCCTTCTGTACACATTACATCTATTGCACCTGTTCATCCTGGAGAGGGATCCTCCTCTGTTGCTCTCCTGAAGGTTTCTTCCCTATTTCTTCCCAGTGAAGGGTTGTTTGAGAGGTTTTTCCTGATCCGTTGTGAGGTTTTGGGACAGGGATGTCTATGTGTACAGATTGTAAAGCACTCCGAGACACATTTATAATTTATGAAAATGGGCTATACAAATAAACTGAATTGAAAATATATATATATATATATATATATATATATATATATATATATATATATATATATATATTTTGCCCATTCCAAGTCTCACATTGGAAACAAATCTATATGGTTCAATTCACGCAGTGATGTTTGAAATGCTCGGCCGCTGTGGAAACTAGATACGGTTTAAAGCTCAGCACACTCATTGCTATTCATGCATGGCCACTGTTCATGGATAGAGAAATGTAGCAGTAAAAAAGAAAGTCACGCATGGATACTTTTTACCAGATCAGACACAAGCGAGTGAGAGAGACAGGGTGAAAGGTGGACGTGAAATGTTTGAAATGCTTGGGCTTTTTTTTTTATTTGTTGAATTTTTAGTTCAGACTTGGAGATAGAGAGCGACTGTGTTGTCCTGTCAGGTGTGGGGAGGTCATCGCACCAATGGGAATGCAGGAAGGATAGAGCCATGGTTTTGAATTTAATATGAGGAGCCGGTGAAAAGGGGGGCATGAAATAGAAGAATTTAGTGTGGATACAATGAGACGGGCTGCAGCCTTCTGCATGAGCTGGAGAGGCAGGAGAGAGGCCCGTTGGGAGGCCAGCCAGGAGGGAGTTGTCGTAGCTCAGGCAAGCGGTGACTGGAATTTGGACAACAAGAGAAGAGGAGGCGTTGGTTGTATCGGGTGCGAGTTCATCCCAAAGTTGTTGGTAGTCTGTGCAGCGTTGTCCAGTAAAACCGAGGGCTTCGGCCATCCCTAGGATTTGCCTACGCGGTACAAAATAAGAGTTGAGACTGATATGACTGGCAGACGTTCCACTGCATGTCAGCTCTGCGAGCGCGGGTGCAAGCCTCGATGTGCACGTCGATAGGACAGAGGAGGAGTTCGGCGTCAGCATTAACAGTAGGGACATGTGTAGGGTGTGAGGAGAAGAGGAGCAGCAGTGGGACTGCAAGCCCAGAGGATGCAAGTGACAGCAGAAACCTTGGTGGGGGGTCGCAATGTGCATCCGCAAGTAAATGAATCACAAGAGAGCCTTTGGTGAGCCAACATGACAGAGGCCATCGAGGCTCATCGCTTTCAAAGCAAACTGCCTCGAGAGGTTATCTCTGCTATAGCCAGACCACTCACACAATGGACAGCTAGTATTGATTTGTATACATGACATCTTCTTCAGACCACCACACACCTGACCAGGTGGAGTTCTGGCAACGGAGTACAACAGTAAAGGAGAATCGATCAATAACATTATTTCCGACATTGTACACAAATGAGAATTTTCTAACATGAGGAGTTAGCCAGCGTTGTGCCTTTATAAAGGTGTTTCTACTTTATACTTAACGGATACGATATTTCATGTTAGGCTTTATATAAGCCGTGGGGACCTTACTCAGGAGCATTATAATAGCACATGTATGTGTTATTTGACTACAAATTTAAATATTTTAAAATAGAAAATAGCATTTTCATTTTGACTTAAATACTGCTTGCAGAATGCTATATATGCTGATATATCCTATTTAACAGAAGTAAAAATGCACACGTGTACCGATGTCAACAAAGCACAGATCAACTGTGATTACGATACACATAGAGGGACTTCATTATCTGTTTAGGTATTACTCCACTATGTCTTTACATAGTTAGTAGACGTTCGATGCTATATGAATGCTCTGAATCCTTATTGCACTTTTAAGATTGTGATATCTTAAGGAGCTTGTAGTACCATATTGCCCCACTAATGAGCTGCGCTCACTAAATGCGAGGCTATTTGTGGTTCCTAGAGTCTTAAAAAGTGGAATGGGAGCCAGAGCCTTTAGCTATCAAGCTCCTCTTTTATGGAACCAGCTTCCACCTTCAGTCAGGGAGGCAGACACAGTCACCTCATTTAAGAGTAGACTTAATTATTTATACATTTCTGACATTCATAATGTGTTGTAACTCTGTAACGCTGTTCATCTGTAAACATGACAACTATTGTTCAGTCCATCCGGGGAGAGAGATCCTCCTCTGTTGCTCTCCTCAAGGTTTCTTCCCTTTTTTCCTTGTGAAAGTGTTTTTCTAAGAGTTTTTCCTAATCCGATGTGAGGTCAAGGGTCCGGGGTGTTGTCTCATATTTGTACAGATTTGTAATTTGTGATTTTGAGCTATACAATAAACTGAATTAAATTTAATATTCTATTGTGTGGTATCAATTATAAAGTTATGTGTCCAATAGACTGCTCTCTACCCTGATGGTGAAAACATATTTCTGGGATGACAAAAAATGAGAAGGCCACACAATATTCTGAATCAGTGGGGGGATTTGGGGATTCATATGTACCGTAGATGCACTGATGAGCAGAGCAGAATGCACGGAGCCCTCAAGGCTGAGAGGGAAACCAATTTCTACAGAGAACATAAATGTAATCTCAAAGGGTGGCTTTGCAAAACCAGTTTGAACGAGGCGGCTTCTTTTTTGTCAATTTCTGTCGGCAAGGAAGGAGACATTTTCCATTAATTTTGGGAGGTTTAAAGACAGCAAAGCTGTTGGAGGAAATGATGACAGTGAAGGTCATAAGACGACAGAGGGCAGCTGCTGATGTCCGGGAGTCAGAGAGAATTACTGCTGTCGGCAGATTCTGCTAAGCAGTGGCAGTAATGCTAAATAGTGATGGAAGACGGAATAATTCAACTATTTTTTTTAAAGGATGTTGAGGTCAGCAAAGACGTAGCATGTGTGTTGGACTACTAAGCAGAGAAACAGTGTATGCTACAGTTTGTTGTCTTCGCCGAGAGATAATGGGATTGGTCTGTGTGTGTGGGAGTGAGAGTTTCCCCGTGGCTAATCTTGCATTCTGCTGCAAGAAACTGCATAATATTGTGGGTGCTCATTTTTGGCTACATGCTCAAGGAGCTCTGGTGGTTGCGGTGACTATAACACCTATTAATGCTTCTTTTACACTTCCGCCTTCTGAGTCCGGATCGAATTGTGGTTGTGTTCATTCAATCAAACATCAGAGCAGTGGTCGCTGCAGACACGTGTGACCGAGATCTGCAGACTGCTGAGTGCATGTTTCTATTATTCTGGTCTGATATTTATTAATTGTGCCATGCACAGAGAGGACACGTGCCGTACCTGCTTCTCTGCAAACAGAGAGCTTTTATAGAAGATCTCACACAATCATCGATCCAGAAGAACTCATAAGAAATTAAGGACATTTAATTTAAAATAGTAAACATTAAATCATCACGCAATAAAAAAAAATGTCAGTTTGACCTAAATCACATGACTAGTATTTTCTCTTAAGGCAGACAGGTCAACCGGCCTGTTTCTATAGCTTGTGGCAACATTTAGAGAACTTTGACCTTCTCTACTTTGGCTCGACACTAAATCCATTGTCTGTACCAAACATCAACACATAGTGATCAGGGACAATTTGCCGTGAGCATGTTAAATATAACTGTAAACTGTTTTCAAAATTAACAAAACATTTTTTATTTCCCCCCGAAGCCCCTGCTCTATTCATCCTGTGTCAAATACGTATCTCGAGCGTATAGTCAATTGAACCATGGACGATTGAGCGAGAGGACGAATGACAGCACTGTAGCAGATCGGAGCAGGAACACATAGGACTGGGGGGGAGAGACGGAGGCATTGCGCTGCATGGAGACAGCAGCAAGTGTTTCTGTCGAGTCTGAGGTGATCAATGTCTGTGAGGCGGCACAGAAAGGCAGAGGTGGGGATAGATGAGCTCTGGTGTCTGAACCGCTGACTGACAGCTCTGACATCCTGCCTGTACAACAATGTGAGTGGTAGCTGACCTGAAGGGTTGAAAAAGGTTAAATTGACTGTATTGTTGGGGAAAGTCCTCAGAAAAAGCAGACGGGGGTGGCTGGGTGGGGTGATAGAGGAGGATAGTGTGAAGGAGGTGTTAATAAAAACAAATAGGGAGACGGACGTGCTCTGTCCTCCTCCAGCAGACTCAAGTGGATGAGCTTCCTTGTTTTTGTGCAGCTGTTTCAAGCTACACAAGGCTGAGACACTTCAGTATGACCACACTAAGAAGAGAAGAAAGGCTGAGGCCAAGCATTTTAATGATGATTGGAATAATAACAGGGGTGTTGAGCTCAGTGGGGGAGGCAGTGTCACTCTTTGTAAACTTCAGCAGGGTACTCATCCAGTAAGGTAGCAGCTTACTTCCATTGTAGGCAAGCCACCACAACACACATAGCTTCATGGAAAGGAGATGTAAGTCATATTTGAGACACATTCCATTACAGGTAATGTGAAAGTGCTTTGGGTTAATGTGCCACAAAAGACATGAGAATGTATTAAATAACAACAACCACTCAAAGATAGACTTGGCCTCTGGCTTTGGTCTAAGACTCAGACTTCAAATAGACGTCTAAAAGAATCTGTTGTTGGCAACATAGATAAACGACGATCCAACTGTAATGTTTCAACCTTAACATCTCACAGCTGTTAAGCTAATGGAAGACTCTGGTGATGCACACTGAGCAAACAGGTAGACAGGCTGTAGACAGGCAGGTAGCCAGTCGGGCAGCAGGGCTCGGGGCGCATGCTAACTATTCAGTCCGGCTCATGTTTCTTTGGACTGATAAAGTCCTCAGTAAATATATATTTTGTAACAGGTTATGGCAGCAGGTGGTTTATTGTATGGACATGTATTGTATGCATCTACAGTACAGTACACTATATAAAACCCTCTATCTAATAATATCTGGTTCATAAAGTGTTCATCTGTCCCATTGGCATCCTAAAGTTACACAAAGATGGAGGATGGGAGGCCAATTCTATTAAGGTGTTACAATAACAAGTAGTCCAGTGCACTACGTTATTCATGTTTTGAAATGTTTGTCAATTCCACATCTGATCTCCTACACATAGATAAACCACTTCATGTACTCCAGGAAAGAAAAGTCGTTTCAAAGATTTCTTCAGATGTTTTAAGAAATGAAACTTGTTTTGAATTAAAACACTGGAGACACACACTTTGTGGGGACCCTCGAACACACCAGCCCTTCTATCTAGGCCATGCACTCTCCGGCATTTGAAGGCCTCGGTGTGAAGTGTATTAAGCCGTGATGGAGCGCTTGGTGATGCGCTGTGGATTGGCCCCGTTCGTGGCAGCAGCGCGCGGACGAGGCGCTGTTCGTGGTGCTGAAACGCAGCGCACGTCTCCACGGATGTCCTACGTGACTCGAGACACGCATCCACTCATTGGGCATTTCAACTAAACTGACGTGCACGGCTGAGTCCGAGTGGACGACCATGCATGGAGGACCATGTGAGGTATGGGTCCTGAATGCACTTCAGAGAAAGCGGCCCCGGAATAAATGCCTCCCGATGTTTCTCCTTGTCCTCCATTATAATGCCAGCGCAACCTTGTTGCGTTGCGTGTGTTTAAACGTGTGCTTTCTTCACCAAAAGACGCACAGAGCCGCGTGTCCTTCAGACGGCTTTACAGTCGGAGAGAAGTGGAGTGTCGGTGCGCTGCACGTGCATCTCTTAAGGGATTTTAGACCGGTGGGGAGCGCGTGGTGTTTGCTCCGTGTCGGGAGAAGCCGGTGCAGCGCGGCGAGCTGCGGACGGATGGACACCAGCCTCCAGTTCGCTCAGTGGAGAGGAGCCGTGACGCGTTCCCATCACCAATGCAAATGAGACTGACTTCCTCCTCCGCATCATCACCATCACCTCTCTCTCTCTCTCTCTCTCTCTCTCTCACTCTCTCTCTCTCACCAACACATACTGGCTTTATATCGCGGTGCCAGCCTTTCAGAGCGACGGAAAGCAAGCAGCACTGTCTGAGAGAGAGGTAGAGAGAGGTAGAGAGAGAGAGAGAGAGAGAGAGAGAGAGAGAGAGAGAGAGAGAGAGAGAGAGATTATATAACAGCAGCTCTGGGAGATGCTGGAGACCTTCTCCGAACAGTAATCGGGGGGAGGAAATCATAGCGGCCATAAACTGATAAGTGATCGCGCGATGTGAGGATGGCGTCTGAAGGTAAGCCGCACGTTCACTCTGCCTCTACTGTAAATGGTGGAGGCTCGCTGAGGGGGGGCGGGGGGGGGGGGGGTTAAGATGGAAGACCTTGGATTCTTAAATCGCCCGGTTGATGCGTGTTTACTCTCGCTGTTTATTGCGTGTTTACTCTCGCTGTCCCCCATCCCCGGTCCGTCCCCCGACCGGTGTGAATGTTTTGTTGTTTTCGCTGTTGCATGAGGACAGAAATTGGGAGTTGAACACAACTTGGCACTCGGACTTGATCGGAGACTCATCGTGCAAACTGTTGCTTCAATCCTCGGGAGCAGCACCGCACCCATACTTTCAACAAAATGTTTTGGAGGGGGTGCGGGGGGGGGGGGGAGGAAAAGTAGAGCTGAAGGGCACGACGGCGTATGACGAGCCACCGATAGGTGAATGGATACCGTCGGTTTCTATTGGAGGGGTGCACAGATACCGCTGAAATTACGTGGGCTCTTCTATAGCTGGAAGTCATGAGCTCACAACAGAGACCATCGTGACAGGAAGAAGAAGAAGAAACACGCAGCGGGTCCAGGGGCTGCACTTCACTGCTCCCCTCTCCTGACTGAGTGTCAGTGAGTGTTTTACACCCGAATTATTCAGACACCTTCAACAGCTCATCTTTCCATGTTTTTTTCCCTTCTTTCTCATCACTTATTAATCTTTCCACAGATTGTCTGCATACCCCTGTGATACTCTCTATTTCATTAGCGTCTCGAGGCTGTCTCTTTTCTTCTTCTTTTTCTATCACGTGCTGTCATTTGAATGTGAACACTGAGACTTGATGTTGGGAAAAGAATTAATCTGACAATGCAGAAATTGAATAACATCCAAAGCCATTAAAGTAAAGGTTGGTGTCATTTGCCAACTTATCTACCTCCTTTGAAAAAAAGACGGGAATTGAAAAACACAACTTGAAGTAGAGTTTTGAATTAAAACAAATGGCAGAGAGGGAAACAAGGAAGCAGCAGACACCAAAGATGCTGCAAGTCAGAAACATGAGCCCGTATGTCAACATGAGCTGTGCATCTCTTCCCCTAGGCATGTACCCTTCCTTTATATTGTGCTCAGAGAAATACTCTTTCTTTAAATCAAGCTTTTTTCTGTTTTTGTGCCTCAGCTTTACCCTGGGGATCATCCTGGAGTCTGTGACCCAAGCCTTGGATTTTAAACCCCTCTCTGTTGTGACACATCCATTGTTCCACTGCTGCTATTGGACAATGAAGGGCCGATGTCTTCCACATCGCCAGAGGCTGCAGGTCTTTCCGCGATCATGGAGTTGTAAGTAGGTTACCCATCTTCTCCCTCCTAGTCCACGACATGGCCTTCCACTGAGCTCCGGGAGACGGTTTAAACAGGATGGCGGCACCTCACTGCAGGCTGCACTGCCTGTTGAAGCGCGCTCAGATGCTGCTGCTCTGCCTGGGCATCGCCTATCTGATGGCGGGCAGCATCCTGCTGCTGCAGCGCTCCAGTGTCAGGGTGGCCCAGCCCAACCTCGCCAGCCTGCCGCCCCTGCTGGCCCTCGCCGCGCCCCCCACCGTCCTCAGGGCCTGGGCGGGCCTTGGCGTTAGGGCGCGCTCCAGATGGGCCGCCGCTGCCGTGGTGCAACCCGGATCCGCAGGGGGAGCCAAGGCGGGGCGGCACTGGCCCGCTTCCCAAAGCCTGGGGGTGCAACACTTGCATCGCCGCTGGTTCCACAGTCTGCTGCCAGAGAGCCCAGAGCAGAGAGTCCCTCTCCACAGCATCAGCAGACATAAAGGTAAATAACAAGGCACATTCAATACGTACAATTAAACATGGGTAGAGGATTCAAGAAACATTTGGTATAGTTGTTGAAATTCTCTTTACATCTGCATGCAATTTGCCCGTGCAATCTCCCTTTCATTAGAAAAGGGTTTGCATGGGTTGGGTATTTAGTGTGGATAATGTTTGAATTCCAGCGAATAGTCTTTCTGGTTACTTATCGACCTTATAGCTTTATAGGTCATTCTGATGAGTTGGACTTGTCTCCACATTGAGATGACACTGTCCCTTCTTTAGTTCAGGTCTTTTCTAGAGAAATACCAGGTTGTATAACTTAATAATCTTTTCTCATAGCTAACTGGCGAGCAGCCAAAAGCAGCAGAGAAGCCAGTGTCCATGCTAACATGTGACCACTGTTTGCCCCATATTCATTAATTAGTGTGCCAGTGAGATGTTAACAACATGTGAGAGGCAGTTGGCTGTATAACCAGCTGACCATGATACAAAATTAATATTCTTCACCGCAAGCGGAGTGTAAGGTTGAGCTTTAACCATCAGCTAAAAGCTTTTCCAAACCTCCGGCTGCTAAAAGACATTTGACCCGACGGACTTGTGGTTGCGCATTTTTGCCAATCATAAACTGACCTTGTATAGCCAACGATGGGCACCTCTACCGGCAGGGTCGGAGTGAAAAAAAAGCACTCAGCTTTGACACGATCGCGCTGATCTGAAATAGAGCAAAGGAAGCGGGAAGGTATGCGAAGATGCGTTGACGGGGTTGGTGGTTTTCCTGGTGAATAATAGATGAGGGAGAGAATACACAAGTTTATTTTCTGTTTTGTGATTTACCATTTTAGCTCAGGTGGCCTGGGGCCGAGGCAATGCGCTCTCTGCACAGAGGCTCCGCGGCGCACTCACACCGGGCTCCATTGACATTTTACAAACAGATAATCATGACCTTAGAACATTTAGACGGGCATCATTATACATTTATATGACATTTTACTCGTGGGTGCTTCAGATCTTGTGGATGAGGGGAAGTGCTCACTGATCCTCTCAAAAACCAGAGAAGGAAAATGCAGGCCAAATAGTTTTTGGGGAAATATATGAGTAATTCCGAAGATAAAAATGGTATAATTCCTAACTTGCCGTTTAATAGCCTTCACTGTTACTTGGCAGCTAGAGATTTACTTTGTTGTTTCACTATACCTGTCATTGCCTTTGCCGTTTTGTGGAAATGATAAATACAATAGAATGACCTCCGGTGTAGCAATTGTTCTTCCAGCTCATTCTTAAAAAGCATCCTACAAGAGCTCTTGATCCTTTTTTTAAACAGACACAACACAACCACTCAGCCACTAAGAAGGCTAATACAGAGGAAACACGTCGGGAGGCAAGGATGAGATCGCTTTCAGTAACAGCCATCTGGCAAAGGCACCTTTCTTTAAAACACATTACCCAGGAGGACACAGAATGACGTGACCCTATTGGGCCACATGCTCCAGGAAGAGGAACCGGTGGAAGGTTTTAGAGAAAAAGCATCGGGCCCACTATTTGGAATATGATTTATAACCTCTAACATAAATCAACAATAAGCTCTCAGTTCCAGTCCGTGCCCAAACCTTAGGTTGACAGAAAATCAGTTGGTGGAAAATGTATTATTCTGATAATTGATCCATGTTTTAAAACACTAAACATTTTGAGAAATAGACTTATTTGCTTTCTTGATGAGAGTTAGTTGAAAAGATCGATATTACGAAGCTTTAGTTCTATCCAGCAGGCCTAAATATGAACCTAATGCCAGCAGCTTGTTAGATTAGCTTAGCATAACGTCTGGAAACAGCTAGCCTTATGAACCCATTTCCTCTAAACTCACTCATGGGCGCGTTAAATGGCTTTGCTTCATGTGCCACATCTCTGTCACACGTCACCGCTAACATCCAACAAATCGTCTTGCACATAACGTTCCATCAAACATGTGGTTTTCACACTTTGGTTTTTACTTCAATTTAACAATAAACGCTAGCCTTGTTTTCAATTCATTTGAATTCAATTTAGTTCATTCTGTATAGCCCAAAATCACAAATTACAAACTCAGAGGGCTTTAGAATCTGTACACATATGACATCCCTGACCTTTGACCTCACATTGGATCAGGATTTTTTTTTTTGCAGAGCATCAGAGGAGGATCCCTCTCCCCGGATGGACAGAAGTAATATATGTCTACAGTCGTCTGTGTACAGATTGTAAAGCCCACTAATGCAAATTTGTGATATTGGCTATATAAAATAAACTGAATTTAATTTAATGTCATGTGCACAGAATGAACAGTGTTACAGATTTCCAAAACATTGAATGAATACGACAGAAATGATGAATAATGAGTAGTTGGCATGGACCACGATTCAGATAACCACGATCCATGTAAACAGAAGGAGGAAAAGAGGAGGAGCATCAGCAGAGTCATGGAGGCAGGAGGCCGGTTTTCAGTCCTAAAGCTAAGCTAAGCTTAGCGTCTACTGGCTGTAGCTTGACGTTTGAGTAAAGATAAGAGAGGGGTATCAATCTATCAAAGTCGATAATTGTATTTCCCCAATTGCTTAGCATTTCTTTCAGACCTTTATTAAGCAAAACGCTCCTTCGCTACCATCTTTTAAAATGTTCTGCTTTTCAACGTTTTGTAATACTGTACTTTATTTTATTTTGGTCATTACAAACTATTTAAAGACGTCATCTTGGGCTCTGAAAAAACTTGTATGTGTCTAACTTACAAATAAATAAATGTTTGTACCGTTTCATTGTCAGTGAAAACAATCGTCTGTTGCAGTTTCAACGTTACTCAAATGTCACGTATAATTTGTGATATAACTCCATGGGTATAACTGGCAGTTTCTTGTTTAGTAAAATAAAAACAAGGTACTGAAGAGAACACTTGATGGTTGAGTGTTTCTACTCACTGTGAATTAAGTGCAAAGCATAATGTGCTAGATCAGGACTATTCAGCCCTGGTATGCACTCATTAAACATGCAGCTCTCATCCATGCAACACAATCTTGTTATCTGGATCTCTCGGCTGAAGCCGAGTACAACGAGAGGATTGTCTGGTATTTGTTTTTGCTCATAACCTAAAAACATGGACAGATATTTTAGATACACTTCTTTAAATGTGGTTATGAAGGAATTGTGAGCAAGCAATATAGTTGGATACAAATATACTTGTCAATGCTATCATGTGGATGATCTATTGGATGGCTCTTCACAACACGGTTCATAAACTGCTTTAAAAAGATATTGGTTATTTCAGGACTGCAATTACACTATATATTTAAATGTTGACGCACACTGTATGCCAGTAGCTGCATGTGTATATGCCTATACAAGGGCATGCTCTATTCCAGATTACCAAGGCTTGAATGATAAGAAAAAGAGGAAAACAATTGAATATCATCATATGCGATGCAAGATTGAAAGCATGGTGTTCTAATCAGAAAACTAGTTTCTTTGTTCTTGTCATAAATTCTGGATATGTCTTTGGTCTGCTTCCCAATCTGGGTTTATTTTAAATAATCTTTATTCCATCCCTATTGACCATCTACTTTGACACAGTACATAGCAGTAACAACATTGCACAGCTCCTCTATTTAGTGGAATTTATATTATTTGCCAGTTTTTTTATCAGATATTATATTCTTTTTTTTCTCGAAATTTCTAACGTTTTAATTTAGCAAATGTGTGCTTGTAGTTTCTCGTAAATTTGCCACTCAACTCGCAGAGAATAACATAATAATATTTTTCATACTAATTTAAAACTGTAATCTGTGTATAGTTAGGTCGGGACCGAGAGCTAAGAGAGACTTCAAAGAAACTCCAGAAAGCCCCGAGTTAGTTTATACTTGGAACTTTTGCTTCAACTGAGCAACTTTCATATAGGAATGGCCAGGGCCTCTCTTCTCTTCACACAGCCATGCTGCTGGGGCTGTGAAGAACACATGCAGACTCTACTCAAGGTTTCTTTAGGTTATTTTTTGTAGCAAATTACTTTGTTTCTATTGATATATACAGTTCATTATTTCTCTAAAAAAGACCCAAGAGTTGAACATCAGTCAAAGAATCAGCACAGGAATCTTTGATTATTATAGCATCAGAAAGTATCATAAACTATGAAAGTATGGTTTATGGAAAGTAAACTACATTTCTTCTGGAAATAACATAAACTATTTTATCATAGTTTGTTGAATTATCATGATAAATGTACATTTGACATCTTTCGCACATGAAAACTATGGACACTAATATTCTAATACTTTTATCACAGATATTTATATTGTCTTTGAAATTGTATCTTTTATATTTATTTTTTCAATTTCTTTTGTAACTCCTTTTCTTCTCATTCTTACCCGATAGACTTTGATGATAACATTTAGTCTTTACATACTTATTATTATTAGTACCTGTTCATCCTCTGATGGATTTAGTCACAGTCACTGAGTCTGTCAGGTTGCTCAGTATCAGAAACCCTGCAGAGATGATACTCTGACCCCAGTCTGTGTCAGCCTGCCATTTATTGAGACCCCCTCTGCTGTGGTTTCTATGGCTCTCCTTGCATCTGCAAGACAGCCCACTTTAAAAGGACACACACATTGCACATGCTAACCGTGGCACGGCACATGTCCTTGTATACTCGGAGATCGTCATCCATCCGATCATGTGGGGACGACTCGGCTCCAGCCATCTGTCTCGGTGTTTAAGAAAGCGACACAGTGTCAGGCCTAAGTGCAGTCATTTCTATCATGTCTGGGATTGCGGGCCTACTTCCCTCCATCAACCCTCTGCCACAGCTGCCTGGGGCATCTCCTTCACTTTGATTAAAGGAATGACCTGCCCCTGCGGGGTGGATGTGGGGTGGGGTGGGAGCCCTCAGCTTAGGTGATGCCTCTTGAGATGCTCCCTGCCACAGACTTTGGCAGAGCCCGACGGTCTTCGTGCTTTCAGACAGGTTCTTCAGTGTTTGTCTCCTGGCGGCGGCCGGCGACTCGGCCTCGCCCAGAACCACACGCTGGACGGGCTTCAGAGGGCATCGCAGACTGATTGAATCACAAATTCGATATAGCGATGCTCGGGCTGCCAGGGGATTTCACGGTCCGCCGATGTCGTCCATCTCGTCCGAGCACCTTGCTGCCAAATCTTTTCAAGGCGCCCAACACTTTCTTTTATTTTAAATCCTCTTTGGCCAGTTGGCATCAGTTTATTTTTATGTCCGTAGTAAACATAAAAAAGCTGAATCCTCGGAGTCCTTGAAACCTTTAAAACATCCATGAATACAAATTCACACGGCCTGTGAAATAAACCTTGAAGCAGACGTTGGGGAAGTATCTGCATGCAGTTCACTCACCAAAAGCGGACATACAGTTCCTGAGTGAATAAGAACATCTCGCATATAACCTAAAAATATAACCGCCTCAGACCCAAGGGGCGAGATGGTTATGAAGTCTGCACATAAAAGAAATGCACATGCTGCCCTCCACACAGATGCTGGTATTTCTAAAGAAGAATTTTATGTGTCAGCTGAGCTGAGTTTGATGTTGCAATATGGCAAAGACGAGGATTTACATCAAAGGCTGAATTTGGGTGATTTTTTTCTAATGAGCCTTAATCTTGTCAGCACATCATAATAGTCAGTGATGGCCTATTGTGCATTGCATCCTCCTTTCTGCAGGAGTGGTTCTTATTCTAGAGACAATAGGTCCACCGTAATGTAGGAAAGAGAATAATCTCCATTGGATGATAAATTAGGCCTCTTGATGTTGTGAATTCGTTGGATATTATGGCTCAATACATGTGTGTAAAATAACGGTGAGTAACAGATGATGCTCTGGCACCGGTTGGGGATTCTGCCAGTGCCAGAGTTAAGACAGAGGAAATCTGGTTTATGCCCAAATTACGGCTAATTGTGGGTGTGCACATTGCGCTCACACGCATCAGTGAAATCTATCGCGTGGAACCAAGTCAGAACTATCTCCAGCAACCCAGTGAGCTGGAGTCACTGGGTGTTTATGTTTCTGCTGTAGCATCGCACCGTGCGGGCCGTTGGCACGGGGCTCTACCAGTGTGTGTGCCGTTGAGAACAACGAATGCCCGGTTGGATGATGGGTGAGGTTTGTGGAAGGGAGCCAAAAGTGGGGCATCTGGCATCACGGCAAAGCACAGCCAAATTATTGCAATTTGTTCCATTTTTTTCTTTTCTTTTTGATCGACGTGCTCCGAGTCCAAGAATAAACCTGAAGACCGACTTCATATTTGATGGAAT
Organism: Liparis tanakae; assembly: GCA_036178185.1. Classification (NCBI taxonomy): domain Eukaryota; kingdom Metazoa; phylum Chordata; class Actinopteri; order Perciformes; family Liparidae; genus Liparis; species Liparis tanakae. The sequence continues at coordinate 14,977,637 of CM070088.1, forward strand.
CCACTGAACTGCCAAGTAGTTTGATTGATGAACCATTTGGGGTCCCTTTGCTATTTCCATGCAGAGCCCTAGGCGGCAATTTCAAACTTCTTTATCATGTCCGAATAGCGAGGGACGAACCCCAACGGTCTTCAAGTCACATTCAAAAAAAGAAAAGGAAAAGAAGCAGCTCCTCAAGCCTGATATGCTAGAAACATGAATGCAATTGATTATCTAATACATTTGTTTCGCTGACTAATTGATTAATTGGCTAATCATCAGCCTGAGAAGTTTTTGTATCTCAAGCACACTTTGCAAGTTGACCCTTCTCCCTTGTGGTTTGCTGAGCTTCACAGGGCGGCTTTTCACTCTGGATGCTTTTTTCCCCGTGCAGGAACCTACATGGGCTGCTTTCTGCACAATGCCAGTGACCGAGCGCTGGGAGGAACCATGCTTTATGATCTGCGTAAAATGACCAGCTCTCTGTGTCAAGACACCTGCTCGGAAAGGTAATGTGTCTGTGGCGGGCTGCCGTGAAGGGGCCACAGAGGGCCTGCTGTTTGAGTAAACGCTTTGGATCTCAGTCTCCTCCATGAATGCCTCCTGTGTTTGGAGCCAGCGGAGAGCCAGGTGGCTGGATGACAGTAAAAGATGAGGGAGGGGGGGAGGTTAAGAGAGGCGAGAGTGAAGAGCAGGCCAGGACAGAAGGCGTGATCTATTGCAGGAGAAGGAAGGAGGGAGGTGTATGTGTTAGTAAGCTGAATGAGCTGACTACAGCGGTTAGTGAATAAATCAGAGGTTAGATATGTGCTTTCCTGTGGCCGTGCTGTGAATCCCCCTCGACCGGCTGAATGGCGGCATCGGAGCGACCGTCCAGAGCTGCGAGGAGACATGGAGAGGCAGTCGGGTCCTTTGTGGCGAACTCAATGAATGACCCTCTTGAATTAGTCCTCTTAATTTCGTTGCAGCGAGGAAACAGCATAGCCCCCCCTCCACAACCCCCCCGTCCGGATGCAGCGCATTCATGCTCGTTACCTGAGTGGGCCAATTACCGCGATGAGTAAAAAGTCAAGGCAATTTATGAGGAAGGTTCAAAAGGACATATATGAAAAGGTTGTCTTTGATTAGGTCTCCGTCTTTCCCGAGGAGGGAGGATAAAAAGCTAGGGTGAGTCACAACAGCCTTGACATGTAAAGTACAGATCAGAAGTGACCGCAGTTCAGCTCGCACAGTCACTGAGTGCAGAGAGAGAAGCACTGAGAGCGCCCGCCACGCTATAGATTTCATGTTGGGAACTTTGAGTTATATGATTATTTGGAAATGTTAACTAATGTCCGGTGGGATGGCTGAGCCTGAGGACAAGAGCTATAGGTGATGCGTTGCCCTTGGCGAGGGCATTAACTGTGTTTTTATGTGTGTGTGTGTGTGTGTGTTTATGTGTGTGGAAAGCGGGTACCAGTTTGCAGGTCTGGAGTTTGGAGCTGAATGCCACTGTGGGAACCGGATCAGTAGCACGCGGGCCCCCGAGGAGGACTGCGGGCTGGTGTGTCGGGGCGAGAGGGGGTCTCCCTGTGGAGGCGTGGGCCGACTCTCCATTTACAAGGTGGAGCAGCAGCTGCCAGGTCACAGGAAATGTGAGTCAACTTCCCACAGAGAAGACACGCTCACGATGCTTTGCGGGTGCTGCAGACAGAGGAGGAAACTCACTGTTGTGGCCAACATGTAACGGGTGGGCAATCTCAAGCCATATATTTATGCTGCACCGGTCCTTTATTCGGTCGTTGAAGTGGTCGTTTCGGTGATTAGGTGTCAAATTCCCCCATTTTGGCTTAAAGCTACCTGGAGCTATATGTGGAGGTGTGACGTGAGTTGGAACAAAGGATGTCATTGGACAAAGCTTCAGGGGTGTGCAAGCTTTCATTACAACTCATAACATCGTTTTTTTTTATCATTTTGAAAATCATTTTGAAATTCGCACTTGCTGTGAGTGAAACAGCTTCAGGTCTGGCCAAGACCAGAGCTCAAGCTATTGTTGAATTAATCCTCATAACAAGGAGCTCCTCTGCTACCAAGACCACATATAAATTCCTCTGAGCTCCACTGTTGTCCAGTGAGTCACACCTACGTCATCCTGCTGCAGAAATACTCACCAGAGAAGGGGTCACCATACATTTAGAAACCACGTCATCCTTTTATAGTGAGTGTTATATTTAACCTTGTTTCATTACAAATGTCATATTTCTGTAAAGCCCTTTGTGCTTGATCTGTAGTTTTTTCCTTTCACCCCAGAGATGAACATTTTAAAAATAGAAAGCCGCTGAACCCCGTATACATTTTCAGCTTGATGTCAAATATGTGATGAATATGAACAAAAGTCAATGGCTGCAATAATATGAGCCTATTCTAAAAGTCACAAACTGTTTTAGGCTTGGTTGCTGGGCAGATTTTCAGACAATAGCTCTGAGAGCCAAGTGGTTGTCAGCGTACAGTCCCATTTGACTTCCTTTGCTCGTCTCATTCATGAATGTCGGCGGAGTAAAGGAGTCATCTCTCCATCGCTGCTCTGACACTCGTTACATCTTTCTGATGAGCACCTGGAGAGCTCTCATGTCCCAGACAGCTTCCATCAGCCAATCTGAGTGATGTGATATGTTTCAAAGTCATTACTACATTGCAATACCCTTGGTCTGTCCTCGAGACACCCCGGGGTGTTGCAGCACCCACTACACAAGAGCCATACATGTCTATTAAACCAAGGCTAAAAATAGTCTACAACAAATTTACAATTTTTTTTCCAATTTAAGACCAGGTTGCTTAAAAATATTCATAATAATTTTCAAAGACTTTGTATTCAAAATGTTACTTTTGTAGATTCCACACATATATAGTATCACCAGCCCTTTTCTTAATGTCTTCATCATCTCTGAAGTCGTCAGCCTGTTGAATTTTACGCCCCCGCTTACTAAAATAGAGTGATGTGCAGTGTAACACTTGACTGATAACCTTTGGATAACTGTGGAGTTTATGGACGGCGTCTCACAGAATACACGTTGATTGCAGGGAGCATGACACAGATAGTTAATGCACCATGATTTAAGCTACTGAGCATTTCATTTAAATCAGCAACATATTCAGCAAGTCGGAATGTTAGTCAGCTGTCAGAATTGTGCATTTATCGTAATAATCCAAAACATAATAATGTGAAAAATTCAACAATACTGATTACATGACCATGTCTCTTAAAAAACGTACAGTATACGCCAAATTATTGATGTTGGCAAGGTCAAATATATTATATAAGAAGTTCATACCATATGCAGTATTAATAGTCACAGTGGGTTGGGTGTCTCTGGAGATTTTCAGCTGAATTGTGAATGTATTATACACCAGAATACAGTTAAGTATAGGAATGTAATTATGAGGGCAGAAATACTTTGGATCATTTAAATATAGCCCTGATGTTGAGTAGCTATTTTCTGAAATCTGGTAATATATCCCTAAATAAACCCTCTATTTGCGCTCATCACTGAGTGAATTAATATTATGTTTGCTTGTTTATGCTACGTCTGCTGCCAAATCTATTCTTGTTATTCTGCCACTAGTGTGCAACTAATCAAGTGTGTTTGACCTTTTCCAGTCAGAAATGTTCACCACCGCGGCTGCTTCAAATTGCCGAAGAGCGCCATCGTCACCTTCCCCATCGACTCCCTCCAGCCCAACCTAACCACGCAGTCCTGCATCGAGACCTGCACAGACAAGGTTGCAGTTAGGCCTGAAATGACCAACCTGATGATCAGTTTATTGGAAGTAGCTTTCTGTTTCCTCCAGTAGAGCCGACACCAACGCTCAGAGAGCTGCCTCCACTCCCAGGAGAATGCATGTGGGAGCGCAGAGCTCCTTGGGTTTTGCTGAATATTAAAGGTTTAATGTGCCTCTAAGCAGATAGTCTGAATCCTGCACTGACATCTTACTGGAAGCAGCTGCGTCTCCTACGGAAAAAAACTGAATTGGCTGGTCGAATTGGTGCACCATCAGTTGGCGATAGCCTTGTGATTAATTCTCACATGTGTGATTATACACAACTCATCTAACAATCTTCTAAAAAGCTCTTTGCTTACCTGGAGAAGTGAGAACAAATAATGAAGCAGCAGAGATGCAGACTCTCCAGCTGAAGAGATGACTAATGACCTGTGGGGTAGAACGCACATCAGAAAGGTAATTGTGATGAGTCATCGGAAGACAGAGTAAACATTTGTGCTTTTGATTTGCAGGAGCTCCCGCTGGCTGTGTTCAGGAAGCCCCACTGCTTCTGCACATGGACGTCGTCTCTTTTCAGTCTCGACCAGCAGTCTGACAAGCAGCAGTGTGTGGAGGACACTGGGCAGAACAACACCAGCAACTCCACGGCCCCGCCGCCCACGGAGCATGCCCACTACCAGGTGTATCACACGCCTGTACTGGGTGAGATAACGCTGCATGTGGAAACCATTCATAGGCATCACAGTCAAAGTGATCAACCAAATCATTTCTGTATAAAAGCTGTTTAAAAGAGCTAAATGCAAGATTGGATACATTTTTTCTCCTCTTAATGCCGCTAAGCCTGCGGCTCGCAGCTAACGGTGCAAATTACAGCAAAAATGCCGATAGTGCTAACATGATTTACCTGAGGAGAGCCCGAGGGCGGGTGTACGCCTACACGATGGCGTTATCGGTTGTAAACGCAGTATGAGAGCAGTGCAGACTAGAATGTGTGACACATTCGCATGCACTAATAAACACTAACAGCATGGGTGGAGAGGGAGAGAGACGTCCTTCACTGCTCAGGTAGACATTACTCTGCTCTATCTTTACATACATATCAGCTGGGTGACATTACAGTAATGCTCTAAATCTCCTTTATATTGCACTTGTACAATATAACGGAGTCGTTCGCTGAAAGTCTTCATTTTGGATACATGACAACATATGAAAAAACATCTTAAAACTTTGTTTATTCTAGTTTTGTTCACTTATCTCCCATGATGTTTTGCCTGATGCTTGCGGCTGGCTAACTCAGCATGCACTTGAAACGGCAATTAGGCAGTCATATTCTCTCAGTGAGAAACGTGGAGTCACGTGAGCTTGTGACACAGAGAGGAACAGGCATGGCTTCTGGGGATGTACAACAAGAAGCAGCTGCCACTGTGTTTTGAAATGGTCAATACAAATCATTTAATATTAAATCTATCTGTCACATTATGTTGAATCCATGTTGTGCATATACAAATGACAAAGAACAAAAGTGGAATCAATTTGACCTGGACAAATGTGATCACTATTGGATGTTTCCTCTGAACTCTGACCGGACTCTGCTTTGTTTGGTAACTAAGCGATAACGACCTCTCCCTCTAGACTCCATGTGCAAAGAGAGGATGTTCCTGCCTCAGAGATCCTGCTCCCTGGTGGCCCTTTCCAGTTTTCCTGGTGCGGGCAACACCTGGGTGCGACACCTGATCGAGCTTGTGACTGGCTACTACACTGGCAGCTTCTACTTCGACGGCACCCTCTACAACAGAGGTGGTGATGGGCGAGAGAGAGAGAGAGAGCACTCGGTGACAGAGTGCCCTAGAGGCTGACCCTTGTTGTGCATTAATTTGTTCACTGGCGGCAGGTTTCAAAGGGGAGAAGGACTACTGGAAGAGCGGCCGCAGCATCTGCGTGAAGACCCACGAGAGCGGTCAGAAGGAGATTGAGATGTTCGATTCCGCCATCCTGCTGATTCGGAACCCGTACCGCTCCCTGGTGGCCGAGTTCAACCGCAAGTGTGCCGGACATTTAGGGCACGCCACGGACGCCCAGTGGAAAAGCAACGGTAATAATGTCAGGCTCTTTATATCATATGAGCCATAGTGGTTCTTAGTTCTCAGGCTGCCTCACACAAATAAAAACGAAAGTGCATCGGGTAAAACAATCATTAGCTCATACAAACCTGAAATAGTGCAACAGTTGAGCCGAGTCAGAGCAGCAGTGTAGATGAGGCTTCATGTCCCTAATTGAGCTATCTTTCTTTCGCCTGCAGAATGGCCAGAATTTGTCTCAAGCTACGCCTCCTGGTGGGCGTCCCACGCGCTCAGCTGGCTGAAGTTCGGACAGCGCCTGCTGGTGGTGCATTACGAGGAGCTGCAGAGGGCCCTGCTCCCTCAGCTCCGAGTCATCACAGACTTCCTGAACGTCACCATGATGGAGGAGAGGCTGCTGTGTGCCCAGAGCAACCAGGACGGACATTTCAAACGATCGGGGGCCCCGCGGCCCTCCTTTGACCCGTTCACTCCCGACATGCGGCGGATGATCGACCCCTTCATTCATTCGGTCGACCGGGCACTGCAGAGCAGGAACTTCAGCGGACTTCCTCAGGAGTACCTTCCCAGGTGATGATCTGACATGGTCATGCTCTTTGTCCTTTAAATGACGGGTCCAGTTGGGTTTAGCTCCGTGGGGAACGGACACGCGCTTGGCTGATAAGTGGCCCACCTGACTCTTTAAAAGCCAGATGCAGCGTGAATGGTTGTGGAGTCATGGAAACACACTGGGAGGTCACTGGAGGAAACATGACAATCCATCGTGAAATCCAACGACGAATAGAGCCGAAAGCCTCGGGGGCCGGGACTGAGAGCTGCAAAGGCGACGAATACTCCGACAGGATTTGACATGATTTGTTGGCTGCGGGTCGGGGTTGTCTGGCGAAGCGCCCGTCTGCACAAACACCGCGACTCATTTCTTTTCAAGAGGGTTCTCCGTGAATCTTTATCATTTCACTTTTAGTACATACATTGTGTTTATATGCACCCATGTTCACAGGAAAATAAAAAGTCCTACTAACACAGGTGAGCATTAGAGTGACCCAGACGACGTGGTATTTCTTTCTGGCTGCTGCAGGTTTGCCGTCATGGTGGACAAACGCCTCAGAGCTGCTGCTATACATGTTTATTTCATTAAACGCATTCCGTCTGAGTGGATTGACGTTGTCTACTCTCACATCTCTTGTTCTCTGCAACTACGAACTAGCAAGGCTACAAGAAAGCAAACAGTTTGATAATATGAGCAAAACAACTGCTCTCACTTATCAGCTCTGCGATTGCAGATGTGCATTATTTCTAAATGTAGACTGGAAGAATAGCGCCACCTGATGTCTGCAGCACATCACGCCTTACGGAGCAGACTGAGGCCCACACACCTTGATCTCTTTCACTCCTCGTGCTCCACAAGAAGAGCAAGTGACGTATTGAATGTAGTCACCAGGCTTTTGGTAATCTCAATAGCTCGATTAAAAATAGAGGTATGACAGATGCGTCACTGCATGACGAGAGACACGATGTCAGGAGCACAGCAGTCGTCTGCTTTCAGTCAAACCTGAAGGATGCTGGAGTAAAACAAATAAACTCTGGTCTCAAACCGCTCTCTGGCCATCAAATGTGAACATTAAAGTTTCACAACAGATTCATTGCGGCGCTGTTACATTCCCTGATGTTGTGACAGAGCCCAGGAGAGATTCCAGCGAGCAGCGACAAGGTTAGAGTCCTCCTTCAGCTTCAAGTGCCAAAATTGAATGTTACAGCAAAAGCCCATCCCTGGAAGAAGCTTCAATACCTGGATTTACGAGCTGGTTCACAACACGCTGTGAACGGGATCTCTGCGACACACACCCACACCGCTGCAGCACGGCGGCAGGTGTGTGCAAAGAGAATTCAATTTGTGGACATTCTGAATTCCAAATTAAGAGAGAGCTGACGTTCTTCCCACAACAAAGACATTGAGTTGTGCTTCTTTTGACAGGATCTCAAACCAAATGACGTAAAAAAATATTTTAATTACCGTGTCCTTCCTTTTGTATTCATAGCCTTATTTGTACGACATTTTGGACCAAAAAACAAGGTGAAAATGTATTTTCTGTTAACGGTATTTTCTGATTCATGGAGTGATGGAAATTAAATTCCCTCAGTGAAAACCTTTGACTCTCATATGTCGACAAAATGAAACAAGAAATATGAACCTGGCTGAATCCAATGTTCAGATTCATGTTCTGGAAAGAAATAAAAATAATCAATGTTTAATCAAATAACATTGAAACCTTACATTTAAGGAAAATAATTGTTTTAATAGCAGTAATCAACCTGGTATAGGTGATATATGAGGTGATATCAGGTACAATTACTCCTATTGAAGTGTTGAGACATTCTGTCAAAAGAAGGCAACAGCTGGAGAGCTGTGGAACATGTGTGCAGCTAGAGGGTCATATGTTTCCCTCTGGAGTTGGTGGAGAACAAAATCAGAGCGAAAAGAAGTGTGAATATTGCACTTATTCATATATATATATATATATATATATATATATATATATATATATATATATATATATATATATATATATACACATATATATATATATATATTATATTGAATCAAGTGAGAAGAAAAAACAATTTATATGGTGAAATGTCAGTCTTGTTTTTATAGCAGAAAAATAAATCATTGAAAACAGGTTCAATTATTTGGGCTGATACGAAAGATTCAATTTAGTTTAATTCAATTCAATTCAGTTTATTTGTATAGCCCAGTTTCACAAATTACAAATTTGTCTCAGAGTGCTTTACAATCTGTACACATAGACATCCCTGCCCCAAAACTTCACATTGGATCAGGAGAAACTCCCAAATAACCCTTCAGGGGGAAAAAGGGAAGAAACCTTCAGGAGAGCAACAGAGGAGGATCCCTCTCCAGGATGGACAGATGCAATAGATGTAATGTGTACAGAAGGACATATTTAGAGTTAAAATACATTCAAGGAATCTGACAGAGTTTATCAATAGTTCATATTTAGGCATATTCCACGATGGAGAGTTTGGAGACCACCCGAGTGGAGGAGTGGGCGGAGTCCCAGCAGGGCAGTGGCACAGCTGGTGGCAGGAACTCACGATCCAACCATCGAAGGTCCATCAGCAGATGGGATGTATGCCGTCTCATAGGGTCCGATGACCCCATGAGACGTGAAGTCAGAAGGACTCCGGAGAGAAAGCAGAGTTAGTCATGTGTGATTGAGGGATGAAGATTCATCCATAGGAGAAAGAAAAGAGGAGAGAGGTGCTCAGTGCACCCTAAACATCCCCAGCAGCTATAAGCCTATACCAGCATATCCAGGGGCTGGACCAGGGCAAACCTGATTCAGCCCTAACTATAAGCTCTGTCAAAGAGGAAAGTCTTAAGTCTACTCTTGAATGTGGTGACTGTGTCCGCCTCCCGGACTGAAATTGGAAGTTGGTTCCATAAAAGAGGAGCTTGATAACTAAAGTTTATAGCCCAATATCAAAAATTACGAGTTTGCCTCAGAGGACTTTACAATCTGTACACATAGACATCCCTGTCCCAGGACCTCACATCGGATCATATTTGTATTTGGGACGTCTGGATGTCTCTGACACTTCTCAAACAGCAGAAATATTTTAGGTAAAACTGAATTAAATATCTTTCAAAAAGAAAGCACGGTGAGACAAGTGATGAACCAGTATAGCATGTGGATCCGCTATAGGCAGCTTCAGCTGAAGGTAGTTGGGGGGCTGACAGGCGTGCAGCCTCGTCATGTTGCTTGTCTTCAACAGTTGAGTTATTCCCAGAGGCTCCGATGAGTCGGAGCCCAGGCTTCATTTGAGAAGCGGCGCCACAAGGCCTCACAGTCAGGTGTCTGTCACAAACACCGAGCGGACTGACGGCTCGTCTGGCATGTATTAAGTCACCCATATATATATGAAGCCAGCACCACCTGGTTCACAGAGACGTGGTGCCTATGCAGACTTTTTTTCTCTGTTGATTTACAAAAACACTTCTTTTTTTTAAGAAAAATGGAATTTCACAACCAGGATTAAGTCCCAGTGGAAGGAAGAGAGGAGAAGGAGGCAGCTGGACCGCAGATGATGGCGGAGCCTCCTCTTCCTCCTGTCACATGCATGGCGGGGAGGCTTGTTACCTGAGCGGCAGACAGGGAGAGGAGGCAGGAGGCAGGAGGCAGGAGGCAGGAGGCAGGAGGCAGGAGGCAGGAGGAAGGAGGAAGGAGGAAGGAGGAAAGAGGCAGGAGGAAGGAGGAAGGAGGCAGGAGGCATCTCAAAGGACACGTGAAGCTTCAGTCTAAGCACAGGGGATGAAGTTTGTGTGCAGATCAAACTAATTAAATACTGCAGGTCCTCTGATCACTAACAAAAAATACATTTAAGAAAAATGTTAGTTTGATTAATTAATAATAACAATAATATTATTAATAATAATAATGTTAATAATAATAATAATTTAAAAAGTTGTTTGTGCTTTACAATAAGGAAAAAGTATATGTTATTGGAAAATAAGATGTAAAAACCCCACTTGATGAAGTAAGATCAAAAATAAGACGAAGATGAAATAGAAAAGACAGAATGCGTTCATACAGGGGCCATAATTTCAGTCTGAACATATGACTAATAATATGCACTACAGCAGCATCAAAGGGTCTTTATTCTCTTCTACTCGGCTCTTCTCGATGTCAGTGGAGAACATTCAAAGGATTTTGCCTCGAGTTGCTCTCTCGACCAATCAACGCTGACCTGGAGTACTCTGAGGCTCTGAATAAACACAACTGAGCCTTCTTTCTTTCTGCATGATGTGTATTGTGGTTTACTTTTTAGATACAGAGTTTTAAGTCAATGTAATGCTACTTTAGACTTCTACATTTCAGTGGCATTTATAACACTTTCTATTCCATTCCAATTAGCCCAAAGTTATAATATTTATTTCGCAAATAAGGATTTTAGATAAACAAAGCATGATCTGTTTATAAAAGATTCATTGTAATAGATTAAATTAGTATTATGACAACAATGACAAACAAATGAATGCATCAGTAATTTATGAATATGAAACAATTATAACAGTGTCCTGTAATACTCTGAAAGGGGCCCCTTTTCACATGGAGTTTACTCGGAAGTGTTTTTTTCTCATAATTCAATATTATTGGGTTGTTTTTGAAGATTTTTTATTGTGCACAACCAACCTAAAATAATAGATTTTAGACTTGAATTATTTATAAAACAATGGAACCAGAGCTTGTTCTCATGCCAGTTCATATGCCCCGTCTTATCGAGAGCTGATGTGTGCAACGTCTACAGAGGAATTATGTAAAGATTTGTTAATAAGTGAGCAGCATCACAGAGGCTGTGTTATTATGCAACGCGGCGCCGGATCCCTTTTCATGATGCTCCTTATCAAACTGCTGCGGGCACGAGGTGACAGTGCCCCCCTCTGATGGAGCCGGGGACATCGTGTTCCCAAAAAGGTATTGACCTTAACGGCAGCCACACACTTCAGACACACTGACAATGTTGGAGTGGAAAACACACACACAAGGAAAAGTTAACGTCTTAAAGTATATAAGAGTATCGACTTGTTGGTTTGATGAACCTGTCAATGAGTATCTAAAGATAAACTTGGACTATTGTATCACTGCAATCATCTCATCCTAATTTCCACTGTGCAATTTATCTACCACAGCTGTCTTGTCCTCAAAGTTCGGGGACAGAACGACGACACTGTTAAATGGACTCACTCTCAACACATGGTTCTTTCAGGACTCACTAATCTGTTGGGTTCAGATTGTGTTCCCGAACCGTCTGAACTGCAGCTGGCTAACATGTGTGTCAGGAGAGTTCCCGCTGCTGAGAGTCCGAGGAGTATACTGGGAGATCACAGCCGCTGTAGGAGGTACTGAGACTCAGACTGGACTAATGTTAGCACCTCGGTTCCTCACCTGGAGATGCATCAAGTTATGTGCATTAAAATGATAAAAACAGTTACTATTATCATAAAGCACATTTCAGCTGATCTCAAAGTTAAGATCGAATCTCAACCGTACGGGAAAGTAAGAGGAGGGGAGAGCCAACGGCAAACTTCTGGCTCAAAAGTTTTAAAATTAAAAACACTGTGAGCGACCTGTCATTCACAAGACAGCCACACCCTGCTTCATGGTCTACTTGACTCTTGAGCCATGCTTTGGATCCTTGCTCTTGACTCATGCATTAGTTGTCATCTCTTGTCATCTCTATGTAACTTTTCCCCTGTAGCGCCCCCTTCAGGTATTTAACGTCTGGCTCTCGAGCCATATATGGCTCTTCAGGCTCGAGAGCTCCCAGCTGATCGCGGCTCCATCAGCGGCAGCGCGTCGTTCAGACGGCCCGGTGTTCTCCACAGCAGCATGTCACTCCGTCTCTACGAGTCGCGTAGCGGAGCAAATAAAAAGTCACCTGTGAGCGTGGACTGGCACTATATGACGTTGCGTAATCACTGCCAGACAGCAAGTTTAAGTACTTCCTGTTCCTCAACCGGAAGTACCGGGCCGGTCCCCAACATCTTACATTCAGCAGTTTTCTGGCCACAGACCCCCGATGGCAACATATTAAAAGTCATTGTAGCGGCACAATTTTTTTCAAGCTGTTATTTTAAGGTGGAAAAGTTACATAGTTGGGCTTTAAGCTCATTACCTTTAGGGTCAATTTGACCCCATTCAAAGTTTAACGTCTCTAAATAAATGATTGAAATATTTTTTTGTTGCTACATATTTCATGACTTTTACTATTGGGGACAACTGGGTGAACATACAATTAACATGATGATATGTTTTCAATTACAGGACATTGAAAACATATCAGCACATTATTAAGCTAAATTCAATTCAATTCAATTCAGTTTATTTGTATAGCCCAGCTTCACAAATCACAAATTTGTCTCAGAGTGCTTTACAGTCTGTACACATAGACATCCCTGCCCCAAAACCTCACATCGGATCAGGAAAAACTCCCAAATAACCCTTCAGGGGGAAAAAGGGAAGAAACCTTCAGGAGAGCAACAGAGGAGGATCCCTCTCCAGGATGGACAGATGCAATAGATGTAATGTGTACAGAAGGACAGATTTAGAGTTAAAATACATTCAATGAATTTGACAGTTTATCAATAGTTCATATTTAGGCATATTCCACGATGGAGAGTTTGGAGACCTCCCGAGTGGAGGAGTGGGCGGAGTCCCAGCAGGGAAGCGGCAAAGCTGGCGACAGGAACTCACGATCCAACCATCGAAGGTCCATCAGCAGATGGGATGTATGCCGTCTCATAGGGTCCGATGACCCCATGAGACGTGAAGTCAGAAGGACTCCGGGGAGAAAGCAGAGTTAGTCATGTGTGATGGAGAGATGAAGATTCATCCATAGGAGAAAGAAAAGAGGAGAGAGGTGCTCAGTGCATCCTAAAACGTCTCCCAGCAGCTATAAGCCTATACCAGCATATCCAGGGGCTGGACCAGGGCAAACCTGATTCAGCCCTGACTATAAGCTCTGTCAAAGAGGAAAGTCTTCAGTCTACTCTTGAATGTGGTGACTGTGTCTGCCTCCCGGACTGAAATTGTAAGCTGGTTCCATAAAAGAGGAGCTTGATAACTAAAGGCTCTGGCTCCCATTTTACATTTTAAGACTCTAGGAACCACAAGTAGCCCCGCATTTAGTGAGCGCAGCTCTCTGGTGGGGCGATACGGTACTACAAGCTCCTTAAGATATGATGGTGACCAATTAAGGCTTTGTAGGTTAAGAGAATAATTTTAAAAGTGATTCTTGATTTTACAGGGAGCCAGTGCAGAGCAGCTAGTGCAGGAGTAATGTGATCTCTTTTCTTGGTTTTAGTGAGAACACAAGCTGCAGCATTCTGGATCAACTGGAGGGACCTAAGAGACTTATTAGTGCAGCCTGATAATAAGGAGTTGCAGTAATCCAGTCTCGAAGTAACAAACGTGTGAATCAATTTTTCTGCATCTTTTTAAGACAAGATGTGACTAATTTTTGAAATATTACATAGATGCATTCATAAAACCAGTCCAATAGTCACCTTTCCTTGAACTACTGTAGGTTGTGTTCCCCTTCAGAGGGAAGTATCGGGATCTTTAGCACCTGCTGGTTTGCTGTTTGGTGCTAACCATGTAGCGTAACGCAGGTTTATTAGCTTTAGCACTGAAAACCGCTGGAAACGAGTCGCCTGGAATCCGAGGTGAAAATCTTAGGTGATTTCTTTTAATTGACAGGGCTATTTAGGTAGTCAACAAATAAACACCTGACACTTAAACTTGGGAAAAAATATAAATTCTAATACTTTTCTGGAGGTTTAATTAAATTGCTGTGGTCAAATTGACCCTGAGGGTAAAATATGTTAGTAAATTTGAAGGTAACAGGAGAGTTAAGCATGATCAGTGATGCTGCTGCTGCTGCTATTTCGTTATGCATTTGAATCCTCCCCTGACACACAGCATGAACAGGGATCCGGCGAGGAGTGAAGGTCACATGTATCAGTCAAACTGACTGTTTATTTCAGAAAGGCTGCATCAGTCTGTTCACTCACAAGGTTTTAATCAGACAAACTGATCAAACAACAAAAACAGAAATTCAAGAGCAGGTTGCTGAGTGTGTGTTGGACCAGTAAATTAAAAAAACTATAGAACTGTTTGGAATAATTGTATCGTGGGAATTCATATGAGAAGTAGAAGAAAGCGTGTGTTTTGTGATTCAAAAGATTCAAAAGCTTAGAATTAACAATAAAAGTGTTGTCTTGTGGTCAGTGAATCTGCTATATTTCTTTATGTATTAGGTGTATACATATTAGTCAGTGTCTCTTTCGTCAGTAGGAATGAGAAGCACAAGGAGCAGCGGCACACTTTCCATATTTTGGAAATGCACATGAAAACAATAATTTAATAAAAAAATCTAATATTCTAAAAGGGATTGATATTGTCAAGAGAACAATGACGAGGGGAAATCAGCCAAAATGTCGGGAATTGCCGAGTTCACGTCATGTTTCTGAGTAACATGATGTGAATATTGGGTTGATAGTTTTTTAATAATTCATGGTTAGCATTTTGCTTTCTCCCCGTGCACGTGCCTCAGCATAATCTGAGAAAAAAACACATCTAGTGTCCATGTTTTCTCTAAAATTACAACTTAAAGTGTGTAAATAAATGAAGGTCAGAAGAACAGCTCTTGAATGCACCACCAGACTTTTTCATCAGAATGTATTGGTCACTAAGGAGTGAAAGTGTAGGACTGTTCTAAAGACCACGCTTTATCGAGCGTAGGATGCAAATTAATTCCTCTGATTCTGTTCTACTTTAGAGAAGCTACGCAGAGCTAACTCTGCAGTATACTTCATGTAGACAGCTGTTAACTACGATGTATTTGTTATGATCGATTTAACTTATTTGGTGAGGCACTTTGCGATTTTATTATATTTTAGTATGTGCTATATAAATTAGGCATCATCCCTATTTGAAACAGTAGAAATAACATTACTTTATCTTTCTTAGCATATAATTACTTAAAGCCCCACTATGTAACTTTTCCACCTTAAAATAACAGCTTGAAAAAAATTGTGCCGCTACAATGGCTTTTAATATGGCGATTTGCGCCTCCGCCACTGCCATCGGGGGTCCGTGGCCAGAATACTGCTGAACGAGACGCGAGACACGCTGATCGAGGAAGCGAGCCGCGATCAGCTGGGAGCTCTCGAGCCGGAAGAGCCATATATGGCTCGAGAGCCAGACGTTAAATACCTGAAGGGGGCGCTACAGGGGAAAAGTTACATAGTGTCGCTTTAAGTTGGATAAGTTCTGTTTTTAAGTTATGCTTATTTTTTTCCATTTAAAAAGAAAATATGTGTTAAAATTATTCAAAAAGGAAGAACATGCTACACCAACTTGATATAATTAGTATAACTTTGTCTAAAACTACTTAATGTATATAATTACTTTGGACATTCTGGTTTACAGTGTATACCTGCAGAGGGCAGAACATGGCTCATCTGCCTTCCACTCCCTCTCTGCTCCCCAGCAGCGCTGTGGACCCGCGAGGTTTCTCTTGGTGAAAAATAAAACATGGCTTTGTTCAAAGTACATAAAACAGGTCTGACGGGCCGCATCATTTCCATCTTGGTTGTTCTTCAAATATATATTGAGGGACGATGCCGTGTTGTTTGCCATCACTATTCCCCGGCTGTCCGACCTTTCTTTTTATTATGTCTGTTATGTGGTGACGATAAATCAGCAGGAGGAACAAAAAGGACACGCCACAAAAGCAAGACCATAAAAACAGCTGTTGTCTGGAGCCTGCAGATGTAGCTTCCAGTATTATCTCCCAGCTGGACAGAGGATGTAATGCTGCATGATAACGTGTCTAGATGGGCACTGAGCTGTAAACTCTTCCCTCTGTGAGCAACGCTGTCGTAGTCACACATTTCACTAACCGATAAAAAGAGAGAAACGGTTCATGTGGAAATCCCTTTATCTTTTTCTCTGAAGTCCCTTCAGCCGCCTCCCGGCATGTGTAGAAGAGGAGCGGCCTAGCGACACACTCAACATGAATGCTAAATGCCCCATACAAACAAAAACAAGGGCTGTATAAGTATTTCACGAGTGGCTTTCAGGCATAATTCATCATTGTATGACACCCTGCTTCCTTTGGGTCTGACTTTTAAAGGTGGTTCAAAGTGACCACTCTCGAACAAGAGTTACTGAAAGGTCAGAAGTAAAGTACTGCCCCACACAGTAAGTCCATTAGCAGCATTTGGCTTGTTACAAGGAACGGAACGAGTCATTATTCACTTTGCTAATGACGACAGTGATGTATAGTTCAGAGTTAATCAAACTTGGCAAGAAACGCAGTTGCTGCGCAGAAACTATGAAAAGAAATAGCCTATGCCCTCTATGTGTTTTTTAAGCAATGATCCAATTTTGTAGTAAAATAAATGTGATTAGTAATGGAAATATCAACACTTGGGGCTAGCTAGCTAATGGGCCCGCCGCTCAACCTTTTAGGTCAACCAGACAGGCCACAGTGAAGTCCAAAGCCATGCTAGCAGTGCTAACCATAGCCTACTGGTATTGACCCACTGGTGCTTTGAGCTAACTTCTGACACCAGCGTGCTAAGATGCTCACATGAGTGTCACATGTTGATGTGTAGCAAGGAGCCTACAATGTTTACCGTAGCGTGTTAGCTCATTAGCTCATTAGCTCTCACACAAAGAACCGCTGAAACTTGTGTGAATGTCATGAAACACTGACATCAGAATCTATCCACTGTTCAAGCTTCTGCGGCAATTTATTCAGTAAATGTTTAGACTTTGGCAGCTTGTGGCACTGGAGGAAATGCTCTGGGATCACCTGACTGATCAGGATTCATCAGCTCAATGTGAATTAAAATTCGTTGACAGTCTTTGATTGTCCGTCTTGTGTCAACTTTCTTGCCATGAATGAAAAAAATAAGCCCAACGCATTATACACCTGTGTGTGTAAAATTGTGTGTAAACTAACCCCAACACTTTGTAAGTGAGATTTGAGTGATTGGAACATAGACTGTATAAGAAGAGGTTGTAGTTTGAGTGGTTTCACAGCTTGGGCTTGAGGTTGTTCCAGTGTCCCATTTGACCTTTTGTCCCACTTACCCTTGAGTCACCCTTGTCATAGAGGGCTGCCAACAATAAGTTAGCATCACACTGGGACCCTCAACAAAAAGCCAATGGGATTTTTGATTTATTGCAGATAACAAGCATTTCCATTCGATAAGATCATCTTTCCAAATGAACACGACTTTTATGATTTGGATAGCTTAAATGCGGCCGGCTGAAGTAAAACTCTATAAGCGACCTTCACCACGGTAACATAACACAAAGCCAAATATTTTTTGACTGCCAAAGCAGAAGAATCTCTTAGCCGTGTGTACCACAGTGAAATGTTCAAGCATCAAACCAAAAGCCTATTCAAGAAACCTCTGACTCCAGGACGTGGGTACCGGTACAGAAATGCCGACTCATTTCCTGGTTTTAGACTCCTTCCAGCAGCACTCTTTAGATCCAGGCTGACATGTTGGTGGAAAAAGATTTCTGTTTTATTCTGCAGATGTTTGTCAGCGTCATGTCCCTGGAAGGGCTCATTGTTTGATCTGCTTTGACCAGCTGTTTGCTTCACTTCTTTGGATAATACTCAATGAAGCAATTGCACACACCCTCATCATTTTCCTTTTGCACAATGGGCCTGAGTTTGACGTGCTGACAATCCTGACACCGGCTGGTTCTAGAAATACATCAGCAATGAGCCGCACACATAATGGGATACATTCTCATAAGAGTACACACGCGCCCCATCAGGCTGAGGACGGGCTCTCTGGGAAGGTTTTTTATTTTGTATTCAGAGATCCAGCTGCACAGAATAAAACCAGCCCAGAAACACTGCAGTCTGTCAAGATTACAATATGTGTGGCCTATTACTGTCACCTGCTGGTAGATCTCTGTGGGTGAGAGCCCTGTCAGGCTAATCCGCACTGACAGCGTGTCAGCCAGCGAGGCTCGCTGTGCTCCTTCTGAACTCGTAAACACAGTGGTTCTGCAAATGAACCTCATTTACATCTCTATGAGTTCTGCAGCCCACAGCTGGCCGTCACAGCCCCGCCATGTCTGTTTACTGTTGATACAGCCATGTGTTTGCATGTTTGACGTATTGGCAATCATGAAACTTCGCCGGGAGTCCGATGATAGCCAACGGAACAGTCGTGCTGCGTGAATAATGCGACACAGCAGTGTTCATTATTTAAATGTGAAGATTTCTTTGAAAGTCACAGGGAGAAAAAAACAAGTTGATCACTTCACTTGTGTATTTATATTTCCCGCTGCTACTTTTAGTTTAAAACCACAATACCTTTTCAGATTCAGGTTTCACTAAAGCAGCGTGTAGTTCAAGGCCCCTTGTCACGTTTCCGTTGTTACCACTTCCAATTTAAAATCTCAGATGTTTTTATTAAAATAATTGTTGAGGCCCAAAGTGGTAAAACTGTCCAATATTTCCCATTCAAGCAATGATTAGAGCTTTTGGTTTCTTATTTATCATCTCATGACCCCTCTGATTTATCGTGTGGCCCCTTGGCGGCTCCCGAGCCTCAGTGCGTCCAGGCTCTGGATCGAACCACCAGCTATAAATAAAGCTAATGTTGCTTGATGCCTCCGTATAAACCACCTACCGCTGTCATATATAACAATGCATCAGTCACAGGACCTTTCTTCCCTAAAGGATGTGAATACTTCTGCTCCCGTCAGCACGGGGGTGCACACAGATAGACGTCTCCCTCCCTCTGCCGTTGGCTTTGTTACATCTGTTCAGGTGTCACAAGTTTCCAGTATCATTGTCATTATAGTATCATTAGTATGTGTCATTTGGTGAGGTCACACAAGTGTCAGTGCAGCTCTGCCCAGCAGCTGTGTGTAGCCGTCCCCGTTACTCTGGATGATTGATGCCTTCCCACAGAAGATGTGTTGACGTGTAGCTGTTGGAAAGAGATGAAATGTACGATAGCTGAATTCCAATTAGCTGCTTCAGTTTCAGGGTCCTGGTTTGTTGATGCTGGCTCACTCACACTTACTGAGGCTGACTGAGACACTCGAAACCGAAAGGAGTCGTCAGTTATTATTCACACCTTTTCTTTTGCTATGACAGGTCTGATGTAAAGCAGCGTCCTCAGAACTGGGTTCATTCAAACTGATGATTCAAGGATTATATTTCAACTGGAGAACTTCATTTTGGTCATTTGTAAAATAATTAATAATAATGATTTCACCTCGGAGGAAATTTCAACCTTTGAAACATCAAATCCAGCACTGAATAACTGCAACATTTTTCAAATTATATTATGTTCAAGGACTTGCTTGACATTTCATGAAAATAAAATGTTTCACTTTCTACGATCAATACCATGCACAAGAGTGTAAGGCTACATAACCCTGATGTTTACCAGCTGCTCGTTATTTGCACTTTAAAATCAAATGAACACATCCGACATTTTCTAAACTCGACAAAAGTAAATTTGAACCAAAATTCAATGTGACCTATCAGTTGTTAACAGTATTAAATATATGACGATATTAAATGTCTTATTTTTAACAGTTTGCAGGGAAATGTTTGTCCTGGTCACACATGAGCTGAGGAACATGAACCAACCATGGTCAGTCAGCGTGGATGTAGACTCTCCATTGGAGGGTTTTAGAACCCACTTTCACTCCCCACACATTGTTCTTTGCACAGACAGCACCTAATATGGCGTACCATCAATGTGAAATGGGAAGGGAGAGGGTGTGTAGTGGGTGAATTGGTATTGGCCCCTAGTCTGGCATGCATTACCCTAAAAAACTGTACACTTATACATGTCTGATTGAGATTGTATCATTCGACATTATATACATCAATATTGTATATATGTATATATATAATTCCTTCTGTACACATGGCATCTATTGCTTCTGTCCATCCAGGGAGAGGGATCCTCCTCTGTTACACTCCTAAAAGTGTCTTCCCTTTTTTCCCCTTGAAAGTTTTTTTTCTATTTCTTGGGAGTTTTTTCTGGATCCAATATGAGGTCAAAGGTCAAGGATGTCGTATATGTATATATATATATATATATATATATATATATATATATATATATATATATATATATATATATATATATATATATATATATATAACCTCGCATTAGCCACGAGAGGGCGGCAGAGCTCTGCCCGGTGACGAGCTGCACATCAACGAGTCCATCCTCGCGAAACGAGCCGTATCCCTCCGCCTGAGCACTGACCGGCGGAAGTCTATCTGACCGGCCGCTGCCCCACTAGCAGCAGCGCGGTGTGCTGAGTGTCTGCAGGCACCAGTGAGCCGGTCCGGGACGGAGACATCTGGAGGGTCTACCCCCGCAATGTGCCGCTCAGCCCCGCGTGGCAGGACACGGGGGGGGAGCCATTGACCGCCATCATTGCTGGGTGAGACTGTGAAAAGAAGATGGATCACTACACTGAATGCGTGTGTGTGTGTGTGTGTGTGTGTGTGTGTGTGTGTGTGTGTGTGTGTGTGTGTGTGTGTGTGTGTTTGTGTGAATCCCGTGATTTGTTGCACTATTCTGTAATGGGGATTTAAAGCTTCCTCTTCAATATGTATATCTTTTAAAATTCAATAAGATAAGACACATTAACTACACAATATTGGTCTGAGTTTTTTGTTATTGAGCTGTTAAAAGTAAGATTGGTTTCATAAAAACGTGATGTTGTGCTTAAAATGATGGGACAAGAAAAAGATGTCCGTGTTTGGAGCCTGGAGCTCTGAGGATGTATCACAACTGCCACCTGAAAGGAGGCAACACTGTGACTATGTTTCGTTATATATCATGTCGGTGGAATGTGGCGTAAATAGCACAACTCATCACTGACCTCGCAGCGTGTTTAGCTCATTGCTCAGTTGAGAGGTGCAGAATGAGCCCACATTCCCTCCGCCACATTGTTTTGAGCTACTTTAACACACAAAATGCTTTTATGTTGTATGTGACCTCTTGGCCAGCTGCCATCTAGCTGCTAGCTAGCCACCCAAAGTCCTATCTGATTAGATGATACTTTTTTGTACACCGCTGAAACCAGGATAAGTCATCAGACATTTAAACCCCAATTAAAGGAGAGACAAGACTGATTAATCATAACAATATACTCTGATTCAAATGTATTTATTGTTATAACTGACATTGCGTTAAACTGGGCAAAACATGTATTTGTCATTTCACTGTGACTTTAACTTCCCCTCTGTTGGTGGACCATTAATGTCTGGGCTAAATTCCATGGCAACCGATATATCCAGTATTCGTTCCCCCTAAGTAACAGAGCGATTGTCATCCGGAGAGCTAGAAATGTACAGCTTTCATATCGTGTGTCAAAAACATGCCTCTTTCCTTTGATTCAGGAAACATGGAACGGTATGACACACGCCATTGATTCCTTTCCTTGGGCATCTTATATGTGGCGTCATCGTGTGCCATGGGGAACGGGCCGTTTGTCAACACTAACAATTACTTAATCATTTACAAGTTTTAATATGAATTAAAATAAACGTTTGCAACGTATACATTCATTTTTCTGCATGTTGACAAACGTGTGCAAAGCATAATTCAGTTCAGTTTATTTTGTACATCCCAACATCAGAAATTATAAATTTGCCTCAGAGGGCTTTACAATGTAAACACACAGGACGTCCTGTCCCTGTCTCGGATCAGAAACAACTCCCAAATACATTTAATGGGGAAATAGCTGAGCAAAGGGGCAAGATATTGATTGCAGATGACTTTACTGCTGAAACCACACACACACCTAAATGTGTGGGCTGTCAAGAAATACACACACACACACACACACACGCACACACACAAACACGTGTAATACTCTGTGGCTACATGTGTTCAAGCTTCTCTTGCAGCTTTTCAGTAGTTCTTGTATTTCTTTGTTCTCCATGTGAGAGTCCTGAAGGCCACTTTGCCTCGGCAGCAGATTCTGGTTGCATGTTCAAGCACGAAGTTTAAGCATCAGAAATCAAAGTCGGCTCTGAGTCCACCGGGTTGGATTCCCAGGCTGCAGAGAGGTGTATTCTTTCTTTCTTTTTTAGCTCAGCGAAGTGTTTGCCAGCTGTGGTTGAATCACAGTCACAGGAATTTTCAAACAGCTGGGAAGCTCGATCCAGAACCCTCATGCTCACAGTGATGCACCTGAGCAGGTGTGTGTGTGTTTGTGTGTGTGTGTGTGTGTCCTCATTAAAAACAGGCCAGAACTGCTTTTGATCCGTTGTTTCTTTGACATGTTGACACCAGCTCTTGCTCCTGCCTGTAATAATGCTGATCAGACATAAAGGCTCGTGCTGCATTCAGGTCCTGTTGGAAATCACCTGTGGTAAAAAATGGCAAAGCAGTTTTCCAATTTGAAGCACGCTGTCACGTTCAAGGCCCAGTGATTGCAGTCTTTCCTCTCATGAGCTCTTTGAAAGGTAAACCGCAGATGATGAATCCAGATCATCGCGTTTGCTCTGGTGCAGTTTTTCTTTCTTTTTATGTCAGCAAAAAGAAGGAAAACCGACCGACAGTCGGACGGTTTTCTTTCAGTTTAACGACACCGGGATCCAGGAAGAGATTTTATAAACACTGTGTCATTTTAAACGTGAATCTATTATTAATTAAACATTTTATGAAGAGGATGTGCACATTTTTCTCTGCACTCATAACTGTTAATACGTTATTGAGTGATTGGTAATAACATTGCTGTAACCATATTTATATTAAATGATGAATTAGACATCTGAATTAGTTTTAAAACATTTGTTTATTGTTAAAACAAAATACCAAATCATTCACAGCAGCTTTGAAACAGTTTGTATTTATTACAAATATTGAACATTTAGCTTTGATTACTAATAAAAAACACTTAACTTAAGGGCCGCTGACTGGAATTCCTCTTATCTCATATTTTATTTACAAATATAATAAACACAAATGATTCACATACTGAATTAATTAATACTTCTGATTTAAAATTAAATATGGACAAATATTTTCTCTGACTACAATTGTGTTCTTGCATATTGCCAACCATTGATTCTCAGTTTGTGTGCACTGTAAACTCTTCTTCACTTTCCTCTCCCACCAAACTTCTTCACTTGTATTTACAGTACTTCGATGTAGGATTTAAAGAGAAGCTAAAACATCCTTTATAGATGGAGCTCTTAATTCTAATATGAATTTGGGTAATTTAATGAATACTAATGCATAGTTTTTAATAGTTTTATCTTATGAATCAAATATTCAGTAACATTTCTCTGGTAAATGTAGAACTATAAAGATTTCCTCTGAAGTAGAAGTACAGATTGAGTAGTATACTCTCGCGTTTTTAAATGTTTTCAGTGCTTTAGTAAGGTAGTAACTTATTTCAGGGGACAATAAATAAGAATATTGCAACTCTTCATATCCAAACCTGTGATCTTTCTCTTCCATCTCCAGCTCGCTGGCGTCTCTTCGCTGAACCACAGCTTATTTTGACTGCATCAGGACTTCATGATGGGAGTACACGCTCAGTGGACGGTGTGTCTTCCACGCTGACGTGAGAGTGTGTTTCCTGTCACAGACATGACCTCCCAACACGTGGACGCTCTGCTCCGCACGCCGTGTTCCAGTCTGATCTCAGAGCCGGAGCTCTGACGCCGGCTTTGATCGTTCTCTCGTGTTAAAGCCCGACAGCGCTGACCCCCCGGGTCATGGCAGCTTGAATTCAAACTTACATTGTTTATTTTCTTCCTCATGAGATGTAATCTTGTTGTTGTAGTTATTTACATTGGGGGCTCCTCTGGATGCTAAAACAGCACAACGTACTCTCAGAAGACGAATATATACAAGCGTGTACAAAAAGATGTCAAAAAGTAAACTTGAATCAATTCATCTTTCACATTTACTCCGTGAAGCCTCTGAATGTCATAATCTAATGAAATGGAACATCACAGATGTACTCATCATATTTATATCCATTAGCTATTGTAACTATAATTTTAAATATGTTTGAATGTCAGTCGAGTCTCTGTGTATTTATGTAATTTTCAAAAATAAATACATAAGTACGAATCTATTATACATTTTACAGGCAATTTAACACCAGATACACAGAATAGTTCTGCTGGGAAAGAGCTATTCACAATATATTCATATTCATATATTTAGATGATTTATGTGCTAATATACATCATGTTGGACTCAGATGAGGGCTCAGGAAAAAAACTGACACTTATTATTCATTATGTTAATTACACTTGAAAAGCGTGACCCGACACTTGACTCCATCTCCGACGTGACAAACGTCCTCTGAAGGCTGTTTAATGTTCTTACTCCTGGAACCTCAAAACCCAAATGAGGAGTTCACGTCGTTACAACACGAGTTCTGACGAGCAGGACCAGAGACCCGCATGCTCCAATACAGTCATTTACATGTGGACCAACTTCCCGCTGCATTCAAAGGATTTACATTTGAATTGTAATGAGTGTTTATCCTGAAGGTCTTCACCAGGCTTCTCCTGTATTGGAATAATAAATATAAATAATACATTTATATCTATTTATTTATTTGCCACATTTACATGTGGAGTCTAATCTTTCCACACACGGCCCGGATATCTGGGTTTGGACTGAAAGAGGAGAAACACAACGTCTTGGAGAGACTGCAAAATGTTGGCGCGCATAACAACGGCTATAGAATGCCTGACAACAGCTTTTATCACACAATTAGTCGCGGCTAACCAGAACGCATGTAATCCGGTTAGAACGCGCTATTGCCAGGAGGACTTTTATTTTTGAAAATGCACTTTGCAGATAAGAATCCCTGCGACATCGTCACGCAGAACGACCTCCCGATGAGATTGGACTTGAGGCGGGAAGCCGCTCGACGGCAGGTTTCTCAAAGCGCGGGCAGCTGGTGCATGATGGGAGCTGCTGTGTGGTCCAGGGCTGAGCTCCGCGTTTGGTTCCCGGGCCGCAGGGTTAATGGTTGTACGTACTGGGTGATGAGGGGATGCAGCCCCAGGTTTTCTTTTGTGGCTCTTTTTCTTTTATTTTTCTAAAGCATTCCGTGTCGGAAAATTAGGATGCTGCCTCTGATGTCAGAGCCGGGAGAACTGTCTGCCACTTTCCCAGCAGCCCTCGGGCCGGTGACAGGGAGATGGATGATATCTGCAGTCTGGCCCACACTGCTCCCCCAGCACCCTCTCTCTCTCTCCCTTACACGCACACACGCACACACACGCACACGCACACACACACGCACAAGCACAAGCACACACACACAAACACACCTCTCTTTGTACCCTATTTGTACACACACCTATTAGGGTAAATGAAAACCTCACAGGTGAAAACAGGGAGATGGTTTTGAGGGGAAACTGCAGGATTTCTTCATTGTTTGCTGACATGGGAACATTTAAATAACGAGACGCAGAACATATTTAACTTCAACATTTATTGAAATCACCTCACTTACAATATGAAAAGCAGATGTTATGACGTCTACAATTATTACAGTTTCTGTTTGGACATGAAATACTAAAAATTAATATTTGTAAAGTAAAATACAAGATATTTTATTGACAGCTATGTACCAATGCAATGCAACACCTCATAACTAAGCAGGAAATGCTATTTAAAATAATAAGAATACAAATAAAATCCCCCCCCCTTCATTGTCCTTACCGGCTATTCGCTCTCCTCCACGCTGACGATGCTCCTGCAGTCGAGACAGAATCCAGTGGCTGTGTCAATGAGCAACTGCATACTAATGAGGAGAGGAGGTGTGTGTGTGTGTGGGGGGGGGGGGGCTTGACTCCCCACCTTTCCTCTTCCTCTTCATCATCCTAGAAGAACAGAGAGAGAGAGAGAAAGAGAATAGGGGAGAAGAGCGGTAAAAAAACAAGGAGGGTATATGGGACAAATAAGGAGACCGGAGAGGGGGGGAGGGTAAAGGAGAAGGAGGCCTGGTAGGGAGCGGGGCGTTGAGGGGAAACATCCATCACCGTCTAAGTGACTGCAGTGGGACGGAGCTGAGTATAAAGGTCGTCTGGTCTCTTTCTGTGCACAGTGGGCACCTGGGCCGAGCGGAGCAGCCTCCAAACGGCTCCGGGGCTAATTAGCTGGCGCAGATCGCCCGTTACGGCGCTCTGGCGCTCTTTACTGACTCACTGCGCCGCTGTGAGGTGCGCAAACAAAACAGGGTAAGCCCAAAACACTGCCCCCCCACTGCTGTCTGCAGACAATAGGCATCACACAGAACTTGTCTTACCGTAGATTAAGAAGGAGAGAGAGACGTTTGAGAAGACCAGCGGTGAGAGAACGAGTGGAGGGGACACCAGCAAAAGGAGGGCCGGCCGTGTCCACCGGAAACCCTCAGGAAACAAACGGGGCCGGATTTATCTGGGAAACATCCCGTCTCTAAGTGGTGGGATATCAAAGAGCGGCCCTACAAAGCACTCTGTGATTATCCACCTGGAGCTAAGCGGATGCACTCGAGGGCACACTGGGAATTTGTTTGAGGGACACAAAGAAGAAGCGGCAGTATGTGACCGGGCCAGCTCAACATGTGCGTCCGCCTGAGTTAGAGCGAGAGGTTTCCCTGCTTCCCTTTTTTTCCTTTAACAAAATAACTGGCTGCGGCGCTAATGTAGCGGACCGGAGTCACGGAGAGGCTCGACGTGTAGACGCCTGGCTAAAGTTCAACCGTCTGGCGGCCGAGGGGTTAAAGCTGTAGGTCACATTCAAGTCCCAGCGGCTGGACGGCCGACCAGCGAGACGGAGCCGAATGGTCCCGGAGAGTCACAGTTCAATAACTCCACCAAGCTGCTAGCCAGATACCAGGTTTCCCTGGCAACGCCCTCGAAGTGGATCACAGATCAAAAGAGAGAGAAGGGAGATAAGAGCCGGTCAAGGATGAGCAGGGGAGAGGGGGGAGGGGGGAGCGGGTGTACACCCTTAAATACTGTGGACATTTAGATCGCACAAACACATACACCTTTAAATAATGTAGACATATAGACCACACAGACACACACAACGCCGACGCGCAGCCAGGCATGGGACTCCTGCTCCGAGGCCCCCGGCGCCAAGATCTGGAACGCCGCTCGACTGGCCTTTTCAATGAACTTCCCCACCGCTTAAAAACAAAAAAGTGTCCCAGAGAATAAAAGACTAACTTTATTTGATCTCGGTGCGTGGGGATAATGACATTACTAGTGGCACGGCAATTTATACCCTCCATTGTATTAGAAACTAGATTGAATTAGCTTTACTGCAGACTTGACTTTTTGCACGTGTGTACGATGTCATCGCCGCACTGTGTGTGTGTGTGTGTGTGTGTGTGTGTGTGTTAAGGTGACTGTCTGGCCTCCTGCCGCAGTGTCTGGAAACTCAGACGCCCCCCCCCCCGCCTCTCCATACTGCTCCTCTATCAGGCACACCTGACTACCTGAGCCCCCCCCCCCCCCCCTGCGATAAGAGAACCAGTGAACACTAAGCTGCTCCAGCACACAACACAACCTGACAGCGACTCAACACACAAACACAAATAAAACAAGCCCTCTAGAATTCATCAAATCCATCTGATTTCCACGTCGGCCTGGAATCCAAACGCCCGCGTCCACGTTAATCTGTCCCTTATTACTTTTATGGTGGAGCGACGTGGTGGTGCAGCGTGCGACATGACCAGCTCTGAACAATGGAGTGTAATCTCCTGCACACACCCGGGTCCGTCAGCTGGAGCCTTTGGTTTATCTACACCTATTCAACGTCAGAATCCATCTCTCATCGGAGTGGAGACATCGCACGGCGGACGCTGCTCCTTCAGGACGCTTAGTGACCACAGCGTGCCGCAGCATATTCGTATTATTAAATACTCAGGCACTCATTTGTGCTTCATGATCGCTTGTCATTAATTCTTCGAATTTGTTTTTTTATATCACACTTCTAATTCATCCTTTTTATTGTGGTAAAATAATTACAAAGCGTTAACTCAGCGCATGAATGATGTAACTGAAGGACGTGAGCAGCTCGCACCCTGCTGTGCACTAATGTGACCTTGACGACCATTTCCAGGTTTTCTGTGACTGCAAAAATCTAAAAAAGACTTCAGAAAAGCACCGCTCCCATTCGGCAATGATATCATCCTCATGCCGCATATGTTCACATTTAATACGCCGATTTATCTGAATCGCTAAACATGAAGCAGGTTCATAATCCTGCATTTGTGATGAAAATATGATTTGTCCACCCTTGGCATCCACATTATCCTCAAAAGGACAGAGTAAATGAATTTAAGTCAATACCATTGCAGCTTTAACAGAAGACCCCCCCCCCCCCTGTTGTGTCTGGTGCAGCGTAATGTGTCGACGGCCCTGCAGAGATCTAATGAGCTGATTGAGAACGGGTTTGACTTTGAACAAAGTTTGTGTTCAGCAGAGTTCCTAAACTAGCCGGGAGCCCATTTTTACGGGGTGATATTTATTGGATCTGTGGTGGATCGCTGTGCGCATGCTGCTTTGTTCCCGTTGGGGTGAGCGGGGTGAGGATTGCATCAGTATTGCCAGACAGACCCTAATAAAACTGTCTGGCTGTTCAGTGGGCACCAGCTCGGCGCTGCGCCTGACTGCTCAGCACTTGTCGCAGCGAGCCCGCGCTGCTTGGTATTCACAGGGGCACGGCGCTCCTTCAGCTGTTGCTGGGGGCGCCGTGGCACAGGCACAGGCTGATTAGTTGGCATCGGCATTGTTCGGCGTGAAACCCGAACGGGGAGCCGGGGAAAAAAACATAATTAGGGAGAGAGATGGAGAGCAGAATATCAGAGTGAAAATCAATTGTTTTGAACTGCATTCCTATATATGGGTAATTTAGCAGAAATTAAGTTTGGAGAAAAGCGTGCTGCCGGGGGGAAAAAGGGAACGTAAGAAAATGAGGTCAAGCTGTAACGGGGAAAGAAGTCCCAGCTCTGAGTTGCTTAAAGGAAAATAACATTATTTTCTTCAGCGGGCTAAATTTATTGTGTTTTCACTTCTTCAGCGGCATTTTCCCCCTCTGAGCTCCAGCTCGTCTTCTTCAACAGCCCCTTCGCTGAATCACGACGTCTGTCTGATTCGACCTCACACAACCACATTGATTTATTTGGTTGTGTGACATGTCATGACGAGGGAAAATTCCAATAGAAATGATCAAATTAAGAAAGCGGCAAAAAATCCTGTGGAAGTGATTAAACTATTTAAAAGTCATTGATTTGCATTTAACACACGGAGAGATTCCCGTGTCTCTCATTTCAACACATTCAGCACATTCTGTCTACCGCCATTCACTTTAAATGAAATGTAGACGCACGTTTTAAATCACAACTATGATGCATGTGGACTAGTTTCTAATCTATTAAATATTATCGTGATCATTTATAGATATTCTTAAAAAACTGCATATTTGGCTTCCGTATGTTTGTAAATTATGATGTAAAAAAAACGTTGGTACTTGCTTTTCTTTTTTACATTCTGATATTCATTCTAAAAAACTATTTTATAAACTATAATAATGTTATTTACTTATGGTTGGTTGAGAAATGTAAAAAATAAAAAAGGCAAAAGCAAAACAGTCAAATCTGTGTATGAGAATGTTAGGAATGTGGAAACATCAGCTGCAGATGTGGCATCGGTGTCCGGCCGCTTCTGTCGCGTCTAACTGAAGCCGGACAGAGCGGAGGCAGTACGACTCGGTTATGGAGGACCTGATGTATGGAATGGGTCTCTGCGATGCTGTGCTGTGGCGCTGACGGGGGTCAAGCTGGGATGCGGTGGTTCTGGAGCGGTGGATGTCCCGCGGTTCATAATCGTGATACTCGACCAGTTTGCATTCACACAAAGATGTTCACACGAAGAGCCGACAGGGTGCCGAGCGTTTTGGGTTCATGGCGATGACAACGCGACATCACGAACGCCGTTCTTCATTTTATTTTAAAGAAAAACTGCGGCAACACCGAACATGCCCATTCCACATATAACAGTTTAAAACCTACAGGCGTTTGCTCTTTATTGACGCTCAGCGACATCCGTTTCCACGTTCCAACTCACTCTCCCGTCCTCCGCGTCCGTTTTCCCTATGGCGTGTACATTTCTAGCGGTAAATCAGTTGACCGCCTCGGGAACGTTGGGTAGAAAGTCGATTGTGCCGTCCGCCCGCGTCCCAAGAGCCTAACCCGTGATATTTTATCAAGAGAGCTCACAAGTTAGGGTCTCAGGGAGCAGGTGAAGTACGACAGAGTCCACCGAGGAGACCGCAGCCGGCTGCAGGGTGCCGAGTGGCACCGGCACCTTTCCCTCTCTCTCTCTCTCTCTCTCTCTCCCTCTTACACACACACACACACGCGCGTGCGTGCACACACACGCACACGCACACACACTGACACTCTCTGTCCCTTCATCAACCATCCAATCTCTTCGCGAAGGTACCTCCAGCCACTGTCTCTATTATTTGAGACATGGGCTGCAATAAATAAATAAAAACAGTCTGTGTCCTGGACAGAGTAAAACGTGTTCCCGTATTCTTCCACCGCAGATCACTTATTTTGTTTGGAGGCTTCAGCACAAAGACATGCAGAGGTAGAAACATTCTCAGCTTACACACTTTGGACGACAAAGGAGACCGGAGATGAAGAAGGCAGACAAAGAGGTCAGATATGTCCGACGAACGTGTTCGTCTTCATCGCAGCACCCAGAGAGAAGCAGAAGCTCCGACAGACGGCCGAGGCTGCACTGTGCTAACTAGCCTTTGTGCAGGGAGAGGAAAAGCCCCCCCAGCCAAGCTCGCCTCTTTGTCCTAAAGAGCATCGGCTGATCATCAGTCTACATTTGTCCCTTCGAGGGAGGCTGGCCGCAGACCCGTCTGCACTGACTGGACGCAGACAGCCCCCGAGCAGACTCAGCCTCGGGCTTTCCCCCACAGGGGGGGAACACCGATGGCTCAGATATCAAATAAATAAAATAAAAACCCATCAGCGAGAACACAGTTGAAACTCCACATTGACTGCAACACCCTCGACGCCGGACCCCGACCGCCTACCCACCGAACTCTGCAGCCACGCGGCGGTAAGCGTGGCTCGCAATAAGTTGACGAAGGCAACCGACATGAAACAGCTTCCACCAAACAAACACAAAAGGAAAAAGCTTGAGGCGCGGGAACAACGGAGGAATACCATAAAAAGCCAAAGTGAGGTGAATATGAACAAAGTAATGTTGGAAACATTCCCATGTCGTTTTTGCCTGTCATGTACCGAAACACAGCGCCGTCTGCCCCCCCTTCAACCCCTCCCTTATCCTGCCACCCACCTCACAACTCCTCCCCCTCAGACTAGAAAATAATGAAAAAAAATTGGATAGATGTCTCTGACTGTCTCCTTCTCTCTGGGGAACGCCCGGCAAAGTGGAGGCTTCCGGAAACGAAAGCTCCGCGCCGCCTCGACGCGTCGCCTCGCGCGCTAGCTCCTCTGTCTGCCCACCGACTACGCCTTTTGTTATCCGCCTGCGAGCTGAGGATGAGGAAGAGCAGAGAGAAGAAAAGGCAGCGGTGGGAGGAAGGGGGGAAAAAGGGGGAGAAAGAAAGAGATGGGGGTGGGGGTGTATGGGGGGGGGTGAAGACGAGGTGTCCGCGGGAGGCTGCAGCCAGACGCAGGTCAGTGAGGTGGGACGCCTCCCCCTCCTCTCCCCCCCTCCCCTGTATTGCTCAGTCGCTGCACTTGCATTGTTAACTCCACCTCAGCACCCTAACCCCCCCCCACCACCACTCCAACTCTTCCTCCTCCCTACTCCAGACACTAGGACACATTGTAACACTGCCATCTACCCCCCCCCATTTTTATTTGTTCTACTCTCCCGTCTGCCGCCACAGGTCCAACGCCGTCGCAGAAGAATACAAAATTAAATAAAAAATCTGCTTCCTCTAGCCGCCGCATCCCGCTACCTTTCTCTCTCACCCCCCTCCTCCCACTTTTGACCCTTCCAACCCCACCCCCCTAAGCCCTGCTGCTCCAGCATCTCCTGCCCTCTACCACTATCTCCACACCCCCACCCGTCGCGCCAGGTCTGTACCTGTCTGCTCGTCTCGCTTGTCTGTTACTCCCTGTATGCAGCTGCTTGCCCAAAGTGAGATACTGCAGCAGGAGTCTGCAGCGACAGCCCTCTCTCTCTCTCTCTCTCTCTCTCTCTTTCTTTCTCTCTCTCTCACACACCCTCCATCCAGCCTTTGCTGGCGTACACGTTCCTCTCTGTGCTGATCAATTTCTTCTCTTTTCCTGCAGCACACACGCACACACACACACACACACACACACACACACACACACACACACACACACACAGTAGCGGACTGCTTGGCCATGGAGGAGGATGCACTGTAGCACTCCCACCGTCTGGTGACATTAATTCAGTTTGCACATACACGGACACTAATCAACAGATAAAGGCTGCGATACAAACATTGCAAACTGTTATCGGAGATAGACGACACACACACACACAAACAAAAAGATACCCTACACGGATTGAATGTAACAGCAAGACACAGGACACAGAAAGACATGACACACAGACCGTCCCAGAGACCGTGATGTGTCCACTGAGTCTCAACATGGTGACTGCAGCAGCACGAGACACGCGACAATCCTGAGTCTGGCGGGAAGGTGGTGGCTGGTATTGTGTTAGAGAAATTCCTCGACCTCCGGACTCACATTGTCTGCCTGTTCATAATTGCTTTTTTAATGATAAGCTCCAAATTTGCAGACTTATGTATGTCCAAAGTGTCTTAAACTCGACTATCTAACACGCACACGCGCACACACCTTTACGTGGACTGCCAGCTAACATTTATCACAAACCAACATATTAAATAATTTTCTCTTCTTGTTGAGTAAGTATTGTTTCGATGAACATCTCTAGCAGGAATACCACATCAGGTCTTACCAAGTTCTTCACTAATGGACACAACTCCTCCCAGAGACTGCAAATCTGATATTTGTTTGCAGCGTGTAATATTTTATGCCGTTGAACTGCGGGGGCCAGACTCATTTTCCTTCTGTCTGAATGAGATCTGCCCTTGACAGCTTGTTCTAATCTCAGACTTTAATCACCCTCAACACCCTGGATAGATTAGGGTTATGACCCCGCGTGACACGGAGGGGGCGGGGAGGGAGATCTCCAAATGCTATCATTGATTGATTATGCCCTTTAATTCAAATGGAAAACAGCAGCTTCTTTTCTTTTAAACTCAATGCAGAAAAGGCTGAATTGGAAAATGTCACTCCGGTGAACGAGTTCTTTTCTCCAGCGGCGCGAGCTCCGGGAGCGGGGCGAGCCCGGCGCCGACGGGCTGCAGAGACGAATCCTGCAGACGATGTCAAAACCGTGGCCAGGTTGAAGTCTATGGGGGATGGTGGGTCTTCGCAGATTGGCTCAGTGATGGCGGCGGTGACGCAGAGACGGGGGAGGGGGTTGGGGGGGGGGGGGGGGGTTGAATTTGCTGTATGCTAAAGCCAGCTGGGCCAGCAGGCGACCATATAGGTGATCAATCAGCTCCATTACAGCCGTGTCACTGCAGAGTCTGGAGCTGTCGCCGCATCCCCCGCCGCCCCCCTCCCCCACCCACACACACTATCGCTTCGTTTCCAGTCTAGACTGGAAATGGAACCCGTTGGCGTTAGGAAATTGGCCCACGAAAACAAATGGCACACAATAGTTGCGGTTGGGTACCGACGACACATTTCAGAGAGGCGGTGAGGATCGGGGGGACGCAGAGCATTTCATCATCGTGTCGCTTTGCATCGATCGGAGAGACGCGTCGCTGTGAGTTGGAGCGCTTAGAATTGTACCAAGACAAAGCGCTTTAAAGCACCGGCTCCGTTGTGGTCAGTAAGTAACCCGCACAATGAGGCGCGAGATGTTATGCGACGGGACACCTGGGGTTTGAGGAAATATCTCCACGCGGCCCAGAGATGCGTATCTGTGCCACGGGTGTCGGGCCGGCATCCGCCAGGTATCTAAAGAATGGACTTATCTCAGTCAGTGAAAGCAGCACAGAATGGGAACAGGGAGCAGCAGAAGTGGGAGGGGTGAAGGAGGAGAGGGGAGGAGGAGGAGGAGGAGGAGGAGGAGGAGGGGGAGGATATAAGTGATGCACAAGCGCCTTGCCAGCCAGCCAGCCAGCAGGACATTAATGACGATCATGTCTTGTCACACTAACTGTAGGGCCAGTCAGCAGATCCTGCCCTTGTCCATGCCCTTCTCCGATCGATGCCATTGATCCGTCCCAGGGGTCAAGGGGCAAGAGCGTATCAATAGGGGAGAGTGGCTGACGCAGCAGGCGGAGCTGGCTGACTCCAGACAGATCAATGACACCCCCCCTCGTCTGCCATCGCTGTGTTATGATTATTCATTTGCCATTAACCCGAGCACATTAAGGGAATATGTTTCCTCGGAAGAAATAGTGCTCGGGGCTGCTCGCTTTTATCAGGGAGTGAGATTTTTATGAGTTGGTGGAGCCGAAGCGCCGCCCCGGCTGGAACCGACCACGTTCCGGCCTCAGACGATTTGTTACTAAGGTCCCCACCCGGCGGTGACGTCAAGAGCAGGAAAGCCAATCGGGGCTCGCGCAGCAGTTGCAGACACATGCGGCAATTGGCCGGTTTCGCAAGTGCCTGAGTGTCACTCCCTGAGATGGATTTGGATGGCCCGAGGGAGAGAACGTATCAGAAATGATATCACCCTCGAGCACCGCGGTCAATCTCTGTGTGTATGGACCATTTCCCTATTTCTAAAGGAAAAGAAGAAGTGTCATCTGCAATGTGTACACAATGTATAGACCGGGTCCCAGGTATTTACGGCACTGTTAGTTTTTGCTTTTCTATCTCGAGGAGATTCATCGTCAGCCTCTGAATCTTTACGTGTGATGCAGCTCACATTTCTGAGGGAATTAATTAACAGCCTTTCGTTTTTAAGAAAAGCTTTCAAAACATAACATGATGAAACGAGGCACAATAGATTGTGTCTTTGCTGCATGCAGATGGACTGCTCTGGTTGTTTCTCGTAGCGTCATCGACTTGTTTTCCGCCACACATAATTTGGACTCCACCAAATTCAATAATAACAATCTTTAGTTTATTCATTCCTAAAGTCCGCTGAAGGACCTCAGGACTTCTGGCCAACTGACTCCCAATAGGGGCTGTTACAGCAGTGGAGACCGAACCTGAACTATCTAATCCCATCATTTATTTGTTCAACCATCCCATAAATGAAGGCCCAGCTGGAACCAATGACTTTTAGCCGTGCTACCGTGGGCAGCTGGACGGGGAGCGCTGGGGCAGCAGGATTCTCAGCGGCTCGTCCCTTTCCCCTCCACATCTGGAGGAGCGATTGGGGTCCAGAGGTGAGGATGGATGAGAAAATCACAGTTCTTAAAATAAACCCGAGCCAGCCACACCTTGGCTCTCCGTTCTGTTTAATGTGTTAAGGCTGAGGAGAGCAGACTCTTTGTTTTAGCAAAACCGTAAAATAAATGTTCCGTTTCTGATAAAATAAAGCATTTGTTCCTGCCCTTAGTTTTTCATTTGAAAGCGCATGATGTTCCCTCCGTTTCGCTGTCTACTTGTCAGCAGTTATTCAAACTATTTTTCATGTGGGCGGCGACGTGAGCCCCCGAGAGACCGCGTTGAATGAGGAGGCGTGATCGTCCTGACTAGGGATGGCAATCGTTTGGGTTTTTCCGATACCGGTACTAAACTGGTACTTTTAAAACAACACCAGTGCCTAAACCGATACTTAAAAAAAAAAAAGAAGCACAAAACAATAATTGACAATGACGACATTAAAAACCTCTTCGGCCATATTCCCTGTAAAAGCCATTCTCATGGCCGCACTGACAAAAAACGTGGTTATAATGCCTAATTTATTATCTGTTGGCGTACTTTTATAAATGCAAGACTTGCTATCAACGTTGCGGTACTAATCTGAGTTAAGGCTGCTCCTGTCATCATCGGTCTCCACGTTTTCAGGGGGACCGGTCTCCCCATTGCAGGTGCCAGGGAGCCCCCAGCTGATGTGCTCGGCACGCAGGCAGTCAAAGGCTTTCAAATGGATGGCATGCGTCGCCAGATGCTTCATTACATTTCACGTGTTCCTCCCTCAACACGCAATTATGTTCTTCCATTTGCTGCATGTTGCATTGTTCAAATCTTTTTTTCTTTTTTTTATACAGCCAGACTTTTAACTGTTTACCTTTCTAGCTAGCTACTGTATCTATATAAATGATGTATATGATCTATTGTAACCTGCTGACAGGGCGGAGTCACCAGAAAACCGGTGCCATATTGGCTCTGGTCTTCGGTGCCCAGCCCTATCCCTGACGACAGGGTTGCAAAACTAGAGATAAAAGGGCTCCTTGGATTTCTAGGGATTTACTAGGTTCGTATTCCCTCACAGAAACGTGCTCGATGACAATGGACTCTGTTGACAATGCGAGGCTGAGCAGGATCACCGAGCTTCAAAAGAGGTGTTATTAATATCACTCTAGATTTCATTACTTATGATCTAAAAATAGCTGCTTCTAATTAATCCCGTTCGATATCTTCATTGGCAGGAAACAAAGAGGGATTTTCCAGAGTAACGTGTCCAAGATGTGTTTCTTATGTAATTTAAAAATAAAAACTAACAAAAAAAGTCTGTGTGTTAAAATCGATATATCATGAAAGGAAAGGTCACTTCTATAGAGCTTGTGTTCATACTGTGTCTAACTGTGAAATAAGACGACCTAGGCACTTTTTCATTGGCCGGCTGGTTTAGAGAACATGTGATTCAACAAGCCAATCACGTGTCTCTACTTCCTTTTCACATTCAGGCTCATTTACCCCCCCCCCCCCCGAGTATGCCAATGTGAGGTAAACCGTACTTTCTCATAACTCAATCAAAGCAGCTTTTATTCAAAATGGGGCTTAAAGAGAGAGGCACTTCAACACAGGTCAATTTACACCAGTACACTCAAACTGTGGAGTTTTTTACTTTAAGAACTTTATTGAGAACTTCAAATATTACAAAAGTACAAAGTACACGGACATCAAGTCATTAATAAATACATGGCGAAATGTCTTTACTTTTGAGTAAATGTTTATGTTACAGGTTACACTGCGCATGCGGCCAAGATTCTTGGCTACTCGCCACATCTTTCCTATGTGAGATCAGCCTTTCTGCTGTAGCCCTTTAAAACAAAAGCTTTTTTTAACTCTATATAACTCTATTTGCATTGTTCTAACAAAATAATTGCACATTTTATTTATTTTTGTCTGATGGAGCGATCTGGTTTAATTGCAAGTGAATGCAATGTTCTTTATTCTATTATTTGGGCACAGATGGAGTCACAAAAAGTTGTTATTTAAATAAAAATTCAGCACGTACCATTATAATACAATTGTGTTGTGTCATGAACATTGTTCTTCCTCCAAGATGGTGCAGGACAGAGAAGGTTAGAGAACAACTGATTTAGACTGACAGTATGAAAAATGAGTTTTTTTATATTATTTTCTTTATTAAAGCAGGAAAACATGATCTTGTGAGGCTCAAAATAAAACTATGAAACTAAAGATGAGCATTATATGTCTCCTTTAAGTCAGTTACCATTAGTGTCATATATACAGTATATACATATCTGCCTTTAGCCAAAGAGAAGCGCAAACAGCTGTTAGAGATTATTTTAAGTGATTACTCGTTTCATTTACACATGTGGCTTTGTATGAGGCCGGTTCAGTGGAAACTCTGAGTATTAAACAACGTGGAAGAAAAACGATGCAATCTCACCCAAACCATAGAGCTAATTGGATAAATGACAAAGGTTGCATAGACGCCCTGGCCCTAAACACAGCGAGCAGAAGGAGTGTCATCCATCAAACCGATAACTAAAACACTGCCACAATAATAAAGAACATGAGCAAAAATGCCAAAACGCAAGTTGCACAGGCTGCATTTCCAATCAAGGCATCCCGAAAAGTAACAAACTGTGGTAAATCT
This sequence comes from Liparis tanakae, assembly GCA_036178185.1. Lineage (NCBI taxonomy): Eukaryota > Metazoa > Chordata > Actinopteri > Perciformes > Liparidae > Liparis > Liparis tanakae. The sequence continues at coordinate 15,016,129 of CM070088.1, forward strand.
TGAGCTGATGTGCCGGGCCATTTTCATCCTGCGTGGAGTCGTTTTACAAGCGGTGGCAGGGTGCCAAACAGAGATGCCTGGTGGACAAGTCTACAGTAAACAGAGACTTCAGTGTCACCGAGTCCAGCTTCAACATGAAATTAGACCTCAGATCACAAATGCTCATTGTATGGAGCCCGGGAAAGATATATCACAAGGCCCGGAGACCACGCATATACATTCAGCTTTTCCCACGCTGGGAAACCCTAAATATGACAGAGGACGTCTGAGGCAGATAGGGGCAAACAGCTTGGGATATTTTAGATACGAAAATTCTATATCCAAATCCCTGAGAAATGTAACGAACCTGAGTCAGCTGCCGTAGAAAATATAAAGATGTAATGAACAAACAGCAGTTCTGTAAAACCACGAGGCATGGCAGTAACCGGGAAACAACCTGTTGTGATTATTATATGTTATACTTTGTGTTTGTAATCGAACCATCTGGGCATCATCATGTCTGGCGCGCAGCTCCCACGGGACTGGCGGCGGCCGCTGACTAAACGGGCTGAGGCCCGGCGAAGACGGAGCAACAGTTTGACGAGCGAAGCCATCGCTGTGTCAAATAGGTTACGCACACAATTACAATTACACCTCTTTGAGGGAAATGGCAATTTCCAAATGAAGATCAGAACTTTAGAAAGAGAACAGACTGTGTTTGCTCTTTGTGTTTTGCAGTTTAAGGGACACTATCATCCATACAATGCAGTGCGGTTACTCAGGCTGACCACAATGCATTATGTCTAAAAATACAGCATACGTCAAGCTAACGCTAATTGAAGGTTTTGAGCCGCAGCAGGCGGCTGACCACCGCTAAAGGTCAGGCATGAAAATGAGATCCTCAGGTGGGCAAAGGTTACATCACTGCGTAAGAGACGTTTTAAAATGCAGTGCTACTAAAGAGGTCCACACTGCATGAGAAGTATTCTCTGTACAGATTGATGTCATACGTGTACTCCAAGGAAAGCTAGAAGGTTGTACAGTTAACTCCCAGGGTGTAATTCTAAACCATACAACCTACTACCTCAACCCGGATGCACACATTTTCGACTCCCTTCAACGACTCCCTAATCATTTCATTTAGCATATCAAGCACCATTAGCTCAAATGAGTCCTTAGCACAAAAGTTTAAGTTTAACGTTGGGGTGGTACTCTGTTTTTTCTGGTTAAAATATTTTTTTTTGTTATACTTATTGAAATCAAGGCAAGAATCAACTAAATAAATACAACCATGGAGTATCGGTGACTGTCGCAGGACTGTCATGAAATGACTGGATGGTCCACCTACATACCTGTATACCTAATCGCACTCTGCTCGCACACTCATTGCTGCTTTAGGTGAGTATTAACAGTCCCCATGTTGGTTGTTTACATTCATTTAGTGTACTCTTGCTGGTTTCTCCTGTGTGACCTACTAAAGCAAAAATAATCCCCCTCCCCTCTCAAAAAAGGTAAAAAGGCGACGTTTACACCACAATGACAAAGACCCACAGAGGCGAGCTTGTGCTGTCAGATTTGCCACAAGATCGGATCTACGGGTTTGTGCCAAATGGTTATGGCCAAAGTAACAAAGCAACTGAAAAGTCTGAGCACTGTGAGTTCTGCTACTGTGACGGAGAACTATATAAGCGAGCGTGTGTGACTCGTCTGTAAAGCAATGTCAATCACATAACTTTGACCTCGAAACGTCTTTGCCTCTTGTGCTGAGCGCTGACAGTGAGTGGAAAGAGCGGAAGAGTTCAGTTCCGCTGGCATTCAGAGAAACTGCAGCATGAAATGAAAGTTCATTAAGTAGACAAACTCACCCTTCTTGGAAGTGTCTCGCTCAGGGAGAAGGAGAGGGGGTTCGCTGCCGGGGTCGTTTTTGAGTTCTTCCCCTTTAAAAAATAGAAAAAAGAAAGGTGTTTTAGTGCCTCATGAAACACTAGCAACTATCCGTCCACTGCAAAGACACCATTGAGTCGTGTGATGGTAAGAAAACATGCCAGTAACTGTTCTGACAACACCAGATCCACACACACATGGAACAACACAAATGACCGTAGGTTGCTGCATCTTGGATTTTGGGAGCGTCACACACCTCCGAAGTTTCTAGATATGAAATTTACAGTCTGTGATAATAACAACCAGAACGCTTGTTGAGCAGCGCTTTCCCCAAAACTATCCTGCAGAAGTGCCAGAGCAGTCCTCCTCCTGCCGGCAGCGATGTGGCCGTGGAGAGAGGTTGGCCGAGCTTAGCCAAGACCGCAGAGAGCACAGAGGGATGCCAGAGTAATGAAGCATGCCACGGTCAGCTACCATCAACTGTGCCAGAGAGCCTGCAAACAGCGGAATATTCCTCCGGCCGCAGTGCGACAAAGGAAAGTCTGAAGTGAGAAACACATTTAATAAACGCCACTTACCCAGTTTTCTACTACACTGTCTGGTTTATCGTGTCTGTGTCTGGTAGTGAGCAGCAAGCACCGCAACCCTTTTGTTGGTGTTGTTTTTTTATTCTCGGTAATGAGAGGATTGCTGAAAGGACCGAGGAGGAACCGTCTAAAAAATGTAGCCCGCTTGACGATGTTCAGTTTTCGGCGACACTTCGGCCGCCATTTTCTCCAAAAACAAACAAGAGGAAGACGGAGAAGAAAAAGACTGGGTTATTCAAAGTTTCCCCCCCCCCTTCCTTACTCCCTCTCCCTCCCTCTCTCTCCCTGTCTCTCTCTCTGTCTCTCTTTCTCGCCCTGGCACCATTACAAAACCTTGGCTGGAAAGATCACATGAGTTCCTTCCAGAAAGCCACAGCATTCCCAGTAAGTATTCTGCTGACATTGTGAAGACATCTTTTGTCCGAATCAAAACGTTAGCCCAGGCTGCCCCCTCCCGAAATCTGGCACCTTCTGGGGTGTGTGAGTGTGTGTGTGTGTGTGGGAGGGGTGGGGGTCTGTGAAGGGTTGAGTAAGGAGTCATGGCAACCCCTACCTGGCAGGCTGCCCGGCACCCCGAGGTGGGTGTAGTGGGGGGGGGGGAGTCAGGGCTAATATGGTGTCAAGCAGGAATGCGCGGTGCCTTCCAAAGTCAACTCGGTGGGCGTGCCGCTTGCTTGAGGTTTCAGCTCAAACGCCGGCTAATTTTTCTTGACAGTTAACAAAAAAGACGAGATGCGGGGCGAACTAATGAGTCACCACTCCTCCTGATCAAATTACTGAAATAAAGTTGACACGCTTCTGTGAAGAAGAATAAAAGACGTGATTCAGCCAAACCCACGTGAGCCGATTAGATTCGAGGGAGTCGATCAAGAGGATTGTACATCTAAATCCTCAGTGAGTGAATTCATTTTAAAGTAGACAATCTCCGACTCAAATATCTGAATCATGTATAGAGAAGACAAGCGTAATTCTGCAGTTTAGCCAGAGCAGCTGACACAAGGTGGTTTGTTACAGTAACGCATAATGTCACAATAAAGAGCCAGGTAACCGGCACGGACAAGAATAAAGTTCTGCCCCAAGAGCTTCTCGCTCTTTCTCGCTCAATTTGACACACAAACTGTGTATCTGTGGAACTATGACCATAAATAAATAAGGAAATGTTTGTGATCGGAGCCCCCGAGCTATTGAAAGGGCTGTTTCATATACAAAAGTATGTTTTGTTTTCCTACAATAATTTACGAGCCTACAACGTGTAAAATGTCTTCGGTCAAACGTATGCAAAGTTGCAAACCATAATTTATACCATTTGACCAATTTATAAACCCTGTTTATATCTGAGCAGTTATATTTGTTATTTGGTGTTTAATTTCGGATTGTAAGGCCTTTTGCACACCATCATTTCAAAAATGTATATTGTTACACCAGGAGGGCTAGATGGGAAAGTAGTGGTTGTGTTCTAGGTTGACAGCTTCTTCATAATGTTGTTCATTCATTAGCATGTTTGGGAGCACCCAGCTAATTCATTCAGTGTTGTCTTCTCTTGACCACTGTGCCTCAGTGGTCAGCAGGGTCGTCCTCCAAAGAAAAGGAGCGGGGGTTCAGGAGAGGCCTTCAATAAACCTCAGTAAAGTAAAACTGATTGTTGTGCATGTACTGGCACTATGGTTGATTAAAACAACAATAACAAAATGATATTGTGACGGTTAAAGAAGACAATCAACTTTAGGCAATCACGTACAATCAGTGCATAAACATATTCATTTAAAATGCATTGCAGCTGATGTTGACAACAAACTGGTGTGGTGGCAGGCACAAGCGGAGTGAATTCTCTTTTCCATTGTGGTGCAAGAAGAACTGGTGCAGACATCATTAATACGGCTTGGTAGCTGGATTATTTGTTGTTTTTAGCGTGAGAGGCACAACAAAGCGCGGAAACACATATTGCTTACTGTCACATGCAGCTCACACCTCTCTGCTAACATCAGCGCTCTGCACCTCTCCCATGGTATTGACTTGGAGGAAGCGCTCTGGACTCGTCGTTGATGAGCCATCTTCGTCACAATGCACGGTTGGCACATCGGTTTATTGAATACATGAGACCAGTGCTATGGCTGGCTGAGAGGATGGAGATTAATCTCCATCCTCTCAGCCAGGTTGTGGTGGTTAACCACCACAACTTGGTTAACCACCACAACCCTAATCCACCCATCTATACTCCATGTAACACCACATTATACAAAGATGGTCTGAGGACACAACTTGTCATTACGATTGCATACAAAATGGACACGCAGCCCTCTGTCCTCATATGCTCCGGCTCCAATTAAAGAAAATAAGAAGCGGACTCATCTAAAACAGTTCCAGGACATTCTCCAACTGAAAGGGTCATTTCATATCCTGAGAGGCAGGAGACCAGGGTCAAAGGTCAAATGAGAATGGGGATGGGTGGGTAAAGAACCTCCCCTGGGGACGGGTGATACCATTGCACACCAGACAGGGGTGTACAAATCAAATGGACTTCTCAATCTGGAAGATGTGGAAAATCTATAGTCGGTGGGGGAAGGGGAGACCAGAACACATCGGATGTACACAGATATGAAATGAACCGCAGCGTGGTGGCTTATAAATAACACTGTGGTAAAGCCACAGTCGGCCTGTTAGATATAAATAATTTCTTGTCATAGCTGCTCAAACTGTCTCTACATCCAGACAGCAGTACATAAGACAGATCATCTGTGACATCATCAGGTTTTTCTGCCTCCTTCTTGTGCTCCTAATGGCATTTGGAGATTCCATGGCGCCTGAAGAAAAACAACCAATCAGAGCCGAGAACGCAGCTGTTTGAAGCTCTGAACTTCAGTCCAACTGATCACAATTAGGCAGCGCTGATCAAATAGAAATCAAGATTCTGTCGCTGTATTGCCTATTTCTTGAAGTTTGTGACCCGGCCGCCATGATGAAAACAGGCCAGCCAGAATCAAGTGGGAGCATCGAGTTTTACAGCGAACCAGGAACCAAAATATGTTTCTGGCAACATTAGAGGCCCATATTCTTAATTTATATTTGCTCAGCGATGCAGAATTTGATCGGGCAGTGATTGACAGCTGCATTAGAGACTCTTTTCTGCTCTGATTGGTTGTTTTCCTTCAGACACGGCAGAATCTTCCAGATTAGGCGCAATAAAAGAAGCCGGAGAAACTTGAGTTTTACCAAACTTATCTGTCTCATGTACTTCTGTCAGGATATATTGACAGTGTAAGCAAATATGATAAATGTGTAGATGTAATATACCCTCACAACAACATACATTTGCGTAGCAACAGACAATAAATTGGAAAATATAAACAAATCTGACTTAAAATGTCCTCATGGTGAAAAATCACCAAAGCTGAGGTACTGTATGTGACAGTAAACACTTTGTTTATTTAGTAAGTTGTTCACTTGATTTTTAATACACATTGCATTTTGTTATCTTTACCAAAGCCCTGCACGCTGGCAGCCAAAAGTCTGAAGGAAGATCATTTGTGCTATTTTACTCTCCACAGACACACAGAGCTATTCTTGGCTCAAAGCTCGTATCTCCATTAATTGAATGTCACCTCGAGCCGCGACGGAAAAACAGTCAACAAATTAATGCACAAAGAAGTGTATTCGGTCTAATGAGCGACAAACCCACCCGGCCATTTCACAGTGTTTGAATATGTGGCTTGACTCGAAGGATAGAATAACATATTACAAAATGTAAATTATTTTGGATAAGCCTGTTTCCTGAGTTATTTAGCAGACTGCGACTGGCAATGAAAGAGCGAGCTGAGGCTGCACACAGAATTGACTCGGTTCCTCCTGTGGAGCGGCCTATCCTTACGAGCCCTCGCCTGGCCCCTCTCTCAGTGTTCAGCCATGAGCACAAAGGGAAAAATGCCTTCCTCCAGTACCGGAACAAATAGGATATGTCGACATGAACCGGTAGGTGGCAAAAAAATAAGTAGTCCGGACACTGAGAAATGTTGCATGAGATGGGTTATATTTTCACCATTAACGTTCGTTCTGCAAATCTACTCGTGTTGCCCAGCGAGCATCTTTGTGGCAACAACACAGTGACACACTTTAACGTTCTAAAACACAAGAACGACTCCTGGTTCCGTCTGCGGAGCACATGACAGAACCAGAGCAAAGCAGCACAGCATTAGTTGATGCTCACAAATATTGACCAAATGGTTTGAGATGACAGAAATGCTGCTTTGGGACTCATAACCCAGGCTGGAGTGTCGCTTTAAAAAGCTAACCGATGGCTTTGCCCGACCCACCTGTCTGTTGATCCGGCTGCCTAGCACCAGACTAAACACTGAGACTTCGCAGAGGCTCATTGGCCGCAGCTGACTGAACGGCAGCCAATCGGCGCTACCGGGGACGGCCGGCTGAGGAATCAGACAGTGAGCGTGGTGAGGCAGAGGAGGGAGGTGGTGCGGAGACAACCAAACCTTGTGTAAACTCCAAACAAGGAACGCACAGGCGAGACAACAACAACAACAACAACAACAACAACAACAACAACAACAACAAAATATGCGGGAGTAGCTGATCCGTTTCTATGGCTGAGCATGAATAGAGACTCTGCATCCACACACTTTGGAGACGTCTGCTTCGGCGGGGGTAGGACATGCACAACAATAACCCGGTTAAAGGGGCATCTGAATTGATAAGCTAGCTCCAGACGGCGGCAGCTATCAGACCGTGCCTTGCTAAGAGGGAATCAATACCTAATGAATTCCAAACAGCGGAGTTTCAGAAACATAAATGTGTCCTACACATGAGCGCACCCCTACGGATCGATGAATATGACATTACACGCAGCCGGAGGAATGCATCTTCTTAATTGACCTGAGCATTTTTAAATGAATTCAAAGGACAGCTGAAATGGTTTGGGACGGCGCGGCAGCGCGACCCCCGGAGAGCTTTCTGTTTGTGCGTTGGGCTCGTGACCCGTGGCCTTGTGGTTTTAATTAGCGCCGTCTCCCCTCAGGTGGCTCGGCCATACCACAAAGACAATGGAGAAATGAAAGGCTCCGTTTGGCATTTACATAGTGATGGAATTAGCACTTTGAATAGATATGGTTTGCGTTGTGCTCAAATCAAACACAGCCGCTGTATGTGGAAGAAGCACAGAAAGCACTGAGACCAGATACTTCTCCAGTTGATCACTGGCATTAAGATAATTACATGTTATATTACAAGTGTTCTGCAAATGTTATGTTTGCATATTCAAATGAGGCAGTATTTAATGGTAGTCTTGGTTCATTTAGGAGAAATCTTGAGACACAAAGAGAAATGAAATGAAAAAACTATTTTTCCTGTCGTGCTTCCCCTTAAAAACACAGAGTACTTCAGGAACCGCCTACATGTTTATGTTCTTAGAAGTAGGTCGTAGTTGTTTTAAGGGGCTTTAACATTATAATTTGCGATGTGACACCTAACACCTGACTTCACTGTACACTAGTTTTTCAAAGAGACAGAAGATGTCGCTCTCATCATCACATGTGGGTATGTTTACGTGCACGGTTTTGATTTGAGCACTGGCTGTTGTTCACTCATGGAGACGCTCCTGAAGATCACTGACCGATGCTTTAATCATTTAAACACTTAATCTGGAGGCTGAAACAGAGACGTTTGTTACTGCTATTAGTGCATATTTAATGTACAACACAATAATACACCAGGAGAGAAGGATCAGCAAGATCACAAACACAAATCATTCAAAACAACAACTTATTCAAAAGTATTAGTCAAATATTCTCTATTCAGTTTTTCAACAAAACATATTTATAATGAATTAATTTGGTTCATCTAGAGAGGTTATTTGAGGGGAGGCAGAATGGAGTAAAATATTGAACTAATTTAACCGCCGTGAAACGTCCCTCATATTATAAATTGCATTAGTTTTCTGTAATGTTGTTTAAATATGCAGATGAGAGGTATTATCTTGTGAAAAATATGCTAATATTCATCCATTTATAGAACAGAGATGTGAACGAACGTGAAGCCAGAGTCAAATGTTTTTACAGAGAGGATTTTAAATATATCGTTTTATGACTCCATAAATCAGAAAATACTGTCAAGCATCTCAGACGTAAAAAAATAAATGTTGTATAAATCAGGTTCTAAATAAAATATATGAACAAAACACTGTAAAAATCTCCAGAATGTAGATACGAATAAGAAAAGCGTCCTTTAAAGTTATGTTTTGTCTAGTTAATAAATGTACAGGTGAATAATTAATTAAGAGAAATCAACAAGGACTGTCCCCAGTTGTTCACTGACTTTAAGGTCAGTACAATTTTTTATTTTTTATTTTGTAAATGTGCAAATTAAGCATTATCTAATAGAACCCTCTAGTAAATATAGTAGAAATCTACAGACACACATAGACAAAATAATATACTAAATAAACACCCGCATGTGTATTTTCTATATTTTCTTTCCACTAGTCTAAAAGAAGACAAGGCAAAATAGCTCAACATCTCTAAATAGAGCAGTGCATGTATGACAAAGTGTTTTTGCGTCTGGCCCGAAGGAATCGGGACACATTATTGTTCTTCCACACATCCGTAACACGGCGTAACGAAAGGACGGTTTCCTGCTTCCGTCCGCCATGAGGTCGCAGCGACAGGTGATGCACGTCTCAGAGAAAGCCTCTCCGGGAGGAGCGGACCGTAATCGACTACATTAAGGGGGACTTCCCATCGAGGAGGCAGTTATCATAATGATACCTCTTTCTCTGCACGTCCTCTCCAAACGCTTTCCCAAAAAGGTAATCCCTCTGTGCGCAACCTCTCATTATCAAAGCAATCGTCTGACAATGGGAAGGAGAACACTGGAAATTACTTGAATTAGCGTAGGACTATAAGAATGATTGTTGATTCCAGACTTTAATTGGGCTCTTGCAAAACAATCAGACACAATTAGGAGGCACCAGTCAATAAGATAAAACTCAAAAGCAAGAGGAGATGAATTAATATTTGATGATTTTTAAATAGCAATTCAAGCTTGAATGCCACTTTGCTCCCAGTCTAGAAGGAGAAGGCGGTGTGTGGCGAGTAAAGCAGGTGAGTCGCAGGTAAATCAGCAGGTGAATGATTGCCGCGTGCCGAGGAAAGCCCCCGTTAGCTGGTAATGGACTTGTTTGGAATTCTGAGGACGTCCACAGGGCCACGCCGCAGATTTCACAAAGGAAAAAAACAACAGTATGTAAATATTTGGAATGAAACTGAAACCAGATGTTAAGAAACATGTAAGAAACATGAACATCCGTTGATTGGAGATGCTGGTTCCACGATGGCACAAGTTGTCCTTCTCCATCCAATCAACACGATAAAGGAGAGCCACAACTCAAACTCCGCTGAAATAAAATTCCAAAGCTTTTTTCCTTTTTTACTTTCAGAGAAACACATTTTCTCCCAGATTACCATCGCCAATTTAAAAATAAATAAAAACGCAGCAAAACTTTACGGTTTGTCTTAAAATAAGCACTTTGTTGTGTTACTTAGATCTAAAGTAAGTTACGGTTAACCTTTGGTTTCATAGCGCTCTCTTTTGCTGGACTCACCCATCAACCAATATTTAATGGGTAATGGGAAACCAGGCTGCACAGCTTGTCATAGAGGAAATCAAACCCTAGTCTGGCAGTCTAAGTGCTGATCTATAATAACAGTTATGATGTTGTTTTATCTGGCTATTTAGAATAATAACATGTGTGGCTGAGAGGGTATAATCCACATTCATTCTGGTTAATGTAAACAAAAACTGCACTGAAATGTATTAAAAAGTGGAACACAAGTGTAAGATTTGTCTTTCACACATTATCTAGCTTTTTTATTTCTGTTGGGCACTGTCCAAATATTTTGATATTTTGAATGTTAATGTCATGGCACTTTAATAAAAACATTTTTTTAAATCCGAATAACACCTCTTTGAATTGGATGTAAAGCCTTGGTTTAGAATGATAATCTGCATGAATTAAAGCCAAAGCCCATTTTGAACTCACTATTGTCACAACACAGAAAAGTCAGAGACACAAACAATGCTGCATATATTAGTCGAGCACTGCATTGTGTAGCGGATTGATTCTGCTGGGCCTCGATGATCTGCAGCACCCAGCCGGACCAAACACCAGACCCACCCTGTATCATACTTCTATATGATGGGCCAGGACTTACAACATGAAACCACATGCAGCTGATCACCACAATAAAACAAGGCATCTGTCAAAAGTTCATGTCTGTCCATTCAGTATTAAAAATCATTTGTCTTGATCAACAGCGTGACGATTCCTCACATGGCCTTGAGGTGTGTGTGTGTGTGAGTGATTCCAGCTGAAATGTGGCTTGGCCTTGCAGCCGAGCACACACACTTCAGCCAGTCAGCAGTGATCAGGATAGGATGGTGCGGGAGGGAGGGGGTGGGGGGGGATTAGGAGGCAGTGTGGTGTTTCCACTGGGGTCTCTCCTGCTGGGCTACATGGTCCCAGCTCCCTTTGTCTGCTGTTAACCCGTTAAATCCCATGGAAGGAGCCTTTCACAAATGTGTCACACACCCCGGGGGTGCATTTTGTGTGGAATAATGATCTTAAAGTGGTTACACAGAACTGACTCTGACTTCAAACCCTCCCCCCCACACACCCATTCACACACAGAAATTCAGAAGCTTCCCAAGATGTTTGCAGTTTTAACTATTGCCAACTCTTGTCTTATGGTCCCCCAAAAAAAACATTCTGGTGTGGTCCGTCCACTCGGACACGGCCGTTGTTAACACACACCTGACAAGGATATGGCTGTTTGCATTTTATATGAGGATGTTATGCCTCACATGCTTACGACTCCCTGGATACTCACTCGCATGCATTATTTTAGCGATAGAAAGGCAGGAGGCACTACATCCTGACCATGTGTGTGTGTGTGTGTTATGGACAGAGACGGAGCGCGTGCACGTGGGGAAACGCTGCGGGTACACTCAGAGAAAGTGTAATTACACCGCAGTAATGCCCTTCGTGATTAATGACGTGGGCCTCTGAAACCAAACCATCGCGCCAATGGCAAATTACCGCTGTAAAAATAAAGCTCGACGTGAGTGGGTCAGCGAGGCCAGAGCACAAAATGTCTCAGTGTGTATTTATATATGGTGTGTGTGAGCGAGCGAGGCGGGACGAGCTCCAATGACCCAATTAAAGTCGGTCTACAGACGGCGCTCCGTCTGCAGCTCTACAGTCTTACCCCGAAAAATTACATTTGAATTTAGTTCATGTCTTTACATTTTCAAGAGGAGTTCAGGCGAAGGGAAAAGAAGTGTGAGCGTCGTATCGTCTCAGCTAGCAGCACCTTCACAGCTGAGAGAGCAGACACAAAGAAGGAGAAGGAAACAACGATGTTGTCTACATTCGTGTTGACATGGCCCTGTCGTCACCTCTCTGGCGGGGAATGTGCTGCGAGTGAATATCAAATGTACAGTATGATGTCATCCCTGCCGCGCAAATCTTTCTCAGAAGAGCAGGCAGATTGGTTCCGAGTCTGAGGAGCATATAGAGCTGAAGGGTCCTCTGCGGAGTCAAGTTCACGTTTCTTTCCAAACACCGACTGTGCATAACCACATTTGATTAGTTCTCCACAGCCCCCTCCACCCTTACAACACACACCCTTCTCGGAAGGAGAGCCCTTGACTCCGACCCAAATGAACCCTCATGCACTCTACTTGTATGAAAGATAATTCATTATGCAGCCAAACTGCAACGGAGTACTTCATTGAGAGTGTGGCGCTCGGCAATCAGGGATTCGCCGTTTACAGACGCCATGGGCCAGTGTCGTGAACATGAAAGCTATGCAATTAATTTCAGCCGCACAGAAGACGCTTGTCAAATGTATTTTCTGTATTTACAACAGTTAAAATCAGAAAGCAATATTCGGAAAAAAACGCAGGAAAAATATGTTTTGTGGGAGAATATTAACTGGATAATAATCCGACCCATGATCTACTCAAAATGTAAAAAAAATAGTTTACCGGCACAGGCAATAATTATTATTTTTTAATAACAATAAACAGAAGCGTGCTCATGGCTCCTCTGTGTGACGGAGATAATCAAAAGCAGACCGAGAGAGAGAGAGAGAGAGAGAGAGAGAGAGAGAGAGAGAGATGGCCGAGCATCATGCCTCATGTCCCAACAAGCTGAGGATCAACTGGTTCCAGTTAGAATCACAAAGACACGTGCACAAAATAGAGTGAACCCATCCACCCCGTCTCCCTTTGCACCAGCTTAGAAAATAGTATTTTATGTCTGCTGTCAAATCCAAACATCTCCCCCAACATGTGCCGCCCCACCCCCTTTCTCTCTTAAAACAAGATATGAAAAAAAAGAAAAAAGCAGCCGCACAAAGCCATGTGTGCGCCGTTGTCCGCGCTAGCCTTCCCCTTTCTCTCTTCTTTCTATTGGCGTTTTAATCCAGTCACATCGGCTCCCCGAGCAGGTGAAGTCAGCCGGAGACTTTCCCACGGTCTCAGAGCAAATCTGACGCCCCGAGCCCTTCCCGAGGGCCGGCCATCTGTCCGCTCTGTTTGTGAGTGTGTTAGGGGGTGAAGCGTCAGCTGCATGACCAAACTCAACGTTCCAACACAACCCTCCTCTGCGGAGGAAGCAAAAAGAAGCCCAAGGCATCCATTCAACTCAAAACACAAAAACAAACACACACACATACACAGCTTGTGCCCAAACACAAACAGACAGATGACTCCTCACTGTGGACAGATCTCTGTATCTCTCTCTTGTCAACAGTTTGCAACTGATCTGTCCCAAACTAACACATCCCGGTCCGAGCGGCTCCCGTCTTTCCCCTGCTTGCTGCTTCTCATTTCACTTTGGAGAGAATCCTCATGAAGATCTGCCTCTCCACAAAGGAGTTCACCACATAAACCTTGACCTTTGCTCCCTCCGACGATGAATCACCCGTGCTGCCGACTTCCACAAAACAATACATTTTCAAAGCGGTTCAAAATGAACACCCGGCAGATCCGAGAACACCGTCACAGCTGGCTGCGAAAAACAACAACAAACAACAACAAACATCTTACTTTGAGTTTGGATTTGCCGCGATCATGTGACGAATTTCTTTCTTTCTCCGAGCGCACATGCTGCCGCCCCCATCCCAAAGCAATCCCCCTACTCTTCTTTTTTTTCCTCTTCTCCCCCTCCTCCTCAAACTGACGTGCCATCATTTTATTTACCCCCCTCTCAAAAAGCGACTCTGCTGCCGGTGGATGTGGTCCTCCTCGCACCCGGCCTGCCGCATTTTTTTCCCCTTCTTTTTTTTCTTAATGCGTGACATTGCCTCTGTGGGAGCATGAGAACGGAGCTTCCTCAATGGTAGGGTCCCCATACCCGGCCCGTAACCATGGAAGCAGATGCCTGCCCTCCCGGCCCTCCTTACCTCCTGTCGATCGCAGGCTGTGAGCGGCTTCATCAGTGAAAAGAGGCTGTGCTGCCTTTCTCCTCGCTCTGACCGAACTTGCCCCGTTCCTCAAAAGGAGCCATTGAACAGGTCACCGGTCTAGACTTGTTTGCACGGTCCAGGGAGCAGCCTTGATGTAACCCTTGCTCTCCTCCCTCTCTCTCTCTCTCTCTGCCTGCCACACCAGCCGCCCAGCGACTGCAGACTGTGGAGGGGTGGCGAGGAGGGGGCGGGCGAGGCGGCTGGGAGGGTGGGGGGACATTGGAGACGCAGATTTGAAAAGGAGCCCGTCCCGATTTTGCCATTGTGCCTTTTCATTCATCGATCGACTGAATATCGAACCTTCTGTCCCCGCGTGTATGAAACGGATAGCTTAGCAAGCGTTTTATTCTGCCTCCCTCTCGCAGGTCTGGGTCGAGGGCCCAGACCTGAGATTTATTTCCTCAATAATTGAAAGAATGTCATTTTTTATTTCATTCATAATTCCTGCTCTGTTTAATTATGATGTGGCCTGATATTTTAAATGATCAAGAAAGGACGTCTGTTTGATTCTTATCATTCAGAATTGGTTTTATTTCCAGTGTACATTTTAGACAATGTATTTCAAAATTATGATTTAATTTGTATATGTGCACTAAAACCCCAAATCTTGTAATAATGTAAAAATAATAATAACAATAATCATTCTTGAGTGGTAATGGATTGAATGAGAAAGTAAATGAATTGATAACATTTTCAATGCAATGTTACACTTGAAAAATGTATGGGAAATATTTATATTCAATATCTTTATGTGTAGACAAAAAAAGAAAAAAATAGATTTTAAAAAACTGTTATTGGTAAGTAATGTTTCTTTGCAATGTTTGATATTTTTTTATAAAGAGAGAATGAAATCGAATGCATACATTATTGCATCTGACCATCATAATTATTAAAGTCAAAATACTAATAAGTCAAGTCCTGGCAATCAACCCTAATTATTTGAATATTATTCTTATTTGTGCGCTCATACGAACACACAGTGTGTGTGTGTGTGTGTGTGTGTGTGTGTGTGTGTGTGTGTGTGTTTGTATGTCGACCTCCAGAGTAAAGGCTTATAGGTGAGTCTGCGTGCATTCGACAAGGCGATGGAGCGAGGAGTCTCGATGACAGCTTCAGCAAAAAGGTGAGAGGATCAATGTCAACATAACAGTATTGTTCATCGAGAACGAGGACGCGGGTCGGGCGACTGTTTGCTCCGTCTGACTCATGAAGTGGAACTCGTTTTCTTTCTTGACTCGGCACCATGCACCTACGTTAAAACCGACGCAGAAAGAAAAACAGCTAAATGTATCCGTTAGTTTGTGTTCAGAACATAATTTACATATTTCATTCACTTACTTTTTCATTATTTTTTTACACAATCTCATTTACAAATGGCAGTTATCATGGATGTCAGCATGATAACTATTTAATTTATTTTGAAAGAGGCCATTCTAACAAATCATTAAGAGAATTAAAAATATATACAAATAAATATATTGAAAATAATATATACATTGAAAACACACTATTACATTTAGAAATGGAAGCAGTTTTAGCTTCCATGCACCATGTGACGCGTTGCTATGCAGGGGCCAATCAAAGGGGGCAGAAGGGGGAACAAAACGAGGCAGAAAATGAGCAAATTCAAAAGGCAGAGGAAGGAGAGCAAAGGAACCAGTGAAGTAAGAAGGCATTGTGTCCACACAACAATCCAGGCTGCTCCCACACTCGGCATCGGGCCGGCCTCCCCCCAAAGATACCGCTGCCACGGCGCGCCACATCCAAACAGCTTTAAGCCAAAGGGGCTGCAGCAGGAGATCTGCTGCTGGTTCCACACAGCAGGACAATATATAAAAGCGCATTATAAGAGTGCCGACAAGCGGGGGAAACAATTCAACATCAGGCTTTAATTACTTTGAGATTTACAGGATTAACAGATTATAAATCGGAGGAATAAATCATTACATACAATTCTGACAAATGAAAAGAATATTTTCTAAAATATCTTCTCTATATGTTTGTATTAGAACCATTATTTTATATATATATATATATATATATATATATATATATATATATATGTATATATATATATATTTGTTTTTATATATATATATATATATATATATATATAAATAAATAAATAGATAATTAAATAAAACTGGAACATTTATGAAATTACAATTCTTGCCATCAACATTCCTATTTTTAACAAAAATGTTGATAACATTAATAGAAATTGCTTATTTTAAATAGCAAAAGTGCTAAAAAAAGAAAGAAAAGAAAAGTGTAATTATATGAGCAGGTATGAGCAGGAACAATGCTGCGCTTTGTGGTTAACAAGGAATAAAATACTATCAGGAAGCATTTCATATATTTCAGTGCTGTTTTAAACTAATCCAACATGTTAGTTATTTATATAATAATACAGAAATTGTGTCCTTTTTTCCCTTTTCTAATCATATACACACACACACACACACACACACAGAGACAGACACACACATGAACACACACACAAAACTGACAGCCAACGGAGAGCTGACAGCAAACAAACTAACATGTCGGGGACACACATCATTGGCAGATGTTCCCTGGGACATACAAGCTGACCCGTGCCCATCATCATCATCATCACACCATCCTCATCCTCCTGCCTGGATGTGGAGGCAGCCCCGCCACGTCTGCTGCCGCTGAAGACCCGACCCCCGTGTCAGCAGCACACACACGCATCATTACAAGGCAGCGGGGCCCGGAAATACGAGGGAGCGTTTGCAAGGGATGAGGAGTTCCAGATGCCCCCCCGCACCCCCATCTCCTCCCTCTTTCCCCCATATCTGAACTGGTTCTGTCCCAGTTGCCTGAATGCAGATTGGACAGAGAGAACGCCGTGTGATGGCGGCCAACAGACAATGTGGATTTCTGCTGAAATTTCTTTTGGAAATATTCAGAATGATAACAAATAAATAAAGTGCATGGAGTCCTTTTTACTCTGTGGAGTGTGAGGATATTACAAATATTAAAGGCCTCTCTCACAGCATTTAGACCTGAAATGTCCCTAAAATTACAACTAATTCAATTAGTTGAAGGTTGTCAGGGGGGCGGACTACACGATTCAGAAGAGTGGAAATTCGTGGGAGACTTAAAATAAAGAACACATTTACTAAAGTAATGATGAAAAAATTTGCAAGGAAAACCCCAACTACCGAATATGAAAACATGATTAAAAAGTCATGACTGTGGACATTAGGTCTTAAGAGAAGACACTACAGGTTAATAGGCTAACAAAAGAATTAATAGATGTCACGATGAAACTTACCCATCTGATTTATTACATTATGACAATTATTTTTTCGTTAAACAATTTTAAGTAAATATGTTTAAATACGCAAATGAGCTATCATTTACTACAGATCTAAATAAACAAAGTAGTAAAAGAAACAGCTGTCTTCTGAATGTTTTTGTTCCACTAGTTTATGGAAGTAAATCTCTTAATGGATCAGTACATGAAAAACTATGTTTTGGGCTTTAGCGTCTCCCCCGAGGAAATCAAAACCCTATTTTCATTAAAGCTTGCATTGCGAAGAGCATCCCATCATTGAGCATGGGAGGGGAGGGGACAGCTCCTGTGTTTGTCGCAGCGACACACGGACATGCATGCACCTCCTTGTCCCCGGAGTCAAACACTGAGCCTTCCAAGGTACTTTGGAAGGTGAGCTGGAACAAAGGGGCCCCTCGCCGTAACCACTCCTCAAAGCGCTGTTTAATTAGGTGCAGGGCAACAAATCCTCCCTATTCAGAGGCCACACACTTGTGGTTGTTGGAGTGGAGTGCATCGTGGGTGAAAAGCCTCCAGTCATAACACTAGAGGAGCGTCCCCTCCCTCACAAAGACACACACTGGCTCACTAATGCATGTGTGTGTGTTAACAAGCCCATCGTCTGCTTCTCTGAATCATTGTCTCCTCAATGGGTGCTAATGGAGAGACAAAACAGCACACACACAGTCACACACACACACACACACACACACACACACCGAGGCCGTCCTGCAATGCGTTGCTCTTTTTACAGGACGAGGACACTTGTGCCCGTGAGTTGAGGGACGGCATGTCATGATTGGGCTCGAAAGATTTTATGTTGCGACTGAACATAACGACCGACTCTCGAGGTGTAACGCAACAACCACCACAAAGAGAACAAGGACTCACTTTTAAATGAATTAATAATAACATTTTAATTTGGGCAAATTTACCACCCAAAAAAGTGTTGTTGAATTTTTAACATATACATTAGAAAAGTAATTTAATGTAATTCAATATTAATTAAAAAAATAATAAACTGTAATATATGTCAAGCCAGTCCTGCAAGCTTTGTGTAACTAACAAATATGAGCTTTCTGTAAATAATCTTTCAACATTTTTAAGTTTGTTTTGTATTTAATTAAATTGTATAACAAAAAGTAATTTAGTTTGGATCATTGAAATAAGCCCAATTGCAGAGATCATAAAAGAAAGAAAAGAAAGAAAGTTTAAAAAAATTTAAATGGGGGGAAAAGGCAAATTTGTCACTAAATGAATTAGACGTTTTGGTGACTGTCCGGATATAACACACACACACACACACACACACACACACACACACACACACACACACACACACACACACACACACACACACACACACACACACACACACAGAGTCAGACTCGGGCTAAATATGGGTGGTGGGTTCTAATCCTGGAGGGACAAAAAACAGAATATCCACCGAGACAAATGTGGTTGGATGGATCCCTGCTGCTAGAGCCGGCCGCAGCGGTCCGGTCTGGGAGGCCCATTGTGTCGGGAAGGAAACACACTCCAACTGCATTAGCAATGAGACTCCTCAAATACAATATTAATTCACAGACAGCATGCTCAAAGCAAAGCCCGACCGAGGCTTGCATTTGTTTTCTCTCACTCAAAATAACATGTAAAATTTGTGTCTGCGTTTCACATTAAGGTTTATATAAAAAAATTTAAAAAATCCTTTAATGACATTCTCTTTGTATCCCAAATGAACATAAACACACAATAGTTTAATATTATTATAATAACTAAAATAAACTAAATACATTATTTGGGCATTACATAATTTTTTGACCAGTTCAACAATAAAAAAAGATGACCAAGAATTAAAACTAACAGTGAAACTTACTTCTTCCTGCTAAACCGTGCATTACGTGTATAAGGATGGACAGCGTGGGGAAAAGAGGGAAGTGACGGTTAATAGAATAAATAGGCTTTTGAGAGCGAGCGAAGGAACAGTGGGATTTAACACGGCCGTATGTGAGACAGCGTTCATTGTTTCTAATCATTCAATTATGAGCATTTATTTTTCATCTCCAGTGTAAGCACAAGAGTAAATTCAGCTGAAAATGTACTCAGGTCTGTGGTCTGTGTGTGTGTGTGTGTGTGTGTGTGTGTGTGTGTGTGTGTGTGTGTGTGTGTGTGAGAGAGGCGGCAGTGGCTTTAAAAGCCAGCTCTGGGTCAGTCCAAACACTGGCAGCTATTCATGACTAGATCAAGTTGATGCGAGATTCTGTCCTTCCTCCTCCCCCCCACCCACCCCCACCATTTCCATATGAATGTGGAGTATGCTTAGAGGAAAAAAAACAAAAACAAGCAGCATCCTTGTCTGAGGGAGCCTCCGCAGGGGGAGGAACCAAAAACCCTGTATCCTGCCCCCATGGCAAATGAGAGAAATATTGGCACTGTGAGCCCGTTTTGATAGAATAATAATAAGCTTTAACACACACACACACACCTTTTCTCTATCTTCGACTCACACACATGGAAACCCAAGTGAGGTCAACGCTGCTGCTGTCGCCGGCCCTGTAGCTTATGAATATTACACACACACACAC